>JAKSZU010000009.1:77649773-78332782 GCA_026018925.1 Tupaia tana | reverse complement strand
TGCCTGGGAGAAAGGAGCAGAAGGGATTATTAACAAAACAAAAGATGGAGCTGAGAGCCAGAGAGAAACTCTACCTTTAAAAAAATCGTAAAAAGGAAAAATTACCAAAAAAAAAATGAGGAGACAGGAGCAGAGAGAGACAGAGACCTCAGAGACACAGAGACAGAGATAGAAGGCCAGAGGGGCTCCCTACCACACTAGCTTTGCTTGCTGGAGGCTAAATTATGAGTTGAAAATCTTCATTTCTCCTGTGCCCTGAAATATCTAGTTCCCAGTTTCGATGAGGAATCTTCTCAGAGAATGGCTCAACTCTCCTTCCTGGGAGAAAGGAGGAGAAGGGATTATTAACAAAACAAAAGATGGAGCTGAGAGCCAGAGAGAAACTCTACATTTAAAAAAATCGTAAAAAGGAAAAATTACCAAAAAAAAAAAAATGAGGAGACAGGAGAAG
Source organism: Tupaia tana (assembly GCA_026018925.1). Lineage (NCBI taxonomy): Eukaryota > Metazoa > Chordata > Mammalia > Scandentia > Tupaiidae > Tupaia > Tupaia tana. Next base: position 78,332,331 of record JAKSZU010000009.1, on the reverse strand, counting down.
AGAGAGACAGAGACCTCAGAGACTGAGAGACAGAGAGAGAAGGCCAGAGGGGCTCCCTACCACACTAGCTTTGCTTGCTGGAGGCTGAATTATGAGTAGAAAATCTTCATTTCTCCTGTGCCCCCCTGAAATATCTAGTTCCCAGTTTCGATGAGGAATCTTCTCAGAGAATGGCTCAACTCTCCTGCCTGGGAGAAAGGAGCAGAAAGGATTATTAACAAAACAAAAGATGGAGCTGAGAGCCAGAGAGAAATTCTACCTTTAAAAAAATCGTAAAATGGAAAAATTAACAAAAAAAAAAATGAGGAGACAGGAGCAGAGAGAGACAGAGACCTCAGAGACACAGAGACAGAGACAGAAGGCCAGAGGGTCTCCCTACCACACTAGCTTTGCTTGCTGGAGGCTGAATTATGAGTAGAAAATCTTCATTTCTCCTGTGCCCTGAAATATCTAGTTCCCAGTTTCGATGAGAAATCTTCTCAGAGAATGGCTCAACTCTCCTGCCAGGGAGAAAGGAGCAGAAGGGATTATTAACAAAAGAGAAGAGGGAGCTGAGAGCCAGAGAGAAACTCTACCTTTAAAAAAATCATAAAAAGGATAAATTACCAAAAAAAAAAATGAGGAGAGAGGAGCAGAGAGAGACAGAGACCTCAGAGACACAGAGACAGAGATAGAAGGCCAGAGGGGCTCCCTACCACACTAGCTTTGCTTGCTGGAGGCTGAATTATGAGTAGAAAATCTTCATTTCTCCTGTGCCCTGAAATATCTAGTTCCCAGTTTCGATGAGGAATCTTCTGAGAGAATGGCTCAACTCTCCTGCCTGGGAGAGAGGAGCAGAAGGGATTATTAAAAAAACAAAAGATGGAGCTGAGAGCCAGAGAGAAAATCTACCTTTAAAAAAATCGTAAAAAGGAAAAATTACCAAAGAAAAATAATGAGGAGACAGGAGCAGAGAGAGACAGAGACCTCAGAGACAGAGAGACAGAGATAGAAGGCCAGAGAGGCTCCCTACCACACTAGCTTTGCTTGCTGGAGGCTGAATAATGAGTAGAAAATCTTCATTTCTCCTGTGCCCTGAAATATCTAGTTCCCAGTTTCGATGAGGAATCTTCTCAGAGAATGGCTCAACTCTCCTGCCGGGGAGAAAGGAGCAGAAGGGATTATTAACAAAACAAAAGATGGAGCTGAGAGCCAGAGAGAAACTCGACCCTTAAAAAAATCGTAAAAAGGAAAAATTACCAAAAAAAAAAAATGAGGAGACAGGAGCAGAGAGAGACAGAGACCTCAGAGACACAGATAAAGAGATAGAAGGCCAGAGGGGCTCCCTACCACACTAGCTTTGTTTGCTGGAGGCTGAATTATGAGTAGAAAATCTTCATTTCTCCTGTGCCCTGAAATATCTAGTTCCCAGTTTCGATGAGGAATCTTCTCAGAGAATGGCTCAACTCTCCTGCCTGGGAGAAAGGAGCAGAAGGGATTATTAACAAAACAAAAGATGGAGCTGAGAGCCAGAGAGAAATTCTACCTTTCAAAAAATCGTAAAAAGGAAAAATTACCAAAAAAAAAAATGAGGAGACAGGAGCAGAAAGAGACAGAGACCTCAGAGACACAGAGACAGAGATAGAAGACCAGAGGGGCTCCCTACCATACTAGCTTTGCTTGCTGGAGGCTAAATTATGAGTATAAAATCTTCATTTCTCCTGTGCCCTGAAATATCTAATTCCCAGTTTCCATGAGAAAACTTCTCAGAGAATGGCTCAACTCTCCTGCCTGGGAGAAAGGAGCAGAAGGGATTATTAACAAAACAAAAGATGGAGCTGAGAGCCAGAGAGAAACTCTACCTTTCAAAAAATCGTAAAAAGGAAATATTACCAAAAAAAAAATGAGGAGACAGGAGCAGAGAGAGACAGAGACCTCAGAGACACAGAGACAGAGATAGAAGGCCAGAGGGGCTCCCTACCACACTAGCTTTGTTTGCTGGAGGCTGAATTATGAGTAGAAAATCTTCATTTCTCCTGTGCCCTGAAATATCTTGTTCCCAGTTTCGATGAGGAATCTTCACAGAGAATGGCTCAACTCTCCTGCCAGGGAGAAAGGAGCAGAAGGGATTATTAACAAAACAAAAGATGGAGCTGAGAGCCAGAGAGAAACTCTACCTTTAAAAAAATCGTAAAAAGGAAATTTACCAAAAAAAAAAAAATGAGGAGACAGGAGCAGAAAGAGACAGAGACCTCAGAGACAGAGAGACAGAGATAGAAGGCCAGAGGGGCTCCCTACCACACTAGCTTTGCTTGCTGGAGGCTGAATAATGAGTAGAAAATCTTCATTTCTCCTGTGCCCTGAAATATTTAGTTCCCAGTTTCAATGAGGAATCTTCTCAGAGAATGGCTCAACTCTCCTGCCTGGGAGAAAGGAGCAGAAGGGATTATTCACAAAACAAAAGATGGAGCTGAGAGCCAGAGAGAAACTGTACCTTTAAAAAAATCGTAAAAAGGAAAAATTACAAAAAAAAAAAAATGAGGAGACAGGAGCAGAGAGAGACAGAGACCTCAGAGACACAGAGACAGAGATAGAAGGCCAGAGGGGCTCCCTACCACACTAGCTTTGCTTGCTGGAGGCTGAATTATGAGTAGAAAATCTTCATTTCTCCTGTGCCCTGAAATATCTAGTTCCCAGTTTCGATGAGGAATCTTCTCAGAGAATGGCTCAACTCTCCTTCCTGGGAGAAAGGAGCAGAAGGGATTATTAACAAAACAAAAGATGGAGCTGAGAGCCAGAGTGAAACTCTACCTTTAAAAAAATCGTAAAAAGGAAAATTTACCAAAAAAAAAATGAGGAGACAGGAGCAGAGAGAGACAGAGACCTCAGAGACACAGAGACAGAGATAGAAGGCCAGAGGGGCTCCCTACCACACTAGCTTTGCTTGCTGGAGGCTAAATTATGAATAGAAAATCTTCATTTCTCCTGTGCCCTGAAATATCTAGTTCCCAGTTTCGATGAGGAATCTTCTCAGAGAATGGCTCAACTCTCCTGCCGGGGAGAAAGGAGCAGAAGGGATTATTAACAAAACAAAAGATGGAGCTGAGAGCCAGAGAGAAACTCGACCCTTAAAAAAATTGTAAAAAGGAAAAATTACCAAAAAAAAAAAATGAGGAGACAGGAGCAGAGAGAGACAGAGACCTCAGAGACACAGAGACAGAGATAGAAGGCCAGAGGGGCTCCCTACCACACAAGCTTTGCTTGCTGGAGGCTAAATTATGAGTAGAAAATCTTCATTTCTCCTGTGCCCTGAAATATCTAGTTCCGAGTTTCGATGAGGAATCTTCTCAGAGAATGGCTCAACTCTCCTGCCTGGGAGAGAGGAGCAGAAGGGATTATTAGCAAAACAAAAGATGGAGTTGAGAGCCAGAGAGAAACTCTACCTTTAAAAAAATCGTAAAAAGGAAAAATTACCAAAAAAAAAATGAGGAGACAGGAGCAGAGAGAGACAGAGACCTCATAGACAGAGAGACAGAGATAGAAGGCCAGAGGGGCTCCCTACCACACTAGCTTTGCTTGCTGGAGGCTGAATAATGAGTAGAAAATCTTCATTTCTCCTGTGCCCTGAAATATCTAGTTCCCAGTTTCGATGAGGAATCTTCTCAGAGAATGGCTCAACTCTCCTGCCTGGGAGAAAGGAGCAGAAGGGATTATTAACAAAACAAAAGATGGAGCTGAGAGCCAGAGAGAAACTCTACCTTTAAAAAAATCATAAAAAGGAAAATTTACCCCAAAAAAAAATGAGGAGACAGGAGCAGAGAGAGACAGAGACCTCAGAGACACAGAGACAGAGATAGAAGGCCAGAGGGGCTCCCTACCACACTAGCTTTGCATGCTGGAGGCTGAATTATGAGTAGAAAATCTTCATTTCTCCTGTGCCCTGAAATACCTAGTTCACAGTTTCGATGAGGAATCTTCTCAGAGAATGGCTCAACTCTCCTGCCTGGGAGAGAGGAGCAGAAGGGATTATTAAAAAAAACAAAAGATGGAGCTGAGAGCCAGAGAGAAACTCTACCTTTAAAAAAATCGTAAAAAGGAAAAATTACCAAAGAAAAATAAAGAGGAGACAGGAGCAGAGAGAGACGGAGACCTCAGAGACAGAGAAACAGAGATAGAAGGCCAGAGAGGCTCCCTACCACTCTAGCTTTGCTTGCTGGAGGCTGAATAATGAGTAGAAAATCTTCATTTCTCCTGTGCCCTGAAATATCTAGTTCCCAGTTTCAATGAGGAATCTTCTCAGAGAATGGCTCAACTCTCCTGCCTGGGAGAAAGGAGAAGAAGGGATTATTAACAAAACAAATGATGGAGCTGAGAACCAGAGAGAAACTCTACCTTTAAAAAAATCGTAAAAAGGAAAAATTACCAAAAAAAAAAAAATGAGGAGACAGGAGCAGAGAGAGACAGAGACCTCAGAGACACAGAGACAGAGATAGAAGGCCAGAGGGGCTCCCTACCACACTAGCTTTGCTTGCTGGAGGCTGAATTATGAGTAGAAAATCTTCATTTCTCCTGTGCCCTGAAATATCTAGTTCCCAGTTTCGATGAGGAATCTTCTCAGAGAATGGCTCAACTCTCCTGCCTGGGAGAGAGGAGCAGAAGGGATTATTAAAAAAACAAAAGATGGAGCTGAGAGCCAGAGAGAAACTCTACCTTTAAAAAAATCGTAAAAAGGAAAAATTACCAAATTAAAATAATGAGGAGACAGGAGCAGAGAGAGACAGAGACCTCAGAGACACAGAGACAGAGATAGAAGGCCAGAGAGGCTCCCTACCACACTAGCTTTGCTTGCTGGAGGCTGAATAATGAGTAGAAAATCTTCATTTCTCCTTTGCCCTGAAATATCTAGTTCCCAGTTTCAATGAGGAATCTTCTCAGAGAATGGCTCAACTCTCCTGCCTGGGAGAAAGGAGCAGAAGGGATTATTAACAAAACAAAAGATGGAGCTGAGAGCCAGAGAGAAACTCTACCTTTAAAAAAATCGTAAAAAGGAAAAATTACCAAAAAAAAATGAGGAGACAGGAGCAGAGAGAGACAGAGACCTCAGAGACACAGAGACAGAGATAGAAGGCCAGAGGGGCTCCCTACCCCACTAGCTTTGCTTGCTGGAGGCTGAATTATGAGTAGAAAATCTTCATTTCTCCTGTGCCCTGAAATATCTAGTTCCCAGTTTCGATGAGGAATCTTCTCAGAGAATGGCTCAACTCTCCTGCCTGGGAGAAAGGAGCAGAAGGGATTATTAACAAAACAAAAGATGGAGCTGAGAGCCAGAGAGAAACTCTACCTTTCAAAAAATCGTAAAAAGGAAAAATTACCAGAAAAAAAATGAGGAAACAGGAGCAGAGAGAGACAGAGACCTCAGAGACACAGAGACAGAGATAGAAGACCCGAGGGGCTCCCTACCACACTAGCTTTGCTTGCTGGAGGCTAAATGATGAGTAGAAAATCTTCATTTCTCCTGTGCCCTGAAATATCTAGTTCCCAGTTTCGATGAGGAATCTTCTCAGAGAATGGCTCAACTCTCCTTCCTGGGAGAAAGGAGCAGAAGGGATTATTAACAAAACAAAAGATGGAGCTGAGAGCCAGAGAGAAACTCTACCTTTCAAAAAATCGTAAAAAGGAAAAATTACCAAAAAAAAAAAAAATGAGGAGACAGGAGCAGAGAGAGACAGAGACCTCAGAGACACAGAGACAGAGATAGAAGGCCAGAGGGGCTCCCTACCACACTAGGTTTGTTTGCTGGAGGCTGAATTATGAGTAGAAAATCTTCATTTCTCCTGTGCCCTGAAATATCTAGTTCCCAGTTTCGATGAGGAATCTTCTCAGAGAATGGCTCAACTCTCCTGCCTGGGAGAAAGGAGCAGAAGGGATTATTAACAAAACAAAAGATGGAGCTGAGAGCCAGAGAGAAACTCTACCTTTAAAAAAATCGTAAAAAGGAAATTTACCAAAAAAAAAAAATGAGGAGACAGGAGCAGAAAGAGACAGAGACCTCAGAGACACAGAGACAGAGATAGAAGGCCAGAGGGGCTCCCTACCACACTAGCTTTGCTTGCTGGAGGCTGAATTATGAGTAGAAAATCTTCATTTCTCCTGTGCCCTAAAATATCTAGTTCCCAGTTTCGATGAGGAATCTTCTCAGAGAATGGCTCAACTCTCCTGCCTGGGAGAAAGGAGCTGAAGGGATTATTCACAAAACAAAAGATGGAGCTGAGAGCCAGAGAGAAACTATACCTTTAAAAAAATCGTAAAAAGGAAAAATTACCAAAAAAAAAAAATGAGGAGACAGGAGCAGAAAGAGACAGAGACCTCAGAGACACAGAGACAGAGATAGAAGGCCAGAGGGGCTCCCTACCTCACTAGCTTTGCTTGCTGGAGGCTGAATTATGAGTAGAAAATCTTCATTTCTCCTGTGCCCTGAAATATCTAGTTCCCAGTTTCGATGAGGAATCTTCTCAGAGAATGGCTCAACTCTCCTGCCTGGGAGAAAGGAGCAGAAGGGATTATTAACAAAACAAAAGATGGAGCTGAGAGCCAGAGAGAAACTCTACCTTTAAAAAAATCGTAAAAATGAAAAATTACCAAAAAAAAAAAATGAGGAGACAGGAGCAGAGAGAGACAGAGAACTCAGAGACACAGAGACAGAGATAGAAGGCCAGAGGGGCTCCCTACCACACTAGCTTTGCTTGCTGGAGGCTGAATTATGAGTAGAAAATCTTCATTTCTCCTGTGCCCTGAAATATCTAGTTCCCAGTTTCGATGAGGAATCTTCTCAGAGAATGGCTCAACTCTCCTGCCTGGGAGAAAGGAGCAGAAGGGATTATTAACAAAACAAAAGATGGAGCTGAGAGCCAGAGAGAAACTCTACCTTTAAAAATATCGTAAAAAGGGAAAATTACCAAAAAAAAAATGAGGAGACAATAGCAGAGAGAGACAGAGACCTCAGAGACACAGAGACAGAGATAGAAGTCCAGAGGGGCTCCCTACCACACTAGCTTTGCTTGCTGGAGGCTGAATTATGAGTAGAAAATCTTCATTTCTCCTGTGCCCTGAAATATCTAGTTCCAAGTTTCGATGAGGAATCTTCTCAGAGAATGGCTCAACTCTCCTGCCACACTAGGTTTGCTTGCTGGAGGCTGAATTATGAGTAGAAAATCTTCACTTCTCCTGTACCCTGAAATATCTGGTTCCCAGTTTCCATGGGAATCTTCTCAGAGAATGGCTCAACTCTCCTGTCACACTAGGTTTGCTTGCTGGAGGCTGAATTATGAGTAGAAAAATCTTCATCTCTCCTGTGCCCTGACATATCTAGTTCCCAGTTTCGATGAGGAATCTTCTCAGAGAATGGCTCAACTCTCCTGCCTGGGAGACAGGAGCAGAAGGGATTATTAACAAACAAAAGATGGAGCTGAAAGCCAGAGAGAAACTCTACCTTAAAAAAAATCGTAAAAAGGAAAAATTACCAAAAAAAACAAAAATGAGGAGACAGGAGCAGAGAGAGACAGAGACCTCAGAGACAGAGAGACAGAGATAGAAGTCCAGAGGGGCTCCCTACCACACTAGCTTTGCTTGCTGGAGGCTGAATTATGAGTAGAAAATCTTCATTTCTCCTGTGCCCTGAAATATCTAGTTCCCAGTTTCGATGAGGAATCTTCTCAGAGAATGGCTCAACTCTCCTGCCTGGGAGAAAGGAGCAGAAGGGATTATTAACAAAACAAAAGATGGAGCTGAGAGCCAGAGAGAAATTCTACCTTTAAAAAAATCGTAAAAAGGAAAAATTACCAAAAAAAAAATGAGGAGACAGAAACAGAGAGAGACAGAGACCTCAGAGACACAGAGACAGAGATAGATGGCCAGAGGGTCTCCCTACCACACTAGCTTTGCTTGCTGGAGGCTGAATTATGAGTAGAAAATCTTCATTTCTCCTGTGCCCTGAAATATCTAGTTCCCAGTTTCGATGAGGAATCTTCTCAGAGAATGGCTCAACTCTCCTGCCTGGGTGAGAGGAGCAGAAGGGATTATTAACAAAACAAAAGATGGAGCTGAGAGCCAGAGAGAAACTCTACCTTTAAAAAAATCGTAAAAAGGAAAAATTACCAAAAAAAAAATGAGGAGACAGGAGCAGAGAGAGACAGAGAACTCATAGACAGAGAGACAGAGATAGAAGGCCAGAGGGGCTCCCTACCACACTAGCTTTGCTTGCTGGAGGCTGAATAATGAGTAGAAAATCTTCATTTCTCCTGTGCCCTGAAATATCTAGTTCCCAGTTTCGATGAGGAATCTTCTGAGAGAATGGCTCAACTCTCCTGCCTGGGAGAAAGGAGCAGAAGGGATTATTAACAAAACAAAAGATGGAGCTGAGAACCAGAGAGAAACTCTACCTTTAAAAAAATCGTAAAAAGGAAAAATTACCAAAAAAAAAATGAGGAGACAGGAGCAGAGAGAGACAGAGACCTCAGAGACACAGAGACAGGGATAGAAGGCCAGAGGGGCTCCCTACCTCACTAGCTTTGCTTGCTGGAGGCTAAATTATGAGAAGAAAATCTTCATTTCTCCTGTGCCCTGAAATATCTAGTTCCCAGTTTCGATGAGGAATCTTCTCAGAGAATGGCTCAACTCTCCTGCCTGGGAGAAAGGAGCAGAAGGGATTATTAACAAAACAAAAGATGGAGCTGAGAGCCAGAGAGAAAATCTACCTTTAAAAAAATCGTAAAAAGGAAAAATTACCAAAAAAAAAAATGAGGAGACAGGAGTAGAGAGAGACAGAGAACTCAGAGACACAGAGACAGAGATAAAAGGCCAGAGGGTCTCCCTACCACACTAGATTTGCTTGCTGGAGGCTGAATTATGAGTAGAAAATCTTCATTTCTCCTGTGCCCTGAAATATCTAGTTCCCAGTTTCGATGAGGAATCTTCTCAGAGAATGGCTCAACTCTCCTGCCTGGGAGAAAGGAGCAGAAGGGATTATTAACAAAACAAAAGATGGAGCTGAGAGCCAGAGAGAAACTCTACCTTTAAAAATATCGTAAAAAGGGAAAATTACCAAAAAAAAAAATGAGGAGACAATAGCAGAGAGAGACAGAGACCTCAGAGACACAGAGACAGATATAGAAGTCCAGAGGGGCTCCCTACCACACTAGCTTTGCTTGCTGGAGGCTGAATTATGAGTAGAAAATCTTCATTTCTCCTGTGCCCTGAAATATCTAGTTCCCAGTTTCGATGAGGAATCTTCTCAGAGAATGGCTCAACTCTCCTGCCACACTAGGTTTGCTTGCTGGAGGCTGAATTATGAGTAGAAAATCTTCATTTCTCCTGTGCCCTGAAATATCTAGTTCCCAGTTTCGATGAGGAATCTTCTCAGAGAATGGCTCCACTCTCCTGCCTGGGAGAAAGGAGCAGAAGGGATTATTAAAAAAAACAAAAGATGGAGCTGAGAGCCAGAGAGAAACTCTACCTTTAAAAAAATCGTAAAAAGGAAAAATTACCAAAAAAAAATGAGGAGACAGGAGCAGAGAGAGACAGAGACCTCAGAGACACAGAGACAGAGATAGAAGGACAGAGGGGCTCCCTACCACACTAGCTTTGTTTGCTGGAGGCTGAATTATGAGTAGAAAATATTCATTTCTCTTGTGCCCTGAAATATCTAGTTCCCAGTTTCGATGAGGTATCTTCTCAGAGAATGGCTCAACTCTCCTGCCTGGGAGAAAGGAGCAGAAGGGATTATTAACAAAACAAAAGATGGAGCTGAGAGCCAGAGAGAAATTCTACCTATAAAAAAAATCGTAAAAAGGAAAAATTACCAAAAAAAAAAAAAAAAATGAGGAGACAGGAGCAGAGAGAGACAGAGACCTAAAAGACAAGAGACAGAGATAGAAGGCCAGAGGGGCTCCCTACCACACTAGCTTTGCTGGCTGGAGGCTGAATTATGAGTAGAAAATCTTCATTTCTCCTGTGCCCTGAAATATCTAGTTCCCGGTTTCCATGAGGAATCTTCTCAGAGAATGGATCAACTCTCCTGCCACATTAGGTTTGCTTACTGGAGGCTGAATTATGAGTAGAAAATCTTCATTTCTCCTGTGCCCTGAAATATCTAGTTCCCTGTTTTGATGAGGAACCTTCTCAGACAATGGCTCAACTCTCCTGCCTGGGAGAAAGGAGCAGAAGGGATTATTAACAAAACAAAGATGGAGCTGAGAGCCAGAGAGAAACTCTACCTTTAAAAAAATCGTAAAAAGGAAAAATTACCAAAAAAAAAAAAATGAGGAGACAATAGCAGAGAGAGACAGAGACCTCAGAGACACAGAGACAGAGATAGAAGGCCAGAGGGGCTCCCTACCACACTAGCTTTGCTTGCTGGAGGCTGAATTATGAGTAGAAAATCTTCATTTCTCCTGTGCCCTGAAATATCTAGTTCCCAGTTTCGATGAGGAATCTTCTCAGAGAATGGCTCAACTCTCCTGCCTGGGAGAAAGGAGAAGAAGGGATTATTAACAAAACAAAAGATGGAGCTGAGAGCCAGAGAGAAACTCTACCTTTAAAAAAATCGTAAAAAGGAAAAATTACCAAAAAAAAAATGAGGAGACAGGAGCAGAGAGAGACAGAGACCTCAGAGACACAGAGACAGGGATAGAAGGCCAGAGGGGCTCCCTACCTCACTAGCTTTGCTTGCTGGAGGCTAAATTATGAGTAGAAAATCTTCATTTCTCCTGTGCCCTGAAATATCTAGTTCCCAGTTTCTATGAGGAATCTTCTCAGAGAATGGCTCAACTCTCCTGCCTGGGAGAAAGGAGCAGAAGGGATTATTAACAAAACAAAAGATGGAGCTGAGAGCCAGAGAGAAACTCTACCTTTAAAAAAATCGTAAAAAGGAAAAATTACCAAAAAAAAATGAGGAGACAGGAGCAGAGAGAGACAGAGACCTCAGAGACACAGAGACAGAGATAGAAGGCCAGAGGGGCTCCCTACCACACAAGGTTTGTTTGCTGGAGGCTGAATTATGAGTAGAAAATCTTCATTTCTCCTGTGCCCTGAAATATCTAGTTCCCAGTTTCGATGAGGAATCTTCTCAGAGAATGGCTCAACTCTCCTGTCTGGGAGAAAGGAGCAGAAGGGATTATTAACAAAACAAAAGATGGAGCTGAGAGCCAGAGAGAAACTCTGCCTATAAAAATATCGTAAAAAGGAAAAATTACCAAAAAAAAAAAAACGAGGAGACAGGAGCAGAGAGAGACAGAGACCTAAAAGACAAGAGACAGAGATAGAAGGCCAGAGGGGCTCCCTACCACACTAGCTTTGCTTGCTGGAGGCTGAATTATGAGTAGAAAATCTCCATTTCTCCTGTGCCCCGAAATATCTAGTTCACGGTTTCCATGAGGAATCTTCTCAGAGAATGGATCAACTCTCCTGCCACATTAGGTTTGCTTGCTGGAGGCTGAATTATGAGTAGAAAATCTTCACTTCTCCTGTACCCTGAAATATCTGGTTCCCAGTTTCCATGGGAATCTTCTCAGAGAATAGCTCAACTCTCCTGCCACACTAGGTTTGCTTGCTGGTGGCTGAATTATGAGTAGAAAAATCATTTCTCCTGTGCCCTGAAATATCTAGTTCCCAGTTTCGATGAGGAATCTTCTCAGAGAATGGCTCAACTCTCCTGCCTGGGAGAGAGGAGCAGAAGGGATTATTAACAAAACAAAAGATGGAGCTGAAAGCCAGACAGAAACTCTACCTTTAAAAAAATCGTAAAAAGGAAAAATTACCAAAAAAAACAAAAATGAGGAGACAGGAGCAGAGAGAGACAGAGACCTCAGAGTCAGAGAGACAGAGATAGATGGCCAGAGGGGCTCCCTACCACACTACCTTTGCTTGCTGGAGGCTGAATTATGAGTAGAAAATCTTCATTTATCCTGTGCCCTGAAATATCTAGTTCCCAGTTTCGATGAGGAAACTTCTCAGAGAATGGCTCAACTCTCCTTCCTGGGAGAAAGGAGCAGAAGGGATTATTAACAAAACAAAAGATGGAGCTGAGAGCCAGAGAGAAACTCTACCTTTAAAAAAATCATAAAAAGGAAAAATTACCAAAAAAAAAATGAGGAGACAGGAGCAGAGAGAGACAGAGACCTCAGAGACACAGAGACAGAGTTAGAAGTCCAGAGGGGCTCCCGACCACACTAGCTTTGCTTGCTGGAGGCTGAATTATAAGTAGAAAATCTTGATTTCTCCTGTGCCCTGAAATATCTAGTTCCCAGTTTCCATGAGAAATCTTCTCAGAGAATGGCTCAACTCTCCTGCCACACTAGGTTTGCTTGCTGGAGTCTGAATTATGAGTAGAAAATCTTCATTTCTCCTGTGCCCTGAAATATCTAGTTCCCAGTTTCCATGAGGAATCTTCTCAGAGAGTGGCTCAACTCTCCTGCCACACTAGGTTTGCTTGCTGGAGGCTGAATTATGAGTAGAAAATCTTCATTTCTCCTGTGCCCTGAAATATCTAGTTCCCAGTTTCCATGAGGAATCTTCTCAGAGAATGGCTCAACTCTCCTGCCACACTAAGTTTGCTTGCTGGAGGCTGTATTATGAGTAGAAAATCTTCATTTCTCCTGTGCCCTGAAATATCTAGTTCCCAGTTTCCATGAGGAATCTTCTCAGAGAATGGCTCAACTCTCCTGCATGCGAGAAAGGAGCAGAAGGCATTATTAACAAAACAAAAGATGGAGCTGAGATCCAGAGAGAAACTCTACCTTAAAAAAAATCATAAAAAGGAAAAATTACCAAAAAAAAAAAATGAGGAGACAGAAGCAGAGAGAGACAGAGACCTCAGAGACAAAGAGACAGAGATAGAAGGCCTGAGGGGCTCCCTAACACACTAGCTTTGCTTGCTGGAGGCTGAATTATGAGTAGAAAATCTTCATTTCTCCTGTGCCCTGAAATACCTAGTTCACAGTTTCCATGAGGAATCTTCTCAGAGAATGGCTCAACTCTCCTGCCTGGGAGAAAGGAGAAGAAGGGATTATTAACAAAACAAAAGATGGAGCTGAGAGCCAGAGAGAAACTCTACCTTTAAAAAAATCGTAAAAAGGAAAAATTACCAAAAAAAAAATGAGGAGACAGGAGCAGAGAGAGACAGAGACCTCAGAGACACAGAGACAGGGATAGAAGGCCAGAGGGGCTCCCTACCTCACTAGCTTTGCTTGCTGGAGGCTAAATTATGAGTAGAAAATCTTCATTTCTCCTGTGCCCTGAAATATCTAGTTCCCAGTTTCTATGAGGAATCTTCTCAGAGAATGGCTCAACTCTCCTGCCTGGGAGAAAGGAGCAGAAGGGATTATTAACAAAACAAAAGATGGAGCTGAGAGCCAGAGAGAAACTCTACCTTTAAAAAAATCGTAAAAAGGAAAAATTACCAAAAAAAAATGAGGAGACAGGAGCAGAGAGAGACAGAGACCTCAGAGACACAGAGACAGAGATAGAAGGCCAGAGGGGCTCCCTACCACACAAGGTTTGTTTGCTGGAGGCTGAATTATGAGTAGAAAATCTTCATTTCTCCTGTGCCCTGAAATATCTAGTTCCCAGTTTCGATGAGGAATCTTCTCAGAGAATGGCTCAACTCTCCTGTCTGGGAGAAAGGAGCAGAAGGGATTATTAACAAAACAAAAGATGGAGCTGAGAGCCAGAGAGAAACTCTGCCTATAAAAATATCGTAAAAAGGAAAAATTACCAAAAAAAAAAAAAAACGAGGAGACAGGAGCAGAGAGAGACAGAGACCTAAAAGACAAGAGACAGAGATAGAAGGCCAGAGGGGCTCCCTACCACACTAGCTTTGCTTGCTGGAGGCTGAATTATGAGTAGAAAATCTCCATTTCTCCTGTGCCCCGAAATATCTAGTTCACGGTTTCCATGAGGAATCTTCTCAGAGAATGGATCAACTCTCCTGCCACATTAGGTTTGCTTGCTGGAGGCTGAATTATGAGTAGAAAATCTTCACTTCTCCTGTACCCTGAAATATCTGGTTCCCAGTTTCCATGGGAATCTTCTCAGAGAATAGCTCAACTCTCCTGCCACACTAGGTTTGCTTGCTGGTGGCTGAATTATGAGTAGAAAAATCATTTCTCCTGTGCCCTGAAATATCTAGTTCCCAGTTTCGATGAGGAATCTTCTCAGAGAATGGCTCAACTCTCCTGCCTGGGAGAGAGGAGCAGAAGGGATTATTAACAAAACAAAAGATGGAGCTGAAAGCCAGACAGAAACTCTACCTTTAAAAAAATCGTAAAAAGGAAAAATTACCAAAAAAAACAAAAATGAGGAGACAGGAGCAGAGAGAGACAGAGACCTCAGAGTCAGAGAGACAGAGATAGATGGCCAGAGGGGCTCCCTACCACACTACCTTTGCTTGCTGGAGGCTGAATTATGAGTAGAAAATCTTCATTTATCCTGTGCCCTGAAATATCTAGTTCCCAGTTTCGATGAGGAAACTTCTCAGAGAATGGCTCAACTCTCCTTCCTGGGAGAAAGGAGCAGAAGGGATTATTAACAAAACAAAAGATGGAGCTGAGAGCCAGAGAGAAACTCTACCTTTAAAAAAATCATAAAAAGGAAAAATTACCAAAAAAAAAATGAGGAGACAGGAGCAGAGAGAGACAGAGACCTCAGAGACACAGAGACAGAGTTAGAAGTCCAGAGGGGCTCCCGACCACACTAGCTTTGCTTGCTGGAGGCTGAATTATAAGTAGAAAATCTTGATTTCTCCTGTGCCCTGAAATATCTAGTTCCCAGTTTCCATGAGAAATCTTCTCAGAGAATGGCTCAACTCTCCTGCCACACTAGATTTGCTTGCTGGAGTCTGAATTATGAGTAGAAAATCTTCATTTCTCCTGTGCCCTGAAATATCTAGTTCCCAGTTTCCATGAGGAATCTTCTCAGAGAGTGGCTCAACTCTCCTGCCACACTAGGTTTGCTTGCTGGAGGCTGAATTATGAGTAGAAAATCTTCATTTCTCCTGTGCCCTGAAATATCTAGTTCCCAGTTTCCATGAGGAATCTTCTCAGAGAATGGCTCAACTCTCCTGCCACACTAAGTTTGCTTGCTGGAGGCTGTATTATGAGTAGAAAATCTTCATTTCTCCTGTGCCCTGAAATATCTAGTTCCCAGTTTCCATGAGGAATCTTCTCAGAGAATGGCTCAACTCTCCTGCATGCGAGAAAGGAGCAGAAGGCATTATTAACAAAACAAAAGATGGAGCTGAGATCCAGAGAGAAACTCTACCTTAAAAAAAATCATAAAAAGGAAAAATTACCAAAAAAAAAAAATGAGGAGACAGAAGCAGAGAGAGACAGAGACCTCAGAGACAAAGAGACAGAGATAGAAGGCCTGAGGGGCTCCCTAACACACTAGCTTTGCTTGCTGGAGGCTGAATTATGAGTAGAAAATCTTCATTTCTCCTGTGCCCTGAAATACCTAGTTCACAGTTTCCATGAGGAATCTTCTCAGAGAATGGCTCAACTCTCCTGCCACACTAAGTTTGCTTGCTGGAGGCTGAATTATGAGTAGAAAAATCTTCATTTCTCCTGTGCCCTGAAATATCTAGTTCCCAGTTTCCATGAGGAATCTTCTCAGAGAATGGCTCAACTCTCCTGCCACACTAGGTTTGCTTGCTGGAGGCTGAATTATGAGTAGAAAATCTTCATTTCTCCTGTGCCCTGAAATATCTAGTTCCCAGTTTCCATGAGGAATCTTCTCAGAGAATGGCTCAACTCTCCTGCCTGCGAGAAAGGAGCAGAAGGGATTATTAACAAAACACAAGATGGAGCTGAGAGCCAGAGAGAAACTCTACCTTTAAAAAAAATCGTAAAAAGGAAAAATTACCAAAAAAAAAATAATGAGGAGACAGGATCAGAGAGAGACAGAGACCTCAGAGACAAAGAGACAGAGATAGAAGGCCTGATTGGCTCCCTACCACACTAGCTTTGCTTGCTGGAGGCTGAATTATGAGTAGAAAAATCTTCATTTCTCCTGTGCCCTGAAATATCTAGTTCCCAGTTTCCATGAGGTATCTTCTCAGAGAATGGCTCAACTCTCCTGCCACACTAGGTTTGCTTGCTGGAGGCTGAATTATGAGTAGAAAATCTTCATTTCTCCTGTGCCCTGAAATATCTAGTTCCCAGTTTCCATGAGGAATCTTCTCAGAGAATGGCTCAACTCTCCTGCCACACTAAGTTTGCTTGCTGGAGGCTGAATTATGAGTAGAAAATCTTCATTTCTCCTGTGCCCTGAAATATCTAGTTCCCAGTTTCCATGAGGAATCTTCTCAGAGAGTGGCTCAACTCTCCTGCCACACTAGGTTTGCTTGCTGGAGGCTGAATTATGAGTAGAAAATCTTCATTTCTCCTGTGCCCTGAAATACCTAGTTCCCAGTTTCCATGAGGAATCTTCTCAGAGAATGGCTCAACTCTCCTGCCACACTAGCTTTGCTTGCTGGAGGCTGAATTATGAGTAGAAAATCTTGATTTCTCCTGTGCCCTGAAATATCTAGTTCACAGTTTCCATGAGGAATCTTCTCAGAGAGTGGCTCAACTCTCCTGCCACACTAGGTTTGCTTGCTGGAGGCTGAATTATGAGCAGAAAATCTTCATTTCTCCTGTGCCCTGAAATATCTAGTTCCCAGTTTCCATGAGGAATCTTCTCAGAGAATGGCTCAACTCTCCTGCCACACTAGGTTTGCTTGCTGGAGGCTGAATTATGAGTAGAAAATCTTCATTTCTCCTGTGCCCTGAAATATCTAGTTCCCAGTTTCCATGAGGAATCTTCTCAGAGAATGGCTCAACTCTCCTGCCACACTAGGTTTGCTTGCTGGAGGATGAATTATGAGTAGAAAATCTTCATTTCTCCTGTGCCCTGAAATATCTAGTTCCCAGTTTCCAAGAGGAATCTTCTCAGAGAATGGCTCAACTCTCCTGCCCCACTAGCTTTGCTTGCTGGAGGCTGAATTATGAGTAGAAAATCTTGATTTCTCCTGTCCCTGAATATCTAGTTCCCAGTTTCCATGAGGAATCTTCTCAGAGAATGGCTCAACTCTCCTGCCACACTAGGTTTGCTTGCTGGAGGCAGAATTATGAGTAGAAAATCTTCATTTCTCCTGTGTCCTGAAATATCTAGTTCCCAGTTTCCATGAGGAATCTTCACAGAGAATGGCTCAACTCTCCTGTCACACTAGGTTTGCTTGCTGGAGGCTGAATTATGAGTAGAAAATCTTCATTTCTCCTGTGCCCTGAAATATCTAGTTCCCAGTTCCCGTGAGGAATCTTCTCAGAGAATGGCTCAAATCTCCTGCCACACTAGCTTTGCTTGCTGGAGGCTGAATTATGAGTAGAAAATCTTCATTTCTCCTGTGCCCTGAAATATCTAGTTCCCAGTTTCCATGAGGAATCTTCTCAGAGAATGGCTCAACTCTCCTGCCACACTAGGTTTGCTTGCTGGAGGCTGAATTATGAGTAGAAAATTTTGATTTCTCCTGTGCCCTGAAATATCTAGTTCCCAGTTTCCATGAGGAATCTTCTCAGAGAGTGGCTCAACTCTCCTGCCACACTAGGTTTGCTTGCTGGAGGCTGAATTATGAGTAGAAAATCTTCATTTCTCCTGTGCCCTGAAATATCTAGTTCCCAGTTTCCATGAGGAATCTTCTCAGAGAATGGCTCAAATCTCCTGCCACACTAGCTTTGCTTGCTGGAGGCTGAATTATGAGTAGAAAATCTTCATTTCTCCTGTGCCCTGAAATATCTAGTTCCCAATTTCCATGAGGAATCTTCTCAGAGAATGGCTCAACTCTCCTGCCACACTAGGTTTGCTTGCTGGAGGCTGAATTATGAGTAGAAAATCTTCATTTCTCCTGTGCCCTGAAATATCTAGTTCCCAGTTTCCATGAGGAATCTTCTCAGAGAATGGCTCAACTCTCCGGCCACACTAAGTTTGCTTGCTGGAGGCTGAATTATGAGTAGAAAATCGTCATTTCTCCTGTGCCCTGAAATATCTAGTTCCCAGTTTCCGTGAGGAATCTTCTCAGAGAATGGCTCAACTCTCCTGCCTGCGAGAAAGGAGCAGAAGGGATTATTAACAAAACAAAAGATGGAGCTGAGATCCAGAGAGAAACTCTACCTTAAAAAAAATCGTAAAAAGGAAAAATTACCAAAAAAAAATTAGGAGACAGAAGCAGAGAGAGACAGAGACCTCAGAGACAAAGAGACAGAGATAGAAGGCCTGAGGGGCTCCCTACCACACTAGCTTTGCTTGCTGGAGGCTGAATTATGAGTAGAAAATCTTCATTTCTCCTGTGCCCTGAAATATCTAGTTCCCAGTTTCCAAGAGGAATCTTCTCAGAGAATGGCTCAACTCTCCTGCCACACTAGCTTTGCTTGCTGGAGGCTGAATTATGAGTAGAAAATCTTCATTTCTCCTGTGCCCTGAAATATCTAGTTCCCAGTTTCCATGAGAAATCTTCTCAGAGAATGGCTCAACTCTCCTGCCACACTAGGTTTGCTTGCTGGAGCTGAATTATGAGTAGAAAATCTTCATTTCTCCTGTGCCCTGAAATATCTAGTTCCCAGTTTCCATGAGGAATCTTCTCAGAGAATGGCTCAACTCTCCTGCCACACTAGCTTTGCTTGCTGGAGTGTGAATTATGAGTAGAAAATCTTCATTTCTCCTGTGCCCTGAAATATCTAGTTCCCAGTTTCCATGAGGACTCTTGTCAGAGAATGGCTCAACTCTCCTGCCTGCGAGAAAGGAGCAGAAGGGATTATTAACAAAACAAAAGATGGAGCTGAGATCCAGAGAGAAACTCTACCTTAAAAAAATCGTAAAAAGGAAAAATTACCAAAAAAAAAAATGAGGAGACAGAAGCAGAGAGATACAGAGACCTCAGAGACAAAGAGACAGAGATAGAAGGTCCGAGGGGCTCCCAACCACACTAGATTTGCTTGCTGGAGGCCGAATTATGAGTAGAAAATCTTCATTTCTCCTGTGCCCTGAAATATCTAGTTCCCAGTTTCCAAGAGGAATCTTCTCAGAGAATGGCTCAACTCTCCTGCCGCACTAGCTTTGCTTGCTGGAGGCTGAATTATGAGTAGAAAATCTTCATTTCTCCTGTTCCCTGAAATATCTAGTTCCCAGTTTCCATGAGGAATCTTCTCAGAGAATGGCTCAACTCTCCTGCCACACTAGGTTTGCTTGCTGGAGGCTGAATTATGACTAGAAAATCTTCACTTCTCCTGTGCCCTGAAATATCTAGTTCCCAGTTTCCATGAGGAATCTTCTCAGAGAATGGCTCAACTCTCCTGCCACACTAGGTTTGCTTGCTGGAGGCTGAATTATGAGTAGAAAATCTTCATTTCTCCTGTGCCCTGAAATATCTAGTTCCCAGTTTCCATGAGGAATCTTCTCAGGGAATGGCTCAACTCTCCTGCGACACTAGCTTTGCTTGCTGGAGGCTGAATTATGAGTAGAAAATCTTCATTTCTCCTGTGCCCTGAAATATCTAGTTCCCAGTTTCCATGAGGAATGTTCTCAGAGAATGGCTCAACTCTCCTGCCACACTAGGTTTGCTTGCTGGAGGCTGAATTATGAGTAGAAAATCTTCATTTCTCCTGTGCCCTGAAATATCTAGTTCCCAGTTTCCATGAGAAATCTTCTCAGAGAATGGCTCAACTCTCCTGCCACACTAGGTTTGCTTGCTGGAGCTGAATTATGAGTAGAAAATCTTCATTTCTCCTGTGCCCTGAAATATCTAGTTCCCAGTTTCCATGAGGAATCTTCTCAGAGAATGGCTCAACTCTCCTGCCACACTAGATTTGCTTGCTGGAGTCTGAATTATGAGTAGAAAATCTTCATTTCTCCTGTGCCCTGAAATATCTAGTTCCCAGTTTCCATGAGGACTCTTGTCAGAGAATGGCTCAACTCTCCTGCCTGCGAGAAAGGAGCAGAAGGGATTATTAACAAAGCAAAAGATGGAGCTGAGGTCCAGAGAGAAACTCTACCTTACAAAAAATCGTAAAAAGGAAAAATTACCAAAAAAAAATGAGGAGACAGAAGCAGAGAGATACAGAGACCTCAGAGACAAAGAGACAGAGATAGAAGGCCTGAGGGGCTCCCAACCACACTAGATTTGCTTGCTGGAGGCCGAATTATGAGTAGAAAATCTTCATTTCTCCTGTGCCCTGAAATATCTAGTTCCCAGTTTCCAAGAGGAATCTTCTCAGAGAATGGCTCAACTCTCCTGCCGCACTAGCTTTGCTTGCTGGAGGCTGAATTATGAGTAGAAAATCTTCATTTCTCCTGTTCCCTGAAATATCTAGTTCCCAGTTTCCATGAGGAATCTTCTCTGAGAATGTCTCAACTCTCCTGCCACACTAGGTTTGCTTGCTGGAGGCTGAATTATGACTAGAAAATCTTCATTTCTCCTGTGCCCTGAAATATCTAGTTCCCAGTTTCCATGAGGAATCTTCTCAGAGAATGGCTCAACTCTCCTGCCACACTAGGTTTGCTTGCTGGAGGCTGAATTATGAGTAGAAAATCTTCATTTCTCCTGTGCCCTGAAATATCTAGTTCCCAGTTTCCATGAGGAATCTTCTCAGGGAATGGCTCAACTCTCCTGCCACCCTAGGTTTGCTTGCTGGAGGCTGAATTATGAGTAGAAAATCTTCATTTCTCCTGTGCCCTGAAATATCTAGTTCCCAGTTTCCATGAGGAATCTTCTCAGAGAATGGCTCAACTCTCCTGCCACACTAGGTTTGCTTGCTGGAGGCTGAATTATGAGTAGAAAATCTTCATTTCTCCTGTGCCCTGAAATATCTAGTTCCCAGTTTCCATGAGGAATCTTCTCAGAGAATGGCTCAACTCTCCTGCCTGCGAGAAAGGAGCAGAAGGGATTATTAACAAAACACAAGATGGAGCTGAGAGCCAGAGAGAAACTCTACCTTTAAAAAAATCGTAAAAAGGAAAAATTACCAAAAAAAAATAATGAGGAGACAGGATCAGAGAGAGACAGAGACCTCAGAGACAAAGAGACAGAGATAGTAGGCCTGATTGGCTCCCTACCACACTAGCTTTGCTTGCTGGAGGCTGAATTATGAGTAGAAAAATCTTCATTTCTCCTGTGCCCTGAAATATCTAGTTCCCAGTTTCCATGAGGTATCTTCTCAGAGAATGGCTCAACTCTCCTGCCACACTAGGTTTGCTTGCTGGAGGCTGAATTATGAGTAGAAAATCTTCATTTCTCCTGTGCCCTGAAATATCTAGTTCCCAGTTTCCATGAGGAATCTTCTCAGAGAATGGCTCAACTCTCCTGCCACACTAAGTTTGCTTGCTGGAGGCTGAATTATGAGTAGAAAATCTTCATTTCTCCTGTGCCCTGAAATATCTAGTTCCCAGTTTCCATGAGGAATCTTCTCAGAGAGTGGCTCAACTCTCCTGCCACACTAGGTTTGCTTGCTGGAGGCTGAATTATGAGTAGAAAATCTTCATTTCTCCTGTGCCCTGAAATACCTAGTTCCCAGTTTCCATGAGGAATCTTCTCAGAGAATGGCTCAACTCTCCTGCCACACTAGCTTTGCTTGCTGGAGGCTGAATTATGAGTAGAAAATCTTGATTTCTCCTGTGCCCTGAAATATCTAGTTCCCAGTTTCCATGAGGAATCTTCTCAGAGAGTGGCTCAACTCTCCTGCCACACTAGGTTTGCTTGCTGGAGGCTGAATTATGAGTAGAAAATCTTCATTTCTCCTGTGCCCTGAAATATCTAGTTCCCAGTTTCCATGAGGAATCTTCTCAGAGAATGGCTCAACTCTCCGGCCACACTAGGTTTGCTTGCTGGAGGCTGAATTATGAGTAGAAAATCGTCATTTCTCCTGTGCC
This sequence comes from Tupaia tana, assembly GCA_026018925.1. Taxonomy (NCBI): domain Eukaryota; kingdom Metazoa; phylum Chordata; class Mammalia; order Scandentia; family Tupaiidae; genus Tupaia; species Tupaia tana. The sequence goes on along the minus strand of JAKSZU010000009.1, from coordinate 78,310,404 downwards.
CTGAAATATCTAGTTCCCAGTTTCCGTGAGGAATCTTCTCAGAGAATGGCTCAACTCTCCTGCCTGCGAGAAAGGAGCAGAAGGGATTATTAACAAAACAAAAGATGGAGCTGAGATCCAGAGAGAAACTCTACCTTAAAAAAAATCGTAAAAAGGAAAAATTACCAAAAAAAAATTAGGAGACAGAAGCAGAGAGAGACAGAGACCTCAGAGACAAAGAGACAGAGATAGAAGGCCTGAGGGGCTCCCTACCACACTAGCTTTGCTTGCTGGAGGCTGAATTATGAGTAGAAAATCTTCATTTCTCCTGTGCCCTGAAATATCTAGTTCCCAGTTTCCAAGAGGAATCTTCTCAGAGAATGGCTCAACTCTCCTGCCACACTAGCTTTGCTTGCTGGAGGCTGAATTATGAGTAGAAAATCTTCATTTCTCCTGTGCCCTGAAATATCTAGTTCCCAGTTTTCCATGAGAAATCTTCTCAGAGAATGGCTCAACTCTCCTGCCACACTAGGTTTGCTTGCTGGAGCTGAATTATGAGTAGAAAATCTTCATTTCTCCTGTGCCCTGAAATATCTAGTTCCCAGTTTCCATGAGGAATCTTCTCAGAGAATGGCTCAACTCTCCTGCCACACTAGCTTTGCTTGCTGGAGTGTGAATTATGAGTAGAAAATCTTCATTTCTCCTGTGCCCTGAAATATCTAGTTCCCAGTTTTCCATGAGGACTCTTGTCAGAGAATGGCTCAACTCTCCTGCCTGCGAGAAAGGAGCAGAAGGGATTATTAACAAAACAAAAGATGGAGCTGAGATCCAGAGAGAAACTCTACCTTAAAAAAATCGTAAAAAGGAAAAAATTACCAAAAAAAAAAATGAGGAGACAGAAGCAGAGAGATACAGAGACCTCAGAGACAAAGAGACAGAGATAGAAGGTCCGAGGGGCTCCCAACCACACTAGATTTGCTTGCTGGAGGCCGAATTATGAGTAGAAAATCTTCATTTCTCCTGTGCCCTGAAATATCTAGTTCCCAGTTTCCAAGAGGAATCTTCTCAGAGAATGGCTCAACTCTCCTGCCGCACTAGCTTTGCTTGCTGGAGGCTGAATTATGAGTAGAAAAATCTTCATTTCTCCTGTTCCCTGAAATATCTAGTTCCCAGTTTCCATGAGGAATCTTCTCAGAGAATGGCTCAACTCTCCTGCCACACTAGGTTTGCTTGCTGGAGGCTGAATTATGACTAGAAAATCTTCATTTCTCCTGTGCCCTGAAATATCTAGTTCCCAGTTTCCATGAGGAATCTTCTCAGAGAATGGCTCAACTCTCCTGCCACACTAGGTTTGCTTGCTGGAGGCTGAATTATGAGTAGAAAATCTTCATTTCTCCTGTGCCCTGAAATATCTAGTTCCCAGTTTCCATGAGGAATCTTCTCAGGGAATGGCTCAACTCTCCTGCGACACTAGCTTTGCTTGCTGGAGGCTGAATTATGAGTAGAAAATCTTCATTTCTCCTGTGCCCTGAAATATCTAGTTCCCAGTTTCCATGAGGAATGTTCTCAGAGAATGGCTCAACTCTCCTGCCACACTAGGTTTGCTTGCTGGAGGCTGAATTATGAGTAGAAAATCTTCATTTCTCCTGTGCCCTGAAATATCTAGTTCCCAGTTTCCATGAGAAATCTTCTCAGAGAATGGCTCAACTCTCCTGCCACACTAGGTTTGCTTGCTGGAGCTGAATTATGAGTAGAAAATCTTCATTTCTCCTGTGCCCTGAAATATCTAGTTCCCAGTTTCCATGAGGAATCTTCTCAGAGAATGGCTCAACTCTCCTGCCACACTAGATTTGCTTGCTGGAGTCTGAATTATGAGTAGAAAATCTTCATTTCTCCTGTGCCCTGAAATATCTAGTTCCCAGTTTCCATGAGGACTCTTGTCAGAGAATGGCTCAACTCTCCTGCCTGCGAGAAAGGAGCAGAAGGGATTATTAACAAAGCAAAAGATGGAGCTGAGGTCCAGAGAGAAACTCTACCTTACAAAAAATCGTAAAAAGGAAAAATTACCAAAAAAAAAATGAGGAGACAGAAGCAGAGAGATACAGAGACCTCAGAGACAAAGAGACAGAGATAGAAGGCCTGAGGGGCTCCCAACCACACTAGATTTGCTTGCTGGAGGCCGAATTATGAGTAGAAAATCTTCATTTCTCCTGTGCCCTGAAATATCTAGTTCCCAGTTTCCAAGAGGAATCTTCTCAGAGAATGGCTCAACTCTCCTGCCGCACTAGCTTTGCTTGCTGGAGGCTGAATTATGAGTAGAAAATCTTCATTTCTCCTGTTCCCTGAAATATCTAGTTCCCAGTTTCCATGAGGAATCTTCTCTGAGAATGGCTCAACTCTCCTGCCACACTAGGTTTGCTTGCTGGAGGCTGAATTATGACTAGAAAATCTTCATTTCTCCTGTGCCCTGAAATATCTAGTTCCCAGTTTCCATGAGGAATCTTCTCAGAGAATGGCTCAACTCTCCTGCCACACTAGGTTTGCTTGCTGGAGGCTGAATTATGAGTAGAAAATCTTCATTTCTCCTGTGCCCTGTAATATCTAGTTCCCAGTTTCCATGAGGAATCTTCTCAGAGAGTGGCTCAACTCTCCTGCCACACTAGGTTTGCTTGCTGGAGGCTGAATTATGAGTAGAAAATCTTCATTTCTCCTGTGCCCTGAAATATCTAGTTCCCAGTTTCCATGAGGAATCTTCTCAGAGAATGGCTCAAATCTCCTGCCACACTAGCTTTGCTTGCTGGAGGCTGAATTATGAGTAGAAAATCTTCATTTCTCCTGTGCCCTGAAATATCTAGTTCCCAATTTCCATGAGGAATCTTCTCAGAGAATGGCTCAACTCTCCTGCCACACTAGGTTTGCTTGCTGGAGGCTGAATTATGAGTAGAAAATCTTCATTTCTCCTGTGCCCTGAAATATCTAGTTCCCAGTTTCCATGAGGAATCTTCTCAGAGAATGGCTCAACTCTCCGGCCACACTAGGTTTGCTTGCTGGAGGCTGAATTATGAGTAGAAAATCGTCATTTCTCCTGTGCCCTGAAATATCTAGTTCCCAGTTTCCGTGAGGAATCTTCTCAGAGAATGGCTCAACTCTCCTGCCTGCGAGAAAGGAGCAGAAGGGATTATTAACAAAACAAAAGATGGAGCTGAGATCCAGAGAGAAACTCTACCTTAAAAAAAATCGTAAAAAGGAAAAATTACCAAAAAAAAATTAGGAGACAGAAGCAGAGAGAGACAGAGACCTCAGAGACAAAGAGACAGAGATAGAAGGCCTGAGGGGCTCCCTACCACACTAGCTTTGCTTGCTGGAGGCTGAATTATGAGTAGAAAATCTTCATTTCTCCTGTGCCCTGAAATATCTAGTTCCCAGTTTCCAAGAGGAATCTTCTCAGAGAATGGCTCAACTCTCCTGCCACACTAGCTTTGCTTGCTGGAGGCTGAATTATGAGTAGAAAATCTTCATTTCTCCTGTGCCCTGAAATATCTAGTTCCCAGTTTCCATGAGAAATCTTCTCAGAGAATGGCTCAACTCTCCTGCCACACTAGGTTTGCTTGCTGGAGCTGAATTATGAGTAGAAAATCTTCATTTCTCCTGTGCCCTGAAATATCTAGTTCCCAGTTTCCATGAGGAATCTTCTCAGAGAATGGCTCAACTCTCCTGCCACACTAGCTTTGCTTGCTGGAGTGTGAATTATGAGTAGAAAATCTTCATTTCTCCTGTGCCCTGAAATATCTAGTTCCCAGTTTCCATGAGGACTCTTGTCAGAGAATGGCTCAACTCTCCTGCCTGCGAGAAAGGAGCAGAAGGGATTATTAACAAAACAAAAGATGGAGCTGAGATCCAGAGAGAAACTCTACCTTAAAAAAATCGTAAAAAGGAAAAATTACCAAAAAAAAAATGAGGAGACAGAAGCAGAGAGATACAGAGACCTCAGAGACAAAGAGACAGAGATAGAAGGTCCGAGGGGCTCCCAACCACACTAGATTTGCTTGCTGGAGGCCGAATTATGAGTAGAAAATCTTCATTTCTCCTGTGCCCTGAAATATCTAGTTCCCAGTTTCCAAGAGGAATCTTCTCAGAGAATGGCTCAACTCTCCTGCCGCACTAGCTTTGCTTGCTGGAGGCTGAATTATGAGTAGAAAATCTTCATTTCTCCTGTTCCCTGAAATATCTAGTTCCCAGTTTCCATGAGGAATCTTCTCAGAGAATGGCTCAACTCTCCTGCCACACTAGGTTTGCTTGCTGGAGGCTGAATTATGAGTAGAAAATCTTCATTTCTCCTGTTCCCTGAAATATCTAGTTCCCAGTTTCCATGAGGAATCTTCTCAGAGAATGGCTCAACTCTCCTGCCACACTAGGTTTGCTTGCTGGAGGCTGAATTATGACTAGAAAATCTTCATTTCTCCTGTGCCCTGAAATATCTAGTTCCCAGTTTCCATGAGGAATCTTCTCAGAGAATGGCTCAACTCTCCTGCCACACTAGGTTTGCTTGCTGGAGGCTGAATTATGAGTAGAAAATCTTCATTTCTCCTGTGCCCTGAAATATCTAGTTCCCAGTTTCCATGAGGAATCTTCTCAGGGAATGGCTCAACTCTCCTGCGACACTAGCTTTGCTTGCTGGAGGCTGAATTATGAGTAGAAAATCTTCATTTCTCCTGTGCCCTGAAATATCTAGTTCCCAGTTTCCATGAGGAATGTTCTCAGAGAATGGCTCAACTCTCCTGCCACACTAGGTTTGCTTGCTGGAGGCTGAATTATGAGTAGAAAATCTTCATTTCTCCTGTGCCCTGAAATATCTAGTTCCCAGTTTCCATGAGAAATCTTCTCAGAGAATGGCTCAACTCTCCTGCCACACTAGGTTTGCTTGCTGGAGCTGAATTATGAGTAGAAAATCTTCATTTCTCCTGTGCCCTGAAATATCTAGTTCCCAGTTTCCATGAGGAATCTTCTCAGAGAATGGCTCAACTCTCCTGCCACACTAGATTTGCTTGCTGGAGTCTGAATTATGAGTAGAAAATCTTCATTTCTCCTGTGCCCTGAAATATCTAGTTCCCAGTTTCCATGAGGACTCTTGTCAGAGAATGGCTCAACTCTCCTGCCTGCGAGAAAGGAGCAGAAGGGATTATTAACAAAGCAAAAGATGGAGCTGAGGTCCAGAGAGAAACTCTACCTTACAAAAAATCGTAAAAAGGAAAAATTACCAAAAAAAAATGAGGAGACAGAAGCAGAGAGATACAGAGACCTCAGAGACAAAGAGACAGAGATAGAAGGCCTGAGGGGCTCCCAACCACACTAGATTTGCTTGCTGGAGGCCGAATTATGAGTAGAAAATCTTCATTTCTCCTGTGCCCTGAAATATCTAGTTCCCAGTTTCCAAGAGGAATCTTCTCAGAGAATGGCTCAACTCTCCTGCCGCACTAGCTTTGCTTGCTGGAGGCTGAATTATGAGTAGAAAATCTTCATTTCTCCTGTGCCCTGAAATATCTAGTTCCCAGTTTCCATGAGGAATCTTCTCTGAGAATGGCTCAACTCTCCTGCCACACTAGGTTTGCTTGCTGGAGGCTGAATTATGAGTAGAAAATCTTCATTTCTCCTGTGCCCTGAAATATCTAGTTCCCAGTTTCCATGAGGAATCTTCTCAGAGAATGGCTCAACTCTCCTGCCACACTAGGTTTGCTTGCTGGAGGCTGAATTATGAGTAGAAAATTTTGATTTCTCCTGTGCCCTGTAATATCTAGTTCCCAGTTTCCATGAGGAATCTTCTCAGAGAGTGGCTCAACTCTCCTGCCACACTAGGTTTGCTTGCTGGAGGCTGAATTATGAGTAGAAAATCTTCATTTCTCCTGTGCCCTGAAATATCTAGTTCCCAGTTTCCATGAGGAATCTTCTCAGAGAATGGCTCAAATCTCCTGCCACACTAGCTTTGCTTGCTGGAGGCTGAATTATGAGTAGAAAATCTTCATTTCTCCTGTGCCCTGAAATATCTAGTTCCCAATTTCCATGAGGAATCTTCTCAGAGAATGGCTCAACTCTCCTGCCACACTAGGTTTGCTTGCTGGAGGCTGAATTATGAGTAGAAAATCTTCATTTCTCCTGTGCCCTGAAATATCTAGTTCCCAGTTTCCATGAGGAATCTTCTCAGAGAATGGCTCAACTCTCCGGCCACACTAGGTTTGCTTGCTGGAGGCTGAATTATGAGTAGAAAATCGTCATTTCTCCTGTGCCCTGAAATATCTAGTTCCCAGTTTCCGTGAGGAATCTTCTCAGAGAATGGCTCAACTCTCCTGCCTGCGAGAAAGGAGCAGAAGGGATTATTAACAAAACAAAAGATGGAGCTGAGATCCAGAGAGAAACTCTACCTTAAAAAAAATCGTAAAAAGGAAAAATTACCAAAAAAAAATTAGGAGACAGAAGCAGAGAGAGACAGAGACCTCAGAGACAAAGAGACAGAGATAGAAGGCCTGAGGGGCTCCCTACCACACTAGCTTTGCTTGCTGGAGGCTGAATTATGAGTAGAAAATCTTCATTTCTCCTGTGCCCTGAAATATCTAGTTCCCAGTTTCCAAGAGGAATCTTCTCAGAGAATGGCTCAACTCTCCTGCCACACTAGCTTTGCTTGCTGGAGGCTGAATTATGAGTAGAAAATCTTCATTTCTCCTGTGCCCTGAAATATCTAGTTCCCAGTTTCCATGAGAAATCTTCTCTGAGAATGGCTCAACTCTCCTGCCACACTAGGTTTGCTTGCTGGAGCTGAATTATGAGTAGAAAATCTTCATTTCTCCTGTGCCCTGAAATATCTAGTTCCCAGTTTCCATGAGGAATCTTCTCAGAGAATGGCTCAACTCTCCTGCCACACTAGCTTTGCTTGCTGGAGTGTGAATTATGAGTAGAAAATCTTCATTTCTCCTGTGCCCTGAAATATCTAGTTCCCAGTTTCCATGAGGACCCTTGTCAGAGAATGGCTCAACTCTCCTGCCTGCGAGAAAGGAGCAGAAGGGATTATTAACAAAACAAAAGATGGAGCTGAGATCCAGAGAGAAACTCTACCTTAAAAAAATCGTAAAAAGGAAAAATTACCAAAAAAAAAATGAGGAGACAGAAGCAGAGAGATACAGAGACCTCAGAGACAAAGAGACAGAGATAGAAAGTCCGAGGGGCTCCCAACCACACTAGATTTGCTTGCTGGAGGCCGAATTATGAGTAGAAAATCTTCATTTCTCCTGTGCCCTGAAATATCTAGTTCCCAGTTTCCAAGAGGAATCTTCTCAGAGAATGGCTCAACTCTCCTGCCGCACTAGCTTTGCTTGCTGGAGGCTGAATTATGAGTAGAAAATCTTCATTTCTCCTGTTCCCTGAAATATCTAGTTCCCAGTTTCCATGAGGAATCTTCTCAGAGAATGGCTCAACTCTCCTGCCACACTAGGTTTGCTTGCTGGAGGCTGAATTATGACTAGAAAATCTTCATTTCTCCTGTGACTTGAAATATCTAGTTCCCAGTTTCCATGAGGAATCTTCTCAGAGAATGGCTCAACTCTCCTGCCACACTAGGTTTGCTTGCTGGAGGCTGAATTATGAGTAGAAAATCTTCATTTCTCCTGTGCCCTGAAATATCTAGTTCCCAGTTTCCATGAGGAATCTTCTCAGGGAATGGCTCAACTCTCCTGCGACACTAGGTTTGCTTGCTGGAGGCTGAATTATGAGTAGAAAATCTTCATTTCTCCTGTGCCCTGAAATATCTAGTTCCCAGTTTCCATGAGGAATGTTCTCAGAGAATGGCTCAACTCTCCTGCCACACTAGGTTTGCTTGCTGGAGGCTTAATTATGAGTAGAAAATCTTCATTTCTCCTGTGCCCTGAAATATCTAGTTCCCAGTTTCCATGAGAAATCTTCTCAGAGAATGGCTCAACTCTCCTGCCACACTAGGTTTGCTTGCTGGAGCTGAATTATGAGTAGAAAATCTTCATTTCTCCTGTGCCCTGAAATATCTAGTTCCCAGTTTCCATGAGGAATCTTCTCAGAGAATGGCTCAACTCTCCTGCCTGCGAGAAAGGAGCAGAAGGGATTATTAACAAAGCAAAAGATGGAGCTGAGGTCCAGAGAGAAACTCTACCTTACAAAAAATCGTAAAAAGGAAAAATTACCAAAAAAAAATGAGGAGACAGAAGCAGAGAGATACAGAGACCTCAGAGACAAAGAGACAGAGATAGAAGGCCTGAGGGGCTCCCAACCACACTAGATTTGCTTGCTGGAGGCCGAATTATGAGTAGAAAATCTTCATTTCTCCTGTGCCCTGAAATATCTAGTTCCCAGTTTCCAAGAGGAATCTTCTCAGAGAATGGCTCAACTCTCCTGCCGCACTAGCTTTGCTTGCTGGAGGCTGAATTATGAGTAGAAAATCTTCATTTCTCCTGTTCCCTGAAATATCTAGTTCCCAGTTTCCATGAGGAATCTTCTCTGAGAATGGCTCAACTCTCCTGCCACACTAGGTTTGCTTGCTGGAGGCTGAATTATGACTAGAAAATCTTCATTTCTCCTGTGCCCTGAAATATCTAGTTCCCAGTTTCCATGAGGAATCTTCTCAGAGAATGGCTCAACTCTCCTGCCACACTAGGTTTGCTTGCTGGAGGCTGAATTATGAGTAGAAAATCTTCATTTCTCCTGTGCCCTGAAATATCTAGTTCCCAGTTTCCATGAGGAATCTTCTCAGGGAATGGCTCAACTCTCCTGCCACCCTAGGTTTGCTTGCTAGAGGCTGAATTATGAGTAGAAAATCTTCATTTCTCCTGTGCCCTGAAATATCTAGTTCCCAGTTTTCATGAGGAATCTTCTCAGAGAATGGCTCAACTCTCCTGCCACACTAGGTTTGCTTGCTGGAGGCTGAATTATGAGTAGAAAATCTTCATTTCTCCTGTGCCCTGAAATATCTAGTTCCCAGTTTCCATGAGGAATCTTCTCAGAGAATGGCTCAACTCTCCTGCCTGCGAGAAAGGAGCAGAAGGGATTATTAACAAAACACAAGATGGAGCTGAGAGCCAGAGAGAAACTCTACCTTTAAAAAAATCGTAAAAAGGAAAAATTACCAAAAAAAAATAATGAGGAGACAGGATCAGAGAGAGACAGAGACCTCAGAGACAAAGAGACAGAGATAGTAGGCCTGATTGGCTCCCTACCACACTAGCTTTGCTTGCTGGAGGCTGAATTATGAGTAGAAAAATCTTCATTTCTCCTGTGCCCTGAAATATCTAGTTCCCAGTTTCCATGAGGTATCTTCTCAGAGAATGGCTCAACTCTCCTGCCACACTAGGTTTGCTTGCTGGAGGCTGAATTATGAGTAGAAAATCTTCATTTCTCCTGTGCCCTGAAATATCTAGTTCCCAGTTTCCATGAGGAATCTTCTCAGAGAATGGCTCAACTCTCCTGCCACACTAAGTTTGCTTGCTGGAGGCTGAATTATGAGTAGAAAATCTTCATTTCTCCTGTGCCCTGAAATATCTAGTTCCCAGTTTCCATGAGGAATCTACTCAGAGAGTGGCTCAACTCTCCTGCCACACTAGGTTTGCTTGCTGGAGGCTGAATTATGAGTAGAAAATCTTCATTTCTCCTGTGCCCTGAAATACCTAGTTCCCAGTTTCCATGAGGAATCTTCTCAGAGAATGGCTCAACTCTCCTGCCACACTAGCTTTGCTTGCTGGAGGCTGAATTATGAGTAGAAAATCTTGATTTCTCCTGTGCCCTGAAATATCTAGTTCCCAGTTTCCATGAGGAATCTTCTCAGAGAGTGGCTCAACTCTCCTGCCACACTAGGTTTGCTTGCTGGAGGCTGAATTATGAGTAGAAAATCTTCATTTCTCCTGTGCCCTGAAATATCTAGTTCCCAGTTTCCATGAGGAATCTTCTCAGAGAATGGCTCAACTCTCCGGCCACACTAGGTTTGCTTGCTGGAGGCTGAATTATGAGTAGAAAATCGTCATTTCTCCTGTGCCCTGAAATATCTAGTTCCCAGTTTCCGTGAGGAATCTTCTCAGAGAATGGCTCAACTCTCCTGCCTGCGAGAAAGGAGCAGAAGGGATTATTAACAAAACAAAAGATGGAGCTGAGATCCAGAGAGAAACTCTACCTTAAAAAAAATCGTAAAAAGGAAAAATTACCAAAAAAAAATTAGGAGACAGAAGCAGAGAGAGACAGAGACCTCAGAGACAAAGAGACAGAGATAGAAGGCCTGAGGGGCTCCCTACCACACTAGCTTTGCTTGCTGGAGGCTGAATTATGAGTAGAAAATCTTCATTTCTCCTGTGCCCTGAAATATCTAGTTCCCAGTTTCCAAGAGGAATCTTCTCAGAGAATGGCTCAACTCTCCTGCCACACTAGCTTTGCTTGCTGGAGGCTGAATTATGAGTAGAAAATCTTCATTTCTCCTGTGCCCTGAAATATCTAGTTCCCAGTTTCCATGAGAAATCTTCTCAGAGAATGGCTCAACTCTCCTGCCACACTAGGTTTGCTTGCTGGAGCTGAATTATGAGTAGAAAATCTTCATTTCTCCTGTGCCCTGAAATATCTAGTTCCCAGTTTCCATGAGGAATCTTCTCAGAGAATGGCTCAACTCTCCTGCCACACTAGCTTTGCTTGCTGGAGTGTGAATTATGAGTAGAAAATCTTCATTTCTCCTGTGCCCTGAAATATCTAGTTCCCAGTTTCCATGAGGACTCTTGTCAGAGAATGGCTCAACTCTCCTGCCTGCGAGAAAGGAGCAGAAGGGATTATTAACAAAACAAAAGATGGAGCTGAGATCCAGAGAGAAACTCTACCTTAAAAAAATCGTAAAAAGGAAAAATTACCAAAAAAAAATGAGGAGACAGAAGCAGAGAGATACAGAGACCTCAGAGACAAAGAGACAGAGATAGAAGGTCCGAGGGGCTCCCAACCACACTAGATTTGCTTGCTGGAGGCCGAATTATGAGTAGAAAATCTTCATTTCTCCTGTGCCCTGAAATATCTAGTTCCCAGTTTCCAAGAGGAATCTTCTCAGAGAATGGCTCAACTCTCCTGCCGCACTAGCTTTGCTTGCTGGAGGCTGAATTATGAGTAGAAAATCTTCATTTCTCCTGTTCCCTGAAATATCTAGTTCCCAGTTTCCATGAGGAATCTTCTCAGAGAATGGCTCAACTCTCCTGCCACACTAGGTTTGCTTGCTGGAGGCTGAATTATGACTAGAAAATCTTCATTTCTCCTGTGCCCTGAAATATCTAGTTCCCAGTTTCCATGAGGAATCTTCTCAGAGAATGGCTCAACTCTCCTGCCACACTAGGTTTGCTTGCTGGAGGCTGAATTATGAGTAGAAAATCTTCATTTCTCCTGTGCCCTGAAATATCTAGTTCCCAGCTTCCATGAGTAATCTTCTCAGGGAATGGCTCAACTCTCCTGCGACACTAGCTTTGCTTGCTGGAGGCTGAATTATGAGTAGAAAATCTTCATTTCTCCTGTGCCCTGAAATATCTAGTTCCCAGTTTCCATGAGGAATGTTCTCAGAGAATGGCTCAACTCTCCTGCCACACTAGGTTTGCTTGCTGGAGGCTGAATTATGAGTAGAAAATCTTCATTTCTCCTGTGCCCTGAAATATCTAGTTCCCAGTTTCCATGAGAAATCTTCTCAGAGAATGGCTCAACTCTCCTGCCACACTAGGTTTGCTTGCTGGAGCTGAATTATGAGTAGAAAATCTTCATTTCTCCTGTGCCCTGAAATATCTAGTTCCCAGTTTCCATGAGGAATCTTCTCAGAGAATGGCTCAACTCTCCTGCCACACTAGATTTGCTTGCTGGAGTCTGAATTATGAGTAGAAAATCTTCATTTCTCCTGTGCCCTGAAATATCTAGTTCCCAGTTTCCATGAGGACTCTTGTCAGAGAATGGCTCAACTCTCCTGCCTGCGAGAAAGGAGCAGAAGGGATTATTAACAAAGCAAAAGATGGAGCTGAGGTCCAGAGAGAAACTCTACCTTAAAAAAAATCGTAAAAAGGAAAAATTACCAAAAAAAAATGAGGAGACAGAAGCAGAGAGATACAGAGACCTCAGAGACAAAGAGACAGAGATAGAAGGCCTGAGGGGCTCCCAACCACACTAGATTTGCTTGCTGGAGGCCGAATTATGAGTAGAAAATCTTCATTTCTCATGTGCCCTGAAATATCTAGTTCCCAGTTTCCAAGAGGAATCTTCTCAGAGAATGGCTCAACTCTCCTGCCGCACTAGCTTTGCTTGCTGGAGGCTGAATTATGAGTAGAAAATCTTCATTTCTCCTGTTCCCTGAAATATCTAGTTCCCAGTTTCCATGAGGAATCTTCTCTGAGAATGGCTCAACTCTCCTGCCACACTAGGTTTGCTTGCTGGAGGCTGAATTATGAGTAGAAAATCTTCATTTCTCCTGTGCCCTGAAATATCTAGTTCCCAGTTTCCATGAGGAATCTTCTCAGAGAATGGCTCAACTCTCCTGCCTGCGAGAAAGGAGCAGAAGGGATTATTAACAAAACACAAGATGGAGCTGAGAGCCAGAGAGAAACTCTACCTTTAAAAAAATCGTAAAAAGGAAAAATTACCAAAAAAAAAAATGAGGAGACAGGATCAGAGAGAGACAGAGACCTCAGAGACAAAGAGACAGAGATAGAAGGTCTTATTGGCTCCCTACCACACTAGCTTTGCTTGCTGGAGGCTGAATTATGAGTAGAAAATCTTCATTTCTCCTGTGCCCTGAAATATGTAGTTCCCAGTTTCCATGAGGAATCTTCTCAGAGAATGGCTCAACTCTCCTGCCACACTAGGTTTGCTTGCTGGAGGCTGAATTATGAGTAGAAAATCTTCATTTCTCCTGTGCCCTGAAATATCTAGTTCCCAGTTTCCATGAGGAATCTTCTCAGAGAATGGCTCAACTCTCCTGCCACACTAGGTTTGCTTGCTGGAGCTGAATTATGAGTAGAAAATCTTCATTTCTCCTGTGCCCTGAAATATCTAGTTCCCAGTTTCCATGAGGAATCTTCTCAGAGAATGGCTCAACTCTCCTGCCACACTAGCTTTGCTTGCTGGAGTCTGAATTATGAGTAGAAAATCTTCATTTCTCCTGTGCCCTGAAATATCTAGTTCCCAGTTTCCATGAGGAATCTTCTCAGCCCTGAAATATCTAGTTCCCAGTTTTTCCATGAGGAATCTTCTCAGAGAATGGCTCAACTCTCCTGCCTGCGAGAAAGGAGCAGAAGGGATTATTAACAAAACAAAAGATGGAGCTGAGATCCAGAGAGAAACACTACCTTAAAAAAAATCGTAAAAAGGAAAAATAACCAAAAAAAAATGAGGAGACAGAAGCAGAGAGATACAGAGACCTCAGAGATAAAGAGACAGAGATAGAAATCCTGAGGGGCTCCCTACCACACTAGGTTTGCTTGCTGGAGGATGAATTATGAGTAGAAAATCTTCATTTCTCCTGTGCCCTGAAATATCTAGTTCCCAGTTTCCAAGAGGAATCTTCTCAGAGAATGGCTCAACTCTCCTGCCCCACTAGCTTTGCTTGCTGGAGGCTGAATTATGAGTAGAAAATCTTGATTTCTCCTGTCCCTGAAATATCTAGTTCCCAGTTTCCATGAGGAATCTTCTCAGAGAATGGCTCAACTCTCCTGCCACACTAGGTTTGCTTGCTGGAGGCAGAATTATGAGTAGAAAATCTTCATTTCTCCTGTGCCCTGAAATATCTAGTTCCCAGTTTCCATGAGGAATCTTCACAGAGAATGGCTCAACTCTCCTGCCACACTAGGTTTGCTTGCTGGAGGCTGAATTATGAGTAGAAAATCTTCATTTCTCCTGTGCCCTGAAATATCTAGTTCCCAGTTCCCATGAGGAATCTTCTCAGAGAATGGCTCAAATCTCCTGCCACACTAGCTTTGCTTGCTGGAGGCTGAATTATGAGTAGAAAATCTTCATTTCTCCTGTGCCCTGAAATATCTAGTTCCCAGTTTCCATGAGGAATCTTCTCAGAGAATGGCTCAACTCTCCTGCCACACTAGGTTTGCTTGCTGGAGGCTGAATTATGAGTAGAAAATTTTGATTTCTCCTGTGCCCTGAAATATCTAGTTCCCAGTTTCCATGAGGAATCTTCTCAGAGAATGGCTCAACTCTCCTGCCACACTAGCTTTGCTTGCTGGAGGCTGAAATATGAGTAGATAATCTTCATTTCTCCTGTGCCCTGAAATATCTAGTTCCCAGTTTCCATGAGGAATCTTCTCAGAGAATGTCTCAACTCTCCTGCCACCCTAGGTTTGCTTGCTGGAGGCTGAATTATGAGTAGAAAATCTTCATTTCTCCTGTGCCCTGAAATATCTAGTTCCCAGTTTCCATGAGGAATCTTCTCAGAGAATGGCTCAACTCTAATGCCACACTAGGTTTGCTTGCTGGAGACTGAATTATGAGTAGAAAATCTTCATTTCTCCTGTGCCCTGAAATATCTAGTTCCCAGTTTCCATGAGGAATCTTCTCAGAGAATGGCTCAACTCTCTTGCCTGCGAGAAAGGAGCAGAAGGGATTATTAACAAAACAAAAGATGGAGCTGAGATCCAGAGAGAAACTCTACCTTAAAAAAAATCGTAAAAAGGAAAAATTACCAAAAAAATATGAGGAGACAGAAGCAGAGAGATACAGAGACCTCAGAGACAAAGAGACAGAGATAGAAGGCCTGAGGGGCTCCCTACCACACTAGATTTGCTTGCTGGATGCCGAATTATGAGTAGAAAATCATCATTTCTCCTGTGCCCTGAAATATCTAGTTCCCAGTTTCCAAGAGGAATCTTCTCAGAGAATGGCTCAACTCTCCTGCCACACTAGCTTTGCTTGCTGGAGGCTGAATTATGAGTAGAAAATCTTCATTTCTCCTGTTCCCTGAAATATCTAGTTCCCAGTTTCCATGAGGAATCTTCTCAGAGAATGGCTCAACTCTCCTGCCACACTAGGTTTGCTTGCTGGAGGCTGAACTATGAGTATTAAATCTTCATTTCTCCTGTGCCCTGAAATATCTAGTTCCCAGTTTCCATGAGGAATCTTCTCAGAGAATGGCTCAACTCTCCTGCCACACTAGGTTTGCTTGCTGGAGGCTGAATTATGAGTAGAAAATCTTCATTTCTCCTGTGCCCTGAAATATCTAGTTCCCAGTTTCCATGAGGAATCTTCTCAGAGAATGGCTCAACTCTCCTGCCACACTAGGTTTGCTTGCTGGAGGCTGAATTATGAGTAGAAAATCTTCATTTCTCATGTGCCCTGAAATATCTAGTTCCCAGTTTCCATGAGGAATCTTCTCAGAGAATGGCTCAACTCTCCTGCCACACTAGCTTTGCTTGCTGGAGGCTGAATTATGAGTAGAAAATCTTCATTTCTCCTGTGCCCTGAAATATCTAGTTCCCAGTTTCCATGAGGAATCTTCTCAGAGAATGGCTCAACTCTCCTGCCACACTAGGTTTGCTTGCTGGAGGCTGAATTATGAGTAGAAAATCTTCATTTCTCCTGTGCCCTGAAATATCTAGTTCCCAGTTTCCATGAGGAATCTTCTCAGAGAATGGCTCAACTCTCCTGCCACACTAGGTTTGCTTGCTGGAGTCTGAATTATGAGTAGAAAATCTTCATTTCTCCTGTGCCCTGAAATATCTAGTTCCCAGTTTCGATGAGGAATCTTCTCAGAGAATGGCTCAACTCTCCTGCCTGCGAGAAAGGAGCAGAAGGGATTATTAACAAAACAAAAGACGGAGCTGAGATCCAGAGAGAAACTCTACCTTAAAAAAAATCGTAAAAAGGAAAAATTACCAAAAAAAAAAATGAGGAGACAGAAGCAGAGAGAGACAGAGACCTCAGAGACAAAGAGACAAAGATAGAAGGCCTGAGTGGCTCCCTACCACACTAGCTTTGCTTGCTGGAGTCTGAATTATGAGTAGAAAATCTTCATTTCTCCTGTGCCCTGAAATATCTAGTTCCCAGTTTCCAAGAGGAATCTTCTCAGAGAATGGCTCAACTCTCCTGCCACACTAGCTTTGCTTGCTGGAGGCTGAATTATGAGTAGAAAATCTTCATGTCTCCTGTGCCCTGAAATACCTAGTTCCCAGTTTCCATGAGGAATCTTCTCAGAGAATGGCTCAACTCTCCTGCCACACTAGGTTTGCTTGCTGGAGGCTGAATTATGAGTATTAAATCTTCATTTCTCCTGTGCCCTGAAATATCTAGTTCCCAGTTTCCATGAGGAATCTTCTCAGAGAATGGCTCAACTCTCCTGCCACACTAGGTTTGCTTGCTGGAGGCTGAATTATGAGTAGAAAATCTTCATTTCTCCTGTGCCCTGAAATATCTAGTTCCCAGTTTCCATGAGGAATCTTCTCAGAGAATGGCTCAACTCTCCTGCCACACTAGGTTTGCTTGCTGGAGGCTGAATTATGAGTAGAAAATCTTGATTTCTCCTGTGCCTTGAAATATCTAGTTCCCAGTTTCCATGAGGAATCTTCTCAGAGAGTGGCTCAACTCTCCTGCCACACTAGGTTTGCTTGCTGGAGGCTGAATTATGAGTAGAAAATCTTCATTTCTCCTGTGCCCTGAAATATCTTGTTCCCAGTTTCCATGAGGAATCTTCTCAGAGAATGGCTCAACTCTCCTGCCACACTAGGTTTGCTTGCTGGAGGCTGAATTATGAGTAGAAAATCTTCATTTCTCATGTGCCCTGAAATATCTAGTTCCCAGTTTCCATGAGGAATCTTCTCAGAGAATGGCTCAACTCTCCTGCCACACTAGCTTTGCTTGCTGGAGGCTGAATTATGAGTAGAAAATCTTCATTTCTCCTGTGCCCTGAAATATCTAGTTCCCAGTTTCCATGAGGAATCTTCTCAGAGAATGGCTCAACTCTCCTGCCACACTAGGTTTGCTTGCTGGAGGCTGAATTATGAGTAGAAAATCTTCATTTCTCCTGTGCCCTGAAATATCTAGTTCCCAGTTTCCATGAGGAATCTTCTCAGAGAATGGCTCAACTCTCCTGCCACACTAGGTTTGCTTGCTGGAGTCTGAATTATGAGTAGAAAATCTTCATTTCTCCTGTGCCCTGAAATATCTAGTTCCCAGTTTCGATGAGGAATCTTCTCAGAGAATGGCTCAACTCTCCTGCCTGCGAGAAAGGAGCAGAAGGGATTATTAACAAAACAAAAGACGGAGCTGAGATCCAGAGAGAAACTCTACCTTAAAAAAAATCGTAAAAAGGAAAAATTACCAAAAAAAAAAATGAGGAGACAGAAGCAGAGAGAGACAGAGACCTCAGAGACAAAGAGACAAAGATAGAAGGCCTGAGTGGCTCCCTACCACACTAGCTTTGCTTGCTGGAGTCTGAATTATGAGTAGAAAATCTTCATTTCTCCTGTGCCCTGAAATATCTAGTTCCCAGTTTCCAAGAGGAATCTTCTCAGAGAATGGCTCAACTCTCCTGCCACACTAGCTTTGCTTGCTGGAGGCTGAATTATGAGTAGAAAATCTTCATGTCTCCTGTGCCCTGAAATACCTAGTTCCCAGTTTCCATGAGGAATCTTCTCAGAGAATGGCTCAACTCTCCTGCCACACTAGGTTTGCTTGCTGGAGGCTGAATTATGAGTATTAAATCTTCATTTCTCCTGTGCCCTGAAATATCTAGTTCCCAGTTTCCATGAGGAATCTTCTCAGAGAATGGCTCAACTCTCCTGCCACACTAGGTTTGCTTGCTGGAGGCTGAATTATGAGTAGAAAATCTTCATTTCTCCTGTGCCCTGAAATATCTAGTTCCCAGTTTCCATGAGGAATCTTCTCAGAGAATGGCTCAACTCTCCTGCCACACTAGGTTTGCTTGCTGGAGGCTGAATTATGAGTAGAAAATCTTGATTTCTCCTGTGCCTTGAAATATCTAGTTCCCAGTTTCCATGAGGAATCTTCTCAGAGAGTGGCTCAACTCTCCTGCCACACTAGGTTTGCTTGCTGGAGGCTGAATTATGAGTAGAAAATCTTCATTTCTCCTGTGCCCTGAAATATCTTGTTCCCAGTTTCCATGAGGAATCTTCTCAGAGAATGGCTCAACTCTCCTGCCACACTAGCTTTGCTTGCTGAGGGCTGAATTATGAGTAGAAAATCTTCATTTCTCCTGTGCCCTGAAATATCTAGTTCCCAGTTTCCATGAGGAATCTTCTCAGAGAATGGCTCAACTCTCCTGCCACACTAGGTTTGCTTGCTGGAGGCTGAATTATGAGTAGAAAATCTTCATTTCTCATTTGCCCTGAAATATCTAGTTCCCAGTTTCCATGAGGAATCTTCTCAGAGAATGGCTCAACTCTCCTGCCACACTAGCTTTGCTTGCTGGAGGCTGAATTATGAGTAGATAATCTTCATTTCTCCTGTGCCCTGAAATATCTAGTTCCCAGTTTCCATGAGGAATCTTCTCAGAGAATGGCTCAACTCTCCTGCCACCCTAGGTTTGCTTGCTGGAGGCTGAATTATGAGTAGAAAATCTTCATTTCTCCTGTGCCCTGAAATATCTAGTTCCCAGTTTCCATGAGGTATCTTCTCAGAGAATGGCTCAACTCTAATGCCACACTAGGTTTGCTTGCTGGAGTCTGAATTATGAGTAGAAAATCTTCATTTCTCCTGTGCCCTGAAATATCTAGTTCCCAGTTTCCATGAGGAATCTTCTCAGAGAATGGCTCAACTCTCTTGCCTGCGAGAAAGGAGCAGAAGGGATTATTAACAAAACAAAAGATGGAGCTGAGATCCAGAGAGAAACTCTACCTTAAAAAAATCTTAAAAAGGAAAAATTACCAAAAAAAAAATGAGGAGACAGAAGCAGAGAGATACAGAGACCTCAGAGACAAAGAGACAGAGATAGAAGGCCTGAGGGGCTCCCTACCACACTAGATTTGCTTGCTGGAGGCCGAATTATGAGTAGAAAATCATCATTTCTCCTGTGCCCTGAAATATCTAGTTCCCAGTTTCCAAGAGGAATCTTCTCAGAGAATGGCTCAACTCTCCTGCCACACTAGCTTTGCTTGCTGGAGGCTGAATTATGAGTAGAAAATCTTCATTTCTCCTGTGCCCTGAAATATCTGGTTCCCAGTTTCCATGAGGAATCTTCTCAGAGAATGTTTCAACTCTCCTGCCACACTAGGTTTGCTTGCTGGAGACTGAATTATGAGTAGAAAATCTTCATTTCTCCTGTGCCCTGAAATATCTAGTTCCCAGTTTCCATGAGGAATATTCTCAGAGAATGGCTCAACTCTCCTGCCACACTAGCTTTGCTTGCTGGAGGCTGAATTATGAGTAGAAAATCTTGATTTCTCCTGTGCCCTGAAATATCTAGTTACCAGTTTCCATGAGGAATCTTCTCAGAGAGTGGCTCAACTCTCCTGCCACACTATGTTTGCTTGCTGGAGGCTGAATTATGAGTAGAAAATCTTCATTTCTCCTGTGCCCTGAAATACCTTGTTCCCAGTTTCCATGAGGAATCTTCTCAGAGAATGGCTCAACTCTCCTGCCACACTAGCTTTGCTTGCTGGAGGCTGAATTATGAGTAGAAAATCTTCATTTCTCCTGTGCCCTGAAATATTTAGTTCCCAGTTTCCATGAGGAATCTTCTCAGAGAATGGCTCAACTCTCCTGCCACACTAGGTTTGCTTGCTGGAGGCTGAATTATGAGTAGAAAATCTTCATTTCTCATTTGCCCTGAAATATCTAGTTCCCAGTTTCCACGAGGAATCTTCTCAGAGAATGGCTCAACTCTCCTGCCACACTAGGTTTGCTTGCTGGAGGCTGAATTATGAGTAGAAAATCTTCATTTCTCATGTGCCCTGAAATATCTAGTTCCCAGTTTCCATGAGGAATCTTCTCAGAGAATGGCTCAACTCTCCTGCGACACTAGCTTTGCTTGCTGGAGGCTGAATTATGAGTAGAAAATCTTCATTTCTCCTGTGCCCTGAAATATCTAGTTCCCAGTTTCCATGAGGAATCTTCTCAGAGAATGGCTCAACTCTCCTGCCACACTAGCTTTGCTTGCTGGAGGCTGAATTATGAGTAGAAAATCTTCATTTCTCCTGTGCCCTGAAATATCTAGTTCCCAGTTTCCATGAGGAATCTTCTCAGAGAATGGCTCAACTCTCCTGCCACACTAGGTTTGCTTGCTGGAGTCTGAATTATGAGTAGAAAATCTTCATTTCTCCTGTGCCCTGAAATATCTAGTTCCCAGTTTCCATGAGGAGTCTTCTCAGAGAATGGCTCAACTCTCCTGCCTGCGAGAAAGGAGCAGAAGGGATTATTAACAAAACAAAAGATGGAGCTGAGATCCAGAGAGAAACTCTACCTTAAAAAAATATCGTAAATAGGAAAAATTACCAAAAAAAAAATGAGGAGAGAGAAGCAGAGAGAGACAGAGACCTCAGAGACAAAGAGACAGAGATAGAAGGCCTGAGGGGCTCCCTACCACACTAGCTTTGCTTGCTGGAGGCTGAATTATGAGTAGAAAATCTTCATTTCTCCTGTGCCCTGAAATATCTAGTTCCCAGTTTCCATGAGGAATCTTCTCAGAGAATGGCTCAACTCTCCTGCCACACTAGGTTTGCTTGCTGGAGGCTGAATTATGAGTAGAAAATCTTCATTTCTCATTTGCCCTGAAATATCTAGTTCCCAGTTTCCATGAGGAATCTTCTCAGAGAATGGCTCAACTCTCCTGCCACACTAGCTTTGCTTGCTGGAGGCTGAATTATGAGTAGATAATCTTCATTTCTCCTGTGCCCTGAAATATCTAGTTCCCAGTTTCCATGAGGAATCTTCTCAGAGAATGGCTCAACTCTCCTGCCACCCTAGGTTTGCTTGCTGGAGGCTGAATTATGAGTAGAAAATCTTCATTTCTCCTGTGCCCTGAAATATCTAGTTCCCAGTTTCCATGAGGAATCTTCTCAGAGAATGGCTCAACTCTAATGCCACACTAGGTTTGCTTGCTGGAGTCTGAATTATGAGTAGAAAATCTTCATTTCTACTGTGCCCTGAAATATCTAGTTCCCAGTTTCCATGAGGAATCTTCTCGGAGAATGGCTCAACTCTCTTGCCTGCGAGAAAGGAGCAGAAGGGATTATTAACAAAACAAAAGATGGAGCTGAGATCCAGAGAGAAACTCTACCTTAAAAAAAATCGTAAAAAGGAAAAATTACCAAAAAAAAAATGAGGAGACAGAAGCAGAGAGATACAGAGACCTCAGAGACAAAGAGACAGAGATAGAAGGCCTGAGGGGCTCCCTACCACACTAGATTTGCTTGCTGGATGCCGAATTATGAGTAGAAAATCTTCATTTCTCCTGTGCCCTGAAATATCTAGTTCCCAGTTTCCAAGAGGAATCTTCTCAGAGAATGGCTCAACTCTCCTGCCACACTAGCTTTGCTTGCTGGAGGCTGAATTATGAGTAGAAAATCTTCATTTCTCCTGTTCCCTGAAATATCTAGTTCCCAGTTTCCATGAGGAATCTTCTCAGAGAATGGCTCAACTCTCCTGCCACACTAGGTTTGCTTGCTGGAGGCTGAACTATGAGTATTAAATCTTCATTTCTCCTGTGCCCTGAAATATCTAGTTCCCAGTTTCCATGAGGAATCTTCTCAGAGAATGGCTCAACTCTCCTGCCACACTAGGTTTGCTTGCTGGAGGCTGAATTATGAGTAGAAAATCTTCATTTCTCCTGTGCCCTGAAATATCTAGTTCCCAGTTTCCATGAGGAATCTTCTCAGAGAATGGCTCAACTCTCCTGCCACACTAGGTTTGCTTGCTGGAGGCTGAATTATGAGTAGAAAATCTTCATTTCTCATGTGCCCTGAAATATCTAGTTCCCAGTTTCCATGAGGAATCTTCTCAGAGAATGGCTCAACTCTCCTGCCACACTAGCTTTGCTTGCTGGAGGCTGAATTATGAGTAGAAATTCTTCATTTCTCCTGTGCCCTGAAATATCTAGTTCCCAGTTTCCATGAGGAATCTTCTCAGAGAATGGCTCAACTCTCCTGCCACACTAGGTTTGCTTGCTGGAGGCTGAATTATGAGTAGAAAATCTTCATTTCTCCTGTGCCCTGAAATATCTAGTTCCCAGTTTCCATGAGGAATCTTCTCAGAGAATGGCTCAACTCTCCTGCCACACTAGGTTTGCTTGCTGGAGTCTGAATTATGAGTAGAAAATCTTCATTTCTCCTGTGCCCTGAAATATCTAGTTCCCAGTTTCGATGAGGAATCTTCTCAGAGAATGGCTCAACTCTCCTGCCTGCGAGAAAGGAGCAGAAGGGATTATTAACAAAACAAAAGACGGAGCTGAGATCCAGAGAGAAACTCTACCTTAAAAAAAATCGTAAAAAGGAAAAATTACCAAAAAAAAAATGAGGAGACAGAAGCAGAGAGAGACAGAGACCTCAGAGACAAAGAGACAAAGATAGAAGGCCTGAGTGGCTCCCTACCACACTAGCTTTGCTTGCTGGAGTCTGAATTATGAGTAGAAAATCTTCATTTCTCCTGTGCCCTGAAATATCTAGTTCCCAGTTTCCAAGAGGAATCTTCTCAGAGAATGGCTCAACTCTCCTGCCACTCTAGCTTTGCTTGCTGGAGGCTGAATTATGAGTAGAAAATCTTCATGTCTCCTGTGCCCTGAAATACCTAGTTCCCAGTTTCCATGAGGAATCTTCTCAGAGAATGGCTCAACTCTCCTGCCACACTAGGTTTGCTTGCTGGAGGCTGAATTATGAGTAGAAAATCTTCATTTCTCCTGTGCCCTGAAATATCTAGTTCCCAGTTTCCATGAGGAATCTTCTCAGAGAATGGCTCAACTCTCCTGCCACACTAGGTTTGCTTGCTGGAGGCTGAATTATGAGTAGAAAATCTTCATTTCTCCTGTGCCCTGAAATATCTAGTTCCCAGTTTCCATGAGGAATCTTCTCAGAGAATGGCTCAACTCTCCTGCCACACAAGCTTTGCTTGCTGGAGGCTGAATTATGAGTAGAAAATCTTCATTTCTCCTGTGCCCTGAAATATCTAGTTCCCAGTTTCCATGAGGAATCTTCGCAGAGAATGGCTCAACTCTCCTGCCACACTAGGTTTGCTTGCTGGAGTCTGAATTATGAGTAGAAAATCTTCATTTCTCCTGTGCCCTGAAATATCTAGTTCCCAGTTTCCATGAGGAGTCTTCTCGGAGAATGGCTCAACTCTCCTGCCTGCGAGAAAGGAGCAGAAGGGATTATTAACAAAACAAAAGATGGAGCTGAGATCCAGAGAGAAACTCTACCTTAAAAAAAATCGTAAAAAGGAAAAATTACCAAAAAAAAATGAGGAGACAGAAGCAGAGAGATACAGAGACCTCAGAGACAAAGAGACAGAGATAGAAGGCCTGAGGGGCTCCCTACCACACTAGATTTGCTTGCTGGAGTCTGAATTATGAGTAGAAAATCTTCATTTCTCCTGTGCCCTGAAATATCTAGTTCCCAGTTTCCAAGAGGAATCTTCTCAGAGAATGGCTCAACTCTCCTGCCACACTAGGTTTGCTTGCTGGAGGCTGAATTATGAGTAGAAAATCTTCATGTCCCCTGTGCCCTGAAATACCTAGTTTCCAGTTTCCATGAGGAATCTTCTCAGAGAATGGCTCAACTCTCCTGCCACACTAGGTTTGCTTGCTGGAGGCTGAATTATGAGTAGAAAATCTTCATTTCTCATGTGCCCTGAAATATCTAGTTCCCAGTTTCCATGAGGAATCTTCTCAGAGAATGGCTCAACTCTCCTGCCACACAAGCTTTGCTTGCTGGAGGCTGAATTATGAGTAGAAAATCTTCATTTCTCCTGTGCCCTGAAATATCTAGTTCCCAGTTTCCATGAGGAATCTTCTCAGAGAATGGCTCAACTCTCCTGCCACACTAGGTTTGCTTGCTGGAGTCTGAATTATGAGTAGAAAATCTTCATTTCTCCTGTGCCCTGAAATATCTAGTTCCCAGTTTCCATGAGGAGTCTTCTCAGAGAATGGCTCAACTCTCCTGCCTGCGAGAAAGGAGCAGAAGGGATTATTAACAAAACAAAAGATGGAGCTGAGATCCAGAGAGAAACTCTACCTTAAAAAATATCGTAAATAGGAAAAATTACCAAAAAAAAATGAGGAGACAGAAGCAGAGAGAGACAGAGACCTCAGAGACAAAGAGACAGAGATAGAAGGCCTGAGGGGCTCCCTACCACACTAGCTTTGCTTGCTGGAGGCTGAATTATGAGTAGATAATCTTCATTTCTCCTGTGCCCTGAAATATCTAGTTCCCAGTTTCCAAGAGGAATCTTCTCAGAGAATGGCTCAACTCTCCTGCCACACTAGCTTTGCTTGCTGGAGGCTGAATTATGAGTAGAAAATCTTCATTTCTCCTGTGCCCTGAAATATCTGGTTCCCAGTTTCCATGAGGAATCTTCTCAGAGAATGTTTCAACTCTCCTGCCACACTAGGTTTGCTTGCTGGAGGCTGAATTATGAGTAGAAAATCTTCATTTCTCCTGTGCCCTGAAATATCTAGTTCCCAGTTTCCATGAGGAATATTCTCAGAGAATGGCTCAACTCTCCGGCCACACTAGCTTTGCTTGCTGGAGGCTGAATTATGAGTAGAAAATCTTGATTTCTCCTGTGCCCTGAAATATCTAGTTCCCAGTTTCCATGAGGAATCTTCTCAGAGAGTGGCTCAACTCTCCTGCCACACTATGTTTGCTTGCTGGAGGCTGAATTATGAGTAGAAAATCTTCATTTCTCCTGTGCCCTGAAATATCTTGTTCCCAGTTTCCATGAGGAATCTTCTCAGAGAATGGCTCAACTCTCCTGCCACACTAGCTTTGCTTGCTGGAGGCTGAATTATGAGTAGAAAATCTTCATTTCTCCTGTGCCCTGAAATATCTAGTTCCCAGCTTCCATGAGGAATCTTCTCAGAGAATGGCTCAACTCTCCTGCCACACTAGGTTTGCTTGCTGGAGGCTGAATTATGAGTAGAAAATCTTCATTTCTCATTTGCCCTGAAATATCTAGTTCCCAGTTTCCATGAGGAATCTTCTCAGAGAATGGCTCAACTCTCCTGCCACACTAGCTTTGCTTGCTGGAGGCTGAATTATGAGTAGATAATCTTCATTTCTCCTGTGCCCATAAATATCTAGTTCCCAGATTCCATGAGGAATCTTCTCAGAGAATGGCTCAACTCTCCTGCCACCCTAGGTTTGCTTGCTGGAGGCTGAATTATGAGTAGAAAATCTTTATTTCTCCTGTGCCCTGAAATATCTAGTTCCCAGTTTCCATGAGGAATATTCTCAGAGAATGGCTCAACTCTAATGCCACACTAGGTTTGCTTGCTGGAGTCTGAATTATGAGTAGAAAATCTTCATTTCTCCTGTGCCCTGAAATATCTAGTTCCCAGTTTCGATGAGGAATCTTCTCAGAGAATGGCTCAACTCTCCTGCCACACTAGCTTTGCTTGCTGGAGGCTGAATTATGAGTAGAAAATCTTCATTTCTCCTGTGCCCTGAAATATCTAGTTCCCAGCTTCCATGAGGAATCTTCTCAGAGAATGGCTCAACTCTCCTGCCACACTAGCTTTGCTTGCTGGAGGCTGAATTATGAGTAGAAAATCTTCATTTCTCATTTGCCCTGAAATATCTAGTTCCCAGTTTCCATGAGGAATCTTCTCAGAGAATGGCTCAACTCTCCTGCCACACTAGCTTTGCTTGCTGGAGGCTGAATTATGAGTAGATAATCTTCATTTCTCCTGTGCCCTGAAATATCTAGTTCCCAGTTTCCATGAGGAATCTTCTCAGAGAATGGCTCAACTCTCCTGCCACCCTAGGTTTGCTTGCTGGAGGCTGAATTATGAGTAGAAAATCTTTATTTCTCCTGTGCCCTGAAATATCTAGTTCCCAGTTTCCATGAGGAATCTTCTCAGAGAATGGCTCAACTCTAATGCCACACTAGGTTTGCTTGCTGGAGTCTGAATTATGAGTAGAAAATCTTCATTTCTCCTGTGCCCTGAAATATCTAGTTCCCAGTTTCGATGAGGAATCTTCTCAGAGAATGGCTCAACTCTCCTGCCTGCGAGAAAGGAGCAGAAGGGATTATTAACAAAACAAAAGACGGAGCTGAGATCCAGAGAGAAACTCTACCTTAAAAAAAATCGTAAAAAGGAAAAATTACCAAAAAAAAAAAATGAGGAGACAGAAGCAGAGAGAGACAGAGACCTCAGAGACAAAGAGACAGAGATAGAAGGCCTGAGGGGCTCCCTACCACACTAGCTTTGCTTGCTGGAGGCTGAATTATGAGTAGAAAATCTTCATTTCTCCTGTGCCCTGAAATATCTAGTTCCCAGTTTCCATGAGGAATCTTCTCAGAGAGTGGCTCAACTCTCCTGCCACACTAGGTTTGCTTGCTGGAGGCTGAATTATGAGTAGAAAATCTTCAATTCTCATTTGCCCTGAAATATCTAGTTCCCAGTTTCCATGAGGAATCTTCTCAGAGAATGGCTCAACTCTCCTGCCACACTAGCTTTGCTTGCTGGAGGCTGAATTATGAGTAGATAATCTTCATTTCTTCTGTGCCCTGAAATATCTAGTTCACAGTTTCCATGAGGAATCTTTTCAGAGAATGGCTCAACTCTCCTGCCACCCTAGGTTTGCTTGCTGGAGGCTGAATTATGAGTAGAAAATCTTCATTTCTCCTGTGCCCTGAAATATCTAGTTCCCAGTTTCCATGAGGAATCTTCTCAGAGAATGGCTCAACTCTAATGCCACACTAGGTTTGCTTGCTGGAATCTGAATTATGAGTAGAAAATCTTCATTACTCCTGTGCCCTGAAATATCTAGTTCCCAGTTTCCATGAGGAATCTTCTCAGAGAATGGCTCAACTCTCTTGCCTGCGAGAAAGGAGCAGAAGGGATTATTAACAAAACAAAAGATGGAGCTGAGATCCAGAGAGAAACTCTACCTTAAAAAAAATCGTAAAAAGGAAAAATTACCAAAAAAAAAATGAGGAGACAGAAGCAGAGAGATACAGAGACCTCAGAGACAAAGAGACAGAGATAGAAGGACTGAGGGGGTCCCTACCACACTAGATTTGCTTGCTGGAGGCCGAATTATGAGTAGAAAATCATCATTTCTCCTGTGCCCTGAAATATCTAGTTCCCAGTTTCCAAGAGGAATCTTCTCAGAGAATGGCTCAACTCTCCTGCCACACTAGCTTTGCTTGCTGGAGGCTGAATTATGAGTAGAAAATCTTCATGTCTCCTGTGCCCTGAAATACCTAGTTCCCAGTTTCCATGAGGAATCTTCTCAGAGAATGGCTCAACTCTCCTGCCACACTAGGTTTGCTTGCTGGAGGCTGAATTATGAGTAGAAAATCTTCATTTCTCCTGTGCCCTGAAATATCTAGTTCCCAGTTTCCATGAGGAATCTTCTCAGAGAATGGCTCAACTCTCCTGCCACACTAGGTTTGCTTGCTGGAGGCTGAATTATGAGTAGAAAATCTTCATGTCTCCTGTGCCCTGAAATATCTAGTTCCCAGTTTCCATGAGGAATCTTCTCAGAGAATGGCTCAACTCTCCTGCCACACTAGGTTTGCTTGCTGGAGGCTGAATTATGAGTAGAAAATCTTCATTTCTCCTGTGCCCTGAAATATCTAGTTCCCAGTTTCGATGAGGAATCTTCTCAGAGAATGGCTCAACTCTCCTGCCTGCGAGAAAGGAGCAGAAGGGATTATTAACAAAACAAAAGACGGAGCTGAGATCCAGAGAGAAACTCTACCTTAAAAAAAATCGTAAAAAGGAAAAATTACCAAAAAAAAAAATGAGGTGACAGAAGCAGAGAGAGACAGAGACCTCAGAGACAAAGAGACAAAGATAGAAGGCCTGAGTGGCTCCCTACCACACTAGCTTTGCTTGCTGGAGTCTGAATTATGAGTAGAAAATCTTCATTTCTCCTGTGCCCTGAAATATCTAGTTCCCAGTTTCCAAGAGGAATCTTCTCAGAGAATGGCTCAACTCTCCTGCCACACTAGCTTTGCTTGCTGGAGGCTGAATTATGAGTAGAAAATCTTCATGTCTCCTGTGCCCTGAAATACCTAGTTCCCAGTTTCCATGAGGAATCTTCTCAGAGAATGGCTCAACTCTCCTGCCACACTAGGTTTGCTTGCTGGAGGCTGAATTATGAGTATTAAATCTTCATTTCTCCTGTGCCCTGAAATATCTAGTTCCCAGTTTCCATGAGGAATCTTCTCAGAGAATGGCTCAACTCTCCTGCCACACTAGCTTTGCTTGCTGGAGGCTGAATTATGAGTAGAAAATCTTCATTTCTCCTGTGCCCTGAAATATCTAGTTCCCAGTTTCCATGAGGAATCTTCTCAGAGAATGGCTCAACTCTCCTGCCACACTAGGTTTGCTTGCTGTAGGCTGAATTATGAGTAGAAAATCTTGATTTCTCCTGTGCCTTGAAATATCTAGTTCCCAGTTTCCATGAGGAATCTTCTCAGAGAGTGGCTCAACTCTCCTGCCACACTAGGTTTGCTTGCTGGAGGCTGAATTATGAGTAGAAAATCTTCATTTCTCCTGTGCCCTGAAATATCTTGTTCCCAGTTTCCATGAGGAATCTTCTCAGAGAATGGCTCAACTCTCCTGCCACACTAGCTTTGCTTGCTGAGGGCTGAATTATGAGTAGAAAATCTTCATTTCTCCTGTGCCCTGAAATATCTAGTTCCCAGTTTCCATGAGGAATCTTCTCAGAGAATGGCTCAACTCTCCTGCCACACTAGGTTTGCTTGCTGGAGGCTGAATTATGAGTAGAAAATCTTCATTTCTCATTTGCCCTGAAATATCTAGTTCCCAGTTTCCATGAGGAATCTTCTCAGAGAATGGCTCAACTCTCCTGCCACACTAGCTTTGCTTGCTGGAGGCTGAATTATGAGTAGATAATCTTCATTTCTCCTTTGCCCTGAAATATCTAGTTCCCAGTTTCCATGAGGAATCTTCTCAGAGAATGGCTCAACTCTCCTGCCACCCTAGGTTTGCTTGCTGGAGGCTGAATTATGAGTAGAAAATCTTCATTTCTCCTGTTCCCTGAAATATCTAGTTCCCAGTTTCCATGAGGTATCTTCTCAGAGAATGGCTCAACTCTAATGCCACACTAGGTTTGCTTGCTGGAGTCTGAATTATGAGTAGAAAATCTTCATTTCTCCTGTGCCCTGAAATATCTAGTTCCCAGTTTCCATGAGGAATCTTCTCAGAGAATGGCTCAACTCTCTTGCCTGCGAGAAAGGAGCAGAAGGGATTATTAACAAAACAAAAGATGGAGCTGAGATCCAGAGAGAAACTCTACCTTAAAAAAATCTTAAAAAGGAAAAATTACCAAAAAAAAAATGAGGAGACAGAAGCAGAGAGATACAGAGACCTCAGAGACAAAGAGACAGAGATAGAAGGCCTGAGGGGCTCCCTACCACACTAGATTTGCTTGCTGGAGGCCGAATTATGAGTAGAAAATCATCATTTCTCCTGTGCCCTGAAATATCTAGTTCCCAGTTTCCAAGAGGAATCTTCTCAGAGAATGGCTCAACTCTCCTGCCACACTAGCTTTGCTTGCTGGAGGCTGAATTATGAGTAGAAAATCTTCATTTCTCCTGTGCCCTGAAATATCTGGTTCCCAGTTTCCATGAGGAATCTTCTCAGAGAATGTTTCAACTCTCCTGCCACACTAGGTTTGCTTGCTGGAGACTGAATTATGAGTAGAAAATCTTCATTTCTCCTGTGCCCTGAAATATCTAGTTCCCAGTTTCCATGAGGAATATTCTCAGAGAATGGCTCAACTCTCCTGCCACACTAGCTTTGCTTGCTGGAGGCTGAATTATGAGTAGAAAATCTTGATTTCTCCTGTGCCCTGAAATATCTAGTTACCAGTTTCCATGAGGAATCTTCTCAGAGAGTGGCTCAACTCTCCTGCCACACTATGTTTGCTTGCTGGAGGCTGAATTATGAGTAGAAAATCTTCATTTCTCCTGTGCCCTGAAATATCTTGTTCCCAGTTTCCATGAGGAATCTTCTCAGAGAATGGCTCAACTCTCCTGCCACACTAGCTTTGCATGCTGGAGGCTGAATTATGAGTAGAAAATCTTCATTTCTCCTGTGCCCTGAAATATTTAGTTCCCAGTTTCCATGAGGAATCTTCTCAGAGAATGGCTCAACTCTCCTGCCACACTAGGTTTGCTTGCTGGAGGCTGAATTATGAGTAGAAAATCTTCATTTCTCATTTGCCCTGAAATATCTAGTTCCCAGTTTCCATGAGGAATCTTCTCAGAGAATGGCTCAACTCTCCTGCCACACTAGGTTTGCTTGCTGGAGGCTGAATTATGAGTAGAAAATCTTCATTTCTCATGTGCCCTGAAATATCTAGTTCCCAGTTTCCATGAGGAATCTTCTCAGAGAATGGCTCAACTCTCCTGCGACACTAGCTTTGCTTGCTGGAGGCTGAATTATGAGTAGAAAATCTTCATTTCTCCTGTGCCCTGAAATATCTAGTTCCCAGTTTCCATGAGGAATCTTCTCAGAGAATGGCTCAACTCTCCTGCCACACTAGCTTTGCTTGCTGGAGGCTGAATTATGAGTAGAAAATCTTCATTTCTCCTGTGCCCTGAAATATCTAGTTCCCAGTTTCCATGAGGAATCTTCTCAGAGAATGGCTCAACTCTCCTGCCACACTAGGTTTGCTTGCTGGAGTCTGAATTATGAGTAGAAAATCTTCATTTCTCCTGTGCCCTGAAATATCTAGTTCCCAGTTTCCATGAGGAGTCTTCTCAGAGAATGGCTCAACTCTCCTGCCTGCGAGAAAGGAGCAGAAGGGATTATTAACAAAACAAAAGATGGAGCTGAGATCCAGAGAGAAACTCTACCTTAAAAAAATATCGTAAATAGGAAAAATTACCAAAAAAAAAATGAGGAGACAGAAGCAGAGAGAGACAGAGACCTCAGAGACAAAGAGACAGAGATAGAAGGCCTGAGGGGCTCCCTACCACACTAGCTTTGCTTGCTGGAGGCTGAATTATGAGTAGAAAATCTTCATTTCTCCTGTGCCCTGAAATATCTAGTTCCCAGTTTCCATGAGGAATCTTCTCAGAGAATGGCTCAACTCTCCTGCCACACTAGGTTTGCTTGCTGGAGGCTGAATTATGAGTAGAAAATCTTCATTTCTCATTTGCCCTGAAATATCTAGTTCCCAGTTTCCATGAGGAATCTTCTCAGAGAATGGCTCAACTCTCCTGCCACACTAGCTTTGCTTGCTGGAGGCTGAATTATGAGTAGATAATCTTCATTTCTCCTTTGCCCTGAAATATCTAGTTCCCAGTTTCCATGAGGAATCTTCTCAGAGAATGGCTCAACTCTCCTGCCACCCTAGGTTTGCTTGCTGGAGGCTGAATTATGAGTAGAAAATCTTCATTTCTCCTGTGCCCTGAAATATCTAGTTCCCAGTTTCCATGAGGAATCTTCTCAGAGAATGGCTCAACTCTAATGCCACACTAGGTTTGCTTGCTGGAGTCTGAATTATGAGTAGAAAATCTTCATTTCTACTGTGCCCTGAAATATCTAGTACCCAGTTTCCATGAGGAATCTTCTCAGAGAATGGCTCAACTCTCTTGCCTGCGAGAAAGGAGCAGAAGGGATTATTAACAAAACAAAAGATGGAGCTGAGATCCAGAGAGAAACTCTACCTTAAAAAAAATCGTAAAAAGGAAAAATTACCAAAAAAAAAATGAGGAGACAGAAGCAGAGAGATACAGAGACCTCAGAGACAAAGAGACAGAGATAGAAGGCCTGAGGGGCTCCCTACCACACTAGATTTGCTTCCTGGATGCCGAATTATGAGTAGAAAATCTTCATTTCTCCTGTGCCCTGAAATATCTAGTTCCCAGTTTCCAAGAGGAATCTTCTCAGAGAATGGCTCAACTCTCCTGCCACACTAGCTTTGCTTGCTGGAGGCTGAATTATGAGTAGAAAATCTTCATTTCTCCTGTTCCCTGAAATATCTAGTTCCCAGTTTCCATGAGGAATCTTCTCAGAGAATGGCTCAACTCTCCTGCCACACTAGGTTTGCTTGCTGGAGGCTGAACTATGAGTATTAAATCTTCATTTCTCCTGTGCCCTGAAATATCTAGTTCCCAGTTTCCATGAGGAATCTTCTCAGAGAATGGCTCAACTCTCCTGCCACACTAGGTTTGCTTGCTGGAGGCTGAATTATGAGTAGAAAATCTTCATTTCTCCTGTGCCCTGAAATATCTAGTTCCCAGTTTCCATGAGGAATCTTCTCAGAGAATGGCTCAACTCTCCTGCCACACTAGGTTTGCTTGCTGGAGGCTGAATTATGAGTAGAAAATCTTCATTTCTCATGTGCCCTGAAATATCTAGTTCCCAGTTTCCATGAGGAATCTTCTCAGAGAATGGCTCAACTCTCCTGCCACACTAGCTTTGCTTGCTGGAGGCTGAATTATGAGTAGAAAATCTTCATTTCTCCTGTGCCCTGAAATATCTAGTTCCCAGTTTCCATGAGGAATCTTCTCAGAGAATGGCTCAACTCTCCTGCCACACTAGGTTTGCTTGCTGGAGGCTGAATTATGAGTAGAAAATCTTCATTTCTCCTGTGCCCTGAAATATCTAGTTCCCAGTTTCCATGAGGAATCTTCTCAGAGAATGGCTCAACTCTCCTGCCACACTAGGTTTGCTTGCTGGAGTCTGAATTATGAGTAGAAAATCTTCATTTCTCCTGTGCCCTGAAATATCTAGTTCCCAGTTTCGATGAGGAATCTTCTCAGAGAATGGCTCAACTCTCCTGCCTGCGAGAAAGGAGCAGAAGGGATTATTAACAAAACAAAAGACGGAGCTGAGATCCAGAGAGAAACTCTACCTTAAAAAAAATCGTAAAAAGGAAAAATTACCAAAAAAAAATGAGGAGACAGAAGCAGAGAGAGACAGAGACCTCGGAGACAAAGAGACAAAGATAGAAGGCCTGAGTGGCTCCCTACCACACTAGCTTTGCTTGCTGGAGTCTGAATTATGAGTAGAAAATCTTCATTTCTCCTGTGCCCTGAAATATCTAGTTCCCAGTTTCCAAGAGGTATCTTCTCAGAGAATGGCTCAACTCTCCTGCCACTCTAGCTTTGCTTGCTGGAGGCTGAATTATGAGTAGAAAATCTTCATGTCTCCTGTGCCCTGAAATACCTAGTTCCCAGTTTCCATGAGGAATCTTCTCAGAGAATGGCTCAACTCTCCTGCCACACTAGGTTTGCTTGCTGGAGGCTGAATTATGAGTAGAAAATCTTCATTTCTCCTGTGCCCTGAAATATCTAGTTCCCAGTTTCCATGAGGAATCTTCTCAGAGAATGGCTCAACTCTCCTGCCACACTAGGTTTGCTTGCTGGAGGCTGAATTATGAGTAGAAAATCTTCATTTCTCCTGTGCCCTGAAATATCTAGTTCCCAGTTTCCATGAGGAATCTTCTCAGAGAATGGCTCAACTCTCCTGCCACACAAGCTTTGCTTGCTGGAGGCTGAATTATGAGTAGAAAATCTTCATTTCTCCTGTGCCCTGAAATATCTAGTTCCCAGTTTCCATGAGGAATCTTCGCAGAGAATGGCTCAACTCTCCTGCCACACTAGGTTTGCTTGCTGGAGTCTGAATTATGAGTAGAAAATCTTCATTTCTCCTGTGCCCTGAAATATCTAGTTCCCAGTTTCCATGAGGAGTCTTCTCGGAGAATGGCTCAACTCTCCTGCCTGCGAGAAAGGAGCAGAAGGGATTATTAACAAAACAAAAGATGGAGCTGAGATCCAGAGAGAAACTCTACCTTAAAAAATATCGTAAATAGGAAAAATTACCAAAAAAAAAATGAGGAGACAGAAGCAGAGAGAGACAGAGACCTCAGAGACAAAGAGACAGAGATAGAAGGCCTGAGGGGCTCCCTACCACACTAGCTTTGCTTGCTGGAGGCTGAATTATGAGTAGAAAATCTTCATTTCTCCTGTGCCCTGAAATATCTAGTTCCCAGTTTCCATGAGGAATATTCTCAGAGAATGGCTCAACTCTCCGGCCACACTAGCTTTGCTTGCTGGAGGCTGAATTATGAGTAGAAAATCTTGATTTCTCCTGTGCCCTGAAATATCTAGTTCCCAGTTTCCATGAGGAATCTTCTCAGAGAGTGGCTCAACGCTCCTGCCACACTATGTTTGCTTGCTGGAGGCTGAATTATGAGTAGAAAATCTTCATTTCTCCTGTGCCCTGAAATATCTTGTTCCCAGTTTCCATGAGGAATCTTCTCAGAGAATGGCTCAACTCTCCTGCCACACTAGCTTTGCTTGCTGGAGGCTGAATTATGAGTAGAAAATCTTCATTTCTCCTGTGCCCTGAAATATCTAGTTCCCAGCTTCCATGAGGAATCTTCTCAGAGAATGGCTCAACTCTCCTGCCACACTAGGTTTGCTTGCTGGAGGCTGAATTATGAGTAGAAAATCTTCATTTCTCATTTGCCCTGAAATATCTAGTTCCCAGTTTCCATGAGGAATCTTCTCAGAGAATGGCTCAACTCTCCTGCCACACTAGCTTTGCTTGCTGGAGGCTGAATTATGAGTAGATAATCTTCATTTCTCCTGTGCCCATAAATATCTAGTTCCCAGATTCCATGAGGAATCTTCTCAGAGAATGGCTCAACTCTCCTGCCACCCTAGGTTTGCTTGCTGGAGGCTGAATTATGAGTAGAAAATCTTTATTTCTCCTGTGCCCTGAAATATCTAGTTCCCAGTTTCCATGAGGAATCTTCTCAGAGAATGGCTCAACTCTAATGCCACACTAGGTTTGCTTGCTGGAGTCTGAATTATGAGTAGAAAATCTTCATTTCTCCTGTGCCCTGAAATATCTTGTTCCCAGTTTCCATGAGGAATCTTCTCAGAGAATGGCTCAACTCTCCTGCCACACTAGCTTTGCTTGGTGGAGGCTGAATTATGAGTAGAAAATCTTCATTTCTCCTGTGCCCTGAAATATCTAGTTCCCAGCTTCCATGAGGAATCTTCTCAGAGAATGGCTCAACTCTCCTGCCACACTAGGTTTGCTTGCTGGAGGCTGAATTATGAGTAGAAAATCTTCATTTCTCATTTGCCCTGAAATATCTAGTTCCCAGTTTCCATGAGGAATCTTCTCAGAGAATGGCTCAACTCTCCTGCCACACTAGGTTTGCTTGCTGGAGGCTGAATTATGAGTAGATAATCTTCATTTCTCCTGTGCCCTGAAATATCTAGTTCCCAGTTTCCATGAGGAATCTTCTCAGAGAATGGCTCAACTCTCCTGCCACCCTAGGTTTGCTTGCTGGAGGCTGAATTATGAGTAGAAAATCTTTATTTCTCCTGTGCCCTGAAATATCTAGTTCCCAGTTTCCATGAGGAATCTTCTCAGAGAATGGCTCAACTCTAATGCCACACTAGGTTTGCTTGCTGGAGTCTGAATTATGAGTAGAAAATCTTCATTTCTCCTGTGCCCTGAAATATCTAGTTCCCAGTTTCGATGAGGAATCTTCTCAGAGAATGGCTCAACTCTCCTGCCTGCGAGAAAGGAGCAGAAGGGATTATTAACAAAACAAAAGACGGAGCTGAGATCCAGAGAGAAACTCTACCTTAAAAAAAATCGTAAAAAGGAAAAATTACCAAAAAAAAAATGAGGAGACAGAAGCAGAGAGAGACAGAGACCTCAGAGACAAAGAGACAGAGATAGAAGGCCTGAGGGGCTCCCTACCACACTAGCTTTGCTTGCTGGAGGCTGAATTATGAGTAGAAAATCTTCATTTCTCCTGTGCCCTGAAATATCTAGTTCCCAGTTTCCATGAGGAATCTTCTCAGAGAGTGGCTCAACTCTCCTGCCACACTAGGTTTGCTTGCTGGAGGCTGAATTATGAGTAGAAAATCTTCAATTCTCATTTGCCCTGAAATATCTAGTTCCCAGTTTCCATGAGGAATCTTCTCAGAGAATGGCTCAACTCTCCTGCCACACTAGCTTTGCTTGCTGGAGGCTGAATTATGAGTAGATAATCTTCATTTCTTCTGTGCCCTGAAATATCTAGTTCACAGTTTCCATGAGGAATCTTTTCAGAGAATGGCTCAACTCTCCTGCCACCCTAGGTTTGCTTGCTGGAGGCTGAATTATGAGTAGAAAATCTTCATTTCTCCTGTGCCCTGAAATATCTAGTTCCCAGTTTCCATGAGGAATCTTCTCAGAGAATGGCTCAACTCTAATGCCACACTAGGTTTGCTTGCTGGAATCTGAATTATGAGTAGAAAATCTTCATTTCTCCTGTGCCCTGAAATATCTAGTTCCCAGTTTCCATGAGGAATCTTCTCAGAGAATGGCTCAACTCTCTTGCCTGCGAGAAAGGAGCAGAAGGGATTATTAACAAAACAAAAGATGGAGCTGAGATCCAGAGAGAAACTCTACCTTAAAAAAAATCGTAAAAAGGAAAAATTACCAAAAAAAAAATGAGGAGACAGAAGCAGAGAGATACAGAGACCTCAGAGACAAAGAGACAGAGATAGAAGGACTGAGGGGGTCCCTACCACACTAGATTTGCTTGCTGGAGGCCGAATTATGAGTAGAAAATCATCATTTCTCCTGTGCCCTGAAATATCTAGTTCCCAGTTTCCAAGAGGAATCTTCTCAGAGAATGGCTCAACTCTCCTGCCACACTAGCTTTGCTTGCTGGAGGCTGAATTATGAGTAGAAAATCTTCATGTCTCCTGTGCCCTGAAATACCTAGTTCCCAGTTTCCATGAGGAATCTTCTCAGAGAATGGCTCAACTCTCCTGCCACACTAGGTTTGCTTGCTGGAGGCTGAATTATGAGTAGAAAATCTTCATTTCTCCTGTGCCCTGAAATATCTAGTTCCCAGTTTCCATGAGGAATCTTCTCAGAGAATGGCTCAACTCTCCTGCCACACTAGGTTTGCTTGCTGGAGGCTGAATTATGAGTAGAAAATCTTCATTTCTCCTGTGCCCTGAAATATCTAGTTCCCAGTTTCCATGAGGAATCTTCTCAGAGAATGGCTCAACTCTCCTGCCACACAAGCTTTGCTTGCTGGAGGCTGAATTATGAGTAGAAAATCTTCATTTCTCCTGTGCCCTGAAATATCTAGTTCCCAGTTTCCATGAGGAATCTTCTCAGAGAATGGCTCAACTCTCCTGCCACACTAGGTTTGCTTGCTGGAGTCTGAATTATGAGTAGAAAATCTTCATTTCTCCTGTGCCCTGAAATATCTAGTTCCCAGTTTCCATGAGGAGTCTTCTCAGAGAATGGCTCAACTCTCCTGCCTGCGAGAAAGGAGCAGAAGGGATTATTAACAAAACAAAAGATGGAGCTGAGATCCAGAGAGAAACTCTACCTTAAAAAAATATCGTAAATAGGAAAAATTACCAAAAAAATAATGAGGAGACAGAAGCAGAGAGAGACAGAGATCTCAGAGACAAAGAGACAGAGATAGAAGGCCTGAGGGGCTCCCTACCACACTAGCTTTGCTTGCTGGAGGCTGAATTATGAGTAGAAAATCTTCATTTCTCCTGTGCCCTGAAATATCTAGTTCCCAGTTTCCATGAGGAATCTTCTCAGAGAGTGGCTCAACTCTCCTGCCACACTAGGTTTGCTTGCTGGAGGCTGAATTATGAGTAGAAAATCTTCAATTCTCATTTGCCCTGAAATATCTAGTTCCCAGTTTCCATGAGGAATCTTCTCAGAGAATGGCTCAACTCTCCTGCCACACTAGCTTTGCTTGCTGGAGGCTGAATTATGAGTAGATAATCTTCATTTCTTCTGTGCCCTGAAATATCTAGTTCACAGTTTCCATGAGGAATCTTTTCAGAGAATGGCTCAACTCTCCTGCCACCCTAGGTTTGCTTGCTGGAGGCTGAATTATGAGTAGAAAATCTTCATTTCTCCTGTGCCCTGAAATATCTAGTTCCCAGTTTCCATGAGGAATCTACTCAGAGAATGGCTCAACTCTAATGCCACACTAGGTTTGCTTGCTGGAATCTGAATTATGAGTAGAAAATCTTCATTTCTCCTGTGCCCTGAAATATCTAGTTCCCAGTTTCCATGAGGAATCTTCTCAGAGAATGGCTCAACTCTCTTGCCTGCGAGAAAGGAGCAGAAGGGATTATTAACAAAACAAAAGATGGAGCTGAGATCCAGAGAGAAACTCTACCTTAAAAAAAATCGTAAAACGGAAAAATTACCAAAAAAAAAATGAGGAGACAGAAGCAGAGAGATACAGAGACCTCAGAGACCAAGATACAGAGATAGAAGGCCTGAGGGGCTCCCTACCACACTAGATTTGCTTGCTGGAGGCCGAATTATGAGTAGAAAATCATCATTTCTCCTGTGCCCTGAAATATCTAGTTCCCAGTTTCCAAGAGGAATCTTCTCAGAGAATGGCTCAACTCTCCTGCCACACTAGCTTTGCTTGCTGGAGGCTGAATTATGAGTAGAAAATCTTCATTTCTCCTGTGCCCTGAAATATCTGGTTCCCAGTTTCCATGAGGAATCTTCTCAGAGAATGTTTCAACTCTACTGCCACACTAGGTTTGCTTGCTGGAGGCTGAATTATGAGTAGAAAATCTTCATTTCTCCTGTGCCCTGAAATATCTAGTTCCCAGTTTCCATGAGGAATATTCTCAGAGAATGGCTCAATTCTCCTGCCACACTAGCTTTGCTTGCTGGAGGCTGAATTATGAGTAGAAAATCTTGATTTCTCCTGTGCCCTGAAATATCTAGTTCCCAGTTTCCATGAGGAATCTTCTCAGAGAGTGGCTCAACTCTCCTGCCACACTAGGTTTGCTTGCTGGAGGCTGAATTATGAGTAGAAAATCTTCATTTCTCCTGTGCCCTGAAATATCTAGTTCCCAGTTTCCATGAGGAATCTTCTCAGAGAATGGCTCAACTCTAATGCCACACTAGGTTTGCTTGCTGGAGGCTGAATTATGAGTAGAAAATCTTCATTTCTCCTGTGCCCTGAAATATCTAGTTCCCAGTTTCGATGAGGAATCTTCTCAGAGAATGGCTCAACTCTCCTGCCTGCGAGAAAGGAGCAGAAGGGATTATTAACAAAACAAAAGACGGAGCTGAGATCCAGAGAGAAACTCTACCTTAAAAAAAATTGTAAAAAGGAAAAATTACCAAAAAAAAAATGAGGAGACAGAAGCAGAGAGAGACAGAGACCTCAGAGACAAAGAGACAGAGATAGAAGGCCTGAGGGGCTCCCTACCACACTAGCTTTGCTTGCTGGAGTCTGAATTATGAGTAGAAAATCTTCAATTCTCCTGTGCCCTGAAATATCTAGTTCCCAGTTTCCAAGAGGAATCTTCTCAGAGAATGGCTCAACTCTCCTGCTACACTAGCTTTGCTTGCTGGAGGCTGAATTATGAGTAGAAAATCTTCATGTCTCCTGTGCCCTGAAATACCTAGTTCCCAGTTTCCATGAGGAATCTTCTCAGAGAATGGCTCAACTCTCCTGCCACACTAGGTTTGCTTGCTGGAGGCTGAATTATGAGTAGAAAATCTTCATTTCTCCTGTGCCCTGAAATATCTAGTTCCCAGTTTCCATGAGGAATCTTCTCAGAGAATGGCTCAACTCTCCTGCCACACTAGGTTTGCTTGCTGGAGGCTGAATTATGAGTAGAAAATCTTCATTTCTCCTGTGCCCTGAAATATCTAGTTCCCAGTTTCCATGAGGAATCTTCTCAGAGAATGGCTCAACTCTCCTGCCACACAAGCTTTGCTTGCTGGAGGCTGAATTATGAGTAGAAAATCTTCATTTCTCCTGTGCCCTGAAATATCTAGTTCCCAGTTTCCATGAGGAATCTTCTCAGAGAATGGCTCAACTCTCCTGCCACACTAGGTTTGCTTGCTGGAGTCTGAATTATGAGTAGAAAATCTTCATTTCTCCTGTGCCCTGAAATATCTAGTTCCCAGTTTCCATGAGGAGTCTTCTCAGAGAATGGCTCAACTCTCCTGCCTGCGAGAAAGGAGCAGAAGGGATTATTAACAAAACAAAAGATGGAGCTGAGATCCAGAGAGAAACTCTACCTTAAAAAAATATCGTAAATAGGAAAAATTACCAAAAAAAAAATGAGGAGACAGAAGCAGAGAGAGACAGAGACCTCAGAGACAAAGAGACCGAGATAGAAGGCCTGAGGGGCTCCCTACCACACTAGATTTGCTAGCTGGAGGCTGAATTATGGGTAGAAAATCTTCATTTCTCCTGTGCCCTGAAATATCTAGTTCCCAGTTTCCAAGAGGAATCTTCTCAGAGAGTGGCTCAACTCTCCTGCCACATTAGCTTTGCTTGCTGGAGGCTGAATTATGAGTAGAAAATCTTCATTTCTCCTGTGCCCTGAAATATCTGGTTCCCAGTTTCCATGAGGAATCTTCTCAGAGAATGGCTCAACTCTCTTGCCTGCGAGAAAGGAGCAGAAGGGATTATTAACAAAACAAAAGATGGAGCTGAGATCCAGAGAGAAACTCTACCTTAAAAAAAATCGTAAAAAGGAAAAATTACCA
Source organism: Tupaia tana (assembly GCA_026018925.1). NCBI lineage: Eukaryota > Metazoa > Chordata > Mammalia > Scandentia > Tupaiidae > Tupaia > Tupaia tana. Next base: position 78,269,732 of record JAKSZU010000009.1, on the reverse strand, counting down.
AAAAAAAAATGAGGAGACAGAAGCAGAGAGATACAGAGACCTCAGAGACAAAGAGACAGAGATAGAAGGACTGAGGGGGTCCCTACCACACTAGATTTGCTTGCTGGAGGCCGAATTATGAGTAGAAAATCATCATTTCTCCTGTGCCCTGAAATATCTAGTTCCCAGTTTCCAAGAGGAATCTTCTCAGAGAATGGCTCAACTCTCCTGCCACACTAGCTTTGCTTGCTGGAGGCTGAATTATGAGTAGAAAATCTTCATGTCTCCTGTGCCCTGAAATACCTAGTTCCCAGTTTCCATGAGGAATCTTCTCAGAGAATGTCTCAACTCTCCTGCCACACTAGGTTTGCTTGCTGGAGGCTGAATTATGAGTAGAAAATCTTCATTTCTCCTGTGCCCTGAAATATCTAGTTCCCAGTTTCCATGAGGAATCTTCTCAGAGAATGGCTCAACTCTCCTGCCACACTAGGTTTGCTTGCTGGAGGCTGAATTATGAGTAGAAAATCTTCATTTCTCCTGTGCCCTGAAATATCTAGTTCCCAGTTTCCATGAGGAATCTTCTCAGAGAATGGCTCAACTCTCCTGCCACACAAGCTTTGCTTGCTGGAGGCTGAATTATGAGTAGAAAATCTTCATTTCTCCTGTGCCCTGAAATATCTAGTTCCCAGTTTCCATGAGGAATCTTCTCAGAGAATGGCTCAACTCTCCTGCCACACTAGGTTTGCTTGCTGGAGTCTGAATTATGAGTAGAAAATCTTCATTTCTCCTGTGCCCTGAAATATCTAGTTCCCAGTTTCCATGAGGAGTCTTCTCAGAGAATGGCTCAACTCTCCTGCCTGCGAGAAAGGAGCAGAAGGGATTATTAACAAAACAAAAGATGGAGCTGAGATCCAGAGAGAAACTCTACCTTAAAAAAATATCGTAAATAGGAAAAATTACCAAAAAAAAAATGAGGAGACAGAAGCAGAGAGAGACAGAGACCTCAGAGACAAAGAGACAGAGATAGAAGGCCTGAGGGGCTCCCTACCACACTAGCTTTGCTTGCTGGAGGCTGAATTATGAGTAGAAAATCTTCATTTCTCCTGTGCCCTGAAATATCTAGTTCCCAGTTTCCATGAGGAATCTTCTCAGAGAGTGGCTCAACTCTCCTGCCACACTAGGTTTGCTTGCTGGAGGCTGAATTATGAGTAGAAAATCTTCAATTCTCATTTGCCCTGAAATATCTAGTTCCCAGTTTCCATGAGGAATCTTCTCAGAGAATGGCTCAACTCTCCTGCCACACTAGCTTTGCTTGCTGGAGGCTGAATTATGAGTAGATAATCTTCATTTCTTCTGTGCCCTGAAATATCTAGTTCACAGTTTCCATGAGGAATCTTTTCAGAGAATGGCTCAACTCTCCTGCCACCCTAGGTTTGCTTGCTGGAGGCTGAATTATGAGTAGAAAATCTTCATTTCTCCTGTGCCCTGAAATATCTAGTTCCCAGTTTCCATGAGGAATCTACTCAGAGAATGGCTCAACTCTAATGCCACACTAGGTTTGCTTGCTGGAATCTGAATTATGAGTAGAAAATCTTCATTTCTCCTGTGCCCTGAAATATCTAGTTCCCAGTTTCCATGAGGAATCTTCTCAGAGAATGGCTCAACTCTCTTGCCTGCGAGAAAGGAGCAGAAGGGATTATTAACAAAACAAAAGATGGAGCTGAGATCCAGAGAGAAACTCTACCTTAAAAAAAATCGTAAAAAGGAAAAATTACCAAAAAAAAAATGAGGAGACAGAAGCAGAGAGATACAGAGACCTCAGAGACCAAGAGACAGAGATAGAAGGCCTGAGGGGCTCCCTACCACACTAGATTTGCTTGCTGGAGGCCGAATTATGAGTAGAAAATCATCATTTCTCCTGTGCCCTGAAATATCTAGTTCCCAGTTTCCAAGAGGAATCTTCTCAGAGAATGGCTCAACTCTCCTGCCACACTAGCTTTGCTTGCTGGAGGCTGAATTATGAGTAGAAAATCTTCATTTCTCCTGTGCCCTGAAATATCTGGTTCCCAGTTTCCATGAGGAATCTTCTCAGAGAATGTTTCAACTCTCCTGCCACACTAGGTTTGCTTGCTGGAGGCTGAATTATGAGTAGAAAATCTTCATTTCTCCTGTGCCCTGAAATATCTAGTTCCCAGTTTCCATGAGGAATATTCTCAGAGAATGGCTCAACTCTCCTGCCACACTAGCTTTGCTTGCTGGAGGCTGAATTATGAGTAGAAAATCTTGATTTCTCCTGTGCCCTGAAATATCTAGTTCCCAGTTTCCATGAGGAATCTTCTCAGAGAGTGGCTCAACTCTCCTGCCACACTAGGTTTGCTTGCTGGAGGCTGAATTATGAGTAGAAAATCTTCATTTCTCCTGTGCCCTGAAATATCTAGTTCCCAGTTTCCATGAGGAATCTTCTCAGAGAATGGCTCAACTCTAATGCCACACTAGGTTTGCTTGCTGGAGGCTGAATTATGAGTAGAAAATCTTCATTTCTCCTATGCCCTGAAATATCTAGTTCCCAGTTTCGATGAGGAATCTTCTCAGAGAATGGCTCAACTCTCCTGCCTGCGAGAAAGGAGCAGAAGGGATTATTAACAAAACAAAAGACGGAGCTGAGATCCAGAGAGAAACTCTACCTTAAAAAAAATCGTAAAAAGGAAAAATTACCAAAAAAAAAAATGAGGAGACAGAAGCAGAGAGAGACAGAGACCTCAGAGACAAAGAGACAGAGATAGAAGGCCTGAGGGGCTCCCTACCACACTAGCTTTGCTTGCTGGAGTCTGAATTATGAGTAGAAAATCTTCAATTCTCCTGTGCCCTGAAATATCTAGTTCCCAGTTTCCAAGAGGAATCTTCTCAGAGAATGGCTCAACTCTCCTGCTACACTAGCTTTGCTTGATGGAGGCTGAATTATGAGTAGAAAATCTTCATGTCTCCTGTGCCCTGAAATGCCTAGTTCCCAGTTTCCATGAGGAATCTTCTCAGAGAATGGCTCAACTCTCCTGCCACACTAGGTTTGCTTGCTGGAGGCTGAATTATGAGTAGAATATCTTCATTTCTCATGTGCCCTGAAATATCTAGTTCCCAGTTTCCATGAGGAATCTTCTCAGAGAATGGCTCAACTCTCCTGCCACACAAGCTTTGCTTGCTGGAGGCTGAATTATGAGTAGAAAATCTTCATTTCTCCTGTGCCCTGAAATATCTAGTTCCCAGTTTCCATGAGGAATCTTCTCAGAGAATGGCTCAACTCTCCTGCCACACTAGGTTTGCTTGCTGGAGTCTGAATTATGAGTAGAAAATCTTCATTTCTCCTGTGCCCTGAAATATCTAGTTCCCAGTTTCCATGAGGAGTCTTCTCAGAGAATGGCTCAACTCTCCTGCCTGCGAGAAAGGAGCAGAAGGGATTATTAACAAAACAAAAGATGGAGCTGAGATCCAGAGAGAAACTCTACCTTAAAAAAATATCGTAAATAGGAAAAATTACCAAAAAAAAAATGAGGAGACAGAAGCAGAGAGAGACAGAGACCTCAGAGACAAAGAGACAGAGATAGAAGGCCTGAGGGGCTCCCTACCACACTAGCTTTGCTTGCTGGAGGCTGAATTATGAGTAGAAAATCTTCATTTCTCCTGTGCCCTGAAATATCTAGTTCCCAGTTTCCATGAGGAATCTTCTCAGAGAGTGGCTCAACTCTCCTGCCACACCAGGTTTGCTTGCTGGAGGCTGAATTATGAGTAGAAAATCATCAATTCTCATTTGCCCTGAAATATCTAGTTCCCAGTTTCCATGAGGAATCTTCTCAGAGAATGGCTCAACTCTCCTGCCACACTTGCTTTGCTTGCTGGAGGCTGAATTATGAGTAGATAATCTTCATTTCTTCTGTGCCCTGAAATATCTAGTTCCCAGTTTCCATGAGGAATCTTCTCAGAGAATGGCTCAACTCTCCTGCCAACCTAGGTTTGCTTGCTGGAGGCTGAATTATGAGTAGAAAATCTTCATTTCTCCTGTGACCTGAAATATCTAGTTCCCAGTTTCCATGAGGAATCTTCTCAGAGAATGGCTCAACTCAACTGCCACACTAGGTTTGCTTGCTGGAGGTTGAATTATGAGTAGAAAATCTTCATTTCTCATGTGCCCTGAAATATCTAGTTCCCAGTTTCCATGAGGAATCTTCTCAGAGAATGGCTCAACTCTCCTGCCTGCGAGAAAAGAGCAGAAGGGATTATTAACAAAACAAAAGATGGAGCTGAGATCCAGAGAGAAACTCTACCTTAAAAAAAATCGTAAAAAGGAAAAATTACCAAAAAAAAAATGAGGAGACAGAAGCAGAGAGAGACAGAGACCTCAGAGACAAAGAGACAGAGATAGAAGGCCTGAGGGGCTCCCTACCACACTAGCTTTGCTTGCTGGAGGCTGAATTATGAGTAGAAAATCTTCATTTCTCCTGTGCCCTGAAATATCTTGTTGCCAGTTTCCATGAGGAATCTTCTCAGAGAGTGGCTCAACTCTCCTGCCACACTAGCTTTGCTTGCTGGAGGCTGAATTATGAGTAGAAAATCTTCATTTCTCCTGTGCCCTGAAATATCTAGTTCCCAGTTTCCATGAGGAGTCTTCTCAGAGAATGGCTCAACTCTCCTGCCTGCGAGAAAGGAGCAGAAGGGATTATTAACAAAACAAAAGATGGAGCTGAGATCCAGAGAGAAACTCTACCTTAAAAAAATATCGTAAATAGGAAAAATTACCAAAAAAAAAATGAGGAGACAGAAGCAGAGAGAGACAGAGACCTCAGAGACAAAGAGACAGAGATAGAAGGCCTGAGGGGCTCCCTACCACACTAGCTTTGCTTGCTGGAGGCTGAATTATGAGTAGAAAATCTTCATTTCTCCTGTGCCCTGAAATATCTAGTTCCCAGTTTCCATGAGGAATCTTCTCAGAGAGTGGCTCAACTCTCCTGCCACACCAGGTTTGCTTGCTGGAGGCTGAATTATGAGTAGAAAATCATCAATTCTCATTTGCCCTGAAATATCTAGTTCCCAGTTTCCATGAGGAATCTTCTCAGAGAATGGCTCAACTCTCCTGCCACACTTGCTTTGCTTGCTGGAGGCTGAATTATGAGTAGATAATCTTCATTTCTTCTGTGCCCTGAAATATCTAGTTCCCAGTTTCCATGAGGAATCTTCTCAGAGAATGGCTCAACTCTCCTGCCAACCTAGGTTTGCTTGCTGGAGGCTGAATTATGAGTAGAAAATCTTCATTTCTCCTGTGACCTGAAATATCTAGTTCCCAGTTTCCATGAGGAATCTTCTCAGAGAATGGCTCAACTCAACTGCCACACTAGGTTTGCTTGCTGGAGGCTGAATTATGAGTAGAAAATCTTCATTTCTCATGTGCCCTGAAATATCTAGTTCCCAGTTTCCATGAGGAATCTTCTCAGAGAATGGCTCAACTCTCCTGCCTGCGAGAAAAGAGCAGAAGGGATTATTAACAAAACAAAAGATGGAGCTGAGATCCAGAGAGAAACTCTACCTTAAAAAAAATCGTAAAAAGGAAAAATTACCAAAAAAAAAATGAGGAGACAGAAGCAGAGAGAGACAGAGACCTCAGAGACAAAGAGACAGAGATAGAAGGCCTGAGGGGCTCCCTACCACACTAGCTTTGCTTGCTGGAGGCTGAATTATGAGTAGAAAATCTTCATTTCTCCTGTGCCCTGAAATATCTTGTTGCCAGTTTCCATGAGGAATCTTCTCAGAGAGTGGCTCAACTCTCCTGCCACACTAGCTTTGCTTGCTGGAGGCTGAATTATGAGTAGAAAATCTTCATTTCTCCTGTTCCCTGAAATATCTAGTTCCCAGTTTCCATGAGGAATCTTCTCAGAGAATGGCTCAACTCTCCTGCCACACTAGGTTTGCTTGCTGGAGGCTGAATTATGAGTATTAAATCTTCATTTCTCCTGTGCCCTGAAATATCTAGTTCCCAGTTTCCATGAGGAATCTTGTCAGAGAATGGCTCAACTCTCCTGCCACACTAGGTTTGCTTGCTGGAGGCTGAATTATGAGTAGAAAATCTTCATTTCTCCTGTGCCCTGAAATATCTAGTTCCCAGTTTCCATGAGGAATCTTCTCAGAGAATGGCTCAACTCTAATGCCACACTAGGTTTGCTTGCTGGAGTCTGAATTATGAGTAGAAAATCTTCATTTCTCCTGTGCCCTGAAATATCTAGTTCCCAGTTTCCATGAGGAATCTTCTCAGAGAATGGCTCAACTCTCCTGCCTGCGAGAAAGGAGCAGAAGGGATTATTAACAAAACAAAAGACGGAGCTGAGATCCAGAGAGAAACTCTACCTTAAAAAAAATCGTAAAAAGGAAAAATTACCAAAAAAAAAATGAGGAGACAGAAGCAGAGAGAGACAGAGACCTCAGAGACAAAGAGACAAAGATAGAAGGCCTGAGTGGCTCCCTACCACACTAGCTTTGCTTGCTGGAGTCTGAATTATGAGTAGAAAATCTTCATTTCTCCTGTGCCCTGAAATATCTAGTTCCCAGTCTCCAAGAGGAATCTTCTCAGAGAATGGCTCAACTCTCCTGCCACACTAGCTTTGCTTGCTGGAGGCTGAATTATGAGTAGAAAATCTACATGTCTCCTGTGTCCTGAAATACCTAGTTCCCAGTTTCCATGAGGAATCTTCTCAGAGAATGGCTCAACTCTCCTGCCACACTAGGTTTGCTTGCTGGAGGCTGAATTATGAGTAGAAAATCTTCATTTCTCCTGTGCCCTGAAATATCTAGTTCCCAGTTTCCATGAGGAATCTTCTCAGAGAATGGCTCAACTCTCCTGCCACACTAGGTTTGCTTGCTGGAGGCTGAATTATGAGTAGAAAATCTTCATTTCTCCTGTGCCCTGAAATATCTAGTTCCCAGTTTCCATGAGGAATCTTCTCAGAGAATGGCTCAACTCTCCTGCCACACAAGCTTTGCTTGCTGGAGGCTGAATTATGAGTAGGAAATCTTCATTTCTCCTGTGCCCTGAAATATCTAGTTCCCAGTTTCCATGAGGAATCTTCTCAGAGAATGGCTCAACTCTCCTGCCACACTAGGTTTGCTTGCTGGAGTCTGAATTATGAGTAGAAAATCTTCATTTCTCCTGTGCCCTGAAATATCTAGTTCCCAGTTTCCATGAGGAGTCTTCTCAGAGAATGGCTCAACTCTCCTGCCTGCGAGAAAGGAGCAGAAGGGATTATTAACAAAACAAAAGATGGAGCTGAGATCCAGAGAGAAACTCTACCTTAAAAAAATATCGTAAATAGGAAAAATTACCAAAAAAAAAATGAGGAGACAGAAGCAGAGAGAGACAGAGACCTCAGAGACAAAGAGACAGAGATAGAAGGCCTGAGGGGCTCCCTACCACACTAGCTTTGCTTGCTGGAGGCTGAATTATGAGTAGAAAATCTTCATTTCTCCTGTGCCCTGAAATATCTAGTTCCCAGTTTCCATGAGGAATCTTCTCAGAGAATGGCTCAACTCTCCTGCCACACTAGGTTTGCTTGCTGGAGGCTGAATTATGAGTAGAAAATCTTCATTTCTCATTTGCCCTGAAATATCTAGTTCCCAGTTTCCATGAGGAATCTTCTCAGAGAAGGGCTCAAATCTCCTGCCACACTAGGTTTGCTTGCTGGAGGCTGAATTATGAGTAGAAAATCTTCATTTCTCATTTGCCCTGAAATATCTAGTTCCCAGTTTCCATGAGGAATCTTCTCAGAGAATGGCTCAACTCTCCTGCCACACTAGCTTTGCTTGCTGGAGGCTGAATTATGAGTAGATAATCTTCATTTCTCCTGTGCCCTGAAATATCTAGTTCCCAGTTTCCATGAGGAATCTTCTCAGAGAATGGCTCAACTCTCCTGCCACCCTAGGTTTGCTTGCTGGAGGCTGAATTATGAGTAGAAAATCTTCATTTCTCCTGTGCCCTGAAATATCTAGTTCCCAGTTTCCATGAGGAATCTTCTCAGAGAATGGCTCAACTCTAATGCCACACTAGGTTTGCTTGCTGGAGTCTGAATTATGAGTAGAAAATCTTCATTTCTCCTGTGCCCTGAAATATCTAGTTCCCAGTTTCCATGAGGAATCTTCTCAGAGAATGGCTCAACTCTCCTGCCTGCGAGAAAGGAGCAGAAGGGATTATTAACAAAACAAAAGACGGAGCTGAGATCCAGAGAGAAACTCTACCTTAAAAAAAATCGTAAAAAGGAAAAATTACCAAAAAAAAAAATGAGGAGACAGAAGCAGAGAGAGACAGAGACCTCAGAGACAAAGAGACAAAGATAGAAGGCCTGAGTGGCTCCCTACCACACTAGCTTTGCTTGCTGGAGTCTGAATTATGAGTAGAAAATCTTCATTTCTCCTGTGCCCTGAAACATCTAGTTCCCAGTTTCCAAGAGGAATCTTCTCAGAGAATGGCTCAACTCTCCTGCCACACTAGCTTTGCTTGCTGGAGGCTGAATTATGAGTAGAAAATCTTCATGTCTCCTGTGCCCTGAAATACCTAGTTCCCAGTTTCCATGAGGAATCTTCTCAGAGAATGGCTCAACTCTCCTGCCACACTAGGTTTGCTTGCTGGAGGCTGAATTATGAGTAGAAAATCTTCATTTCTCCTGTGCCCTGAAATATCTAGTTCCCAGTTTCCATGAGGAATCTTCTCAGAGAATGGCTCAACTCTCCTGCCACACTAGGTTTGCTTGCTGGAGGCTGAATTATGAGTAGAAAATCTTCATTTCTCCTGTGCCCTGAAATATCTAGTTCCCAGTTTCCATGAGGAATCTTCTCAGAGAATGGCTCAACTCTCCTGCCACACAAGCTTTGCTTGCTGGAGGCTGAATTATGAGTAGAAAATCTTCATTTCTCCTGTGCCCTGAAATATCTAGTTCCCAGTTTCCATGAGGAATCTTCGCAGAGAATGGCTCAACTCTCCTGCCACACTAGGTTTGCTTGCTGGAGTCTGAATTATGAGTAGAAAATCTTCATTTCTCCTGTGCCCTGAAATATCTAGTTCCCAGTTTCCATGAGGAGTCTTCTCGGAGAATGGCTCAACTCTCCTGCCTGCGAGAAAGGAGCAGAAGGGATTATTAACAAAACAAAAGATGGAGCTGAGATCCAGAGAGAAACTCTACCTTAAAAAAAATCGTAAAAAGGAAAAATTACCAAAAAAAAAATGAGGAGAAAGAAGCAGAGAGATACAGAGACCTCAGAGACAAAGAGACAGAGATAGAAGGCCTGAGGGGCTCCCTACCACACTAGATTTGCTTGCTGGAGTCTGAATTATGAGTAGAAAATCTTCATTTCTCCTGTGCCCTGAAATATCTAGTTCCCAGTTTCCAAGAGGAATCTTCTCAGAGAATGGCTCAACTCTAATGCCACACTAGGTTTGCTTGCTGGAGGCTGAATTATGAGTAGAAAATCTTCATGTCTCCTGTGCCCTGAAATACCTAGTTTCCAGTTTCCATGAGGAATCTTCTCAGAGAATGGCTCAACTCTCCTGCCACACTAGGTTTGCTTGCTGGAGGCTGAATTATGAGTAGAAAATCTTCATTTCTCCTGTGCCCTGAAATATCTAGTTCCCAGTTTCCATGAGGAATCTTCTCAGAGAATGGCTCAACTCTCCTGCCACACAAGCTTTGCTTGCTGGAGGCTGAATTATGAGTAGAAAATCTTCATTTCTCCTGTGCCCTGAAATATCTAGTTCCCAGTTTCCATGAGGAATATTCTCAGAGAATGGCTCAACTCTCCTGCCACACTAGGTTTGCTTGCTGGAGTCTGAATTATGAGTAGAAAATCTTCATTTCTCCTGTGCCCTGAAATATCTAGTTCCCAGTTTCCATGAGGAGTCTTCTCAGAGAATGGCTCAACTCTCCTGCCTGCGAGAAAGGAGCAGAAGGGATTATTAACAAAACAAAAGATGGAGCTGAGATCCAGAGAGAAACTCTACCTTAAAAAAATATCGTAAATAGGAAAAATTACCAAAAAAAAATGAGGAGACAGAAGCAGAGAGAGACAGAGACCTCAGAGACAAAGAGACAGAGATAGAAGCCCTGAGGGGCTCCCTACCACACTAGCTTTGCTTGCTGGAGGCTGAATTATGAGTAGATAATCTTCATTTCTCCTGTGCCCTGAAATATCTAGTTCCCAGTTTCCAAGAGGAATCTTCTCAGAGAATGGCTCAACTCTCCTGCCACACTAGCTTTGCTTGCTGGAGGCTGAATTATGAGTAGAAAATCTTCATTTCTCCTGTGCCCTGAAATATCTGGTTCCCAGTTTCCATGAGGAATCTTCTCAGAGAATGTTTCAACTCTCCTGCCACACTAGGTTTGCTTGCTGGAGGCTGAATTATGAGTAGAAAATCTTCATTTCTCCTGTACCCTGAAATATCTAGTTCCCAGTTTCCATGAGGAATATTCTCAGAGAATGGCTCAACTCTCCGGCCACACTAGCTTTGCTTGCTGGAGGCTGAATTATGAGTAGAAAATCTTGATTTCTCCTGTGCCCTGAAATATCTAGTTCCCAGTTTCCATGAGGAATCTTCTCAGAGAGTGGCTCAACTCTCCTGCCACACTATGTTTGCTTGCTGGAGGCTGAATTATGAGTAGAAAATCTTCATTTCTCCTGTGCCCTGAAATATCTTGTTCCCAGTTTCCATGAGGAATCTTCTCAGAGAATGGCTCAACTCTCCTGCCACACTAGCTTTGCTTGCTGGAGGCTGAATTATGAGTAGAAAATCTTCATTTCTCCTGTGCCCTGAAATATCTAGTTCCCAGCTTCCATGAGGAATCTTCTCAGAGAATGGCTCAACTCTCCTGCCACACTAGGTTTGCTTGCTGGAGGCTGAATTATGAGTAGAAAATCTTCATTTCTCATTTGCCCTGAAATATCTAGTTCCCAGTTTCCATGAGGAATCTTCTCAGAGAATGGCTCAACTCTCCTGCCACACTAGCTTTGCTTGCTGGAGGCTGAATTATGAGTAGATAATCTTCATTTCTCCTGTGCCCTGAAATATCTAGTTCCCAGTTTCCATGAGGAATCTTCTCAGAGAATGGCTCAACTCTCCTGCCACCCTAGGTTTGCTTGCTGGAGGCTGAATTATGAGTAGAAAATCTTTATTTCTCCTGTGCCCTGAAATATCTAGTTCCCAGTTTCCATGAGGAATCTTCTCAGAGAATGGCTCAACTCTAATGCCACACTAGGTTTGCTTGCTGGAGTCTGAATTATGAGTAGAAAATCTTCATTTCTCCTGTGCCCTGAAATATCTTGTTCCCAGTTTCCATGAGGAATCTTCTCAGAGAATGGCTCAACTCTCCTGCCACACTAGCTTTGCTTGCTGGAGGCTGAATTATGAGTAGAAAATCTTCATTTCTCCTGTGCCCTGAAATATCTAGTTCCCAGCTTCCATGAGGAATCTTCTCAGAGAATGGCTCAACTCTCCTGCCACCCTAGGTTTGCTTGCTGGAGGCTGAATTATGAGTAGAAAATCTTCATTTCTCATTTGCCCTGAAATATCTAGTTCCCAGTTTCCATGAGGAATCTTCTCAGAGAATGGCTCAACTCTCCTGCCACACTAGCTTTGCTTGCTGGAGGCTGAATTATGAGTAGATAATCTTCATTTCTCCTGTGCCCTGAAATATCTAGTTCCCAGTTTCCATGAGGAATCTTCTCAGAGAATGGCTCAACTCTCCTGCCACCCTAGGTTTGCTTGCTGGAGGCTGAATTATGAGTAGAAAATCTTTATTTCTCCTGTGCCCTGAAATATCTAGTTCCCAGTTTCCATGAGGAATCTTCTCAGAGAATGGCTCAACTCTAATGCCACACTAGGTTTGCTTGCTGGAGTCTGAATTATGAGTAGAAAATCTTCATTTCTCCTGTGCCCTGAAATATCTAGTTCCCAGTTTCCATGAGGAGTCTTCTCGGAGAATGGCTCAACTCTCCTGCCTGCGAGAAAGGAGCAGAAGGGATTATTAACAAAACAAAAGATGGAGCTGAGATCCAGAGAGAAACTCTACCTTAAAAAAAATCGTAAAAAGGAAAAATTACCAAAAAAAAATGAGGAGAAAGAAGCAGAGAGATACAGAGACCTCAGAGACAAAGAGACAGAGATAGAAGGCCTGAGGGGCTCCCTACCACACTAGATTTGCTTGCTGGAGTCTGAATTATGAGTAGAAAATCTTCATTTCTCCTGTGCCCTGAAATATCTAGTTCCCAGTTTCCAAGAGGAATCTTCTCAGAGAATGGCTCAACTCTAATGCCACACTAGGTTTGCTTGCTGGAGGCTGAATTATGAGTAGAAAATCTTCATGTCTCCTGTGCCCTGAAATACCTAGTTTCCAGTTTCCATGAGGAATCTTCTCAGAGAATGGCTCAACTCTCCTGCCACACTAGGTTTGCTTGCTGGAGGCTGAATTATGAGTAGAAAATCTTCATTTCTCCTGTGCCCTGAAATATCTAGTTCCCAGTTTCCATGAGGAATCTTCTCAGAGAATGGCTCAACTCTCCTGCCACACAAGCTTTGCTTGCTGGAGGCTGAATTTTGAGTAGAAAATCTTCATTTCTCCTGTGCCCTGAAATATCTAGTTCCCAGTTTCCATGAGGAATATTCTCAGAGAATGGCTCAACTCTCCTGCCACACTAGGTTTGCTTGCTGGAGTCTGAATTATGAGTAGAAAATCTTCATTTCTCCTGTGCCCTGAAATATCTAGTTCCCAGTTTCCATGAGGAGTCTTCTCAGAGAATGGCTCAACTCTCCTGCCTGCGAGAAAGGAGCAGAAGGGATTATTAACAAAACAAAAGATGGAGCTGAGATCCAGAGAGAAACTCTACCTTAAAAAAATATCGTAAATAGGAAAAATTACCAAAAAAAAATGAGGAGACAGAAGCAGAGAGAGACAGAGACCTCAGAGACAAAGAGACAGAGATAGAAGCCCTGAGGGGCTCCCTACCACACTAGCTTTGCTTGCTGGAGGCTGAATTATGAGTAGATAATCTTCATTTCTCCTGTGCCCTGAAATATCTAGTTCCCAGTTTCCAAGAGGAATCTTCTCAGAGAATGGCTCAACTCTCCTGCCACACTAGCTTTGCTTGCTGGAGGCTGAATTATGAGTAGAAAATCTTCATTTCTCCTGTGCCCTGAAATATCTGGTTCCCAGTTTCCATGAGGAATCTTCTCAGAGAATGTTTCAACTCTCCTGCCACACTAGGTTTGCTTGCTGGAGGCTGAATTATGAGTAGAAAATCTTCATTTCTCCTGTACCCTGAAATATCTAGTTCCCAGTTTCCATGAGGAATATTCTCAGAGAATGGCTCAACTCTCCGGCCTCACTAGCTTTGCTTGCTGGAGGCTGAATTATGAGTAGAAAATCTTGATTTCTCCTGTGCCCTGAAATATCTAGTTCCCAGTTTCCATGAGGAATCTTCTCAGAGAGTGGCTCAACTCTCCTGCCACACTATGTTTGCTTGCTGGAGGCTGAATTATGAGTAGAAAATCTTCATTTCTCCTGTGCCCTGAAATATCTTGTTCCCAGTTTCCATGAGGAATCTTCTCAGAGAATGGCTCAACTCTCCTGCCACACTAGCTTTGCTTGCTGGAGGCTGAATTATGAGTAGAAAATCTTCATTTCTCCTGTGCCCTGAAATATCTAGTTCCCAGCTTCCATGAGGAATCTTCTCAGAGAATGGCTCAACTCTCCTGCCACACTAGGTTTGCTTGCTGGAGGCTGAATTATGAGTAGAAAATCTTCATTTCTCATTTGCCCTGAAATATCTAGTTCCCAGTTTCCATGAGGAATCTTCTCAGAGAATGGCTCAACTCTCCTGCCACACTAGCTTTGCTTGCTGGAGGCTGAATTATGAGTAGATAATCTTCATTTCTCCTGTGCCCTGAAATATCTAGTTCCCAGTTTCCATGAGGAATCTTCTCAGAGAATGGCTCAACTCTCCTGCCACCCTAGGTTTGCTTGCTGGAGGCTGAATTATGAGTAGAAAATCTTTATTTCTCCTGTGCCCTGAAATATCTAGTTCCCAGTTTCCATGAGGAATCTTCTCAGAGAATGGCTCAACTCTCCTGCCACACTAGGTTTGCTTGCTGGAGTCTGAATTATGAGTAGAAAATCTTCATTTCTCCTGTGCCCTGAAATATCTTGTTCCCAGTTTCCATGAGGAATCTTCTCAGAGAATGGCTCAACTCTCCTGCCACACTAGCTTTGCTTGCTGGAGGCTGAATTATGAGTAGAAAATCTTCATTTCTCCTGTGCCCTGAAATATCTAGTTCCCAGCTTCCATGAGGAATCTTCTCAGAGAATGGCTCAACTCTCCTGCCACCCTAGGTTTGCTTGCTGGAGGCTGAATTATGAGTAGAAAATCTTCATTTCTCATTTGCCCTGAAATATCTAGTTCCCAGTTTCCATGAGGAATCTTCTCAGAGAATGGCTCAACTCTCCTGCCACACTAGCTTTGCTTGCTGGAGGCTGAATTATGAGTAGATAATCTTCATTTCTCCTGTGCCCTGAAATATCTAGTTCCCAGTTTCCATGAGGAATCTTCTCAGAGAATGGCTCAACTCTCCTGCCACCCTAGGTTTGCTTGCTGGAGGCTGAATTATGAGTAGAAAATCTTTATTTCTCCTGTGCCCTGAAATATCTAGTTCCCAGTTTCCATGAGGAATCTTCTCAGAGAATGGCTCAACTCTAATGCCACACTAGGTTTGCTTTCTGGAGTCTGAATTATGAGTAGAAAATCTTCATTTCCCCTGTGCCCTGAAATATCTAGTTCCCAGTTTCGATGAGGAATCTTCTCAGAGAATGGCTCAACTCTCCTGCCTGCGAGAAAGGAGCAGAAGGGATTATTAACAAAACAAAAGACGGAGCTGAGATCCAGAGAGAAACTCTACCTTAAAAAAAATCGTAAAAAGGAAAAATTACTAAAAAAAAAATGAGGAGACAGAAGCAGAGAGAGACAGAGACCTCAGAGACAAAGAGACAGAGATAGAAGGCCTGAGGGGCTCCCTACCACACTAGCTTTGCTTGCTGGAGTCTGAATTATGAGTAGAAAATCTTCAATTCTCCTGTGCCCTGAAATATCTAGTTCCCAGTTTCCAAGAGGAATCTTCTCAGAGAATGGCTCAACTCTCCTGCCACACTAGCTTTGCTTGCTGGAGGCTGAATTATGAGTAGAATATCTTCATGTCTCCTGTGCCCTGAAATACCTAGTTCCCAGTTTCCATGAGGAATCTTCTCAGAGAATGGCTCAACTCTCCTGCCACACTAGTTTTGCTTTCTGGAGGCTGAATTATGAGTAGAAAATCTTCATTTCTCCTGTGCCCTGAAATATCTAGTTCCCAGTTTCCATGAGGAATCTTCTCAGAGAATGGCTCAACTCTCCTGCCACACTAGGTTTGCTTGCTGGAGGCTGAATTATGAGTAGAAAATCTTCATTTCTCCTGTGCCCTGAAATATCTAGTTCCCAGTTTCCATGAGGAATCTTCTCAGAGAATGGCTCAACTCTCCTGCCACACAAGCTTTGCTTGCTGGAGGCTGAATTATGAGTAGAAAATCTTCATTTCTCCTGTGCCCTGAAATATCTAGTTCCCAGTTTCCATGAGGAATCTTCTCAGAGAATGGCTCAACTCTCCTGCCACACTAGGTTTGCTTGCTGGAGTCTGAATTATGAGTAGAAAATCTTCATTTCTCCTGTGCCCTGAAATATCTAGTTCCCAGTTTCCATGAGGAGTCTTCTCAGAGAATGGCTCAACTCTCCTGCCTGCGAGAAAGGAGCAGAAGGGATTATTAACAAAACAAAAGATGGAGCTGAGATCCAGAGAGAAACTCTACCTTAAAAAAAAATCGTAAATAAGAAAAATTACCAAAAAAAAAAATGAGGAGACAGAAGCAGAGAGAGACAGAGGCCTCAGAGACAAAGAGCCAGAGATAGAAGCCCTGAGGGGCTCCCTACCACACTAGCTTTGCTTGCTGGAGGCTGAATTATGAGTAGAAAATCTTCATTTCTCCTGTGCCCTGAAATATCTAGTTCCCAGTTTCCATGAGGAATCTTCTCAGAGAGTGGCTCAACTCTCCTGCCACACTAGGTTTGCTTGCTGGAGGCTGAATTATGAGTAGAAAATCTTCAATTCTCATTTGCCCTGAAATATCTAGTTCCCAGTTTCTATGAGGAATCTTCTCAGAGAATGGCTCAACTCTCCTGCCACACTAGCTTTGCTTGCTGGAGGCTGAATTATGAGTAGATAATCTTCATTTCTTCTGTGCCCTGAAATATCTAGTTCACAGTTTCCATGAGGAACCTTTTCAGAGAATGGCTCAACTCTCCTGCCACCCTAGGTTTGCTTGCTGGAGGCTGAATTATGAGTAGAAAATCTTCATTTCTCCTGTGCCCTGAAATATCTAGTTCCCAGTTTCCATGAGGAATCTTCTCAGAGAATGGCTCAACTCTAATGCCACACTAGGTTTGCTTGCTGGAGTCTGAATTATGAGTAGAAAATCTTCATTTCTACTGTGCCCTGAAATATCTAGTTCCCAGTTTCCATGAGGAATCTTCTCAGAGAATGGCTCAACTCTCTTGCCTGCGAGAAAGGAGCAGAAGGGATTATTAACAAAACAAAAGATGGAGCTGAGATCCAGAGAGAAACTCTACCTTAAAAAAAATCGTAAAAAGGAAAAATTACCAAAAAAAAAATGAGGAGACAGAAGCAGAGAGATACAGAGACCTCAGAGACAAAGAGACAGAGATAGAAGGCCTGAGGGGCTCCCTACCACACTAGATTTGCTTGCTGGAGGCCGAATTATGAGTAGAAAATCATCATTTCTCCTGTGCCCTGAAATATCTAGTTCCCAGTTTCCAAGAGGAATCTTCTCAGAGAATGGCTCAACTCTCCTGCCACACTAGCTTTGCTTGCTGGAGGCTGAATTATGAGTAGAAAATCTTCATGTCTCCTGTGCCCTGAAATACCTAGTTCCCAGTTTCCATGAGGAATCTTCTCAGAGAATGGCTCAACTCTCCTGCCACACTAGGTTTGCTTGCTGGAGGCTGAATTATGAGTAGAAAATCTTCATTTCTCCTGTGCCCTGAAATATCTAGTTCCCAGTTTCCATGAGGAATCTTCTCAGAGAATGGCTCAACTCTCCTGCCACACTAGGTTTGCTTGCTGGAGGCTGAATTATGAGTAGAAAATCTTCATTTCTCCTGTGCCCTGATATATCTAGTTCCCAGTTTCCATGAGGAATCTTCTCAGAGAATGGCTCAACTCTCCTGCCACACAAGCTTTGCTTGCTGGAGGCTGAATTATGAGTAGAAAATCTTCATTTCTCCTGTGCCCTGAAATATCTAGTTCCCAGTTTCCATGAGGAATCTTCTCAGAGAATGGCTCAACTCTCCTGCCACACTAGGTTTGCTTGCTGGAGTCTGAATTATGAGTAGAAAATCTTCATTTCTCCTGTGCCCTGAAATATCTAGTTCCCAGTTTCCATGAGGAGTCCTCTCAGAGAATGGCTCAACTCTCCTGCCTGCGAGAAAGGAGCAGAAGGGATTATTAACAAAACAAAAGATGGAGCTGAGATCCAGAGAGAAACTCTACCTTAAAAAAATATCGTAAATAGGAAAAATTACCAAAAAAATAATGAAGAGACAGAAGCAGAGAGAGACAGAGACCTCAGAGACAAAGAGACAGAGATAGAAGGCCTGAGGGGCTCCCTACCACACTAGCTTTGCTTGCTGGAGGCTGAATTATGAGTAGAAAATCTTCATTTCTCCTGTGCCCTGAAATATCTAGTTCCCAGTTTCCATGAGGAATCTTCTCAGAGAGTGGCTCAACTCTCCTGCCACACTAGGTTTGCTTGCTGGAGGCTGAATTATGAGTAGAAAATCTTCAATTCTCATTTGCCCTGAAATATCTAGTTCCCAGTTTCCATGAGGAATCTTCTCAGAGAATGGCTCTACTCTCCTGCCACACTAGCTTTGCTTGCTGGAGGCTGAATTATGAGTAGATAATCTTCATTTCTTCTGTGCCCTGAAATATCTAGTTCACAGTTTCCATGAGGAATCTTTTCAGAGAATGGCTCAACTCTCCTGCCACCCTAGGTTTGCTTGCTGGAGGCTGAATTATGAGTAGAAAATCTTCATTTCTCCTGTGCCCTGAAATATCTAGTTCCCAGTTTCCATGAGGAATCTACTCAGAGAATGGCTCAACTCTAATGCCACACTAGGTTTGCTTGCTGGAATCTGAATTATGAGTAGAAAATCTTCATTTCTCCTGTGCCCTGAAATATCTAGTTCCCAGTTTCCATGAGGAATCTTCTCAGAGAATGGCTCAACTCTCTTGCCTGCGAGAAAGGAGCAGAAGGGATTATTAACAAAACAAAAGATGGAGCTGAGATCCAGAGAGAAACTCTACCTTAAAAAAAATCGTAAAAAGAAAAAATTACCAAAAAAAAAAATGAGGAGACAGAAGCAGAGAGATACAGAGACCTCAGAGACCAAGAGACAGAGATAGAAGGCCTGAGGGGCTCCCTACCACACTAGATTTGCTTGCTGGAGGCCGAATTATGAGTAGAAAATCATCATTTCTCCTGTGCCCTGAAATATCTAGTTCCCAGTTTCCAAGAGGAATCTTCTCAGAGAATGGCTCAACTCTCCTGCCACACTAGCTTTGCTTGCTGGAGGCTGAATTATGAGTAGAAAATCTTCATTTCTCCTGTGCCCTGAAATATCTAGTTCCCAGTTTCCATGAGGAATATTCTCAGAGAATGGCTCAACTCTCCTGCCACACTAGCTTTGCTTGCTGGAGGCTGAATTATGAGTAGAAAATCTTGATTTCTCCTGTGCCCTGAAATATCTAGTTCCCAGTTTCCATGAGGAATCTTCTCAGAGAGTGGCTCAACTCTCCTGCCACACTAGGTTTGCTTGCTGGAGGCTGTATTATGAGTAGAAAATCTTGATTTCTCCTGTGCCCTGAAATATCTAGTTCCCAGTTTCCATGAGGAATCTTCTCAGAGAGTGGCTCAACTCTCCTGCCACACTAGGTTTGCTTGCTGGAGGCTGTATTATGAGTAGAAAATCTTCATTTCTCCTGTGCCCTGAAATATCTAGTTCCCAGTTAACATGAGGAATCTTCTCAGAGAATGGCTCAACTCACCTGCCACACTAGCTTTGCTTGCTGGAGGCTGAATTATGAGTAGATAATCTTCATTTCTCCTGTGCCCTGAAATATCTAGTTCCCAGTTTCCATGAGGAATCTTCTCAGAGAATGGCTCAACTCTCCTGCCACCCTAGGTTTGCTTGCTGGAGGCTGAATTATGAGTAGAAAATCTTCATTTCTCCTGTGCCCTGAAATATCTAGTTCCCAGTTTCGATGAGGAATCTTCTCAGAGAATGGCTCAACTCTCCTGCCTGCGAGAAAGGAGCAGAAGGGATTATTAACAAAACAAAAGACGGAGCTGAGATCCAGAGAGAAACTCTACCTTAAAAAAAATCGTAAAAAGGAAAAATTACCAAAAAAAAAATGAGGAGACAGAAGCAGAGAGAGACAGAGACCTCAGAGACAAAGAGACAGAGATAGAAGGCCTGAGGGGCTCCCTACCACACTAGCTTTGCTTGCTGGAGTCTGAATTATGAGTAGAAAATCTTCAATTCTCCTGTGCCCTGAAATATCTAGTTCCCAGTTTCCAAGAGGAATCTTCTCAGAGAATGGCTCAACTCTCCTGCTACACTAGCTTTGCTTGCTGGAGGCTGAATTATGAGTAGAAAATCTTCATGTCTCCTGTGCCCTGAAATACCTAGTTCCCAGTTTCCATGATTAATCTTCTCAGAGAATGGCTCAACTCTCCTGCCACACTAGGTTTGCTTGCTGGAGGCTGAATTATGAGTAGAAAATCTTCATTTCTCCTGTGCCCTGAAATATCTAGTTCCCAGTTTCCATGAGGAATCTTCTCAGAGAATGGCTCAACTCTCCTGCCACACTAGGTTTGCTTGCTGGAGGCTGAATTATGAGTAGAAAATCTTCATTTCTCCTGTGCCCTGAAATATCTAGTTCTCAGTTTCCATGAGGAATCTTCTCATAGAATGGCTCAACTCTCCTGCCACACAAGCTTTGCTTGCTGGAGGCTGAATTATGAGTAGAAAATCTTCATTTCTCCTGTGCCCTGAAATATCTAGTTCCCAGTTTCCATGAGGAATCTTCTCAGAGAATGGCTCAACTCTCCTGCCACACTAGGTTTGCTTGCTGGAGTCTGAATTATGAGTAGAAAATCTTCATTTCTCCTGTGCCCTGAAATATCTAGTTCCCAGTTTCCATGAGGAGTCTTCTCAGAGAATGGCTCAACTCTGCTGCCTGCGAGAAAGGAGCAGAAGGGATTATTAACAAAACAAAAGATGGAGCTGAGATCCAGAGAGAAATTCTACCTTAAAAAAATATCGTAAATAGGAAAAATTACCTAAAAAAAAATGAGGACACAGAAGCAGAGAGAGACAGAGACCTCAGAGACAAAGAGACAGAGATAGAAGGCCTGAGGGGCTCCCTACCACACTAGATTTGCTTGCTGGAGGCTGAATTATGAGTAGAAAATCTTCATTTCTCCTGTGCCCTGAAATATCTAGTTCCCAGTTTCCATGAGGAATCTTCTCAGAGCGTGGCTCAACTCTCCTGCCACACTAGGTTTGCTTGCTGGAGGCTGAATTATGAGTAGAAAATCTTCAATTCTCATTTGCCCTGAAATATCTAGTTCCCAGTTTCCATGAGGAATCTTCTCAGAGAATGGCTCAACTCTCCTGCCACACTAGCTTTGCTTGCTGGAGGCTGAATTATGAGTAGATAATCTTCATTTCTTCTGTGCCCTGAAATATCTAGTTCCCAGTTTCCATGAGGAATCTTCTCAGAGAATGGCTCAACTCTCCTGCCACGCTAGGTTTGCTTGCTGGAGGCTGAATTATGAGTAGAAAATCTTCATTTCTCCTGTGCCCTGAAATATCTAGTTCCCAGTTTCCATGAGGAATCTTCTCAGAGAATGGCTCAACTCTAATGCCACACTAGGTTTGCTTGCTGGAGTCTGAATTATGAGTAGAAAATCTTCATTTCTCCTGTGCCCTGAAATATCTAGTTCCCAGTTTCCATGAGGAATCTTCTCAGAGAATGGCTCAACTCTCTTGCATGCGAGAAAGGAGCAGAAGGGATTATTAACAAAACAAAAGATGGAGCTGAGATCCAGAGAGAAACTCTACCTTAAAAA
Organism: Tupaia tana; assembly: GCA_026018925.1. Classification (NCBI taxonomy): domain Eukaryota; kingdom Metazoa; phylum Chordata; class Mammalia; order Scandentia; family Tupaiidae; genus Tupaia; species Tupaia tana. The sequence goes on along the minus strand of JAKSZU010000009.1, from coordinate 78,248,442 downwards.
AATATCGTAAATAGGAAAAATTACCTAAAAAAAAATGAGGAGACAGAAGCAGAGAGAGACAGAGACCTCAGAGACAAAGAGACAGAGATAGAAGCCCTGAGGGGCTCCCTACCACACTAGATTTGCTTGCTGGAGGCTGAATTATGAGTAGAAAATCTTCATTTCTCCTGTGCCCTGAAATATCTAGTTCCCAGTTTCCATGAGGAATCTTCTCAGAGAGTGGCTCAACTCTCCTGCCACACTAGGTTTGCTTGCTGGAGGCTGAATTATGAGTAGAAAATCTTCAATTCTCATTTGCCCTGAAATATCTAGTTCCCAGTTTCCAAGAGGAATCTTCTCAGAGAATGGCTCAACTCTCCTGCCACACTAGCTTTGCTTGCTGGAGGCTGAATTATGAGTAGAAAATCTTCATGTCTCCTGTGCCCTGAAATACCTAGTTCCCAGTTTCCATGAGGAATCTTCTCAGAGAATGGCTCAACTCTCCTGCCACACTAGGTTTGCTTGCTGGAGGCTGAATTATGAGTAGAAAATCTTCATTTCTCCTGTGCCCTGAAATATCTAGTTCCCAGTTTCCATGAGGAATCTTCTCAGAGAATGGCTCAACTCTCCTGCCACACTAGGTTTGCTTGCTGGAGGCTGAATTATGAGTAGAATATCTTCATTTCTCATGTGCCCTGAAATATCTAGTTCCCAGTTTCCATGAGGAATCTTCTCAGAGAATGGCTCAACTCTCCTGCGACACAAGCTTTGCTTGCTGGAGGCTGAATTATGAGTAGAAAATCTTCATTTCTCCTGTGCCCTGAAATATCTAGTTCCCAGTTTCCATGAGGAATCTTCTCAGAGAATGGCTCAACTCTCCTGCCACACTAGGTTTGCTTGCTGGAGTCTGAATTATGAGTAGAAAATCTTCATTTCTCCTGTGCCCTGAAATATCTAGTTCCCAGTTTCCATGAGGAGTCTTCTCAGAGAATGGCTCAACTCTCCTGCCTGCGAGAAAGGAGCAGAAGGGATTATTAACAAAACAAAAGATGGAGCTGAGATCCAGAGAGAAACTCTACCTTAAAAAAATATCGTAAATAGGAAAAATTACCAAAAAATAATGAGGAGACAGAAGCAGAGAGAGACAGAGACCTCAGAGACAAAGAGACAGAGATAGAAGGCCTGAGGGGCCCCCTACCACACTAGCTTTGCTTGCTGGAGGCTGAATTATGAGTAGAAAATCTTCATTTCTCCTGTGCCCTGAAATATCTAGTTCCCAGTTTCCATGAGGAATCTTCTCAGAGAGTGGCTCAACTCTCCTGCCACACTAGGTTTGCTTGCTGGAGGCTGAATTATGAGTAGAAAATCATCAATTCTCATATGCCCTGAAATATCTAGTTCCCAGTTTCCATGAGGAATCTTCTCAGAGAATGGCTCAACTCTCCTGCCACACTAGCTTTGCTTGCTGGAGGCTGAATTATGAGTAGATAATCTTCATTTCTTCTGTGCCCTGAAATATCTAGTTCCCAGTTTCCATGAGGAATCTTCTCAGAGAATGGCTCAACTCTCCTGCCAACCTAGGTTTGCTTGCTGGAGGCTGAATTATGAGTAGAAAATCTTCATTTCTCCTGTGCCCTGAAATATCTAGTTCCCAGTTTCCATGAGGAATCTTCTCAGAGAATGGCTCAACTCTAATGCCACACTAGGTTTGCTTGCTGGAGTCTGAATTATGAGTAGAAAATCTTCATTTCTCCTGTGCCCTGAAATATCTAGTTCCCAGTTTTCATGAGGAATCTTCTCAGAGAATGGCTCAACTCTCTTGCCTGCGAGAAAGGAGCAGAAGGGATTATTAACAAAACAAAACATGGAGCTGAGATCCAGAGAGAAACTCTACCTTAAAAAAAATCGTACAAAGGAAAAATTACCAAAAAAAAAATGAGGAGACAGAAGCAGAGAGATACAGAGACCTCAGAGACAAAGAGACAGAGATAGAAGGCCTGAGGGGCTCCCTACCACACTAGATTTGCTTGCTGGAGTCTGAATTATGAGTAGAAAATCTTCATTTCTCCTGTGCCCTGAAATATCTAGTTCCCAGTTTCCAAGAGGAATCTTCTCAGAGAATGGCTCAACTCTCCTGCCACACTAGCTTTGCTTGCTGGAGGCTGAATTATGAGTAGAAAATCTTCATGTCTCCTGTGCCCTGAAATACCTAGTTCCCAGTTTCCATGAGGAATCTTCTCAGAGAATGGCTCAACTCTCCTGCCACACTAGGTTTGCTTGCTGGAGGCTGAATTATGAGTAGAAAATCTTCATTTCTCCTGTGCCCTGAAATATCTAGTTCCCAGTTTCCATGAGGAATCTTCTCAGAGAATGGCTCAACTCTCCTGCCACACTAGGTTTGCTTGCTGGAGGCTGAATTATGAGTAGAAAATCTTCATTTCTCCTGTGCCCTGAAATATCTAGTTCCCAGTTTCCATGAGGAATCTTCTCAGAGAATGGCTCAACTCTCCTGCCACACAAGCTTTGCTTGCTGGAGGCTGAATTATGAGTAGAAAATCTTCATTTCTCCTGTGCCCTGAAATATCTAGTTCCCAGTTTCCATGAGGAATCTTCTCAGAGAATGGCTCAACTCTCCTGCCACACTAGGTTTGCTTGCTGGAGTCTGAATTATGAGTAGAAAATCTTCATTTCTCCTGTGCCCTGAAATATCTAGTTCCCAGTTTCCATGAGGAGTCTTCTCAGAGAATGGCTCAACTCTCCTGCCTGCGAGAAAGGAGAAGAAGGGATTATTAACAAAACAAAAGATGGAGCTGAGATCCAGAGAGAAACTCTACCTTAAAAAAATATCGTAAATAGGAAAAATTACCAAAAAAAAAATGAGGAGACAGAAGCAGAGAGAGACAGAGACCTCAGAGACAAAGAGACAGAGATAGAAGGCCTGAGGGGCTCCCTACCACACTAGCTTTGCTTGCTGGAGGCTGAATTATGAGTAGAAAATCTTCCTTTCTCCTGTGCCCTGAAATATCTAGTTCCCAGTTTCCATGAGGAATCTTCTCAGAGAGTGGCTCAACTCTCCTGCCACACTAGGTTTGCTTGCTGGAGGCTGAATTATGAGTAGAAAATCTTCAATTCTCATTTGCCCTGAAATATCTAGTTCCCAGTTTCCATGAGGAATCTTCTCAGAGAATGGCTCAACTCTCCTGCCACACTAGCTTTGCTTGCTGGAGGCTGAATTATGAGTAGATAATCTTCATTTCTCCTGTGCCCTGAAATATCTAGTTCCCAGTTTCCATGAGGAATCTTCTCAGAGAATGGCTCAACTCTCCTGCCACCCTAGGTTTGCTTGCTGGAGGCTGAATTATGAGTAGAAAATCTTCATTTCTCCTGTGCCCTGAAATATCTAGTTCCCAGTTTCCATGAGGAATCTTCTCAGAGAATGGCTCAACTCTAATGCCACACTAGGTTTGCTTGCTGGAGTCTGAATTATGAGTAGAAAATCTTCATTTCTCCTGTGCCCTGAAAGATCTAGTTCCCAGTTTCCATGAGGAATCTTCTCAGAGAATGGCTCAACTCTCTTGCCTGCGAGAAAGGAGCAGAAGGGATTATTAACAAAACAAAAGATGGAGCTGAGATCCAGAGAGAAACTCTACCTTAAAAAAAATCGTAAAAAGGAAAAATTACCAAAAAAAAAAATGAGGAGACAGAAGCAGAGAGATACAGAGACCTCAGAGACAAAGAGACAGAGATAGAAGGCCTGAGGGGCTCCCTACCACACTAGATTTGCTTGCTGGAGGCCGAATTATGAGTAGAAAATCATCATTTCTCCTGTGCCCTGAAATATCTAGTTCCCAGTTTCCAAGAGGAATCTTCTCAGAGAATGGCTCAACTCTCCTGCCACACTAGCTTTGCTTGCTGGAGGCTGAATTATGAGTAGAAAATCTTCATTTCTCCTGTGCCCTGAAATATCTGGTTCCCAGTTTCCATGAGGAAACTTCTCAGAGAATGTTTCAACTCTCCTGCCACACTAGGTTTGCTTGCTGGAGGCTGAATTATGAGTAGAAAATCTTCATTTCTCCTGTGCCCTGAAATATCTAGTTCCCAGTTTCCATGAGGAATATTCTCAGAGAATGGCTCAACTCTCCTGCCACACTAGCTTTGCTTGCTGGAGGCTGAATTATGAGTAGAAAATCTTGATTTCTCCTGTGCCCTGAAATATCTAGCTCCCAGTTTCCATGAGGAATCTTCTCAGAGAGTGGCTCAACTCTCCTGCCACACTATGTTTGCTTGCTGGAGGCTGAATTATGAGTAGAAAATCTTCATTTCTCCTGTGCCCTGAAATATCTTGTTCCCAGTTTCCATGAGGAAGCTTCTCAGAGAATGGCTCAACTCTCCTGCCACACTAGCTTTGCTTGCTGGAGGCTGAATTATGAGTAGAAAATCTTCATTTCTCCTGTGCCCTGAAATATCTAGTTCCCAGCTTCCATGAGGAATCTTCTCAGAGAATGGCTCAACTCTCCTGCCACACTAGGTTTGCTTGCTGGAGGCTGAATTATGTGTAGAAAATCTTCATTTCTCATTTGCCCTGAAATATCTAGTTCCCAGTTTCCATGAGGAATCTTCTCAGAGAATGGCTCAACTCTCCTGCCACACTAGCTTTGCTTGCTGGAGGCTGAATTATGAGTAGATAATCTTCATTTCTCCTGTGCCCTGAAATATCTAGTTCCCAGTTTCCATGAGGAATCTTCTCAGAGAATGGCTCAACTCTCCTGCCACCCTAGGTTTGCTTGCTGGAGGCTGAATTATGAGTAGAAAATCTTCATTTCTCCTGTGCCCTGAAATATCTAGTTCCCAGTTTCCATGAGGAATCTTCTCAGAGAATGGCTCAACTCTCCTGCCACACTAGGTTTGCTTGCTGGAGGCTGAATTATGAGTAGAAAATCTTGATTTCTCCTGTGCCCTGAAATATCTAGTTCCCAGTTTCCATGAGGAATCTTCTCAGAGAGTGGCTCAACTCTCCTGCCACACTAGGTTTGCTTGCTGGAGGCTGAATTATGAGTAGAAAATCATCAATTCTCATTTGCCCTGAAATATCTAGTTCCCAGTTTCCATGAGGAATCTTCTCAGAGAATGGCTCAACTGTCCTGCCACACTAGCTTTGCTTGCTGGAGGCTGAATTATGAGTAGATAATCTTCATTTCTTCTGTGCCCTGAAATATCTAGTTCCCAGTTTCCATGAGGAATCTTCTCAGAGAATGGCTCAACTCTCCTGCCAACCTAGGTTTGCCTGCTGGAGGCTGAATTATGAGTAGAAAATCTTCATTTCTCCTGTGCCCTGAAATATCTAGTTCCCAGTTTCCATGAGGAATCTTCTCAGAGAATGGCTCAACTCTAATGCCACACTAGGTTTGCTTGCTGGAGTCTGAATTATGAGTAGAAAATCTTCATTTCTCCTGTGCCCTGAAATATCTAGTTCCCAGTTTCCATGAGGAATCTTCTCAGAGAATGGCTCAACTCTCTTGCCTGCGAGAAAGGAGCAGAAGGGATTATTAACAAAACAAAAGATGGAGCTGAGATCCAGAGAGAAACTCTACCTTAAAAAAAATCGTAAAAAGGAAAAATTACCAAAAAAAAAAATGAGGAGACAGAAGCAGAGAGATACAGAGACCTCAGAGACCAAGAGACAGAGATAGAAGGCCTGAGGGGCTCCCTACCACACTAGATTTGCTTGCTGGAGGCCGAATTATGAGTAGAAAATCATCATTTCTCCTGTGCCCTGAAATATCTAGTTCCCAGTTTCCAAGAGGAATCTTCTCAGAGAATGGCTCAACTCTCCTGCCACACTAGCTTTGCTTGCTGGAGGCTGAATTATGAGTAGAAAATCTTCATTTCTCCTGTGCCCTGAAATATCTGGTTCCCAGTTTCCATGAGGAAACTTCTCAGAGAATGTTTCAACTCTCCTGCCACACTAGGTTTGCTTGCTGGAGGCTGAATTATGAGTAGAAAATCTTCATTTCTCCTGTGCCCTGAAATATCTAGTTCCCAGTTTCCATGAGGAATATTCTCAGAGAATGGCTCAACTCTCCTGCCACACTAGCTTTGCTTGCTGGAGGCTGAATTATGAGTAGAAAATCTTGATTTCTCCTGTGCCCTGAAATATCTAGCTCCCAGTTTCCATGAAGAATCTTCTCAGAGAGTGGCTCAACTCTCCTGCCACACTATGTTTGCTTGCTGGAGGCTGAATTATGAGTAGAAAATCTTCATTTCTCCTGTGCCCTGAAATATCTTGTTCCCAGTTTCCATGAGGAAGCTTCTCAGAGAATGGCTCAACTCTCCTGCCACACTAGCTTTGCTTGCTGGAGGCTGAATTATGAGTAGAAAATCTTCATTTCTCCTGTGCCCTGAAATATCTAGTTCCCAGCTTCCATGAGGAATCTTCTCAGAGAATGGCTCAACTCTCCTGCCACACTAGGTTTGCTTGCTGGAGGCTGAATTATGTGTAGAAAATCTTCATTTCTCATTTGCCCTGAAATATCTAGTTCCCAGTTTCCATGAGGAATCTTCTCAGAGAATGGCTCAACTCTCCTGCCACACTAGCTTTGCTTGCTGGAGGCTGAATTATGAGTAGATAATCTTCATTTCTCCTGTGCCCTGAAATATCTAGTTCCCAGTTTCCATGAGGAATCTTCTCAGAGAATGGCTCAACTCTCCTGCCACCCTAGGTTTGCTTGCTGGAGGCTGAATTATGAGTAGAAAATCTTCATTTCTCCTGTGCCCTGAAATATCTAGTTCCCAGTTTCCATGAGGAATCTTCTCAGAGAATGGCTCAACTCTCCTGCCACACTAGGTTTGCTTGCTGGAGGCTGAATTATGAGTAGAAAATCTTGATTTCTCCTGTGCCCTGAAATATCTAGTTCCCAGTTTCCATGAGGAATCTTCTCAGAGAGTGGCTCAACTCTCCTGCCACACTAGGTTTGCTTGCTGGAGGCTGAATTATGAGTAGAAAATCATCAATTCTCATTTGTCCTGAAATATCTAGTTCCCAGTTTCCATGAGGAATCTTCTCAGAGAATGGCTCAACTGTCCTGCCACACTAGCTTTGCTTGCTGGAGGCTGAATTATGAGTAGATAATCTTCATTTCTTCTGTGCCCTGAAATATCTAGTTCCCAGTTTCCATGAGGAATCTTCTCAGAGAATGGCTCAACTCTCCTGCCAACCTAGGTTTGCCTGCTGGAGGCTGAATTATGAGTAGAAAATCTTCATTTCTCCTGTGCCCTGAAATATCTAGTTCCCAGTTTCCATGAGGAATCTTCTCAGAGAATGGCTCAACTCTAATGCCACACTAGGTTTGCTTGCTGGAGTCTGAATTATGAGTAGAAAATCTTCATTTCTCCTGTGCCCTGAAATATCTAGTTCCCAGTTTTCATGAGGAATCTTCTCAGAGAATGGCTCAACTCTCTTGCCTGCGAGAAAGGAGCAGAAGGGATTATTAACAAAACAAAAGATGGAGCTGAGATCCAGAGAGAAACTCTACCTTAAAAAAAATCGTAAAAAGGAAAAATTACCAAAAAAAAAATGAGGAGACAGAAGCAGAGAGATACAGAGACCTCAGAGACAAAGAGACAGAGATAGAAGGCCTGAGGGGCTCCCTACCACACTAGATTTGCTTGCTGGAGTCTGAATTATGAGTAGAAAATCTTCATTTCTCCTGTGCCCTGAAATATCTAGATCCCAGTTTCCAAGAGGAATCTTCTCAGAGAATGGCTCAACTCTCCTGCCACACTAGCTTTGCTTGCTGGAGGCTGAATTATGAGTAGAAAATCTTCATGTCTCCTGTGCCCTGAAATACCTAGTTCCCAGTTTCCATGAGGAATCTTCTCAGAGAATGGCTCAACTCTCCTGCCACACTAGGTTTGCTTGCTGGAGGCTGAATTATGAGTAGAAAATCTTGATTTCTCCTGTGCCCTGAAATATCTAGTTCCCAGTTTCCATGAGGAATCTTCTCAGAGAGTGGCTCAACTCTCCTGCCACACTAGGTTTGCTTGCTGGAGGCTGAATTATGAGTAGAAAATCATCAATTCTCATTTGCCCTGAAATATCTAGTTCCCAGTTTCCATGAGGAATCTTCTCAGAGAATGGCTCAACTGTCCTGCCACACTAGCTTTGCTTGCTGGAGGCTGAATTATGAGTAGATAATCTTCATTTCTTCTGTGCCCTGAAATATCTAGTTCCCAGTTTCCATGAGGAATCTTCTCAGAGAATGGCTCAACTCTCCTGCCAACCTAGGTTTGCTTGCTGGAGGCTGAATTATGAGTAGAAAATCTTCATTTCTCCTGTGCCCTGAAATATCTAGTTCCCAGTTTCCATGAGGAATCTTCTCAGAGAATGGCTCAACTCTAATGCCACACTAGGTTTGCTTGCTGGAGTCTGAATTATGAGTAGAAAATCTTCATTTCTCCTGTGCCCTGAAATATCTAGTTCCCAGTTTTCATGAGGAATCTTCTCAGAGAATGGCTCAACTCTCTTGCCTGCGAGAAAGGAGCAGAAGGGATTATTAACAAAACAAAAGATGGAGCTGAGATCCAGAGAGAAACTCTACCTTAAAAAAAATCGTAAAAAGGAAAAATTACCAAAAAAAAAATGAGGAGACAGAAGCAGAGAGATACAGAGACCTCAGAGACAAAGAGACAGAGATAGAAGGCCTGAGGGGCTCCCTACCACACTAGATTTGCTTGCTGGAGTCTGAATTGTGATTAGAAAATCTTCATTTCTCCTGTGCCCTGAAATATCTAGTTCCCAGTTTCCAAGAGGAATCTTCTCAGAGAATGGCTCAACTCTCCTGCCACACTAGCTTTGCTTGCTGGAGGCTGAATTATGAGTAGAAAATCTTCATGTCTCCTGTGCCCTGAAATACCTAGTTCCCAGTTTCCATGAGGAATCTTCTCAGAGAATGGCTCAACTCTCCTGCCACACTAGGTTTGCTTGCTGGAGGCTGAATTATGAGTAGAAAATCTTCATTTCTCCTGTGCCCTGAAATATCTAGTTCCCAGTTTCCATGAGGAATCTTCTCAGAGAATGGCTCAACTCTCCTGCCACACTAGGTTTGCTTGCTGGAGGCTGAATTATGAGTAGAAAATCTTCATTTCTCCTGTGCCCTGAAATATCTAGTTCCCAGTTTCCATGAGGAATCTTCTCAGAGAATGGCTCAACTCTCCTGCCACACAAGCTTTGCTTGCTGGAGGCTGAATTATGAGTAGAAAATCTTCATTTCTCCTGTGCCCTGAAATATCTAGTTCCCAGTTTCCATGAGGAATCTTCTCAGAGAATGGCTCAACTCTCCTGCCACACTAGGTTTGCTTGCTGGAGTCTGAATTATGAGTAGAAAATCTTCATTTCTCCTGTGCCCTGAAATATCTAGTTCCCAGTTTCCATGAGGAGTCTTCTCAGAGAATGGCTCAACTCTCCTGCCTGCGAGAAAGGAGCAGAAGGGATTATTAACAAAACAAAAGATGGAGCTGAGATCCAGAGAGAAACTCTACCTTAAAAAAATATCGTAAATAGGAAAAATTACCAAAAAAAAAATGAGGCGACAGAAGCAGAGAGAGACAGAGACCTCAGAGACAAAGAGACAGAGATAGAAGGCCTGAGGGGCTCCCTACCACACTAGCTTTGCTTGCTGGAGGCTGAATTATGAGTAGAAAATCTTCCTTTCTCCTGTGCCCTGAAATATCTAGTCCCCAGTTTCCATGAGGAATCTTCTCAGAGAGTGGCTTAACTCTCCTGCCACACTAGCTTTGCTTGCTGGAGGCTGAATTATGAGTAGAAAATCTACAATTCTCATTTGCCCTGAAATATCTAGTTCCCAGTTTCCATGAGGAATCTTCTCAGAGAATGGCTCAACTCTCCTGCCACACTAGCTTTGCTTGCTGGAGGCTGAATTATGAGTAGATAATCTTCATTTCTTCTGTGCCCTGAAATATCTAGTTCCCAGTTTCCATGAGGAATCTTCTCAGAGAATGGCTCAACTCTCCTGCCACCCTAGGTTTGCTTGCTGGAGGCTGAATTATGAGTAGAAAATCTTCATTTCTCCTGTGCCCTGAAATATCTAGTTCCCAGTTTCCATGAGGAATCTTCTCAGAGAATGGCTCAACTCTAATGCCACACTAGGTTTGCTTGCTGGAATCTGAATTATGAGTAGAAAATCTTCATTTCTCCTGTGCCCTGAAATATCTAGTTCCCAGTTTCCATGAGGAATCTTCTCAGAGAATGGCTCAACTCTCTTGCCTGCGAGAAAGGAGCAGAAGGGATTATTAACAAAACAAAAGATGGAGCTGAGATCCAGAGAGAAACTCTACCTTAAAAAAATCATAAAAAGGAAAAATTACCAAAAAAAAAATGAGGAGACAGAAGCAGAGAGATACAGAGACCTCAGAGACAAAGAGACAGAGATAGAAGGCCTGAGGGGCTCCCTACCACACTAGATTTGCTTGCTGGAGGCCGAATTATGAGTAGAAAATCATCATTTCTCCTGTGCCCTGAAATATCTAGTTCCCAGTTTCCAAGAGGAATCTTCTCAGAGAATGGCTCAACTCTCCTGCCACACTAGCTTTGCTTGCTGGAGGCTGAATTATGAGTAGAAAATCTTCATTTCTCCTGTGCCCTGAAATATCTGGTTCCCAGTTTCCATGAGGAATCTTCTCAGAGAATGTTTCAACTCTCCTGCCACACTAGGTTTGCTTGCTGGAGGCTGAATTATGAGTAGAAAATCTTCATTTCTCCTGTGCCCTGAAATATCTAGTTCCCAGTTTCCATGAGGAATATTCTCAGAGAATGGCTCAACTCTCCAGCCACACTAGCTTTGCTTGCTGGAGGCTGAATTATGAGTAGAAAATCTTGATTTCTCCTGTGCCCTGAAATATCTAGTTCCCAGTTTCCATGAGGAATCTTCTCAGAGAGTGGCTCAACTCTCCTGCCACACTAGGTTTGCTTGCTGGAGGCTGAATTATGAGTAGAAAATCTTCATTTCTCATTTGCCCTGAAATACCTAGTTCCCAGTTTCCATGAGGAATCTTCTCAGAGAATGGCTCAACTCTCCTGCCACACTAGCTTTGCTTGCTGGAGGCTGAATTATGAGTAGATAATCTTCATTTCTCCTGTGCCCTGAAATATCTAGTTCCCAGTTTCCATGAGGAATCTTCTCAGAGAATGGCTCAACTCTCCTGCCACCCTAGGTTTGCTTGCTGGAGGCTGAATTATGAGTAGAAAATCTTCATTTCTCCTGTGCCCTGAAATATCTAGTTCCCAGTTTCCATGAGGAATCTTCTCAGAGAATGGCTCAACTCTAATGCCACACTAGGTTTGCTTGCTGGAGTCTGAATTATGAGTAGAAAATCTTCATTTCTCCTGTGCCCTGAAATATCTAGATCCCAGTTTCCATGAGGAATCTTCTCAGAGAATGGCTCAACTCTCTTGCCTGCGAGAAAGGAGCAGAAGGGATTATTAACAAAACAAAAGATGGAGCTGAGATCCAGAGAGAAACTCTACCTTAAAAAAAATCGTAAAAAGGAAAAATTACCAAAAAAAAAATGAGGAGACAGAAGCAGAGAGATACAGAGACCTCAGAGACAAAGAGACAGAGATAGAAGGCCTGAGGGGCTCCCTACCACACTAGATTTGCTTGCTGGAGGCCGAATTATGAGTAGAAAATCATCATTTCTCCTGTGCCCTGAAATATCTAGTTCCCAGTTTCCAAGAGGAATCTTCTCAGAGAATGGCTCAACTCTCCTGCCACACTAGCTTTGCTTGCTGGAGGCTGAATTATGAGTAGAAAATCTTCATTTCTCCTGTGCCCTGAAATATCTGGTTCCCAGTTTCCATGAGGAAACTTCTCAGAGAATGTTTCAACTCTCCTGCCACACTAGGTTTGCTTGCTGGAGGCTGAATTATGAGTAGAAAATCTTCATTTCTCCTGTGCCCTGAAATATCTAGTTCCCAGTTTCCATGAGGAATCTTCTCAGAGAATGGCTCAACTCTCCTGCCACACTAGCTTTGCTTGCTGGAGGCTGAATTATGAGTAGAAAATCTTGATTTCTCCTGTGCCCTGAAATATCTAGTTCCCAGTTTCCATGACGAATCTTCTCAGAGAGTGGCTCAACTCTCCTGCCACACTATGTTTGCTTGCTGGAGGCTGAATTATGAGTAGAAAATCTTCATTTCTCCTGTGCCCTGAAATATCTTGTTCCCAGTTTCCATGAGGAAGCTTCTCAGAGAATGGCTCAACTCTCCTGCCACACTAGCTTTGCTTGCTGGAGGCTGAATTATGAGTAGAAAATCTTCCTTTCTCCTGTGCCCTGAAATATCTAGTTCCCAGCTTCCATGAGGAATCTTCTCAGAGAATGGCTCAACTCTCCTGCCACACTAGGTTTGCTTGCTGGTGGCTGAATTATGAGTAGAAAATCTTCATTTCTCATTTGCCCTGAAATATCTCGTTCCCAGTTTCCATGAGGAATCTTCTCAGAGAATGGCTCAACTCTCCTGCCACACTAGCTTTGCTTGCTGGAGGCTGAATTATGAGTAGATAATCTTCATTTCTCCTGTGCCCTGAAATATCTAGTTCCCAGTTTCCATGAGGAATCTTCTCAGAGAATGGCTCAACTCTCCTGCCACCCTAGGTTTGCTTGCTGGAGGCTGAATTATGAGTAGAAAATCTTCATTTCTCCTGTGCCCTGAAATATCTAGTTCCCAGTTTCCATGAGGAATCTTCTCAGAGAATGGCTCAACTCTAATGCCACACTAGGTTTGCTTGCTGGAGTCTGAATTATGAGTAGAAAATCTTCATTTCTCCTGTGCCCTGAAATATCTAGTTCCCAGTTTCCATGAGGAATCTTCTCAGAGAATGGCTCAACTCTCTTGCCTGCGAGAAAGGAGCAGAAGGGATTATTAACATAACAAAAGATGGAGCTGAGATCCAGAGAGAAACTCTACCTTAAAAAAAATCGTAAAAAGGAAAAATTACCAAAAAAAAAATGAGGAGACAGAAGCAGAGAGATACAGAGACCTCAGAGACCAAGAGACAGAGATAGAAGGCCTGATGGGCTCCCTACCACACTAGATTTGCTTGCTGGAGGCCGAATTATGAGTAGAAAATCATCATTTCTCCTGTGCCCTGAAATATCTAGTTCCCAGTTTCCAAGAGGAATCTTCTCAGAGAATGGCTCAACTCTCCTGCCACACTAGCTTTGCTTGCTGGAGGCTGAATTATGAGTAGAAAATCTTCATTTCTCCTGTTCCCTGAAATATCTAGTTCCCAGTTTCCATGAGGAATCTTCTCAGAGAATGGCTCAACTCTCCTGCCACACTAGGTTTGCTTGCTGGAGGCTGAATTATGAGTATTAAATCTTCATTTCTCCTGTGCCCTGAAAAATCTAGTTCCCAGTTTCCATGAGGAATCTTCTCAGAGAATGGCTCAACTCTCCTGCCACACTAGGTTTGCTTGCTGGAGGCTGAATTATGAGTAGAAAATCTTCATTTCACCTGTGCCCTGAAATATCTAGTTCCCAGTTTCCATGAGGAATCTTCTCAGAGAATGGCTCAACTATCCTGCCACACTAGGTTTGCTTGCTGGAGGCTGAATTATGAGTAGAAAATCTTGATTTCTCCTGTGCCCTGAAATATCTAGTTCCCAGTTTCCATGAGGAATCTTCTCAGAGAGTGGCTCAACTCTCCTGCCACACTAGGTTTGCTTGCTGGAGGCTGAATTATGAGTAGAAAATCTTCATTTCTCCTGTGCCCTGAAATATCTAGTTCCCAGTTTCCATGAGGAATCTTCTCAGAGAATGGCTCAACTCTCCTGCCACACTAGCTTTGCTTGCTGTAGGCTGAATTATGAGTAGAAAATCTTCATTTCTCCTGTGCCCAGAAATATCTAGTTCCCAGTTTCCATGAGGAATCTTCTCAGAGAATGGCTCAACTCTCCTGCCACACTAGGTTTGCTTGCTGGAGGCTGAATTATGAGTAGAAAATCTTCATTTCTCATTTGCCCTGAAATATCTAGTTCCCAGTTTCCATGAGGAATCTTCTCAGAGAATGGCTCAACTCTCCTGCCACACTAGCTTTGCTTGCTGGAGGCTGAATTATGAGTAGATAATCTTCATTTCTCCTGTGCCCTGAAATATCTAGTTCCCAGTTTCCATGAGGAATCTTCTCAGAGAATGGCTCAACTCTCCTGCCACCCTAGGTTTGCTTGCTGGAGGCTGAATTATGAGTAGAAAATCTTCATTTCTCCTGTGCCCTGAAATATCTAGTTCCCAGTTTCCATGAGGAATCTTCTCAGAGAATGGCTCAACTCTAATGCCACACTAGGTTTGCTTGCTGGAGTCTGAATTATGAGTAGAAAATCTTCATTTCTCCTGTGCCCTGAAATATCTAGTTCCCAGTTTTCATGAGGAATCTTCTCAGAGAATGGCTCAACTCTCTTGCCTGCGAGAAAGGAGCAGAAGGGATTATTAACAAAACAAAAGATGGAGCTGAGATCCAGAGAGAAACTCTACCTTAAAAAAAATCGTAAAAAGGAAAAATTACCAAAAAAAAAATGAGGAGACAGAAGCAGAGAGATACAGAGACCTCAGAGACAAAGAGACAGAGATAGAAGGCCTGAGGGGCTCCCTACCACACTAGATTTGCTTGCTGGAGTCTGAATTGTGATTAGAAAATCTTCATTTCTCCTGTGCCCTGAAATATCTAGTTCCCAGTTTCCAAGAGGAATCTTCTCAGAGAATGGCTCAACTCTCCTGCCACACTAGCTTTGCTTGCTGGAGGCTGAATTATGAGTAGAAAATCTTCATGTCTCCTGTGCCCTGAAATACCTAGTTCCCAGTTTCCATGAGGAATCTTCTCAGAGAATGGCTCAACTCTCCTGCCACACTAGGTTTGCTTGCTGGAGGCTGAATTATGAGTAGAAAATCTTCATTTCTCCTGTGCCCTGAAATATCTAGTTCCCAGTTTCCATGAGGAATCTTCTCAGAGAATGGCTCAACTCTCCTGCCACACTAGGTTTGCTTGCTGGAGGCTGAATTATGAGTAGAAAATCTTCATTTCTCCTGTGCCCTGAAATATCTAGTTCCCAGTTTCCATGAGGAATCTTCTCAGAGAATGGCTCAACTCTCCTGCCACACAAGCTTTGCTTGCTGGAGGCTGAATTATGAGTAGAAAATCTTCATTTCTCCTGTGCCCTGAAATATCTAGTTCCCAGTTTCCATGAGGAATCTTCTCAGAGAATGGCTCAACTCTCCTGCCACACTAGGTTTGCTTGCTGGAGTCTGAATTATGAGTAGAAAATCTTCATTTCTCCTGTGCCCTGAAATATCTAGTTCCCAGTTTCCATGAGGAGTCTTCTCAGAGAATGGCTCAACTCTCCTGCCTGCGAGAAAGGAGCAGAAGGGATTATTAACAAAACAAAAGATGGAGCTGAGATCCAGAGAGAAACTCTACCTTAAAAAAATATCGTAAATAGGAAAAATTACCAAAAAAAAAATGAGGCGACAGAAGCAGAGAGAGACAGAGACCTCAGAGACAAAGAGACAGAGATAGAAGGCCTGAGGGGCTCCCTACCACACTAGCTTTGCTTGCTGGAGGCTGAATTATGAGTAGAAAATCTTCCTTTCTCCTGTGCCCTGAAATATCTAGTCCCCAGTTTCCATGAGGAATCTTCTCAGAGAGTGGCTTAACTCTCCTGCCACACTAGCTTTGCTTGCTGGAGGCTGAATTATGAGTAGAAAATCTACAATTCTCATTTGCCCTGAAATATCTAGTTCCCAGTTTCCATGAGGAATCTTCTCAGAGAATGGCTCAACTCTCCTGCCACACTAGCTTTGCTTGCTGGAGGCTGAATTATGAGTAGATAATCTTCATTTCTTCTGTGCCCTGAAATATCTAGTTCCCAGTTTCCATGAGGAATCTTCTCAGAGAATGGCTCAACTCTCCTGCCACCCTAGGTTTGCTTGCTGGAGGCTGAATTATGAGTAGAAAATCTTCATTTCTCCTGTGCCCTGAAATATCTAGTTCCCAGTTTCCATGAGGAATCTTCTCAGAGAATGGCTCAACTCTAATGCCACACTAGGTTTGCTTGCTGGAATCTGAATTATGAGTAGAAAATCTTCATTTCTCCTGTGCCCTGAAATATCTAGTTCCCAGTTTCCATGAGGAATCTTCTCAGAGAATGGCTCAACTCTCTTGCCTGCGAGAAAGGAGCAGAAGGGATTATTAACAAAACAAAAGATGGAGCTGAGATCCAGAGAGAAACTCTACCTTAAAAAAATCATAAAAAGGAAAAATTACCAAAAAAAAAATGAGGAGACAGAAGCAGAGAGATACAGAGACCTCAGAGACAAAGAGACAGAGATAGAAGGCCTGAGGGGCTCCCTACCACACTAGATTTGCTTGCTGGAGGCCGAATTATGAGTAGAAAATCATCATTTCTCCTGTGCCCTGAAATATCTAGTTCCCAGTTTCCAAGAGGAATCTTCTCAGAGAATGGCTCAACTCTCCTGCCACACTAGCTTTGCTTGCTGGAGGCTGAATTATGAGTAGAAAATCTTCATTTCTCCTGTGCCCTGAAATATCTGGTTCCCAGTTTCCATGAGGAATCTTCTCAGAGAATGTTTCAACTCTCCTGCCACACTAGGTTTGCTTGCTGGAGGCTGAATTATGAGTAGAAAATCTTCATTTCTCCTGTGCCCTGAAATATCTAGTTCCCAGTTTCCATGAGGAATATTCTCAGAGAATGGCTCAACTCTCCAGCCACACTAGCTTTGCTTGCTGGAGGCTGAATTATGAGTAGAAAATCTTGATTTCTCCTGTGCCCTGAAATATCTAGTTCCCAGTTTCCATGAGGAATCTTCTCAGAGAGTGGCTCAACTCTCCTGCCACACTAGGTTTGCTTGCTGGAGGCTGAATTATGAGTAGAAAATCTTCATTTCTCATTTGCCCTGAAATACCTAGTTCCCAGTTTCCATGAGGAATCTTCTCAGAGAATGGCTCAACTCTCCTGCCACACTAGCTTTGCTTGCTGGAGGCTGAATTATGAGTAGATAATCTTCATTTCTCCTGTGCCCTGAAATATCTAGTTCCCAGTTTCCATGAGGAATCTTCTCAGAGAATGGCTCAACTCTCCTGCCACCCTAGGTTTGCTTGCTGGAGGCTGAATTATGAGTAGAAAATCTTCATTTCTCCTGTGCCCTGAAATATCTAGTTCCCAGTTTCCATGAGGAATCTTCTCAGAGAATGGCTCAACTCTAATGCCACACTAGGTTTGCTTGCTGGAGTCTGAATTATGAGTAGAAAATCTTCATTTCTCCTGTGCCCTGAAATATCTAGATCCCAGTTTCCATGAGGAATCTTCTCAGAGAATGGCTCAACTCTCTTGCCTGCGAGAAAGGAGCAGAAGGGATTATTAACAAAACAAAAGATGGAGCTGAGATCCAGAGAGAAACTCTACCTTAAAAAAAATCGTAAAAAGGAAAAATTACCAAAAAAAAAATGAGGAGACAGAAGCAGAGAGATACAGAGACCTCAGAGACAAAGAGACAGAGATAGAAGGCCTGAGGGGCTCCCTACCACACTAGATTTGCTTGCTGGAGGCCGAATTATGAGTAGAAAATCATCATTTCTCCTGTGCCCTGAAATATCTAGTTCCCAGTTTCCAAGAGGAATCTTCTCAGAGAATGGCTCAACTCTCCTGCCACACTAGCTTTGCTTGCTGGAGGCTGAATTATGAGTAGAAAATCTTCATTTCTCCTGTGCCCTGAAATATCTGGTTCCCAGTTTCCATGAGGAAACTTCTCAGAGAATGTTTCAACTCTCCTGCCACACTAGGTTTGCTTGCTGGAGGCTGAATTATGAGTAGAAAATCTTCATTTCTCCTGTGCCCTGAAATATCTAGTTCCCAGTTTCCATGAGGAATATTCTCAGAGAATGGCTCAACTCTCCTGCCACACTAGCTTTGCTTGCTGGAGGCTGAATTATGAGTAGAAAATCTTGATTTCTCCTGTGCCCTGAAATATCTAGTTCCCAGTTTCCATGACGAATCTTCTCAGAGAGTGGCTCAACTCTCCTGCCACACTATGTTTGCTTGCTGGAGGCTGAATTATGAGTAGAAAATCTTCATTTCTCCTGTGCCCTGAAATATCTTGTTCCCAGTTTCCATGAGGAAGCTTCTAAGAGAATGGCTCAACTCTCCTGCCACACTAGCTTTGCTTGCTGGAGGCTGAATTATGAGTAGAAAATCTTCCTTTCTCCTGTGCCCTGAAATATCTAGTTCCCAGCTTCCATGAGGAATCTTCTCAGAGAATGGCTCAACTCTCCTGCCACACTAGGTTTGCTTGCTGGTGGCTGAATTATGAGTAGAAAATCTTCATTTCTCATTTGCCCTGAAATATCTCGTTCCCAGTTTCCATGAGGAATCTTCTCAGAGAATGGCTCAACTCTCCTGCCACACTAGCTTTGCTTGCTGGAGGCTGAATTATGAGTAGATAATCTTCATTTCTCCTGTGCCCTGAAATATCTAGTTCCCAGTTTCCATGAGGAATCTTCTCAGAGAATGGCTCAACTCTCCTGCCACCCTAGGTTTGCTTGCTGGAGGCTGAATTATGAGTAGAAAATCTTCATTTCTCCTGTGCCCTGAAATATCTAGTTCCCAGTTTCCATGAGGAATCTTCTCAGAGAATGGCTCAACTCTAATGCCACACTAGGTTTGCTTGCTGGAGTCTGAATTATGAGTAGAAAATCTTCATTTCTCCTGTGCCCTGAAATATCTAGTTCCCAGTTTCCATGAGGAATCTTCTCAGAGAATGGCTCAACTCTCTTGCCTGCGAGAAAGGAGCAGAAGGGATTATTAACATAACAAAAGATGGAGCTGAGATCCAGAGAGAAACTCTACCTTAAAAAAAATCGTAAAAAGGAAAAATTACCAAAAAAAAAATGAGGAGACAGAAGCAGAGAGATACAGAGACCTCAGAGACCAAGAGACAGAGATAGAAGGCCTGATGGGCTCCCTACCACACTAGATTTGCTTGCTGGAGGCCGAATTATGAGTAGAAAATCATCATTTCTCCTGTGCCCTGAAATATCTAGTTCCCAGTTTCCAAGAGGAATCTTCTCAGAGAATGGCTCAACTCTCCTGCCACACTAGCTTTGCTTGCTGGAGGCTGAATTATGAGTAGAAAATCTTCATTTCTCCTGTTCCCTGAAATATCTAGTTCCCAGTTTCCATGAGGAATCTTCTCAGAGAATGGCTCAACTCTCCTGCCACACTAGGTTTGCTTGCTGGAGGCTGAATTATGAGTATTAAATCTTCATTTCTCCTGTGCCCTGAAAAATCTAGTTCCCAGTTTCCATGAGGAATCTTCTCAGAGAATGGCTCAACTCTCCTGCCACACTAGGTTTGCTTGCTGGAGGCTGAATTATGAGTAGAAAATCTTCATTTCACCTGTGCCCTGAAATATCTAGTTCCCAGTTTCCATGAGGAATCTTCTCAGAGAATGGCTCAACTATCCTGCCACACTAGGTTTGCTTGCTGGAGGCTGAATTATGAGTAGAAAATCTTGATTTCTCCTGTGCCCTGAAATATCTAGTTCCCAGTTTCCATGAGGAATCTTCTCAGAGAGTGGCTCAACTCTCCTGCCACACTAGGTTTGCTTGCTGGAGGCTGAATTATGAGTAGAAAATCTTCATTTCTCCTGTGCCCTGAAATATCTAGTTCCCAGTTTCCATGAGGAATCTTCTCAGAGAATGGCTCAACTCTCCTGCCACACTAGCTTTGCTTGCTGTAGGCTGAATTATGAGTAGAAAATCTTCATTTCTCCTGTGCCCAGAAATATCTAGTTCCCAGTTTCCATGAGGAATCTTCTCAGAGAATGGCTCAACTCTCCTGCCACACTAGGTTTGCTTGCTGGAGGCTGAATTATGAGTAGAAAATCTTCATTTCTCATTTGCCCTGAAATATCTAGTTCCCAGTTTCCATGAGGAATCTTCTCAGAGAATGGCTCAACTCTCCTGCCACACTAGCTTTGCTTGCTGGAGGCTGAATTATGAGTAGATAATCTTCATTTCTCCTGTGCCCTGAAATATCTAGTTCCCAGTTTCCATGAGGAATCTTCTCAGAGAATGGCTCAACTCTCCTGCCACCCTAGGTTTGCTTGCTGGAGGCTGAATTATGAGTAGAAAATCTTCATTTCTCCTGTGCCCTGAAATATCTAGTTCCCAGTTTCCATGAGGAATCTTCTCAGAGAATGGCTCAACTCTAATGCCACACTAGGTTTGCTTGCTGGAGTCTGAATTATGAGTAGAAAATCTTCATTTCTCCTGTGCCCTGAAATATCTAGTTCCCAGTTTCCATGAGGAATCTTCTCAGAGAATGGCTCAACTCTCTTCCTGCGAGAAAGGAGCAGAAGTGATTATTAACAAAACAAAAGATGGAGCTGAGATCCAGAGAGAAACTCTACCTTAAAAAAAATCGTAAAAAGGAAAAATTACCAAAAAAAAATGAGTAGACAGAAGCAGAGAGATACAGAGACCTCAGAGACAAAGAGACAGAGATAGAAGGCCTGAGGGGCTCCCTACCACACTAGATTTGCTTGCTGGAGGCCGAATTATGAGTAGAAAATCATCATTTCTCCTGTGCCCTGAAATATCTAGTTCCCAGTTTCCAAGAGGAATCTTCTCAGAGAATGGCTCAACTCTCCTGCCACACTAGCTTTGCTTGCTGGAGGCTGAATTATGAGTAGAAAATCTTCATTTCTCCTGTTCCCTGAAATATCTAGTTCCCAGTTTTCATGAGGAATCTTCTCAGAGAATGGCTCAACTCTCCTGCCACACTAGGTTTGCTTGCTGGAGGCTGAATTATGAGTATTAAATCTTCATTTCTCCTGTGCCCTGAAATATCTAGTTCCCAGTTTCCATGAGGAATCTTCTCAGAGAATGGCTCAACTCTACTGCCACACTAGGTTTGCTTGCTGGAGGCTGAATTATGAGTAGAAAATCTTCATTTCTCCTGTGCCCTGAAATATCTAGTTCCCAGTTTCCATGAGGAATCTTCTCAGAGAATGGCTCAACTCTCCTGCCACACTAGGTTTGCTTGCTGGAGGCTGAATTATGAGTAGAAAATCTTCCTTTCTCATGTGCCCTGAAATATCTAGTTCCCAGTTTCCATGAGGAATCTTCTCAGAGAATGGCTCTACTCTCCTGCGACACTAGCTTTGCTTGCTGGAGGCTAAATTATGAGTAGAAAATCTTCATTTCTACTGTGCCCTGAAATATCTAGTTCCCAGTTTCCATGAGGAAACTTCTCAGAGAATGGCTCAACTCTCCTGCCACACTAGGTTTGCTTGCTGGAGGCTGAATTATGAGTAGAAAATCTTCATTTCTCCTGTGCCCTGAAATATCTAGTTCCCAGTTTCCATGAGGAATCTTCTCAGAGAATGGCTCAACTCTCCTGCCACACTAGGTTTGCTTGCTGGAGTCTGAATTATGAGTAGAAAATCTTCATTTCTCCTGTGCCCTGAAATATCTAGTTCCCAGTTTCCATGAGGAGTCTTCTCAGAGAATGGCTCAACTCTCCTGCCTGCGAGAAAGGAGCAGAAGGGATTATTAACAAAACAAAAGATGGAGCTGAGATCCAGAGAGAAACTCTACCTTAAAAAAATATCGTAAATAGGAAAAATTACCAAAAAAAAAATGAGGAGACAGAAGCAGAGAGAGACAGAGACCTCAGAGACAAAGAGACAGAGATAGAAGGCCTGAGGGGCTCCCTACCACACTAGCTTTGCTTCCTGGAGGCTGAATTATGAGTAGAAAATCTTCATTTCTCCTGTGCCCTGAAATATCTAGTTCCCAGTTTCCATGAGGAATCTTCTCAGAGAATGGCTCAACTCTCCTGCCACACTAGGTTTGCTTGCTGGAGGATGAATTATGAGTAGAAAATCTTCATTTCTCATTTGCCCTGAAATATCTAGTTCCCAGTTTCCATGAGGAATCTTCTCAGAGAATGGCTCAACTCTCCTGCCACACTAGCTTTGCTTGCTGGAGGCTGAATTATGAGTAGATAATCTTCATTTCTCCTGTGCCCTGAAATATCTAGTTCCCAGTTTCCATGAGGAATCTTCTCAGAGAATGGCTCAACTCTCCTGCCACCCTAGGTTTGCTTGCTGGAGGCTGAATTATGAGTAGAAAATCTTCATTTCTCCTGTGCCCTGAAATATCTAGTTCCCAGTTTCCATGAGGAATCTTCTCAGAGAATGGCTCAACTCTAATGCCACACTAGGTTTGCTTGCTGGAGTCTGAATTATGAGTAGAAAATCTTCATTTCTCCTGTGCCCTGAAATATCTAGTTCCCAGTTTCCATGAGGAATCTTCTCAGAGAATGGCTCAACTCTCTTGCCTGCGAGAAAGGAGCAGAAGGGATTATTAACAAAACAAAAGATGGAGCTGAGATCCAGAGAGAAACTCTACCTTAAAAAAATCGTAAAAAGGAAAAATTACCAAAAAAAAAAAATGAGGAGACAGAAGCAGAGAGATACAGAGACCTCAGAGACAAAGAGACAGAGATAGAAGGCCTGAGGGGCTCCCTACCACACTAGATTTGCTTGCTGGAGGCCGAATTATGAGTAGAAAATCATCATTTCTCCTGTGCCCTGAAATATCTAGTTCCCAGTTTCCAAGAGGAATATTCTCAGAGAATGGCTCAACTCTCCTGCCACACTAGCTTTGCTTGCTGGAGGCTGAATTATGAGTAGAAAATCTTCATTTATCCTGTGCCCTGAAATATCTGGTTCCCAGTTTCCATGAGGAATCTTCTCAGAGAATGTTTCAACTCTCCTGCCACACTAGGTTTGCTTGCTGGAGGCTGAATTATGAGTAGAAAATCTTCATTTCTCCTGTGCCCTGAAATATCTAGTTCCCAGTTTCCATGAGGAATATTCTCAGAGAATGGCTCAACTCTCCTGCCACACTAGCTTTGCTTGCTGGAGGCTGAATTATGAGTAGAAAATCTTGATTTCTCCTGTGCTCTGAAATATCTAGTTCCCAGTTTCCATGAGGAATCTTCTCAGAGAGTGGCTCAACTCTCCTGCCACACTAGGTTTGCTTGCTGGAATCTGAATTATGAGTAGAAAATCTTCATTTCTCCTGTGCCCTGAAATATCTTGTTCCCAGTTTCCATGAGGAATCTTCTCAGAGAATGGCTCAACTCTCCTGCCACACTAGCTTTGCTTGCTGGAGGCTGAATTATGAGTAGAAAATCTTCATTTCTCCTGTGCCCTGAAATATCTAGTTCCCAGCTTCCATGAGGAATCTTCTCAGAGAATGGCTCAACTCTCCTGCCACACTAGGTTTGCTTGCTGGAGGCTGAATTATGAGTAGAAAATCTTCATTTCTCATTTGCCCTGAAATATCTAGTTCCCAGTTTCCATGAGGAATCTTCTCAGAGAATGGCTCAACTCTCCTGCCACACTAGCTTTGCTTGCTGGAGGCTGAATTATGAGTAGATAATCTTCATTTCTCCTGTGCCCTGAAATATCTAGTTCCCAGTTTCCATGAGGAATCTTCTCAGAGAATGGCTCAACTCTCCTGCCACCCTAGGTTTGCTTGCTGGAGTCTGAATTATGAGTAGAAAATCTTCATTTCTCCTGTGCCCTGAAATATCTAGTTCCCAGTTTCCATGAGGAATCTTCTCAGAGAATGGCTCAACTCTCTTGCCTGCGAGAAAGGAGCAGAAGGGATTATTAACAAAACAAAAGATGGAGCTGAGATCCAGAGAGAAACTCTACCTTAAAAAAAATCGTAAAAAGGAAAAATTACCAAAAAAAATATGAGTAGACAGAAGCAGAGAGATACAGAGACCTCAGAGACAAAGGGACAGAGATAGAAGGCCTGAGGGGCTCCCTACCACACTAGATTTGCTTGCTGGAGGCCGAATTATGAGTAGAAAATCATCATTTCTCCTGTGCCCTGAAATATCTAGTTCCCAGTTTCCAAGAGGAATCTTCTCAGAGAATGGCTCAACTCTCCTGCCACACTAGCTTTGCTTGCTGGAGGCTGAATTATGAGTAGAAAATCTTCATTTTTCCTGTTCCCTGAAATATCTACTTCCCAGTTTCCATGAGGAATCTTCTCAGAGAATGGCTCAACTCTCCTGCCACACTAGGTTTGCTTGCTGGAGGCTGAATTATGAGTATTAAATCTTCATTTCTCCTGTGCCCTGAAATATCTAGTTCCCAGTTTCCATGAGGATTCTTCTCAGAGAATGGCTCAACTCTCCTGCCACACTAGGTTTGGTTGCTGGAGGCTGAATTATGAGTAGAAAATCTTCATTTCTCCTGTGCCCTGAAATATCTAGTTCCCAGTTTCCATGAGGAATCTTCTCAGAGAATGGCTCAACTCTCCTGCCACACTAGGTTTGCTTGCTGGAGGCTGAATTATGAGTAGAAAATCTTCATTTCTCATGTGCCCTGAAATATCTAGTTCCCAGTTTCCATGAGGAATCTTCTCAGAGAATGGCTCAACTCTCCTGCGACAGTAGCTTTGCTTGCTGGAGGCTGAATTATGAGTAGAAAATCTTCATTTCTCCTGTGCCCTGAAATATCTAGTTCCCAGTTTCCATGAGGAATCTTCTCAGAGAATGGCTCAACTCTCCTGCCACACTAGGTTTGCTTGCTGGAGGCTGAATTATGAGTAGAAAATCTTCATTTCTCCTGTGCCCTGAAATATCTAGTTCCCAGTTTCCATGAGGAATCTTCTCAGAGAATGGCTCAACTCTCCTGCCACACTAGGTTTGCTTGCTGGAGTCTGAATTATGAGTAGAAAATTTTCATTTCTCCTGTGCCCTGAAATATCTAGTTCCCAGTTTCCATGAGGAGTCTTCTCAGAGAATGGCTCAACTCTCCTGCCTGCGAGAAAGGAGCAGAAGGGATTATTAACAAAACAAAAGATGGAGCTGAGATCCAGAGAGAAACTCTACCTTAAAAAAATATCGTAAATAGGAAAAATTACCAAAAAAAAAATGAGGAGACAGAAGCAGAGAGAGACAGAGACCTCAGAGACAAAGAGACAGAGATAGAAGGCCTGAGGGGCTCCCTACCACACTAGCTTTGCTTGCTGGAGGCTGAATTATGAGTAGAAAATCTTCATTTCTCCTGTGCCCTGAAATATCTAGTTCCCAGTTTCCATGAGGAATCTTCTCAGAGAATGGCTCAACTCTCCTGCCACACTAGGTTTGCTTGCTGGAGGCTGAATTATGAGTAGAAAATCTTGATTTCTCCTGTGCCCTGAAAAATCTAGTTCCCAGTTTCCATGAGGAATCTTCTCAGAGAATGGCTCAACTCTCCTGCCACACTAGGTTTGCTTGATGGAGGCTGAATTATGAGTAGAAAATCTTCATTTCTCATGTGCCCTGAAATATCTAGTTCCCAGTTTCCATGAGGAATCTTCTCAGAGAATGGCTCAACTCTCCTGCCACACTAGGTTTGCTTGCTGGAGGCTGAATTATGAGTAGAAAATCTTCATTTCTCATGTGCCCTGAAATATCTAGTTCCCAGTTTCCATGAGGAATCTTCTCAGAGAATGGCTCAACTCTCCTGCCACACCAGCTTTGCTTGCTGGAGGATGAATTATGAGTAGAAAATCTTCATTTCTCCTGTGCCCTGAAATATCTGGTTCCCAGTTTCCATGAGGAATCTTCTCAGAGAATGTTTCAACTCTCCTGCCACACTAGGTTTGCTTGCTGGAGGCTGAATTATGAGTAGAAAATCTTCATTTCTCCTGTGCCCTGAAATATCTAGTTCCCAGTTTCCATGAGGAATATTCTCAGAGAATGGCTCAACTCTCCTGACACACTAGCTTTGCTTGCTGGAGGCTGAATTATGAGTAGAAAATCTTGATTTCTCCTGTGCCCTGAAATATCTAGTTCCCAGTTTCCATGAGGAATCTTCTTAGAGAGTGGCTCAACTCTCCTGCCACACTAGGTTTGCTTGCTGGAGGCTGAATTATGAGTAGAAAATCTTCATTTCTCCTGTGCCCTGAAATATCTTGTTCCCAGTTTCCATGAGGAATCTTCCAGAGAATGGCTCAACTCTCCTGCCACACTAGGTTTGCTTGCTGGAGGCTGAATTATGAGTAGAAAATCTTCATTTCTCATTTGCCCTGAAATATCTAGTTCCCAGTTTCCATGAGGAATCTTCTCAGAGAATGGCTCAACTCTCCTGCCACACTAGCTTTGCTTGCTGGAGGCTGAATTATGAGTAGATAATCTTCATTTCTCCTGTGCCCTGAAATATCTAGTTCCCAGTTTCCATGAGGAATCTTCTCAGAGAATGGCTCAACTCTAATGCCACACTAGGTTTGCTTGCTGGAGTCTGAATTATGAGTAGAAAATCTTCATTTCTCCTGTGCCCTGAAATATCTAGTTCCCAGTTTCCATGAGGAATCTTCTCAGAGAATGGCTCAACTCTCTTGCCTGCGAGAAAGGAGCAGAAGGGATTATTAACAAAACAAAAGATGGAGCTGAGATCCAGAGAGAAACTCTACCTTAAAAAAAATCGTAAAAAGGAAAAATTACCAAAAAAAAATGAGGAGACAGAAGCAGAGAGAGACAGAGACCTCAGAGACAAAGAGACAGAGTTAGAAGGCCAGAGGGGCTCCCTACCACACTAGCTTTGCTTGCTGGAGGCTGAATTATGAGTAGAAAATCTTCATTTCTCCTGTGCCCTGAAATATCTAGTTCCCAGTTTCCATGAGGAATCTTCTCAGAGAATGGCTCAACTCTAATGCCACACTAGCTTTGCTTGCTGGAGGCTGAATTATGAGTAGAAAATCTTGATTTCTCCTGTGCCCTGAAATATCTAGTTCCCAGTTTCCATGAGGAATCTTCTCAGAGAATGGCTCAACTCTCCTGCCACACTAGGTTTGCTTGCTGGAGGCTGAATTATGAGTAGAAAATCTTGATTTCTCCTGTGCCCTGAAATATCTAGTTC
This sequence comes from Tupaia tana, assembly GCA_026018925.1. Taxonomy (NCBI): domain Eukaryota; kingdom Metazoa; phylum Chordata; class Mammalia; order Scandentia; family Tupaiidae; genus Tupaia; species Tupaia tana. Next base: position 78,221,445 of record JAKSZU010000009.1, on the reverse strand, counting down.
CCAGTTTCCATGAGGAATCTTCTCAGAGAATGGCTCAACTCTCCTGCCACACTAGCTTTGCTTGCTGGAGTCTGAATTATGAGTAGAAATTCTTCATTTCTCCTGTGCCCTGAAATATCTAGTTCCCAGTTTCCATGAGGAATCTTCTCAGAGAATGGCTCAACTCTCCTGCCACACTAGCTTTGCTTGCTGGAGGCTGAATTATGAGTAGAAAATCTTGATTTCTCCTGTGCCCTGAAATATCTAATTCCCAGTTTCCATGAGGAATCTTCTCAGAGAGTGGCTCAACTCTCCTGCCACACTAGGTTTGCTTGCTGGAGGCTGAATTATGAGTAGAAAATCTTCATTTCTCCTGTGCCCTGAAATATCTAGTTCCCAGTTTCCATGAGGAATCTTCTCAGAGAATGGCTCAACTCTCCTGCCACACTTGGTTTGCTTGCTGGAGGCTGAATTATGAGTAGAAAATCTTCATTTCTCCTGTGCCCTGAAATATCTAGTTCCCAGTTTCCATGAGGAATCTTCTCAGAGAATGGCTCAACTCTCCTGCCACACTAGGTTTGCTTGCTGGAGGCTGAATTATGAGTAGAAAATCTTCATTTCTCCTGTGCCCTGAAATATCTAGTTCCCAGTTTCCATGAGGAATCTTCTCAGAGAATGGCTCAACTCTCCTGCCACACTAGGTTTGCTTGCTAGAGGCTGAATTATGAGTAGAAAATCTTCATTTCTCCTGTGCCCTGAAATATCTAGTTCCCAGTTTCCATGAGGAGTCTTCTCAGAGAATGGCTCAACTCTCCTGCCTGCGAGAAAGGAGCAGAAGGGATTATTAACAAAACAAAAGATGGAGCTGAGATCCAGAGAGAAACTCTACCTTAAAAAAATATCGTAAATAGGAAAAATTACCAAAAAAAAAATGAGGAGACAGAAGCAGAGAGAGACAGAGACCTCAGAGACAAAGAGACAGAGATAGAAGGCCTGAGGGGCTCCCTACCACACTAGCTTTGCTTGCTGGAGGCTGAATTATGAGTAGAAAATCTTCATTTCTCCTGTGCCCTGAAATATCTAGTTCCCAGTTTCCATGAGGAATCTTCTCAGAGAGTGGCTCAACTCTCCTGCCACACTAGGTTTGCTTGCTGGAGGCTGAATTATGAGTAGAAAATCATCAATTCTCATTTGCCCTGAAATATCTAGTTCCCAGTTTCCATGAGGAATCTTCTCAGAGAATGGCTCAACTCTCCTGCCACACTAGCTTTGCTTGCTGGAGGCTGAATTATGAGTAGATAATCTTCATTTCTTCTGTGCCCTGAAATATCTAGTTCCCAGTTTCCATGAGGAATCTTCTCAGAGAATGGCTCAACTCTCCTCCCATCCTAGGTTTGCTTGCTGGAGGCTGAATTATGAGTAGAAAATCTTCATTTCTCCTGTGCCCTGAAATATCTAGTTCCCAGTTTCCATGAGGAATCTTCTCAGAGAATGGCTCAACTCTAATGCCACACTAGGTTTGCTTGCTGGAGTCTGAATTATGAGTAGAAAATCTTCATTTCTCCTGTGCCCTGAAATATCTAGTTCCCAGTTTCCATGAGGAATCTTCTCAGAGAATGGCTCAACTCTCTTGCCTGCGAGAAAGGAGCAGAAGGGATTATTAACAAAACAAAAGATGGAGCTGAGATCCAGAGAGAAACTCTACCTTAAAAAAAATCGTAAAAAGGAAAAATTACCAAAAAAAAAATGACGAGACAGAAGCAGAGAGATACAGAGACCTCAGAGACAAAGAGACAGAGATAGAAGGCCTGAGGGGCTCCCTACCACACTAGATTTGCTTGCTGGAGTCTGAATTATGAGTAGAAAATCTTCATTTCTCCTGTGCCCTGAAATATCTAGTTCCCAGTTTCCAAGAGGAATCTTCTCAGAGAATGGCTCAACTCTCCTGCCACACTAGCTTTGCTTGCTGGAGGCTGAATTATGAGTAGAAAATCTTCATGTCTCCTGTGCCCTGAAATACCTAGTTCCCAGTTTCCATGAGGAATCTTCTCAGAGAATGGCTCAACTCTCCTGCCACACTAGGCTTGCTTGCTGGAGGCTGAATTATGAGTAGAAAATCTTCATTTCTCCTGTGCCCTGAAATATCTAGTTCCCAGTTTCCATGAGGAATCTTCTCAGAGAATGGCTCAACTCTCCTGCCACACTAGGTATGCTTGCTGGAGGCTGAATTATGAGTAGAAAATCTTCATTTCTCCTGTGCCCTGAAATATCTAGTTCCCAGTTTCCATGAGGAATCTTCTCAGAGAATGGCTCAACTCTCCTGCCACACAAGCTTTGCTTGCTGGAGGCTGAATTATGAGTAGAAAATCTTCATTTCTCCTGTGCCCTGAAATATCTAGTTCCCAGTTTCCATGAGGAATCTTCTCAGAGAATGGCTCAACTCTCCTGCCACACTAGGTTTGCTTGCTGGAGTCTGAATTATGAGTAGAAAATCTTCATTTCTCCTGTGCCCTGAAATATCTAGTTCCCAGTTTCCATGAGGAGTCTTCTCAGAGAATGGCTCAACTCTCCTGCCTGCGAGAAAGGAGCAGAAGGGATTATTAACAAAACATAAGATGGAGCTGAGATCCAGAGAGAAACTCTACCTTAAAAAAATATCGTAAATAGGAAAAATTACCAAAAAAAAAATGAGGAGACAGAAGCAGAGAGAGACAGAGACCTCAGAGACAAAGAGACAGAGATAGAAGGCCTGAGGGGCTCCCTACCACACTAGCTTTGCTTGCTGGAGGCGGAATTATGAGTAGAAAATCTTCATTTCTCCTGTGCCCTGAAATATCTAGTTCCCAGTTTCCATGAGGAATCTTCTCAGAGAGTGGCTCAACTCTCCTGCCACACTAGGTTTGCTTGCTGGAGGCTGAATTATGAGTAGAAAATCATCAATTCTCATTTGCCCTGAAATATCTAGTTCCCAGTTTCCATGAGGAATCTTCTCAGAGAATGGCTCAACTCTCCTGCCACACTAGCTTTGCTTGCTGGAGGCTGAATTATGAGTAGATAATCTTCATTTCTTCTGTGCCCTGAAATATCTAGTTCCCAGTTTCCATTAGGAATCTTCTCAGAGAATGGCTCAACTCTCCTCCCACCCTAGGTTTGCTTGCTGGAGGCTGAATTATGAGTAGAAAATCTTCATTTCTCCTGTGCCCTGAAATATCTAGTTCCCAGTTTCCATGAGGAATCTTCTCAGAGAATGGCTCAACTCTAATGCCACACTAGGTTTGCTTGCTGGAGTCTGAATTATGAGTAGAAAATCTTCATTTCTCCTGTGCCCTGAAATATCTAGTTCCCAGTTTCCATGAGGAATCTTCTCAGAGAATGGCTCAACTCTCTTGCCTGCGAGAAAGGAGCAGAAGGGATTATTAACAAAACAAAAGATGGAGCTGAGATCCAGAGAGAAACTCTACCTTAAAAAAAATCGTAAAAAGGAAAAATTACCAAAAAAAAAATGAGGAGACAGAAGCAGAGAGATACAGAGACCTCAGAGACAAAGAGACAGAGATAGAAGGCCTGAGGGGCTCCCTACCACACTAGATTTGCTTGCTGGAGTCTGAATTATGAGTAGAAAATCTTCATTTCTCCTGTGCCCTGAAATATCTAGTTCCCAGTTTCCAAGAGGAATCTTCTCAGAGAATGGCTCAACTCTCCTGCCACACTAGCTTTGCTTGCTGGAGGCTGAATTATGAGTAGAAAATCTTCATGTCTCGTGGGCCCTGAAATACCTAGTTCCCAGTTTCCATGAGGAATCTTCTCAGAGAATGGCTCAACTCTCCTGCCACACTAGGTTTGCTTGCTGGAGGCTGAATTATGAGTAGAAAATCTTCATTTCTCCTGTGCCCTGAAATATCTAGTTCCCAGTTTCCATGAGGAATCTTCTCAGAGAATGGCTCAACTCTCCTGCCACACTAGGTATGCTTGCTGGAGGCTGAATTATGAGTAGAAAATCTTCATTTCTCCTGTGCCCTGAAATATCTAGTTCCCAGTTTCCATGAGGAATCTTCTCAGAGAATGGCTCAACTCTCCTGCCACACAAGCTTTGCTTGCTGGAGGCTGAATTATGAGTAGAAAATCTTCATTTCTCCTGTGCCCTGAAATATCTAGTTCCCAGTTTCCATGAGGAATCTTCTCAGAGAATGGCTCAACTCTCCTGCCACACTAGGTTTGCTTGCTGGAGTCTGAATTATGAGTAGAAAATCTTCATTTCTCCTGTGCCCTGAAATATCTAGTTCCCAGTTTCCATGAGGAGTCTTCTCAGAGAATGGCTCATCTCTCCTGCCTGCGAGAAAGGAGCAGAAGGGATTATTAACAAAACAAAAGATGGAGCTGAGATCCAGAGAGAAACTCTACCTTAAAAAAATATCGTAAATAGGAAAAATTACCAAAAAAAAAATGAGGAGACAGAAGCAGAGAGAGACAGAGACCTCAGAGACAAAGAGACAGAGATAGAAGGCCTGAGGGGCTCCCTACCACACTAGATTTGCTTGCTGGAGGCCGAATTATGAGTAGAAAATCATCATTTCTCCTGTGCCCTGAAATATCTAGTTCCCAGTTTCCAAGAGGAATCTTCTCAGAGAATGGCTCAACTCTCCTGCCACACTAGCTTTGCTTGCTGGAGGCTGAATTATGAGTAGAAAATCTTCATTTCTCCTGTGCCCTGAAATATCTGGTTCCCAGTTTCCATGAGGAATCTTCTCAGAGAATGTTTCAACTCTCCTGCCACACTAGGTTTGCTTGCTGGAGGCTGAATTATGAGTAGAAAATCTTCATTTCTCCTGTGCCCTGAAATATCTAGTTCCCAGTTTCCATGAGGAATATTCTCAGAGAATGGCTCAACTCTCCTGCCACACTAGCTTTGCTTGCTGGAGGCTGAATTATGAGTAGAAAATCTTGATTTCTCCTGTGCCCTGAAATATCTAGTTCCCAGTTTCCATGAGGAATCTTCTCAGAGAGTGGCTCAACTCTCCTGCCACACTATGTTTGCTTGCTGGAGGCTGAATTATGAGTAGAAAATCTTCATTTCTCCTGTGCCCTGAAATATCTTGTTCCCAGTTTCCATGAGGAATCTTCTCAGAGAATGGCTCAACTCTCCTGCCACACTAGCTTTGCTTGCTGGAGGCTGAATTATGAGTAGAAAATCTTCATTTCTCCTGTGCCCTGAAATATCTAGTTCCCAGCTTCCATCAGGAATCTTCTCAGAGAATGGCTCAACTCTCCTGCCACACTAGGTTTGCTTGCTGGAGGCTGAATTATGAGTAGAAAATCTTCATTTCTCCTGTGCCCTGAAATATCTAGTTCCCAGTTTCCATGAGGAATCTTCTCAGAGAATGGCTCAACTCTCTTGCCTGCGAGAAAGGAGCAGAAGGGATTATTAACAAAACAAAAGATGGAGCTGAGATCCAGAGAGAAACTCTACCTTAAAAAAATCGTAAAAAGGAAAAATTACCAAAAAAAAAATGAGGAGACAGAAGCAGAGAGATACAGAGACCTCAGTGACCAAGAGACAGAGATAGAAGGCCTGAGGGGCTCCCTACCACACTAGATTTGCTTGCTGGAGGCCGAATTATGAGTAGAAAATCATCATTTCTCCTGTGCCCTGAAATATCTAGTTCCCAGTTTCCAAGAGGAATCTTCTCAGAGAATGGCTCAACTCTCCTGCCACACTAGCTTTGCTTGCTGGAGGCTGAATTATGAGTAGAAAATCTTCATTTCTCCTGTTCCCTGAAATATCTAGTTCCCAGTTTCCATGAGGAATCTTCTCAGAGAATGGCTCAACTCTCCTGCCACACTAGGTTTGCTTGCTGGAGGCTGAATTATGAGTATTAAATCTTCATTTCTCCTGTGCCCTGAAAAATCTAGTTCCCAGTTTCCATGAGGAAACTTCTCAGAGAATGGCTCAACTCTCCTGCCACACTAGGTTTGCTTGCTGGAGGCTGAATTATGAGTAGAAAATCTTCATTTCACCTGTGCCCTGAAATATCTAGTTCCCAGTTTCCATGAGGAATCTTCTCAGAGAATGGCTCAACTCTCCTGCCACACTAGGTTTGCTTGCTGGAGGCTGAATTATGAGTAGAAAATCTTCATTTCTCATTTGCCCTGAAATATCTAGTTCCCAGTTTCCATGAGGAATCTTCTCAGAGAATGGCTCAACTCTCCTGCCACACTAGCTTTGCTTGCTGGAGGCTGAATTATGAGTAGATAATCTTCATTTCTCCTGTGCCCTGAAATATCTAGTTCCCAGTTTCCATGAGGAATCTTCTCAGAGAATGGCTCAACTCTCCTGCCACCCTAGGTTTGCTTGCTGGAGGCTGAATTATGAGTAGAAAATCTTCATTTCTCCTGTGCCCTGAAATATCTAGTTCCCAGTTTCCATGAGGAATCTTCTCAGAGAATGGCTCAACTCTAATGCCACACTAGGTTTGCTTGCTGGAGTCTGAATTATGAGTAGAAAATCTTCATTTCTCCTGTGCCCTGAAATATCTAGTTCCCAGTTTCCATGAGGAATCTTCTCAGAGAATGGCTCAACTCTCTTGCCTGCGAGAAAGGAGCAGAAGGGATTATTAACAAAACAAAAGATGGAGCTGAGATCCAGAGAGAAACTCTACCTTAAAAAAAATCGTAAAAAGGAAAAATTACCAAAAAAAAATGAGGAGACAGAAGCAGAGAGATACAGAGACCTCAGAGACAAAGAGACAGAGATAGAAGGCCTGAGGGGCTCCCTACCACACTAGATTTGCTTGCTGGAGGCCGAATTATGAGTAGAAAATCATCATTTCTCCTGTGCCCTGAAATATCTAGTTCCCAGTTTCCAAGAGGAATCTTCTCAGAGAATGTTTCAACTCTCCTGCCACACTAGGTTTGCTTGCTGGAGGCTGAATTATGAGTAGAAAATCTTCATTTCTCCTGTGCCCTGAAATATCTAGTTCCCAGTTTCCATGAGGAATATTCTCAGAGAATGGCTCAACTCTCCTGCCACACTAGCTTTGCTTGCTGGAGGCTGAATTATGAGTAGAAAATCTTGATTTCTCCTGTGCTCTGAAATATCTAGTTCCCAGTTTCCATGAGGAATCTTCTCAGAGAGTGGCTCAACTCTCCTGCCACACTAGGTTTGCTTGCTGGAGGCTGAATTATGAGTAGAAAATCTTCATTTCTCCTGTGCCCTGAAATATCTTGTTCCCAGTTTCCATGAGGAATCTTCTCAGAGAATGGCTCAACTCTCCTGCCACACTAGCTTTGCTTGCTGGAGGCTGAATTATGAGTAGAAAATCTTCATTTCTCCTGTGCCCTGAAATATCTAGTTCCCAGCTTCCATGAGGAATCTTCTCAGAGAATGGCTCAACTCTCCTGCCACACTAGGTTTGCTTGCTGGAGGCTGAATTATGAGTAGAAAATCTTCATTTCTCATTTGCCCTGAAATATCTAGTTCCCAGTTTCCATGAGGAATCTTCTCAGAGAATGGCTCAACTCTCCTGCCACACTAGCTTTGCTTGCTGGAGGCTGAATTATGAGTAGATAATCTTCATTTCTCCTGTGCCCTGAAATATCTAGTTCCCAGTTTCCATGAGGAATCTTCTCAGAGAATGGCTCAACTCTCCTGCCACCCTAGGTTTGCTTGCTGGAGGCTGAATTATGAGTAGAAAATCTTCATTTCTCCTGTACCCTGAAATATCTAGTTCCCAGTTTCCATGAGGAATCTTCTCAGAGAATGGCTCAACTCTAATGCCACACTAGGTTTGCTTGCTGGAGTCTGAATTATGAGTAGAAAATCTTCATTTCTCCTGTGCCCTGAAATATCTAGTTCCCAGTTTCCATGAGGAATCTTCTCAGAGAATGTCTCAACTCTCTTGCCTGCGAGAAAGGAGCAGAAGGGATTATTAACAAAACAAAAGATGGAGCTGAGATCCAGAGAGAAACTCTACCTTAAAAAAATCGTAAAAAGGAAAAATTACCAAAAAAAAATGAGGAGACAGAAGCAGAGAGATACAGAGACCTCAGAGACCAAGAGACAGAGATAGAAGGCCTGAGGGGCTCCCTACCACACTAGATTTGCTTGCTGGAGGCCGAATTATGAGTAGAAAATCATCATTTCTCCTGTGCCCTGAAATATCTAGTTCCCAGTTTCCAAGAGGAATCTTCTCAGAGAATGGCTCAACTCTCCTGCCACACTAGCTTTGCTTGCTGGAGGCTGAATTATGAGTAGAAAATCTTCATTTCTCCTGTTCCCTGAAATATCTAGTTCCCAGTTTCCATGAGGAATCTTCTCAGAGAATGGCTCAACTCTCCTGCCACACTAGGTTTGCTTGCTGGAGGCTGAATTATGAGTATTAAATCTTCATTTCTCCTGTGCCCTGAAAAATCTAGTTCCCAGTTTCCATGAGGAATCTTCTCAGAGAATGGCTCAACTCTCCTGCCACACTAGGTTTGCTTGCTGGAGGCTGAATTATGAGTAGAAAATCTTCATTTCACCTGTGCCCTGAAATGTCTAGTTCCCAGTTTCCATGAGGAATCTTCTCAGAGAATGGCTCAACTCTCCTGCCACACTAGGTTTGCTTGCTGGAGGCTGAATTATGAGTAGAAAATCTTCATTTCTCATTTGCCCTGAAATATCTAGTTCCCAGTTTCCATGAGGAATCTTCTCAGAGAAGGGCTCAACTCTCCTGCCACACTAGCTTTGCTTGCTGGAGGCTGACTTATGAGTAGATAATCTTCATTTCTCCTGTGCCCTGAAATATCTAGTTCCCAGTTTCCATGAGGAAACTTCTCAGAGAATGGCTCAACTCTCCTGCCACCCTAGGTTTGCTTGCTGGAGGCTGAATTATGAGTAGAAAATCTTCATTTCTCCTGTGCCCTGAAATATCTAGTTCCCAGTTTCCATGAGGAATCTTCTCAGAGAATGGCTCAACTCTAATGCCACACTAGGTTTGCTTGCTGGAGTATGAATTATGAGTAGAAAATCTTCATTTCTCCTGTGCCCTGAAATATCTAGTTCCCAGTTTCCATGAGGAATCTTCTCAGAGAATGGCTCAACTCTCTTCCTGCGAGAAAGGAGCAGAAGTGATTATTAACAAAACAAAAGATGGAGCTGAGATCCAGAGAGAAACTCTACCTTAAAAAAAATCGTAAAAAGGAAAAATTACCAAAAAAAAATGAGTAGACAGAAGCAGAGAGATACAGAGACCTCAGAGACAAAGAGACAGAGATAGAAGGCCTGAGGGGCTCCCTACCACACTAGATTTGCTTGCTGGAGGCCGAATTATGAGTAGAAAATCATCATTTCTCCTGTGCCCTGAAATATCTAGTTCCCAGTTTCCAAGAGGAATCTTCTCAGAGAATGGCTCAACTCTCCTGCCACACTAGCTTTGCTTGCTGGAGGCTGAATTATGAGTAGAAAATCTTCATTTCTCCTGTTCCCTGAAATATCTAGTTCCCAGTTTCCATGAGGAATCTTCTCAGAGAATGGCTCAACTCTCCTGCCACACTAGGTTTGCTTGCTGGAGGCTGAATTATGAGTATTAAATCTTCATTTCTCCTGTGCCCTGAAATATCTAGTTCCCAGTTTCCATGAGGAATCTTCTCAGAGAATGGCTCAACTCTCCTGCCACACTAGGTTTGCTTGCTGGAGGCTGAATTATGAGTAGAAAATCTTCATTTCTCCTGTGCCCTGAAATATCTAGTTCCCAGTTTCCATGAGGAATCTTCTCAGAGAATGGCTCAACTCTCCTGCCACACTAGGTTTGCTTGCTGGAGGCTGAATTATGAGTAGAAAATCTTCATTTCTCATGTGCCCTGAAATATCTAGTTCCCAGTTTCCATGAGGAATCTTCTCAGAAAATGGCTCAACTCTCCTGCGACACTAGCTTTGCTTGCTGGAGGCTGAATTATGAGTAGAAAATCTTCATTTCTCCTGTGCCCTGAAATATCTAGTTCCCAGTTTCCATGAGGAATCTTCTCAGAGAATGGCTCAACTCTCCTGCCACACTAGGTTTGCTTGCTGGAGGCTGAATTACGAGTAGAAAATCTTCATTTCTCCTGTGCCCTGAAATATCTAGTTCCCAGTTTCCATGAGGAATCTTCTCAGAGAATGGCTCAACTCTCCTGCCACACTAGGTTTGCTTGCTGGAGTCTGAATTATGAGTAGAAAATCTTCATTTCTCCTGTGCCCTGAAATATCTAGTTCCCAGTTTCCATGAGGAGTCTTCTCAGAGAATGGCTCAACTCTCCTGCCTGTGAGAAAGGATCAGAAGGGATTATTAACAAAACAAAAGATGGAGCTGAGATCCAGAGAGAAACTCTACCTTTAAAAAATATCATAAATAGGAAAAATTACCAAAAAAAAATGAGGAGACAGAAGCAGAGAGAGACAGACACCTCAGAGACAAAGAGACAGAGATAGAAGGCCTGAGGGGCTCCCTACCACACTAGCTTTGCTTCCTGGAGGCTGAATTATGAGTAGAAAATCTTCATTTCTCCTGTGCCCTGAAATATCTAGTTCCCAGTTTCCATGAGGAATCTTCTCAGAGAATGGCTCAACTCTCCTGCCACACTAGGTTTGCTTGCTGGAGGCTGAATTATGAGTAGAAAATCTTCATTTCTCATTTGCCCTGAAATATCTAGTTCCCAGTTTCCATGAGGAATCTTCTCAGAGAATGGCTCAACTCTCCTGCCACACTAGCTTTGCTTGCTGGAGGCTGAATTATGAGTAGATAATCTTCATTTCTCCTGTGCCCTGAAATATCTAGTTCCCAGTTTCCATGAGGAATCTTCTCAGAGAATGGCTCAACTCTCCTGCCACCCTAGGTTTGCTTGCTGGAGGCTGAATTATGAGTAGAAAATCTTCATTTCTCCTGTGCCCTGAAATATCTAGTTCCCAGTTTCCATGAGGAATCTTCTCAGAGAATGGCTAAACTCTAATGCCACACTAGGTTTGCTTGCTGGAGTCTGAATTATGAGTAGAAAATCTTCATTTCTCCTGTGCCCTGAAATATCTAGTTCCCAGTTTCCATGAGGAATCTTCTCAGAGAATGGCTCAACTCTCTTGCCTGCGAGAAAGGAGCAGAAGGGATTATTAACAAAACAAAAGATGGAGCTGAGATCCAGAGAGAAACTCTACCTTAAAAAAAATCGTAAAAAGGAAAAATTACCAAAAAAAAAATGAGGAGACAGAAGCAGAGAGATACAGAGACCTCAGAGACAAAGAGACAGAGATAGAAGGCCTGAGGGGCTCCCTACCACACTAGATTTGCTTGCTGGAGGCCGAATTATGAGTAGAAAATCATCATTTCTCCTGTGCCCTGAAATATCTAGTTCCCAGTTTCCAAGAGGAATCTTCTCAGAGAATGTTTCAACTCTCCTGCCACACTAGGTTTGCTTGCTGGAGGCTGAATTATGAGTAGAAAATCTTCATTTCTCCTGTGCCCTGAAATATCTAGTTCCCAGTTTCCATGAGGAATCTTCTCAGAGAATGGCTCAACTCTAATGCCACACTAGGTTTGCTTGCTGGAGTCTGAATTATGAGTAGAAAATCTTCATTTCTCCTGTGCCCTGAAATATCTAGTTCCCAGTTTCCATGAGGAATCTTCTCAGAGAATGGCTCAACTCTCTTCCTGCGAGAAAGGAGCAGAAGTGATTATTAACAAAACAAAAGATGGAGCTGAGATCCAGAGAGAAACTCTACCTTAAAAAAAATCGTAAAAAGGAAAAATTACCAAAAAAAAAATGAGTAGACAGAAGCAGAGAGATACAGAGACCTCAGAGACAAAGAGACAGAGATAGAAGGCCTGAGGGGCTCCCTACCACACTAGATTTGCTTGCTGGAGGCCGAATTATGAGTAGAAAATCATCATTTCTCCTGTGCCCTGAAATATCTAGTTCCCAGTTTCCAAGAGGAATCTTCTCAGAGAATGGCTCAACTCTCCTGCCACACTAGCTTTGCTTGCTGGAGGCTGAATTATGAGTAGAAAATCTTCATTTCTCCTGTTCCCTGAAATATCTAGTTCCCAGTTTCCATGAGGAATCTTCTCAGAGAATGGCTCAACTCTCCTGCCACACTAGGTTTGCTTGCTGGAGGCTGAATTATGAGTATTAAATCTTCATTTCTCCTGTGCCCTGAAATATCTAGTTCCCAGTTTCCATGAGGAATCTTCTCAGAGAATGGCTCAACTCTCCTGCCACACTAGGTTTGCTTGCTGGAGGCTGAATTATGAGTAGAAAATCTTCATTTCTCCTGTGCCCTGAAATATCTAGTTCCCAGTTTCCATGAGGAATCTTCTCAGAGAATGGCTCAACTCTCCTGCCACACTAGGTTTGCTTGCTGGAGGCTGAATTATGAGTAGAAAATCTTCATTTCTCATGTGCCCTGAAATATCTAGTTCCCAGTTTCCATGAGGAATCTTCTCAGAGAATGGCTCAACTCTCCTGCGACACTAGCTTTGCTTGCTGGAGGCTGAATTATGAGTAGAAAATCTTCATTTCTCCTGTGCCCTGAAATATCTAGTTCCCAGTTTCCATGAGGAATCTTCTCAGAGAATGGCTCAACTCTCCTGCCACACTAGGTTTGCTTGCTGGAGGCTGAATTACGAGTAGAAAATCTTCATTTCTCCTGTGCCCTGAAATATCTAGTTCCCAGTTTCCATGAGGAATCTTCTCAGAGAATGGCTCAACTCTCCTGCCACACTAGGTTTGCTTGCTGGAGTCTGAATTATGAGTAGAAAATCTTCATTTCTCCTGTGCCCTGAAATATCTAGTTCCCAGTTTCCATGAGGAGTCTTCTCAGAGAATGGCTCAACTCTCCTGCCTGTGAGAAAGGATCAGAAGGGATTATTAACAAAACAAAAGATGGAGCTGAGATCCAGAGAGAAACTCTACCTTTAAAAAATATCATAAATAGGAAAAATTACCAAAAAAAAATGAGGAGACAGAAGCAGAGAGAGACAGACACCTCAGAGACAAAGAGACAGAGATAGAAGGCCTGAGGGGCTCCCTACCACACTAGCTTTGCTTCCTGGAGGCTGAATTATGAGTAGAAAATCTTCATTTCTCCTGTGCCCTGAAATATCTAGTTCCCAGTTTCCATGAGGAATCTTCTCAGAGAATGGCTCAACTCTCCTGCCACACTAGGTTTGCTTGCTGGAGGCTGAATTATGAGTAGAAAATCTTCATTTCTCATTTGCCCTGAAATATCTAGTTCCCAGTTTCCATGAGGAATCTTCTCAGAGAATGGCTCAACTCTCCTGCCACACTAGCTTTGCTTGCTGGAGGCTGAATTATGAGTAGATAATCTTCATTTCTCCTGTGCCCTGAAATATCTAGTTCCCAGTTTCCATGAGGAATCTTCTCAGAGAATGGCTCAACTCTCCTGCCACCCTAGGTTTGCTTGCTGGAGGCTGAATTATGAGTAGAAAATCTTCATTTCTCCTGTGCCCTGAAATATCTAGTTCCCAGTTTCCATGAGGAATCTTCTCAGAGAATGGCTAAACTCTAATGCCACACTAGGTTTGCTTGCTGGAGTCTGAATTATGAGTAGAAAATCTTCATTTCTCCTGTGCCCTGAAATATCTAGTTCCCAGTTTCCATGAGGAATCTTCTCAGAGAATGGCTCAACTCTCTTGCCTGCGAGAAAGGAGCAGAAGGGATTATTAACAAAACAAAAGATGGAGCTGAGATCCAGAGAGAAACTCTACCTTAAAAAAAATCGTAAAAAGGAAAAATTACCAAAAAAAAAATGAGGAGACAGAAGCAGAGAGATACAGAGACCTCAGAGACAAAGAGACAGAGATAGAAGGCCTGAGGGGCTCCCTACCACACTAGATTTGCTTGCTGGAGGCCGAATTATGAGTAGAAAATCATCATTTCTCCTGTGCCCTGAAATATCTAGTTCCCAGTTTCCAAGAGGAATCTTCTCAGAGAATGTTTCAACTCTCCTGCCACACTAGGTTTGCTTGCTGGAGGCTGAATTATGAGTAGAAAATCTTCATTTCTCCTGTGCCCTGAAATATCTAGTTCCCAGTTTCCATGAGGAATATTCTCAGAGAATGGCTCAACTCTCCTGCCACACTAGCTTTGCTTGCTGGAGGCTGAATTATGAGTAGAAAATCTTGATTTCTCCTGTGCTCTGAAATATCTAGTTCCCAGTTTCCATGAGGAATCTTCTCAGAGAGTGGCTCAACTCTCCTGCCACACTAGGTTTGCTTGCTGAAGGCTGAATTATGAGTAGAAAATCTTCATTTCTCCTGTGCCCTGAAATATCTTGTTCCCAGTTTCCATGAGGAATCTTCTCAGAGAATGGCTCAACTCTCCTGCCACACTAGCTTTGCTTGCTGGAGGCTGAATTATGAGTAGAAAATCTTCATTTCTCCTGTGCCCTGAAATATCTAGTTCCCAGCTTCCATGAGGAATCTTCTCAGAGAATGGCTCAACTCTCCTGCCACACTAGGTTTGCTTGCTGGAGGCTGAATTATGAGTAGAAAATCTTCATTTCTCATTTGCCCTGAAATATCTAGTTCCCAGTTTCCATGAGGAATCTTCTCAGAGAATGGCTCAACTCTCCTGCCACACTAGCTTTGCTTGCTGGAGGCTGAATTATGAGTAGATAATCTTCATTTCTCCTGTGCCCTGAAATATCTAGTTCCCAGTTTCCATGAGGAATCTTCTCAGAGAATGGCTCAACTCTCCTGCCACCCTAGGTTTGCTTGCTGGAGGCTGAATTATGAGTAGAAAATCTTCATTTCTCCTGTGCCCTGAAATATCTAGTTCCCAGTTTCCATGAGGAATCTTCTCAGAGAATGGCTCAACTCTAATGCCACACTAGGTTTGCTTGCTGGAGTCTGAATTATGAGTAGAAAATCTTCATTTCTCCTGTGCCCTGAAATATCTAGTTCCCAGTTTCCATGAGGAATCTTCTCAGAGAATGGCTCAACTCTCTTGCCTGCGAGAAAGGAGCAGAAGGGATTATTAACAAAACAAAAGATGGAGCTGAGACCCAGAGAGAAACTCTACCTTAAAAAAAATCGTAAAAAGGAAAAATTACCAAAAAATATATGAGTAGACAGAAGCAGAGAGATACAGAGACCTCAGAGACAAAGAGACAGAGATAGAAGGCCTGAGGGGCTCCCTACCACACTAGATTTGCTTGCTGGAGGCCGAATTATGAGTAGAAAATCATCATTTCTCCTGTGCCCTGAAATATCTAGTTCCCAGTTTCCAAGAGGAATCTTCTCAGAGAATGGCTCAACTCTCCTGCCACACTAGCTTTGCTTGCTGGAGGCTGAATTATGAGTAGAAAATCTTCATTTCTCCTGTCCCTGAAATATCTACTTCCCAGTTTCCATGAGGAATCTTCTCAGAGAATGGCTCAACTCTCCTGCCACACTAGGTTTGCTTGCTGGAGGCTGAATTATGAGTATTAAATCTTCATTTCTCCTGTGCCCTGAAATATCTAGTTCCCAGTTTCCATGAGGAATCTTCTCAGAGAATGGCTCAACTCTCCTGCCACTCTAGGTTTGCTTGCTGGAGGCTGAATTATGAGTAGAAAATCTTCATTTCTCCTGTGCCCTGAAATATCTAGTTCCCAGTTTCCATGAGGAATCTTCTCAGAGAATGGCTCAACTCTCCTGCCACACTAGGTTTGCTTGCTGGAGGCTGAATTATGAGTAGAAAATCTTCATTTCTCATGTGCCCTGAAATATCTAGTTCCCAGTTTCCATGAGGAATCTTCTCAGAGAATGGCTCAACTCTCCTGCGACACTAGCTTTGCTTGCTGGAGGCTGAATTATGAGTAGAAAATCTTCATTTCTCCTGTGCCCTGAAATATCTAGTTCCCAGTTTCCATGAGGAATCTTCTCAGAGAATGGCTCAACTCTCCTGCCACACTAGGTTTGCTTGCTGGAGGCTGAATTATGAGTAGAAAATCTTCATTTCTCCTGTGCCCTGAAATATCTAGTTCCCAGTTTCCATGAGGAATCTTCTCAGAGAATGTCTCAACTCTCCTGCCACACTAGGTTTGCTTGCTGGAGTCTGAATTATGAGTAGAAAATCTTCATTTCTCCTGTGCCCTGAAATATCTAGTTCCCAGTTTCCATGAGGAGTCTTCTCAGAGAATGGCTCAACTCTCCTGCCTGCGAGAAAGGAGCAGAAGGGATTATTAACAAAACAAAAGATGGAGCTGAGATCCAGAGAGAAACTCTACCTTAAAAAAATATCGTAAATAGGAAAAATTACCAAAAAAAAAATGAGGAGACAGAAGCAGAGAGAGACAGAGACCTCAGAGACAAAGAGACAGAGATAGAAGGCCTGAGGGGCTCCCTACCACACTAGCTTTGCTTGCTAGAGGCTGAATTATGAGTAGAAAATCTTCATTTCTCCTGTGCCCTGAAATATCTAGTTCCCAGTTTCCATGAGGAATCTTCTCAGAGAATGGCTCAACTCTAATGCCACACTAGGTTTGCTTGCTGGAGTCTGAATTATGAGTAGAAAATCTTCATTTCTCCTGTGCCCTGAAATATCTAGTTCCCAATTTCCATGAGGAATCTTCTCAGAGAATGGCTCAACTCTCTTGCCTGCGAGAAAGGAGCAGAAGGGATTATTAACAAAACAAAAGATGGAGCTGAGATCCAGAGAGAAACTCTACCTTAAAAAAATCGTAAAAAGGAAAAATTACCAAAAAAAAAATGAGGAGACAGAAGCAGAGAGAGACAGAGACCTCAGAGACAAAGAGACAGAGTTAGAAGGCCAGAGGGGCTCCCTACCACACTAGCTTTGCTTGCTTGGGGCTGAATTATGAGTAGAAAATCTTCATTTCTCCTGTGCCCTGAAATATCTAGTTCCCAGTTTCCATGAGGAATCTTCTCAGAGAATGGCTCAACTCTAATGCCACACTAGCTTTGCTTGCTGGAGGCTGAATTATGAGTAGAAAATCTTGATTTCTCCTGTGCCCTGAAATATCTAGTTCCCAGTTTCCATGAGGAATCTTCTCAGAGAATGGCTCAACTCTCCTGCCACACTAGGTTTGCTTGCTGGAGGCTGAATTATGAGTAGAAAATCTTGATTTCTCCTGTGCCCTGAAATATCTAATTCCCAGTTTCCATGAGGAATCTTCTCAGAGAGTGGCTCAACTCTCCTGCCACACTAGGTTTGCTTGCTGGAGGCTGAATTATGAGTAGAAAATCTTCATTTCTCCTGTGCCCTGAAATATCTAGTTCCCAGTTTCCATGAGGAATCTTCTCAGAGAATGGCTCAACTCTCCTGCCACACTAGGTTTGCTTGCTGGAGGCTGAATTATGAGTAGAAAATCTTCATTTCTCCTGTGCCCTGAAATATCTAGTTCCCAGTTTCCATGAGGAATCTTCTCAGAGAATGGCTCAACTCTCCTGCCACACTAGGTTTGCTTGCTGGAGGCTGAATTATGAGTAGAAAATCTTCATTTCTCCTGTGCCCTGAAATATCTAGTTCCCAGTTTCCATGAGGAATCTTCTCAGAGAATGGCTCAACTCTCCTGCCACACTAGGTTTGCTTGCTGGAGGCTGAATTATGAGTAGAAAATCTTCATTTCTCCTGTGCCCTGAAATATCTAGTTCCCAGTTTCCATGAGGAATCTTCTCAGAGAATGGCTCAACTCTCCTGCCACACTAGCTTTGCTTGCTGGAGGCTGAATTATGAGTAGAAAATCTTCATTTCTCCTGTGCCCTGAAATATCTAGTTCCCAGTTTCCA
The DNA here is from genome assembly GCA_026018925.1 of Tupaia tana. Lineage (NCBI taxonomy): Eukaryota > Metazoa > Chordata > Mammalia > Scandentia > Tupaiidae > Tupaia > Tupaia tana. The sequence continues at coordinate 78,203,710 of JAKSZU010000009.1, read as the reverse complement.
TGAGGAATCTTCTCAGAGAATGGCTCAACTCTCCTGCCTGCGAGAAAGGAGCAGAAGGGATTATTAACAAAACACAAGATGGAGCTGAGAGCCAGAGAGAAACTCTACCTTTAAAAAAATCGTAAAAAAGAAAAATTACCAAAAAAAAAAATGAGGAGACAGGATCAGAGAGAGACAGAGACCTCAGAGACAAAGAGACAGAGATAGAAGGCCTGATTGGCTCCCTACTACACTAGCTTTGCTTGCTGGAGGCTGAATTATGAGTAGAAAATCTTCATTTCTCCTGTGGCCTGAAATATCTTGTTCCCAGTTTCCATGAGGAATCTTCTCAGAGAATGGCTCAACTCTCCTGCCACACTAACTTTGCTTGATGGAGGCTGAATTATGATTAGAAAATCTTCATTTCTCCTGTGCCCTGAAATATCTAGTTCAGAGTTTCCATGAGGATCCTTCTCAGAGAATGGCTCAACTCTCCTGCCACACTAGCTTTGCTTGCTGGAGGCTGAATTATGAGTAGAAAATCTTCATTTCTCCTGTGCCCTGAAATATCTGGTTCCCAGTTTCCATGAGGAATCTTCTCAGAGAATGGCTCAACTCTCCTGCCACACTAGGTTTGCTTGCTGGAGGCTGAATTATGAGTAGAAAATCTTGATTTCTCCTGTGCCCTGAAATATCTAGTTCCCAGTTTCCATGAGGAATCTTCTCAGAGAATGGCTCATCTCTCCTGCCACACTAGCTTTGCTTGCTGGAGGCTGAATTATGAGTAGAAAATCTTCATTTCTCCTGTGCCCTGAAATATCTAGTTCCCAGTTTCCATGAGGAATCTTCTCAGAGAATGGCTCAACTCTCCTGCCACACTAGCTTTGCTTGCTAGAGGCTGAATTATGAGTAGAAAATCTTCATTTCTCCTGTGCCCTGAAATATCTAGTTCCCAGTTTACATGAGGAATCTTCTCAGAGAATGGCTCAACTCTCCTGCCACATTAGGTTTGCTTGCTGGAGGCTGAATTATGAGTAGAAAATCTTCATTTCTCCTGTGCCCTGAAATATCTTGTTCCCAGTTTCCATGAGGAATCTTCTCAGAGAATGGCTCAACTCTCCTGCCTTTGCTTGCTGGAGGCTGAATTATGAGTAGAAAATCTTCATTTCTCCTGTGCCCTGAAATATCTAGTTCCCAGTTTCCATGAGGAATCTTCTCAGAGAATGGCTCCTCCTATATTAATCTTTTAAAAAATAATTAATTTCTTCCATGAATGAAACAGGGATAGAATTCCCAACAGGGTTTTAATGCCGTGATACACTCTTAGCCTTAGTCAACCCCAGAAAATGGTCAAATGCATGCCTGCATACTCAGTGAGGTCTCTGAATGTGAACTTGGAACCCATATGGGCCAATCTTGCAGAGTAGCTCATTTTACCACTGTGACTCTGTTCAACACCTATTAATTTTTTATTTTTGGCTGTCTTAGAGATTATAAAAATTTTCCCTGGCTTACTAGTCTCTACCAGAAATGGCAGAAACCTATTACTCTTTTTTTTAAAAAAAAATATTTATTTTAATTTTATCTATTCATTCATTTATTTTATTTTTCCAGAGAGAGACACAGAGAGAGAAAGTGAGAAAGCAAGCCACCAGGCCTGGGAATTGAACAGTGTTCAGCCATGCGGTAGTGTCCAGCATCTTAACCACTATGCTATCTGCTGGCCCCAGAGTCCTATTTACCTTAGAACTACTTAATGCCTTTCTGCCCTTTTTGCTTTTGTTGACCTGGGTTTTTTTTACTCTATGTATGCATATTTTGTATTATTTTTTTAAAAGAGATTTTTGCTATTGGGCACCTGCACTCACTGGACAGATAGAGAGAGGCAGAGAGACAGAAAGCAAGAAATCACCCCTCAGGGGTATGGCCACACCGCAATCCCTTCCACGCATAGGCTTTTTTTTATACCTTGGGTAAATATTTTAGAATGGAGTTGTTGGGGGACCAGCAGTTAGTATAATGTCTCGCTGGACTCCCATGCAGTCAACCGTGGTTCGAGTCCCTGACCCGGTGGCTTAAACTCATGCCGGGCGCGTGTACATGCGTGCCCAAGATCCCGAGAAGAGAATGGAGGAGAAGGGATTGCGGCGTGGCCATCCCCCCTGGGGGGTGATTTCTCCCTTTCTGTATCTCTGTCTTTTTCTGATTTTCTGGTGAGCGCACGTGCCCTATAGCAAAGACCTCTCCAAAAAACAGAAAAAGAAAAAAGAAAAAGAATGGAGTGGTTGGGACATATTGTAATAATGTCTTTAACTTTGTATGCATTTGCTAAAATTCTTTTCAGAGTGGTTCTAACTTACATTCCCACTAGCAGTTTAAGAAAGTTTTAAGTAATCAACATTATCACCATTTGGGGTTGTCAGACTTTTATCCATTTTAGTGTTAGTATGGTTGAAATTTGGTGTAGTTTTGTCTTAGATTTCCTGGATGCTTAATTATGTTGAGTATCTTTTTATGAGCTTATAGGCATTTCTACAACTCCTTTTGTGAAGTATTTTCTAACCTTTACCTACTTTTAAAGTTGTGTATTAAGTTATGAGGCATTTCTGGCATTTCTGTATTTTCTAGATATAGTTTGTCATATATGTGAATTGCAAATATTTTCTTCAGTCTTTGTTTTTTATTTAATATTTTTAACAATGATTTATAAAGAGTGGGTTATAATTTGATAAATTCCAAGTTAATATTTTTTTTAAAAATGGTTACTGATTTTTAATATTATTTCTAAGTAATCTTTACATATTTCAAGTTTGTAATAAATATTTTCTTATATAAATATTTTCTTTATATATATATTATATATATTATATATTTATATATTTTCTTCTAAAAATTCTATAATTTTAGCTTTTTTATTTAGATACATGATCCTTTTTAAAGAAAATTTTGTGTATAACTTGAGATATGAGTCAAAATGTAATATTTCCATACAGATTTGAAGTTGCGACATGATTTGTTGAAAGAACGTTTCTTCCTAAATTAAATAAGTTTTCCAATTTTGTTGAAAATTAATTGATCTCATATATGTGTAAGTCTATTTTTGAATTTTCATCTGGTCCTATAGATCCATATATCGATCTTATGCATATGCCACATTGTCTTGATTACTATAACTTTATAAAATATTATGGAATCAGGTACCCAGATTCTCTAAATTTTTTGTTTTCCAATATTCTTTTGGCTACCATTTAATCCTTTACTTTTCCACATAAATTTAGAATTATTTTCTATACAAATACCTACTGGCATTTTGACTGGGATTACATTGACTATACTGACTCATTTGGGAGAAAATTCACATTTCTTTTTCTTTTTAGAGAGATTTTTGCTGTAGGGCATGCATGCTCACCACAGAGACAGAGAGACAGAAAGTGAGAAATCACCCCTAGTGGAGATGATCATCCTGCAATTCCTTCTCTTCCATTCTCCTCTTGGGATCTTGGTCATGCACGCATATGTGCCTGGCATGAGTTTTAGGCCACCAGGTCTGGGACTCAAACCATGGTTGACTACAAGGGAGTACAATGATGTAACCATTATGCCACATACTGGTACCAAAAATTCACATCCTAACAATGCTGATTTTTCTACTCACTACTGGAGAATCTCCATTAATTTGCATATTATTTAATTTATCTAGAGATCTTTATATGTCAATGCATAGGTCTTAGAGATTAATTTTTAATTTAAAAAATAATTTTTGATCTATTTATTTATAAGTAGTTTTTGCTATTTTATTTTTAGATGCTTATTTTTCTGTATAAATGCAAACAATTTTAATATATTCACCTATACCTTATGACTTCATTAAACTCAATTATTAATTTTCATATTACTTTCTTATGTATTGTTTAATATTTTTCTATTTAAATGATCATGTCTTTTATTAATAAAACAATTTGATTCTCACTTTAAAACCAATGTCTTTTATTTTACCTTACATTATTGCACTTTTTATTTCACACCTCTAGTGTGTTATTAAAGGAGTGGAGAGTCTAAATATATTTGCCTTATTTCACATCTTTTAGAAAAGTATTCAATGTTTCATCATTAAGTGTGAAGATTGCAATTTGTTTTCTATAGATGGTTTTTGTCAGATTAAAAAAATTCCTTTGTATGCTTTGTTTACTAAGTTTTAATTATAAATGGTTATGAACTTAGTCTTATGCTTCTTTATACACCTTGAATGTGCATATATTATTTCTTTCATAGTTTGTTAAAATAATGAAATGTTAATTGACTTTTAGTAGTAGCATGTTGAAATAAAATTGACATAAACACCACACACATTTGTTTTCTCCATCCAGCATTATTAAGGTGTGATTGACAAAAATTTTATATATTTAAGGTGCATAACTTAATTTCTTGATATATATATTGCAAAACAAATACTGCAATCAAATTGATTAACATATTTATCACCACTAATGGTTATTAATTTCTTTTGGTGAGAACACTCGAGCCCTACTTCTTAGAAAATATGCAATATACTCACAAGAGATGGGTGTGAATGCCAGATATGGTGTGTGTGGAGGAGTGGAGCCTGGGGAAGGACATTTGGAGGAAGGATAAAGAGACAGAGCATTGTTGGAACAGGGAGGTAGTGTTATTTGTTGAAGATATTTTGATCAACTGGACCGGGGAGAAATGTTCACATATTGAAATGTTCACTTTGTAAGCTAAATAATGCGATTGAATGTATAAAAGAAGTAAATAAATAAATACATAAAATTTTTAAAAAAGAAAATATACAATACACTAATATTATCTATAATGACTATGTTTTTTTGTTTCTTGGAGAGGTTTTTGCTATAGGGCGCATGTTCTTGCCAGAAAGACAGAGAGATACAGTGAGACAGAAAGTGAGAAATCACCCCCTACGGGGGATGGCTACTCCACAATCCCTTCTCCTCCATTCTCCTCTTGGGCACGCACGCATACGTGCCCGTTGTGAGTTTAAGCTACCGGATCCAGGACTCAAACTGCTGTTGACTACATGGGAGTCAAGTGACATGGCTATTAGGCCATCTGCTAGTTCCTAATCACTATGTTTTTAAAATCTTTTTAATTACATTTAATCATTTCCCATCTTTATGGCATACAAATGGTTTTCCTTAGCATGAATACAGTGCATATTAGACTTGACTGTAATTACTGTGTTGTCTTTAGGTATCTAGAACTTATTCATAATTACAACGGAAAGTATGTGCCCTTTTATCAATGTTGCCCACTTTCTCTGCAACCCCAACCACTATTTCACTCTTTTACTAGGCGTTTGACTTTGTTTTAGATTTCAGATTAAGCTAGATAATGCAGTATTTCTCTTTGTGTGTCTGTTTAATGCAAAGTCATGCAAATTTATCAAGGCTGCTGCAAATGTCAGAATCTTCTTCTACGTCCCTTTTTTTTTAATTTCCAGAGAGTGTCTATGGTCACTAGAGATAGACAGAGAGATACAAAGATGCATAGAGATAGAATGAGAAAGCACTTCCCAATTTGGCATGATCATGTTGCAATCCCTTCTCCATTTTTTATGCTGTCAATTTTGTTCATGTATGCAGATGTACCTGGTATGTTTTTCAAGACACCAAGTGGGACTAGAACTCTACTCAGTCATACAGATCTGGATTTCCTAAATTGTTAGGCATGAGGCCAGTCTCAGGATTTTCCTTTTTTTTGAGGCTGGATAATATTCCTGTGTGTTTGTGTGTGTGTCTTTCTGTGTATCTCTCATATTTTATTTATCTATTAATCTGTTGATAGACACATTTTGGCTGTTTTATATCATTGGTGAATGTGATTTATGTTGCAATAAACATGGAGGTGAAAATAACTCTTTGAGATAGTAATTTTATTTCCTTTGGGTGTATAGCCAGTATGGAAGTTGTATTTAAGATATTTTTGAAGAACATCCACATTGTTTTCCATAATGGATATACAATATTTTCTAAACAACGGTGTGCAAAGATTTCTTTATCTCTAAATTTTCTCCAACACTTATTATCTTTTGATTTTTTGAAAATAGTGACCCTGATAGACGTAAATAATATCCTATTGTGGCTTCATCTGCATGTTTCTAATGATTGGTGATAGTGAACATCTTTTATATACCTGTTGGCTATCATTATTTCTTCTGTGAAGAAATATTCATTCAAGTTCTTTTCCTATTTTTAAATCAAATTGCTTGTCTTTTTGCTGTTGAGTTGTGTGAGTTCCTTATAAATTTTGAATATTAACTCCTTAGATCTATAGTTCATAAATATTTTCTTCCAATCAATAGGCTGTTTCTTTCTTTCTTTCTTTTTTTTTTTTTTTGGAGAGGTTTTCGCTATAAGGTGTGTGTCCCGACCTGGTTCGGGCGCCACGTGTCCCGACCCGGTGGGACAGTCGAACAGGTTTCCTGAGGGAAGGAGTGAGAGCCGGAACAAGCGGCACAGTGTCACAGCTCAGAGACGACACAGTGTCGTCTGTTTATTGTGGGCAGCACGGTACAGCACGGAGACGACGCGGTGTCACAACTCTTCAGGCTCGTCTGGAGACAATGTAGTGTTACAGCTCTTCAGGGTCGTCTGGAGACTGTGCGGTGTTTCAGCTCTGCAGGCTCTCCAGGGTCGTCGTCTTCCTGGTCTTCTGTGTTGTCTTCGTTGTCTTCCTGGTCGTCTGGCTATTGTGGGCCAGGCATGGTGGTTATATACACATTGGTGGATCGCAAAGGTGGGTTATGATTGGTTGCAAATGGTGGGCCGTGATTGGTTGTAAATGGTGGGCCGTGATTGGTTGTAAGTGGTGGGTTATGATTGGTTGCTTTTGGACCAATCATGAGGTGCCAGATATGCAAATCTGAGGGATTCTAGTGGCCAATCATGGCAATTGTTTGCTCTCTGAGAAACCTCGGCAGACTCGCTCGTGCGCAGCCTCCCACATATCCCCCTTCTCTGTTTTGAGAGATGAGGTAAAGGCCTGGGGGAATCGTGCCTGTCTTAGGTTGGAGTCATTTATAGAACCATAAGTCCATTCTTACCCATCATTGGAGAGTCCCATAGCTATGATGGGCCTCCTGTCTTAGGTGGAAGGACTGAAGAGTTATTGGGTTCATCAGACTCTCTTACCCGTCTTTGGCTAACTGATTCAGCGTCTCAGGCAAGATCAGTATAGGGGTGTTGATCTTCCATAAGTGAGTCAATTTGTTGTTTGAGGAATGACATGCGCCTATTAAATATAACAGGTCCCAGTGAGCAAACAATTAAAAAGCCAATGGATGGGCCAAGGAGGGGGAGCGGGAAAGGGAGGAGACCGTTCCAGGCAGACCATCGGCGAGTTGTTTTCTACGTTGTTGGAGAGATCGTTGGAGTTGATGTATGTTGTCACGAACGATGCCGGACTTGTTGGCGTAAAAGCAGCGTTCCTGTAAAGCAAGACAGAGACCTCCCTGTTCTGCCAGGAGGAGATTTAAACCTCGTCTATTTTGAAGAACCACCTCAGCCGGGGAATCTAGTTGGTTTGAGATAAGACCCTCAGTGACTTGGCGTAATAACCCTAGCCAGTGGAGCCGGCAGCTGTAGCTGCGGTTAGGGAAACACAAAGGCTGAGAGTTTTGAAATTTAAGAAGGATAGCTCGGGCTAACGTTTGCCAATCAGATGGTATGAGCCAGCCCTTGGTGATAGCTTCAACTATAGCTAAGGTATATGGAGCAGTAGCTCCGTATTGGGCAACTGCCGCCTTAGTCTCTTTTACCATAAACCTACTGTGACGGCGCCAAACCTGTTCTTGGGGATCTATAGTTTCCATAACAGGGAATGTCTCAAAGTCTGTCATATGTGACCCCTGAACTAGTTTTGTTTCTTTGTCTGTATTGGTTTTTAGTTTCTCTAATTGTGATACAAAAAGTATCTGCATGGATAATATTAAACCCACAATGTAGAAAATGCTATATGCTATGTAGACTCTTTTGCTATATCTCTGCATCAGTAACAACACAAACAGGTGCAGTGGAATAAGGTTGATGATAAACACATAACCACCCCAAGCAGAGACCATATAGAAATATGATAAACAGCAGCACATTGTCCAAAAAACTGACTCAGTTTTTGACTCATTTTTCTTTGGCTCTTGTAGAGACTTAAGGTTGTTTTTATTTTTTAGTTTTTTGGATATTTTGGGTTTTGTCTCACCTTCAGGGCTTTTAACTTCTTCCTCACTATCTAGGGAAATAAGATCCTCTCCCTGTTCTTTTTCAATTTTAGAATCCATGGTTAGATCTGAGGCGGCTATAGCCTCCTCCTGGGGTTGATCATTTTGCATGATCTGCTCTCCCTTAGTGACCATAGCGACAATTTTTGGTTCACTGGTGTGGAGCCTGAGAATTTCGTCTATTAAGTTACAGTACAAAAAAAGTAGTCACGGGAACTTTTTCTGGGCCGAATGTGGTATAATAATCTTTTAAAGCGTCCCGTACTCTTTTCCACATTTTCTCATCTATGGTTCCTTCTTGAGGGAACCATGGGCAAACTTCTTTTAAGAAATCAAAAAAGGAGAGCAACTGCTTAATCTTAATCTTAACTCCCCGTGTCTTGAGGGCTTCTTTCAAGCCCTGAACAAATAATTCGTGCTGACTAAGCTTTTGTTCGTGCTGACTAAGCTCTTGTTTGTGCTGACTAAGCTCTTGTTCATGCTGACTGAGCTCTTGTTCGTGCTGGCTAAGCTCTTGTCCCATTATTACCCTTATTACTTGTCCCATTATTACCTTTATTACTTATAAGTAAGCAATCTTTGTTACTCACCGGGACGATTCTCTGCCGTTCCCTCTCAGACGATTCTCTGCTGTCCTATCCTCGGACGATTCTCTGCCGTCCTATCTCGGGACGATTCTCTGCCGTCCTCTCCTCGGACGATTCTCTGCCATCCCCTCCTCGGACGATTCTCTGCTGTCCCCTCCTCGGACGATTCTCTGCCGTCCTATCTCGGGACGATTCTCTGCCGTCCCCTCCTTGGGTGCTCTTCACTGGATCCTTCGTACTCAGGTCCCTTGTTCGAGCGCCACTTGTCCCGACCTGGTTCGGGAGCCACGTGTCCCGACCTGGTGGGACAGTCGAACAGGTTTCCTGAGAGAAGGAGTGAGAGCCGGAACAAGCGGCACAGTGTCACAGCTCGGAGACGACACAGTGTCGTCTGTTTATTGTGGGCAGCACGGTACAGCACGGAGACGATGCGGTGTCACAGCTCTTCAGGCTCGTCTGGAGACGATGTAGTGTTACAGCTCTTCAGGGTCTTCTGGAGACTGTGCGGTGTTTCAGCTCTGCAGGCTCTCCAGGGTCGTCATCTTCCTGGTCTTCCATGTTGTCTTCATTGTCTTCCTGGTCGTCTGGCTATTGTGGGCCAGGCATGGTGGTTATATACACATTGGTGGATCGCAAAGGTGGGTTATGATTGGTTGCAAATGGTGGGCCGTGATTGGTTGTAAACGGTGGGCCGTGATTGGTTGTAAGTGGTGGGTTACGATTGGTTGCTTTTGGACCAATCATGAGATGCCAGATATGCAAATCTGAGGGATTCTAGTGGCCAATCATGGCAATTGTTTGCTCTCTGAGAAACCTCGGCAGACTCGCTTGTGCGCAGCCTCCCGCAGGTGTGTGCACTCACAAGAAAGACAGAGAGAGACAGAGAGATAAAAAGCGAGAAATCACCCCCCAGGGGGGATGGCCATGCCGCAATCCCTTCTCCTCCATTCTCCTCTCGGGATTTTGGGCACGCACACACACACACCCAGCGTGAGTTTAAGCCACCGGGTCTGGGACTCGAACCGCAGTCGACTACGTGGGAATCCAGTGACATAGCCATTACGCTAACTGCTGGTCCCCTCCATAGGCTGTTTTTCATTTTATTGCCTGTATTATTTTGATGAAGATTTTTAGTTTGATATCCTCCCACTTGTCTGTTTTTGCTTTTGTTGCCTGTGCTTTTGGGGTCATATCCAAAGAGCCATAGTTAAAGCCAATGTCAAGGAGATTTTTCTCTTTTTTTTTCCAACAATTTCTATGATTTTAAGTCTTATGTTTCTATATTTAATAAATTTTTGAGTTTTTATTTGTGTGTGTGCACATGGTGTAAAGCAAGGATCCAGTTTCATGCTTTTTTGTGTAAAAATCTAGTTTCCCAACACCATTCATTAAAAAAAAACTTTTTTTATTGTGTTATCTTGCTGTCCTTTTCAAAAATTAGCTCATTATATACATTTGGGCATATTTCTGGGTTCTTCATTCTCTCTTATTGATTATTATGTCTGATTTTTTATGCTAGTACCATACTGTTTTGATCATTATAACTTTTTAGTATAGTTTAAAATCAGGGATTGTGGGTCCAGGAGATGTTGTAGCAGTTATGTTGCTGGACTCCCACATGGGTGACCATAGTTTGAGTCCTGGACCTGGTGGCTAGAAACTCACACTGGGCACATGAGTGTGTGTGCTGATGGCCCAGGAGGAAAATAGAGTAGAAGGGATTGTGGCATGGCCATCCCCCCTCAGAGATGATTTCTCACTTTCTCTCTCACTGTCCCTTTCTCTCTCTCTGGCTTGTGTACATGCCCTAAAGCAAAAAACTCTTTTAAAAAATTAAAATCAGGGGCTCTCTGAGCAGACTCCTCATGGATACTGGGAACTAGATTTTTCAGGGAACAGGAGAAATGAAGATTTTCTACTCATAATTCAGCCTCCAGCAAGCAGAGCTAGTGTGGCAGGAGAGTTGAGCCCTTCTCTGAGCAGACTCCTCATGGATACTGGGAACTAGATTTTTCAGGGAACAGGAGAAATGAAGATTTTCTACTCATAATTCAGCCTCCAGCAAGCAGAGCTAGTGTGGTAGGGAGCCCCTCTGGCCTTCTATCTCTGTCACTGTGTCTCTGAGGTCTCTGTCTCTCTCTGCTCCTGTCTCCTCATCTTTGTTTTTTGGTAATTTTTCCTTTTTATGATTTTTTTAAAGGCAAAGTTTTTCTCTGGCGCTCTGCTCCTCCCATTGTTTTGTTAATAATCCCTTCTGCTTCTTCCTCCCAGGCAGGAGAGTTGAGCCCTTCTCTGAGCAGACTCCTCATGGATACTGGGAACTAGGTTTTCTGTTTTGTGATTTTTTTCTTTAAAAAAAAAAACAAGAAAGAAAAGTAATTACAATTTTTTTATTTTTTGTCTTTTTTTCTCTCTTTTTGTTGTTGTTTCTCTCTCTCTTTTTCATTTTCCTTTTTCTTGTATCTCCACCCAATATCTACTGAATCTGCTGCACCAGCGATCACAACAGAACGGCAAGCAGATTCTAGAACACCTCTGTCTGCTTGTTCCTGTACATTGAGGCTTAACTTCAAGAATTTGAAAGAAACACGCCATTCATCAGATGACAAGAAATCACCGCCGGATCACGAGAAATATGGGAAAACGAGAAAATACCTCTCCTCCACGGGAAAAGAGTAACTCTTCTTCATCCACAAGCAGTTCGGTGAAAGTCATGGAAATGTCTGATAAGGAATTTAGAGCATTCGTAATGTCGAAGCTAACAGAGATGGAAGAAAAGAGAGATAATGAACTGCTAAAGAGAAAGGAGAAAGAAGTTGCCGAGTTCCAGGAGATGAGGAAATTCTTGCAAGATCTAAAAGAGGAATTACACACTTTACAAAAGACTCAAACGGAACTGCTAGAGATGAAGGCTATAATACAAGAAGTCAAAATCTCCCTAGAAAGTATTAAAAGCAGACTAGATCATTCAGAAAATAGAATCTCAGGTGTAGAAGAGAAAATGGCTGGCTTAGAAAAATCCACCATGAAGACTGAGAAAATGGCTCAAAAATTTGAGAATGATATGCGAGAAGTACTGGATACCATCAAACGTCCAAATATCCGGATAATTGGCATTCCAGAAGGTGAAGAGACCCATAAGGGCATTGATAATCTATTCCATGAAATCCTGCAAGAAAACTTTCCAAACCTAGAGAGGCATTCAAAGATCCAGTCCCAGGAAATACAAAGGACTCCAAATAGAATCAACCCAAGAAGATCTTCTCCAAGACACATTATAGCCAGGTTGACCAAAACCACAGACAAAGACAAGATACTAAGATTGGCAAGAGAGAAACATCAAGTTACCTACAAAGGACATCCCATCAGGCTAACAGCAGATCTCTCATCGGAAACAATGCGAGCGAGGAGAGAATGGGAAAATATATTCAAAGTGTTACGAGAGAAGCAATTTCAGCCAAGAATACTGTACCCGGCAAGATTATCTTTCAGGTGGGAAGAAAAGACAAGAACATTCTCAGATAAACAAAACCTGAAAGAATTTACCAACACCAGACCAGATCTCCAAGAAGTTCTCAAGGGTGTGTTGTATCAAGAAAATTAAACACAGACACATGGAAATAAGAGTCCAAAAACTATGAAAGTGGCCAACTTAATCATAGGGACAAGTATGGAGTTGAATATTATATCCTAGAATTTAATCAGGAAAATTGAACCAGAACAGAAGATAAAAGTACATGAGACTGATAGGTTCATACACCTACCATTTGAACAGAATCCTAACTTGTTTCCTGGCTTAAAGCAAAGTTCCTTGGCACTTCTTTGAGTTAAGTTAAAACTGGTTTTCTTAGTAGTAATGAGTGAACTCAACACTGAAAGTAGTTAGATTATGTCGGAAATTGTGTGACCAATGCAATGTGGGTGGGAAGGGAATGAAGGACAATTGTAGACACCGGAGGTGGTGTGAGAGGAGGGTGGGAAGGGACAGAAGGTCAGAAAGAGGGGTGGAAGTAATTCTAGGAACTAGTAATGGAAAATTTTCTGTAACGTGCATGATTGTATCACTATACAGTGTGTACTGGATGGGAGATTGCATTTTGTATGCTGTGATGAAGCTTAGGGAAGGAATGTAAATTGAGTTACAAAAAGAAAAAAAGTTTCAGAAAAAAAAAATATATATATATATACCTAATGACTGCAGTAGGATATGTAGCCACAGCTAGGTGCTACTTTATAGGATGCGTAAAGTAAGACTTGTGTTCATGGAAATGAGGGTATCACCTGTGTTTGCTATGAGGGTATTCCGATTGATTAGGGTCTTTGGCGATACAATAATTGTGAGGAGAAAACAGTATAGAATGCAAACATAGATACCAGAGACTGTGGGAGGAGAGTGGGAGATGGCAGAGGGTAAGAGATAGAGAATCAAGGATGGGGGGAAAAAAGCAAAACATACAGAAGACAAGATCATTTACTGACAATAACATGTTTGTTGATGTGCTTGATTGAGACAATATATAGTGTACTTTGGATGGAAAATAAATAAATAAATAAATAAAATGAAAAAGAAAAAAAAAATTAAAATCAGGGAATGTGATGTCCTTAATTGTTTTTCTTCCTCAAGATTGCTTTGGTTGGGACCAGCAGTTAGCATAATGACTGTGTCACTGGTCTCCCAGGTAGGCGACCACAGTTTGAGTCCCAGACCTGGTGGCTTAAACTCACGCCGGGCACGTGTGCATGCGTGCCCAAGATCCCGAGAGGAGAATGGAGGAGAAGGGATTGTGGCATGGCCAGCCCCTCTCGGGGATGATTTCTTGCTTCCTGTCTCTCTGTCTCTCTCTGTCTGTCTGGCGAGCGCACACGCCCTATAGCAGAAAGCTCTCAAAAAAAAAAAAAAAAGATTGCTTTGGTTCATTTGGGTATCTTGCAGTTATATACAAAGTTTAACTTTTTGTTTGTTTGTTTCAGTACAAAGTGCCATTGGAATTCTGAGAGGAGTTACATAGAATATGTACATTACTTTGGATAGTATGGACATTTTAACAGTATTGTCTTCCTAACTGTGATATTTTTCCAGAATTTCATTCTTCATTTTTTAAATGAGTATTTTATAACTTTCAGTATAAAAATCTTTGATCTTCTTGGTTAAATTTATATTTAAATGTTTATATGTTTTATGATAATGCAAGTGCGATTATTTTGTAGTTTCTTTTTTAGTTGCCAGAGGACACATGTTCTTACCAGAGAAAGAAAGAAAGAGGGAGAAAGCACCCTCATAGGGTCATACTGCAGGTTTTTCTTCATTTCTCCATCCTATTGGAATTTAGGGCATACATGCACACCCACCTAGCATTTTATTTTAATTTTTATTTTTTAATTTTAAATTTGTTTATTTTATGTTCATTCACTGTATATCATTACAGCATACAAAATAAATTTTCCCACCCAGAATGCACTGTATATTGGCTCAATCAAGGATAGTACCATACATGTTATCTTCAACAATTTTCCTTTTCTTGTTTCTTATATATTTTATTCTTTTTATTTTTCTCCTTGATTCCCTCTTTTTAATCCTCTTCCATTTCCCACCCACCTCCCACACTATCTCAGGTATCTACAGGTGCTTTCTATATTTTTTGTTTGTTTGTTTTTGCTTTTTTCACATTTTATTGATTCAGAAAAGATCTTAATTAAAGTAAATATTTTTTTGGAGAGGTTTTTGCTATAGGGCACGTGCTCTTGCCAAAAAGACAGAGAAAGACAGAGAGACAGAAAGCAAGAAATCACCTCCCAGGGGAGATGGACACACCACAATCCCTTCCCCTCCATTCTCCTTTCTAGATCTTGGGCATGCATGCACATGTGCCTGGCATGAGTTTAAGCCACCAGGTCTGGGACTTGAACCAAAGTCAACTACATGAGAGTCAAGTGATGTAAACATTACACTACCTGCTGGTCCCAGTTTTTTAATTTTTTTTAATTTCATGAAAAGCAGCTTTAGCTTTATTAAATCAAATTAAAAAATGTAAAGATACATTTGCTTAAGACTTAAAGACAGGGAAAAGGTTAAGATTCTGCTTAAACAGTAGGTTGGTACTGAAAACTCAAATAACAGATATGGACAAAGCTAAAATATAATAACAAGTGCATCATATTTTTCTTCTGAAACATTTTTTTTCTCTCTCCATTCCCCCTTTAACTAAAGAGAGGTACAAATTAATTTATTTGCAAAAATAAATAAATAAATAAATTTAGTCTCAATTTTGTGAGTTATTTGTACAAAGCCCCTTAACGATCTTAATTTATCTAGTTGGCATTGTTGGAACCTTTTTTAGGGAACTCCAGATTAGACTCTTTATAAAGGCTATCTAGTCAAGTCAGGAATTCACCACTTGACTATGCCTTTAAATACCTTTACTTGAAAGATTTTGGGGCCTGTCAGAAAGTGACATTCTTCACTTTCCTGCAAGGCAGAATTGTTATGGTTTCAGGCAATCTTTCCAAGAGCTTCTGTTGACTATCTTGAGATCAACCTTAATTCCTTAGCTTTCTGGTCATATCTTCAGATGTGACATTCCAGTCAAAGAACTTGCAATAGCCAGTATTTCCAATTTCTGATGTAAGGCAACAGATATTATTGAACTTATGCAAATAATAATTCTGCCACAAAATAAGAATGCTGATAAATATTTTTCAATTTCCCCAGAGGGGTTAATAAGGAAGAAAATTTTTGTTTTAATTTCAGAAAATAAATTTTAACAAATTGTTGAACCTATCTATAACTCCAAAGAAAACAAAAACTTTTAAATCTGGGAGACAAACCATACAAAAAAAATCAGTAATTTTTTCTTTTTTTGGAGAGGTTTTTGCTATAGGGCGCGTGTGCTCTCCAGACAGACAGAGAGACAGAAAGCGAGAAATCACCCCCCAGGGGGGATGGCCACACCGCAATCCCTTCTCCTCCTTTCTCCTCTAGGGATGTTGGGCATGCATGCACACGTGCCCAGGGTGAGTTTTAAGCCCCTGGGTCCAGGACGCGAACCGCGGTGACCATGTAGGAGTGCAGTGACATAGCCATTACGCTAACTGCTGGTCCCCAAAATCAGTAATGTTTTAATCAAAAGTCATAAAATTCTATTTCACCAGTTAAGTCTCATGTAATTAATCTCTTTTGTTGAATTTGCAGCGTTTCTGTGGTCTGATCTTTCGGTTTTAAGTCCTAGAAGTTAAGACTCTACATTGTTATTATTATTTTTTGAGAGGTTTTTGCTATAGGGCGCGTGCACCCGCCAGACAGACAGAGAGAGACAGAGAGACAGAAAGCGAGAAATCACCCCCCAGGGGGGATGGCCACACCGCAATCCCTTCTCCTCCATTCTCCTCTTGGGATCTTGGGCACGCAAGCACACGTGCCCGGCGTGAGTTTAAGCCACCAGGTCCGAGACTCAAACCGCGGTCGACTATGTGGGAGTCCAGCAACATAGCCATTACGCTAACTGCTGGTCCCAACTCTACACTATTATTGATGCTTCCAGGTGTGACCCTACCATTAGGTTAGCCATTTTCTTAGTGTTTTTTGTTCTCTTATTTCTGTCTGACTCCCTTTAGTTTTCCTGGTGTAACACTCCTTTCAGAACTTCTTGAAGAGCTGGTCTGGTGTTGGTAAATTCTATCAGGTTTTGTTTATCTGAGAATGTTTTTTATCTTTTCTTCCCATACTAAGATAATCTCGCTGGGAATAGTATTCTTTGTTGAAATTGTTTTCCACTTAATACTTTGAATATATTTTCCCATTTTTCCTTGCTCACATTGTTTCCCATGAGAGGTTCAATATTAGTCTAATGGGATAACTGTTGTTAGTAACTTGACGGTTTTCTCTTGCCAGTTTTAGTATTTTGCCTTTGTCTGTGTTTTTGGCCAATCTAGCTATGATATGCTTTGGTGATCTTGGGTTGATTCTATTTGGTGTCCTTTGTATTTCTTGGATCTGGATATCTGACTATCTCTCTAGGTTTGGAAAATTTTCTTCCAGGATTTCATGGAATAAATGATCAATGCCTTTATTAGTTTCCTCACTTTTTGGGATACCGATTATCCAGATAAGTTCTTCACTTTCTGGAATACTGATTATTCAAATATTTGAGCACTTAATGGTATCTAGTATTTCTTATATATTATTCTCATTTTGGGGGGTTATTTTCTCAGTCTTTTTGGTGATTTTTTTTCTGGGTCAGAGGTTTCATCTTTTACATCTGAGATTTGATCTTCTGTATGGTCTAATCTGCTTTTAATACTTCTGAAGGAGGTTTTGATTTTTTGTGTTACAGCCTTCATCTCTCACTTATCATGTGTATTTTTTCTTTCAAATTGTGGAAGAACATCCTCATCTTCTGGAACTTAAATGTCCCTTTTCTCTTGCATGTTATGGAGTTTATTGTTTCTCTTTTGCATCTCAATTAGTGTTGTCACTATGAGTATTCTGAAGTCTTTATTTGATATTTCCATATGTTCCATTGTACTGTCTATGGATGATTAAGGTTGTTGTTTTTCCTGTGGGGAGAGATTTTTTTTGGTTTCTCTTGTTTCTTGTGCCTCTGTGGTGCTTTCTGGTCTTCTGATGGATTATACACTTCTTCTTAATCTATTGGAGTTAACTCTGAGTGTTCAGAAGCATGCTGGAAGAGATGATCTGCAATCTCTCTGCTGTTCTGTTTCTCTGATGCTCACCAAGAAACCTACACTTTGTTGTTGAAACTGGGTATTATAAAATCCTCCCGGTGTCTAGGGAACAAGTGTTTCTGAGCTGAGATGTGGGATTTCAACTGAGAGTTCAGATGTATGTGTGAGGAGGTGAGCTGTGTTCTCTCTGTGGCTTCTTACTTCTCCCTGCTGCTCACTCTGCATTCTCTCTTCTCTGATTTTTAGTCATTTGCTGGCATATTCACTTTTGTCTAATTTGTTTGAGGTTTCTGCAACTGTATGCTCTTATGCTTCACTTTAGTGTGAGGTGATTCTGTGCCAATTTCTCTCCTCTACTGTGTTTTACAACTTGGTATCCACAGGAAGAAATTTGAGTTCAGATTCATAAAGAGTTTCTCCCTTTGGCTAGCAGGTTCAGAGAGACTTGAAGATTTCTATGACCCTGAACATATTCAGATGTTTGGCTACTGTGCTCCTAGATCTGGGTAGACACTCCCAGTGTGGAGACTAAGCTGGGAAGTTAGAAAGTAGGGTAAAGAAAAGATAAAAGGAAAGGAAAATAAAAGGGAAAAATAAAAAAGAAAGACAAAAACAACTCAAAAGGGAAAGAAATTAAAAGCAAAAAATAAAAACTA
Source organism: Tupaia tana (assembly GCA_026018925.1). Taxonomy (NCBI): domain Eukaryota; kingdom Metazoa; phylum Chordata; class Mammalia; order Scandentia; family Tupaiidae; genus Tupaia; species Tupaia tana. The sequence continues at coordinate 78,185,555 of JAKSZU010000009.1, read as the reverse complement.
CAGTGAAAGGAGCAGGGAACAGCTCAGATTTAGATAGCTTTTAAAATTAGCAAGAGAAAAGAGAAGTTAGAAGCAAAAAAAAGTACTTTGAAAATTAAAATAACAAATAAATAAATTTAAAGAGAGAGAGGAGAGAGAGAGACAGGAGCAGAGAGGAGACAAAGATTGTCCTATCTGTGTAGGTTTTGGTGTCTGGTGGGTGAAGTTTAGAGCAGAAATACTTCAATTGTCTTAGCCCCTGAAAGGTGCAAAGCACAGCTCAAATTTAAATGGCTTCTGAAATTAGCAAGAGAAAAGAGAGGTCACAAGCAAAAGAAGTAATTTATTATTTTATTTAAAAAATTTTTTTTGGAGAGGTCTTTGCTATAGGGTACATGCACTCACCAGAAAGACAGAGAGAGAGACAGAAAGTGAGAAATCGCCCCCCAGAGGGAATGGCCACGCAAAAATTTCTTCTCCTCTGTTCTCCTCTCTGGATCTTGGGCATGCACGCATACACGCCTGGCATAAGTTTAAGCCACCAGGTCTGGGACTTGAACTGCTGTAGACTATATAGGAGTCCAGGGGCATAGCCATTATGCCAACTGCTTGTTCCATCAAAAATGTACTTTAAAATTAAAAAAATAATAATTAAATAAAAATGTTTTAAGAGAAAGATAGAGACAGAGAGACAGAGAGAAGTCAAAGATTACCCTACTTGTCTAGGATTTGGGGTATAGTTGGTAAGGTTTAGAGCAGAGATTCTTCAGTTGTCCTAGTTCCTGAAAGGGGCAGGGAACAGCTCAAATTTAGATAGCTTCTGTCTATATTTGGGGGTCTGGTAGGTGAGGTTTCATACCTAGCATGTTTTACAAGCCACTGGGGTGAGGGTTAAAAATGCAGTTGGCTTTGTAGGATCCAGTTCCCTTAGTAACTAGGCTATGAGGCTGGTCTGGGATTGTTTCTTGATTTATATTTTAGATAGACCACTATTGCTGCAAAGACATCCAATCAATTTTTGTTTCTGGATGTTTGTGTCATGTAACTTTAGTACATTTATTTATTATTTTTAGCAGTTATATTGCCAGTCTTTACAGTTATCTGCATATCGAGTCCTATCATCTGTAATTAGTAACAGTTTTATTTTTTTCCTTTTCAATTTAGATGATGTGTATTTATTTTTGTTTCCTGATGCTCTTACTAGCACTTCAAGTACTACGTTGAATAAAAATGGAAAGAGTTGCATCATTACATTGAATCAACTCTTAGAAGATAAGCTTTCCTCTAAGTTCGTATTATCTATGTACCAAGTCTTACAGGAAAAAATTCTCAATGATTGTGATGTCAATTGTGGATTACATATAAATAGCTATTATATTGAGGATATATATTTTATACCTAACTTGAGAGATTAGTTATGAAAGTATGTGGAAATTTGTCAAATGCATTTTCTGAATCTTTTGAGATGAACATGTGGTTTTATGGTTCATTATGTTAATGTGGGGTGTCACAACTGATTTGTACATATATTTTTTTCTTTAAATTTTTTTTCTGAATTTTCTTTTATGTTTTTCATATGTGACAAAAATCCCCATCATTATGTATAGAATATATTCTTTTCAAAAGATAACTTTCAAATTTTTTTGTCTGTTAAATGTTTCTTCTTTTTGCACCTCATACCGACCCTTTATCACTCATTCTTTACCATCCCTACCTTCCTTATAGTGTCTTGTGTCTACACTCACCCTCTCTACTGTCATATCTTCACATCTTTCCACTTGTGCCATAAAGTCCAGATCTTTGGTACCTATTGTGTGGGGGATCTTTCAATGTCTAACTCACTTTATTCAACATTAATTCATCTATATTCATCCACTTTTAATCAAACGATTGGGTCTTATTGTTTTATAAGTTGAGCAATATTCCATAGGGTATATGTGCCAGTTTTTCAACCCATTTGTGAATTTTTGGACACTTAGGTTGATCCCATATTTCAGTAATTGTGAATAATTATACTGCAATAAACATGGATGTGCAAGTGTCTTTCTAAGTGTTTTCCTGTCCTTTTGGTAAATACCAGAGAATAAGATTATGGGTCCTATATTAGTTTAATTTAAAGGTTTTTGAGGAAGTTCCATATTATTTTCCACAAAGGTTGTACTAATTTACATTCCTATCAATATTGTAGGAAGATTTCTTTTTCACCAAAGTTTTGCCTGAACTCAGTGTTCTTTCATTTCTGACTCTAGCCATTCTAACTGGGTTGAAATGGTATCTTATTGTGGTTTTAATTTGCATTTCTCTTATGACAAGAGACTTTGAACATTTTCTCATATGCCCTCTGGCCAATCATAAGTCTTCCTTGGAGAATTATCTATTCAGTTATCTATTCAGAATTATTCTTTTTTTAATGGGTGAATTGCTTGAGTTCATATATATTCCAGTTATTAATCACTTGTCTAAGGAATAATTTGAAAAATGTTCTCTCATTGCAAGGGTTGTCTTTTCACTTAAATTATTCTTTTCTTTGCTGTGAGGAAACTTTTTAGCTTGATGTCATCCTACTTGCCTATTTTGGGAGTTATTGCTTGTGCTTTTTGGTCTACTCGAATGTCTTCAAGAGTTTCCCCTAAATTCTCTGCTAATAGTTTTATAGTTGAGGCTTTATATTTAAATTGTTGATGCATTTCTGTGTTTATTCTTGTAAATGGTAAGAGATAGGGGCCCAGTTTTATTTTTTTCTGCAAGTAGATATACAGTTCTTACAACACCAGTTGTTGAAAAGACTTTCTTTTCTCTACTGTATTGTCTTGTATGCTTTGTCAAAGATCATGTGGCTGTATAATTTTAGGTTTATTTCTGAGTTCTTTAGTTTTTTTTTTTTTTTTTTTTTTTTTTTGAGAGGTTTTTGCTATTGGGCGCATGTGCTCACCAGAAAGACAGAGAGAGATAGAGAGATAGAAAGCGAGAAATCACCCCCCAGGGGAAATGGGCATGCTGCAATCCCTTCTCCTCCATTCTCTCGGGTTCTTGGGCATGCACACATACGTACCCGACATGAATTTTAAGCCACCGGGCCCAGGATTCGAACTGCAGTCGGCTACATGAGAGTTCAGTGACATAGTCATTACGCTAACTGAGTTCTTTAGTTTTTCCATTGGTCTATGTGTCTGTTTTTGTGTCAGTACTATGCTATTTTGATTATCATTGCTTTGTAATATATTTTGAAGGTGAGTGGTGATATGCCTCCTATTTTATTCTTTTTACCTTGATGATATGGGGTCTTTTATGATTCCAAACAAATTTTAGACTTTTTAAAAATTGCCATGCATATTGTCAATGGTAAATTGGATAGGAATCACATTGAATATTTAAATTAATTTGGGTAGAACTGACATTTTGATTATGTTGATTGTTCCAATCCAAGAACATGGAATGTCTTTTAATTATTTTTGTGTCATTCTCAGTTTCTTTTTTTCAGTTTTTCATACTTTTGCTTATAGGGAAGTCTTTCACCTCTTTGGCTAGGTTTATTTGTAAGTATCTTGTTCATTTTGTGAATATGGTAAATGGAATTTCTTTCTTCATTTCTGTCTCAGTCTATTCATTATTGCTGTATAAAAATGCTTTAAATTTTCATATATTCATTTTGTATCCTGATACTTTACTCAATTTATTTATCACTTCTGGGAATTTTTTAATGAATTCCTTTATATTTTCTGTGTATATAATTATTATCATCTGTAAATAGGAAGAGTTTAGCATCTTTTTTTCCTATTTGAATGCCTTTTATTTTTACCTCTTATTGAATGGAATTGGCTACAACTTCCAGCACTATGTTGAAAAGGAGTGGAAAAAGTAGGCAACTTTTTTGTCCTGTTCCAGTTCTTAGTGGGAATGCTTTCAGCTTCTCCTAGTTCAGTATGATAGTAATGAGTCTGTTGTATATGGCTTTTACTGTGTTGAAGAATGTCCCTTTACATTTATTTTGCTGACAGTCTTGATCATGAAGAGATGTTTTATTTTTATCAAATACTTTTTCTGTATCTATGGATATTATCATATGGTTTTTATCTTTCTTTCTGTTAATGTGATGTATTACATTTCTTCTTTTGCATAAATTGAACTATCCTTGTATCCTTGGGATAAAGTCTACCTGGTCATGGTGTACTATCCTTGTATCCTTGGGATAAAGTCTATCTGGTCATGGTGTATAATCTTCATTTTTTTTTTCTGAAAAAAGATTTTTTGTTATTGGGTGTATACATTTGCCAGAAAGACAGAGAAACAGAAAGTGAGAAATATCCCCGCGGGGGATGGCCACACCACAATCCTTTCCTCCTCCATTCTCCTTTCAGGAATTTGGTCACACACACACATGAGTGCGCAAACACACACACACACACACACACACACATCTCACATGTTTTAAGCCACCAGGTCTGGGACTTGAACTGGAGTCGACTATGTGAGGGTCCAGCGACATAATTTATGTTATATCTTGGTCCCTGAATAATATTCTAAATGTTCCCTTTTTTTAGTTTGCTAGTATCTTGTTGAGAATTTTTGCACCAGTCTTCACCAGAGATATTGATCTGTACTTTTATTTTTCCATTATGTCATGATCTGGTTTTGGTATTAAGTTTATGGAAGCTTCACAGTATGGTTTGGGAAGGTTTTTGTCTTTTGAATCTTTAGAAATAACTTGAAGAAAATTGGAGTTAGCTCTTCTTTTAAAGTTTTGTAGAATTCAGAAATGAAGCCATCAGGACCTGGGATTTTCTTGATTGGGAGACTATTAATGATTCAATCTAATCACTTTTTGTCTATTTAGGTTTTTGATTTCATCTTGATTCAGTCTAGGTAACTTGTATGTGTCCAGAAATTTGTACATCTCATCTAGGTTTTGTAGTCTGTTGGTATATAGTTGCTCATAGTATTCTCTCTCTCTCTCTCTCTCTCTCTCTCTTTTGCATTTCTGACAGATTGGTTATAATATCACCAGATTCGTTATTGATTTTATCTATCTGGTTTCTTTATCTGTTTTTCTTGATTACTCTAGCAAATGTTTGCCAACCAATTTTGTTTATCCTCTCAAAACAAAAACAAAAGCCACAGCTCTTTATTATAGGTCTTTTGTTCTATTGTTTATCTCTAATCTTTACTATTTCTTTTCTTCTGTTCTTGTTTTTTGTTTGCTTGTTTGTGTTTGTTGTTGTTTTTCCAGTTTCTTGAGATGTGATGTGATTTATTTGCTATCTTTCTATTTTTTCTGGTAAGCACTAAATGGCTGTGAACTTCCCTCTTATAACTGCTTTCTCTATGTCCCAAAGATATGGAGAGTGGTGTGTTCATTATCATTGGCATAATGAATCTTCTGATTTCATTCTTAATTTCTTCATTGATTTGAAAGTCCTTCAGGAGTAGGTTGTTCAGTTTCCATGCTTTTTTGTCTCTTTGAGAGTTTTTTCTATGGTTGATTTAAACTTTAATTCCATTTTAATCAGAGAAGATGCTGGGTATAGTTTTTATACTTTTAAATTTGTACAGTTTTTTTGTGGCCTATTATGTGATCAACTTTGAGAATGTTCCATCTGGATATGAGAAAAAAATATTTTGTAGTTGCTTTGTAGATACTTAATACATATGTCAGGTCCATTTGGTTTATGGTATTAATTGGCTTCTGGGTCCCTATATTTTGTCTGGATGACTTATCAACTGGTGACAGTGGGGTGTTGGAATCCTCAACAATTAGTGTGTTGTAGTCTACTTCTTCTTTTAGATCTAGTAGACTTTTTCTTACATATTTGGATGCCCTGGCATTGGGTGCACAAATATTTATGATTGTTATACCTTCTTGGTGATTTAATTCTTTTAGAAGTATGTAGTGTCCTTCTTTATCTTTTTTTACTTTTTATTTTAAAATCTCTTTTGTCTGGTATCAAAATCACAACTCCTGCCCTTTCTGTCATCTCATTTTTGTTTTTATGAAGTGAGTTTTCCAGTCCTTCACTTTAAGTCTATGTATACTTTTGTTAATGAGGTACTTTTTTGTATGCAACATATATAGGGCTCCTCTTTTTTCATCCATTGAGCCAATCTGTTCTTTTTTAGTTGGGAAATCTAATACATTACTATTCAATTTTGTTATCAATATGTTTGGAGTTAACCCTTCAGCCATATCATGTAGTTATGCTTTTTTATTTCATAGGTTTCCTTTTTTTTCCGGTATGTGTGTGTGTTCTGTTGCTTATATTTATCTCCCTTTAGGTTTTTAGGTGTAGTATTCCCTTTAGTATTTCCTGAAGAGCTGGTTTAGTTTTGGTGAATTTCTTCAGCATTTGTTTACTTGAGAATGATTTTATTTCTCCTTTCCATTTGAAGGATAATCTTGCCAGGTATAGTAGGCTTGTCTGAATCTGCTTTTCTTGGAGAGTTTTAAAAATATCTTGGGACCAGCAGTTAGTGTAATGACTGTGTTGCTGGACTCCCATGTAGTTGACCGCGGTTCGTGTCCTGGACCCGATGGCTTAAAACTCACACCGGGCACGTATGCGTGCATGCCCAAGATCCCAAGAGGAGAAAGGGGGAGAAGGGATTGCAGCGTGGCCATCCCCTCTGCGGGGTTATTTCTCGTTTTCTGTCTCTCTGTCTGTCTGGCGAACGCATGCACCCTATAGCAAAAAATAACCTCAAAAAAAAAAAAAAAAAAGTCTTCCCATATTTTTCTTACGTTCATTGTTTCCATTGAGAAATCCAATGTTAGTTTAATGGAGTGATCTTTGTAAGAAACTTGTCATTTCTCCTGTAACTTTTAGAATATTATCTTTGTCTGATTTTTACCAATTTGGCTATGATGTGCCTTGGAGAAGATCTTCTTATGTTAAATCTATTTGGAGTTCTTTCTGTTTCATGGATTTAGATTTCTGTATGCTTCTCTAAATTTGGAAAGTTTTCAGCTAATATATCATGAAAGAGATTTTCTAAGGCTCTACCCATATCTTCACCTTCCAAAATACCGAAAATTGTGAATATTCAGCCATTTAATGAATTCTAGGAGTTCTCATATGTTTTCCTCATTTTAGTGGTTATTTTTATATTCTTCTCAGTTGGTTGGACTAAACTGAAAGTCTTGTCTTCAAGATCAGAAAGTCTTTCTTCCACATAGTCTAATCGCCTGTTAATACTTTTGGGGGAAGGGTTTGATTTTCTGCATTTTGTTCTTTTTTTAAATTTTCTTTGAGAGATTTTTGCTATACAGCATGCGCACTCACCAGATACACACGCACACACACACACACACACACACACACAGAGAGAGAGAGAGAGAGAGAGAGAGAGAGAGAGAGAAATCATCCCTTCATGGGGGATGGCTATGATACAATCCCTTCTCCATTCTTCTCTCAGGATTTTGAGGATACATGCACAGGCGTACAGCATGAGTTTCAAGCCACTGGGTCTTGGATTCAAACAATCTTTGGTTATGTGGGAATCCAGTGCCTTAACCACTACACCACTGCCTTCTGGTCCCCTGCATTGTATTCATCTCCAGACGTTTTGTATGAATTTTTTTATGGTGTCCATCTCCTTTTGGGATGCCTCCTTTTAGTAATGGAAAGATATTTTTCATCTCCTGGAATAGGTTGTCTGTTTTCTCTCACATGTCATTGAGTTTTCTTACTATGTATATTCTGAATTATTTTTCTGACAGTTATGTGATTTCTTGTGTTTTATCCATTGTTGGTGAAGAGTTATTGTAATTCTTTAAGAAGAAGTATTTCCTGGTTTTCTCATATTTCTTGAGGCTCTGATGTAATTTTTAGTCATCTGCTGATTAACTACCTTTTGCTACTTCTTTTGAATAGGTTTCTGTAGCTGTGTGTGCAGGTACTTCCCTTTTAATTAGCTCTGTGAAAGTTTTCCTCTTCTATTGTGGGTATCAGTGTGCTATCCACACTGGGAGTTTGGAGATCATCTTTACAGAGAAGAGTTTCTTTTTCTTTTTCTCTTTTCTGCTGGGGTGAGTGTGAGGAGATAATTCCTACAGCACCTCAGTGTGTTCAGATGTTTGGCTCCTGTATACTCAAACTTCTCTGGTCCCTATGTGGATAGGGGTTGAACTGAAAAGCTAGAATGTAAGATATATAACATTTGCATAATTTTAAAAGACCTTACATTCCAGAGCTAAATCCCAACAACTCATGGTGAATAATCCTTTTGATGTGCTATTGAATATGATTTGCTACCATTTTCTTGACAATTTATAAATCATTGCCATTATGATGTACAAAGAGGTGGGGCATATAATAGATGGATTAATGAATTAATGTCATTATTGTGGAAGTGGGATTAGTTATAGTAGGACTTTTGTGCTTTTCTCCCTCTGCCTCACATGCTCACTTCCACCTGTTGCCATGGGAAGAATTTGCTGGATGCTATTGCCACATTCTTGGACTTCCTATCCTCCAAAACTATTAACCTAGCAAATGCTGTATCTTTCAAAACTACCCACTCTTAGAATAATGGATAAAGGCTGTAAGAACTTGGAGGAGCAGGCTGGAAAAAATTAAATTGGCATTAAGGGTGGTTCTGATGAAGACTCAGAAGAGAAAAGCTGTTGAAAAAGTCTAAATCTTCATAGAGATTACTTCAGTGGTCATGATCAGAATGTCGGTAGAAATTTAGATACTAAACACCATTCTGATGAAGTCTCAGAAATGAGGAACATGGTGTTGTAAACTGGAGTAAGAATCGTTCATATTTTACAATATCAACTGCTTACAAACAGAGCTGCGTAGAGCTTGCTTGAGGTAATATTTACTAAACAAAAGAGCAAAAGATGTTTAGCAATAATTAACTCTTGAATCTGAAAGATATGGGGTCCCCTATTAATCACAATCTATCAGGAAATAGACCTTTTGTGAAAATTCCTTTCTCCCATTTTGCTCCTGGTGCAGGGATAGTATGCTAAGTCAACATCCTAATTCCCATTGGGACAATAAATAACTGGGCATTTTATCCAAATATGGATGCTCCTACTTTCAAAGTCCACACTGAGTATGTGTGATTAGATAATTAAATTGTCCACCTACAAGAGAAATTCATAAGTGCAGGAAAAGGCTGAGAAGTCAAAGAACACAGATAAAATGACAGACCTTCTCCTGCTAAATATTCATTATGAAAGCCCCAAATAAAAGTAACACCTAGTCCCAGGCTCAATACAGTTGTCTTTCCCTAGCAGATGCCCACCTACATGCTTTTCAGGCATGGAGAATGTATTTCTTTGCTATTAAAAATCTTTACTTTCTTATTACAACTTCTTATCCTACTTTACATATGTTTGTGATTTTTTACTCTGGGACTCAATACAGGTTTCTAATCTTAGAGATCTGGACCTGAAGAACTAAGGATATTATACAATGCAACTCAACTCCCCTATCCTGTAAACAGCACTCCCTACAGTCGGCTCACTACCTGGAAGTACTAAGCTTGTCAATGAGCTGGCATTTTTCCTCAATATGATAGCCAGTATTTCTGCAAGCTGCTTTTCTCCTCTCACATAAAGTTCTCAAAGATTGAAGAAGCCTAAACAAAATCAAGAATCCTGAACAAACCCCCTCTGACACAAATAAAAATTCTTTGCCTCAGTTCTTCTTGGGCAGCCCATTTTCTGGGACCCACTCTCTGCTTCCTTCTCCTTCAATAGACTTTCTGCTTTGCTATCCCTTCTCTGTGTTTGTGTCTGTAACTCTGCATGAGCATGAGACAAATAATTGGGTTCACTGCTGTTCCTGCATTGGGTATTTGGTCCACACATCCCAATTTCCTACATCACCTTCTCCACTTTCTTTGGAGATCTTTGGCATACTCAAAATAGGTTAGTGCATCTGGTGGATTTTTCAAGTTGACAGGTCTGGGACTCTAACCACACAGTTGGCTCTGTAGGATCCAGCTGCCCTAACCATCACACCACTGGCTGCCCCAGTCTGGTTTATTTCACTTAGCATTAGATCTTGTAAGTTTGTCAACCTTGTGCCAAATGACAGAATTTAGTTGTTCTTTATGGCTGAGTAATATTCTATGGTGTATATGGACCATATTTTCCCAAACCTTTCATTGGTTTTGAGGCACTTAGGTTGATTCCATAACTTATTGTAATACTCCAATAAGCATAGATGTGCAAATATCTCTCTGAATGAGTGATTCTCCATCTTTTGGGTATATACCCAATAAGAGGATTACTGAGTCATACAGTAAATCTATTTTTAGATTATTGAGGAACTTCCATACTGTTTTCTACGGTGGTTGCACTAATTTACAATCCTATCAGCAGTTTAGAAGGGTTCCCTATTTTCTACACCCTCATAAGCACTTCTTATTTTTTGATCATTCTGATCAGGATTAGAAGATATATTGATGTGGGAGAGCAGATTCAAGTCCCAGTCCCAACAGCTTGAAAATCAGAACAAATAGATAAATAAATGCATATTTTTAAAGATATCTCAATGTGGTATTTATTTGCAGTTTCCTTATTTAAAAAAAATTAAACCTTTTTAAAAATATGCTGTTTTAGTCTTGTTTATATTTTCCATTGAGAGCTGCCTGCTCAGATTGACTGCATTTTTTTTTTATTGGAGTATTAGTTTTCTTTTTGGAGGGAGTGGGAAGGCTTTGAGTTTCTTCTATGTTCTGCTTTTCAATCTGTTATCTGAAGTATAGCTTGAAGATATTTTCTCCCAGCCTATGGATTATATTTTCTCTCTACTTACTGTTTTCTTGCTCTGCAGAAGCTTTTATATCTTGATTTAATTCCATTGTCTATTTTAGGTGTTATTAACTGTGGTGTAGGAATTGTATTCAAGAAATCTTGGCTTAGTCTGATATCTTGTGGTGTTTCCTCTTAGTATTTTTATGGCTTGGAGCTTTATGTTTAAGACTTTAATCCCTGTTGAGTTAAATTTTGTAAATGGTAAGATTGGGGGAGCAGTTTCATTTTTCTGTAGGTGGATATTCAGTTTTCCCAGTACGATTTATTCCAAAGGTAATCCTTTATCTCACTGAATTGTCTTATGCCCTTTGTCAAAATCAATTGGCTATATGCTTTTGGAATTATTTTTGGGTTCTTTATCATAACTCATTGGTCTATGTGTTAGTTCTTGTGCCAATACCATACTGTTTATGTTATTATGTCTTTAGGATGTATTTTGAAGTGAGGTAGTGAGATGACTCCAATTTTACATTTTTATGAAGAGCATTGCTTTGGCAATATGGGGTGTTTTGTGGTTTCAAACAATTTCTGGTATTTTTGTGATATCTGTTATAATTTTCCCTTTTCCATTTCTAACTTTATCTTGGCATTCTCTCTTTCTCTTTTTAACTTAGTCTAGCCAATGGCTTGTTAATTTTGTTTGTCTTCTCAAAGAACCAGCTTCTGGGAACCCGCAGTTAGCATAATGGCTATGTCACTGGACTCCCACATAGTTGACCGTGGTTCGCGTCCCGGACCTGGTGGCTTAAAACACTCCAGGCGCGTGTGCGTGTGTGCCCAAGATCCCGAGAGGAGAATGGAGGAGAGGGGATTGAGGCATGACCATCTCCCCTGGGGGATGATTTCTCACTTTCTGTCTCTATGTCTTCTTCTGTCTGGTGAGCACGCGCGCCATATAGCGAAAACCTCTCAAAAAAAAAAAAAAAAAAAAAAGAACCAGCTTCTCATTTTATTGATTATTTGAATTGTTCTTTTGTTGTCTGTTTTGTTTATTTCTGTTCTGATATTTATTATTTCCTTTTCCTTTCTTCTATTACTTTATGTTTCTTAAGCTTTGCTCAATACAATACATAAATGGTCCTTTTTTGGATATTGAAAAATGTAACTAATATTAATTCTATCTTTTGCAGTTGACCCACCTTCAGAATTAAATTTTAAAATTATAGGTGATGAAATCAGCAAGTGATATGGTAAAGTTGCTGGACTCCCATATGGTCAACCATGGTTTGAATTCCAGACCTAGAGTGTATGCCTAAAATTTGAAGAGAAAAATGGAAGAGAATGGATAGTGGTGTGGTCATCGCCCTGAGGGGCTATTTCTTGCTGTCTCTCTGGTGAGCACACTCACCCTGTAGCAAAAATCTCCACTCCCCCAAAATAAAATAAATTAAATTATAGATAAAAATATGGTTCATGGGGCCGGCAGATGCTGTGGTGGTTAAGGCATTGGACACTCCCACATGGCCGACCACAGTTCAAGGTCTGGACCTGAAGGTTTGCTTTCTCACTTTCCTTCTCTCTCTGTGTCTATTTTTTTCTGATCAAATTAAAACAAATGAATAAATAAATAAAATTAAAATAAGTAATTATTTAAAACAATAAAATAAAAATAAAATAAGGTAAAGGAAATATAGTTCATATGTCATGGGCAAGACCAGTTAATTCAATTGTGGGTTAAAGAATAATAGTGGACCCTATAATGGGTAAGTTTTGAGACACTGGGGTATTAGAACAGACACATTAAACATGATATAAACCAGTTTTATTTTTTTAATATAAACCAGTTTTCTCTCTTACTTCAATTTCATCATGAGAAAGCTGAGATTTAGAATGTCTCAGAGATTTGGTTGATGTCACTGGATATTTGGTGGAGTCAGATGCTAGATTTTCAGCTCAGAACTAATATTTTTGTCATGTTGAGCATTATTAAAATAGTTTGCTGTGATAAGCTGTTGTTATAAAAGGACACATTTAAGCCCAATTAGAATATTACTAGTAATCTTTAATATTATAAAATATTATTCTCATTTTGTGGCATTCATCTTGAATTACTTAATCTTTTAAACACTTATTTATATTTATTTATTTATGTATTTTACATTCAATCGCTGTACATCATTACAACTTGCAAAATGAATTATCCTAGCATTAATGTCCTGTATATTAGTTCAGTTAAAGATATTATTATATAAGTTATCATCAAAAGGAAATTTTCCATTTTTGACTCTTAAATGTTTCACTTTTTCTTTTTCCCTTTGATTCTCTTCCCTTCACCCTCCTTCATTTCCCACCTTCCTCACACACTGTTTCTAGTATCCACAAATTTTTCTCCAATTTTTTAGTTTCTTCCATGGAGTGTGGACATTTGGTATACATTAATTGGGAAAATACAATGTTTCTCTTTCATAGTCTGGCTTGCTTTCCTTAACAGTAAATCTTCCATATTCATCCACTTTCTATCAAATGACAAGGTCCCACATTTTTTTATAGCTGAATAGTATCTTGTAGTGTATATGTGCCCAACTTTTCTTTTTCTTTTTGGAGAGGTTTTTGCTATAGGGCGCGTGTGCTTGCCAGAAAGACAGAGACAGAGAGACAGAAAGTGAGAAATCACCCCCTGGGGGTATGGCCACACCACAATCCCTTCTCCTCCAGTCTCCTCTCAGGATCTTGGGCACATGCACACACGTGCCTGGCATGAGTTTAAGCCACTGGGTCCAGTTGACTACATGGGAGTCCAATGACATAGCCATTATACCAACTGCTGGTCCCGTATTTCATAGTGTATATGTGCCCAAATTTTCAACCCATTCATCTGTTCATGGTCATTTTGTTGGTTTCATGTTTTAGCAATTATGAATAATGCTGCAATAAACATGGATATGCAAGTACTTTTCTGAGTGTATTCCTATCCTTTGGTAGATACTTAAGAGTGGAATTGTTGGATCATATGGTAGTTCTATTTGTAGGTCTTCGAGGAACCTCCATATTATTCTCCATAGTGTCTATACTAATGTACTTTCCCACCAACAATATAGGAGAGTTCCTTTTATATCACAGCCTTGTTATCACATATGCCTTTTTACTTTTTATCCAAGCCATTCTGACTTGAATTAGGCAGTATTTCATTGTGGTTTTGATTTGCATCTCCCTTATGTTAAGGGACGCTGAACATTTTTTCATATGCTTTTTGGTTGTTCATATGTCTTTCTTAGAGAGTTGTCTGTTCAGCTTATTTGCCACTCTTTTAATTGGGCTCATCATTGTTTAATTCGGTTCATCATTGCTTTTCGGAAGGCAAGTTACTTGAGTTCCCCATGTATTTTGGTTATCAGCCCCGTATCTGAGGCATTATTTGAAAATATATTATTCTAGCCAGCGCCGTGCGTGTGCGGGGCTCTGGGGCTACCGGCGCCGCACGCGCGCGGGGCTCTGGGGCACCGGGGCTTTGGGCGCCGTGCGCGCGCGGGGCTCTGGGGCGCCGGCCTGCCGGGCAGGCGCTGGCCCACGGGGTCCGTGGGGCGCCTGGGGCGGGCTCTGCTTCGTGTTCCGCGGCCCGGGCTGCCCGGCCCCCACTGCCTCTCCGGCCCAGAGTGGGCGCCAGCCAGGGGTGGGCTCTGTTTAGCATTCCGCAGCCCGGGCCGCCCGGCCCCAGCCGCCTCTCCGGCGATGGCGCGCGGCCGCCGGGCCTGTGCCTGCGCGTGGCCGCCGGGCCTGCGCATGGCCCCCCAGGCCTGAGCATGGCAGCCGGGCCTGTGCCTGTGCGTGGCCCCTGGACCTGCACGTGGCCGCCGGGCTTGAGCGTGGCCGCCGGGCCTGAGTGTGGCCGCCGGGCCTGCGCCTGCGTGTGGCCGCCGGGCCTGCAAGTGGCTGCTGGGCCTGCGTCTGCATGTGGCCGCCTGGCCTGCGCGTGGCCACCGGGCCTGAGCATGGCCGCCGGGCCTGAGCGTGGCAGCTGGGCCGGTGCCTGCGCGTGGCCGCCGGTCCTGCATCTGCGTGTGGCCATAGGGCCTGCGTGTGGCCGCTGGGCCTGCGCGTGGCCCCCGAGCCTGCGCGTGGCTGCCGGGACTGCGCGTGGCCACCGGGCCTGCGCCTGTGCGCAGCCGCAGGGCCTGTGTGTGGCCCCTGGACCTGAGCGTGGCCACCGGCCACAGGCGGCAAACTGAAGCCGAAAACAAGGATTAAGAACTTGCAACTATAAGCAACAAAAAGAAACTTTAGATGTCTTAAACCAATTGAAAAATATATTGTATAGGAGGATTTTCTCTACCTATGGACAATGAGAAGATGATGGTTACCAGCCCTACATTACCTCAGGGAAAAACAAGATCTACTCCACCATTCTTAAGGAAGCCAGATACCCGAGGATAACTCATGCTGCAGATCCCCACAACACCATTCCCGGTGGTCACAAGATGGATGCTGTGCCGCATCAACTGATAATCATTTTTGCTTACCAAAACTGCTTGCAACTGTATTACATGGAGACTCACCTACAATTGCGGAACTGCACGAGACCCACCCTTAATCCAACCCTGAACAGAATCTATGTTCCCTATTGTTAAGGAGGGTGGGAAGGGACAGAGGGTCAGAAAGAGAGGTGGAAGTGATTGTAGGAACTAGTAATGGAAATTTTTTTTTTGTAATGGGCATGATTGAATCACTGTGCAGTGTGTACTGGATGGGAGATCACATTTTGTATGCTGTGATGATGCTGTTGCTGAGGGAAGGAATGTTAATTGAATTACCAAAAAAAAAAAAAAAAAAAAAGAAGTTTCAGGGGAAAAAAAAAATATATATATATATATATATATATATATATATATATATATATCCACTCAATGACTGTAGGGGAATGTGTAGCCACAGCTAGGTGCTACTTCATAGGATACGTAGAGTTGGACTTCTGTTCATGGAAATGTGTGTTTCACCTGTGTTTGCTATGAGGGTATTTGGATTGCTTAGGGTCAGTGGCGATTCAATAAGGTGTGGGGGAAAAACATTATAGAGGGCAAGCTTAGATACCAGAGACAGTGTGGGAGGAGAATGGAAGATGACTGAGGGTGAGAGATAGGGAATCAAGGATGGGGGGGAAAAAGACAGTGTGGAATGGGACAGGAGAAGAGAAGAGTATGGAGAAGGATAGCAAGAGAACAAATAGGCATGACATTGGTGGGATTCAGATATGGTTTATTACCTGTTGATGATGACGTGTATGGTATTCTCAACTGGACAGGTTAGAGAAGTATTTCATGTTGAGTAAAGTCTTTTTACAAGAAAAACTATAGATAGTGATTGATTGTTTAAAAAAATAATTGGAATAATAATCTGAAAAAAATGAAAAGCTATTGGATGATGGTGATGGGGATTTTAATGTCTCTGTATTGACTGATACGAATGGTATTACTTCTGGAAAAAGAAATGTAATACACTTTAAAGTTATATGTGATTCAATAAAAAAAAAAGAAAGAAAATATATTATTCTATTCTGAGGGTTGCTGATTCACTCTAATTATTATATTTTTTTCACTGAGCAGAAGATTTTAATTCAATATAGTACCACATGTCTATTATAGGATTATTGTTTGTGCTTAATGGGGTCTTATTTAAGAAGTCTTTGTTCAGATAGCTTGAAGAGTTTCCCTTGCATTATCCATTCGTAATCTTATAATTTGGGGCCTTAGGTTTAGGTCCTTGATTCTTTTCCAGTTGATTTATGTTAATGCTGAGAAATAGGAGTCCAGTTTTGTCTTTCTTCAGGTGGATATCCAGTTTTTCCAGCACCATTTTGTAAAGGATTTTCTTTTTCCCACTGTATTGCCTGATGTCCTTTGTCAAAAATAAGTTGGCTGTATGTTGTGTGTGTGTGTGTGTGTGTGTGTGTGTGTGTGTGTGTGTGTTTTTTCCCCCTGGGATCTCTATTTGGTTCCATTGGTTCACATGCCAGTTTTTGTGCCAATACCATGCTGCTTTGATTATCACAACTTTGTAGTACATTTTGGCATCAGGGAGTATGAGATGCTTCCTACTTCACTGTTCTTGCACAGTATTGCTTTGGCAAAACTGGGTCCTTTATCATCCAGATGAATTCTATGACCATTTTTTCTAAATCTCTAAAGAATATCTCAGATTTAGAAGATATTCATCTATAATTTTATTGAGATTGCATTAAATTTGTAGACTTATTTGGGTAGGATTAACATCTTGATTATGTTAATACTTCCAATCCAGGAACATAAATGTCTTCCTACTTTTATGTTTTATTTTCAATATCTTTTTCTAATTTTTTATAGTTTTCTTTGTAGAGGTCCTTGATTTTGTTGTGTAGCTTTATTCCTATATATCTTACCTCTTTTGAGGCTATTGTGAATGAAATTGCTTTCTTCAATTCTACCTCAGTCTATTCACTGTTGGTATATAGATATGCTATAGGTTTTTGTGTATCGATCTTATATCCTGATATTTCACTGTATTTTTTTTTCATTTCCAGGAGTTTATTTGTGGATTCTTTGATGTTTTCTATGTATATAATCATGTCATCTGCAAACAAAGATAATTTTACTTCTTCTTTCCCTATTTGAATGGCTTTATTTCAGTCTATTGTCTGATTGCATTGGCTAGGACTTCCAGTACTATATTGAGTGAAAAAGTAGGCAGTCTTGTTTCAGTTTTTAGTGGAAAAGCTTTAAGCTTTTCCCTATTCAGTATGATGTTACCTATGCATTTTACACATATGGATTTTGTTGTGTAAAGGAATGTCCTTCTATGCTGATTTTTTTCTGAGGGTCTTAATCATGAAGGGATGTTATATTTTGTCAAATGATTTTTCTGTATTGATTGATATAATCATATGACTTTTATATTTCTCTTAATATGGTGTATTACATTTATACTTTTGCATATGTTGAACCATTTTTATATCCCTGGAATAAAGCTTATCTTGTTGTGATGTTCAATATTTTTAATGTGTCATTAACATACAATTTGCTACTGTCTTGTTGACTATTTTTGCATCTATATTCATCAGAGATATTTATCTGTAGTTTTCTCTTTTTATGTCCTTACTATTTGGGGGATCTAGGTAATGGAGGCTTCATAAAAATGAATTTGGGATAATTCCTTCCCTTTGGATCTTTAGAAATCATTCGAGTAGAATGGGGATTAGCTCTTCATAAAAAGTTTTGTTTTTGGAGAAGAAGATGTGTTCATAGCTCCTGAGAACTAGTGACTTCAGGGAAAAACGAGAAATGAAGATTTTCTACTGATAATTCAGCCTCTAGCCCCCCAAACTCGAGTGGAAAGGCAAGAGGCAGGCCTTCAGAAGAAGGCTCCTGAGAGCTAGGGATTTCAGGGAAAAAAGAGAAATGAAGATTTTCTACTGATAATTCAGCCTCCAGTACCCAAACACAGTGATACAGAGCCCCTTTAGCCTTCTCTCTGTCTCTGTCTCTCTCTCTCTGCTTCTGTCTCTTTCTTCTCCTTTTTTGTAATTTTTACTTTAAAATTTTTTAAGGTAAAGTGTTCTCTTGACTTTCAGCCTCTCCTTTATCTTGCTAATAATCCCCTTCTGTCCATCCCCTCCAGGAGAGACAAGGGGCAGACCTTCAGAAGAAGACTTCTCCATGGTTCCTGAGAACTAGTGATTTTGCATGGCATGCACCATGTGGTTCTCTTTTTTTAAAAATAAATTTTTTGGTTGTTTTATATTTTTTTCCCTTCTTTTTATGTTTGTTTGTTTTCTCTATCTGTTTCCTTTTCTTTTCCTTTATCTCATCACTCTGCTCCTCAATCTTCATTCACTGTGTTTCTTGACAGATCTAAGGGAACCATAGCCAAACATCCGAATACTACTAGGGTTAATATATTCCTCAATACCCACTGAATCTGCTGCACAAGGGATAAAAACAGAACATCAAAGAGATTCTAAATCACCTCCTTCTGCATGCTCCTGAACGCTCAGATTGAACTTCAAGAATTAGGAAGAAACATGCCATCCATTAGATAACTAGAAATCACTGCAAGGTCACAAGAGATATGGGAAAGCAAGAAAATATCTCTCCTCCAATGGAAAACGATAACTGTTCTTCATCCACAGAAAGTTCAATGGAAATCATGGAAATGTCTGATAAATAATTTAGAATATTCATAATGACAAAGCTAACAGAGATAGAAGAGAGACAATGAACTGCAGAAAAGGCAGGAGAAAGGAGCTGATGAGTTTCAGGATGTGTGGACATTCTTGCAAGATCTAAAAGAGAAAATATACACTATAAAAAAAGAATCAAATGGACCTGTTAGAGAAGAAAGCTACAATAAAGGAAGTCAAAACCTCTCTTGAAAGTATTAAAAGCAGACTAGATCATACATAAAATAGTATCTCAGACGTAGGAGATAGAATCATTGGCCTAAAAAAATCTACCATGAAGACTGAGAAAATTGCCCAAAAAATGAGGATAATATACAAGAAATACTAGATACCTTCGAACATCCAAATATCTATATAATTGGTATCCCAGAAGGTGAAGAGACTCATAAGGACATTGATAATCAATTCTATGAAATCCTGCAAGAAAACTTTGCAATCTTAGAGAGGCACTCAAAGTTCCAGTCTCAAGAAATATAAAGGACCCCAAATAGAATCAAACAAAGAAGATCTTCTCCAAGACACATTATAGCCAGATTGACTAAAACCACAGACAAAGACAAGATACTAATATTGGCAAGAGAAAAATGGCAAGTTGCCTACAAAGGATGTCCCATCAGGCTAACAGCAGACCTCTCATCAGAAACAATGCGAGCAAGGAAAAAACGGGATAATATATTCAAGGTGCTAAGGGAAAAGCAATTTCAACCAAGAAATTGTACCTGGCAAGATTATCATTCATATGGAAAGAAAAGACAAGAACATTCTCAGATAAACAAAACCTGAAATAATTTACCAACACCAGACCAGATCTCCAAGAAGTTCTCAAGGGAGTGCTACACCAGGAGAATTAAATACAGACACACAGAAATAAGAGTTCAAAAGTAAGAAAATGGCCAACTTAATTGTAGGGACAAGTCTGGAGTTGAATATTATATCCCAGAATTTCATCAGGAAGATCGAACCACAACAGAAGATAGATTTTGTACATGAGACTGAACTGGTGAAATAGCATTTTATGACTTCTGACTAAAACATTGCTGATTTTCTTCTAGGCTTTGTTTTCCTGTTTTAAGTGTTTTTGCCATATCTTGAGCTGTCCATAGGCTCATATACTTACTATTTGAACAGAATCCTAATCTGTTTCCTGGCTTTAAGTTTTAAGCAAAGTTATTTAGCCTTTCTATGATTTATTAAAGTTAAAGCTGCTTTTCTTGAAATTAAAAATAAAATAAAATATAAAAAGATAGGGGTTGATAATAGAGGGAGAGAGGGAAGGGAATGGGAAGGAAAAAGTATTTTTAATTGACAAAAATCGAAAAGTTGTTTGATGATGATAATGTATATAGCAATGTCTTTGTCTTAACTGAAATGCATGGTACTCATGCTGGAAAAAGCAATGTACACTGTGAAGATATATGTGATTATATGTAAATTAAAATATAAAAATATTAATAAAATAAAATAAACTTAAAAAAGTTTTGTTTTTGTAGAATTCAGAAGTGAAACCATCCGGACCTGGACTTTTCATTGTTGGGAGGTTATTTGTCATATTCAATTTCATTGCTGGGTATTTTATTTTATAAAAGTAATTACAAATTAAGCATTTATTTATTGATTTTTTATATAAATGAAAAGATTTAAATAATAAAGTTGAAAAACAGTAACTTTGTTATATCCTAATTACTTATTTTTGTTCTGTAAATTCCAAATAAGTAAAATGATATAAAAATATGTTTTCAGATCTCAAAGAATAAAAAGAAAAACATATTAATCATTAAATTATTTTTGATTTTCTTTACTCCTTCCACAGATGAATTGAAACATAAAAAATGAAAGTACTTTTACACTCTGAAGTACAAATCTCTAACAGTCAAGAAATTATACAATTTATTTCATTATGTGCAAAGTACATATTTTGTGTTTACTTGCTATGTAAAGCATGTACAGGCTTAATGGAGAATAATCATTAAACACTGATTATGTCTGAGAAAGCTGTTGTAAAAATGTACAAAAGTACATATATTTTGGGTAATTGTGTATTTCAGATCTGATGAAAAGTAACTTGTTATGAGCCTTCTCAAAGAAGCAAACTACTAGAGGGCTGTTTTCTTTCTTTTCCCCGACTGTCAGTTTCATTCTAAAGGAAGGCTCGATGTGGTAAGAGGATGCATTTTACAAATCTCTAACACAAGTTCATGAACTGTCAAGTAAAGATGGCACCTCTCATGTGGATGGTCTCATTCAATCCATGCTCTACCAACTTTATGTCTTCTAGGTCATCATTTATAATGCTGATCAAGTGACTAAGATTTTCTTGCTTCAAATGCTGCTTGATTTCTTGTAGCAGATCTGCATCTTTCTTCAGATTTGACAGCTCCAGAATGATTCTTCATCCTGATTTGGGACATCAGTTCATTTAGTCGGCCCTTGAATCGGGTAGGCGCATTCAGTTCACACTGAATTGTATCTAGCTAAACTCACAACTGCTCCTCATCAGCCTGGATGGCATAGCCATTCTTCTTTGAATTTCCTGTTTGATTAGGACCTGTAAGATTCTGTGGGAAAGCCATGAGTTTCCTCTTATATTGCGCAATTTTGGCCATAGTTGTGGTTTGATTCTTTTGTAGATCACTAATATCTTCAGATATGATATCTAATCTGGTCTGATGCTGCTTAGTCATCTGATCTTGAACCTTCTGTCTATAGAGAAGTTCTGTGAAATCCACCATTGGTATAGGAATTAACTTTACAGTATCAGGGTTATCCACCTTGGCTTATTCCAAGATAATAGGATCAACACCAGCAGGAGAATTCTGTAAAAGTTGTTAGATCTGTGCAGAAGAAAGTTCTGTTCTAGTCATAGAAAAGGTTACCTCAAGTTGGTGCAATTGTGTTTTTGTGCTGGCTTGCTCAAAATGGGCATACAGTGTTGTAGCTGGAACTCTTCTCGAAGTAACATTTGGAGATAGCTCAATAACACAAATTACAACTTCTGTCTGGTCATCTGGCAATGTTTTAATACCCTCTACATTTACAGTGAGGGTCTGGATTCCTCCCTAAACATTATGTAACGCTTCTACCAAATGCTGTTGCTGACTTCAAGTATCTGTTTCCTTTTCATTGAAAACTAAAATGACTAACCCATCTTCATCCTTGTTATTGGGCATACAGCTATAATCTACTGCCTTAAATTGGCAAAAGTGATTTTCTTGTGTGAATTCCACTGGTGGAATGTTATTGTTGGAATATCCTTTTCCTGTTCCCCAAAAGGCCTGCCATTGATTCCATTTTGCCAAAATAGCATCTCTCTCATCTCCCAGTAGCCTTGGAGTAGAAAGTGCACTTGCAGTATTTATCAGTTGGTTGGACTGGATATGAGCTTGTGTAGACTGGCTGAAGAGACCACCTAATGCAGTGGTGCCTGTGTTCGCTGGGGTGGAAAAGCTGAAGACAGAACCTGCAGTTGTCAGTGTTGTCCCAAATCCTCCAGATCCAACCACAAGGGCTGTGGTGTCTGCAGCGGTGTCCGAGGCACCTGAAGGAGCCCCAAAATTGAAAGCCATTGTTGCTGGACTTGGGTACCAAAGCCAGTATTGGTGTATTTCAGCTTTCTATGTCTTTCTGATTCAGTCTTGGTATATATAAGTGTCCAGGAATTTGTCCATGCCATAAAGATTTTCAGGTTTGTGGGAATATGTTTGCTCATAATATTCTCTAATGATTTTTTGTATTTCTCTTATATCTGTTGTTATTGCCTGCATCATTGCAAATTTGATTTATTTCATTCCTTCTCTCTTCTTAGTAATCTAGCTAACAGTATATTAATTTTTTTTATTTCTCAAAGAACCAGCTTTTGGTCTCTTATTTTCTGTATAGCTTGTTTATTCTTTATTTCATTTATTTCTGCTTGAATATTATTTCTTTTCTCCTGGTATTTTTGTGGTATGTTGTTGCTGTTTTTCCAGTTCTCTGATGTGTGTTATTAGGCTCTCTATTTGCTGCCTTTCTGCTTTTTTCTTATGTGCATTAATTGCTATGAACTTCTTTCTAATGATTACTTTCTCTGTGCCCCAAAGATTATGAAAACTCATGCACTCATCATTTTTAATGAATCTTTTTATTTTATTCTTAATTTCTTCAGTAGTTATAAAGTAGTTCAGGAATAGGTTATTTAATTTCCATATATTGGTGAATTTTAGAGGAATTTTTTCTGAAATTAATTTCCAGTGTAATTTTGTTATGATTGGAAAAGATGCTGGATACAGTTTCTATGCCTTTGATTTTGTAAAGGCTTGTTTTGTTCTCTGTCGTGTGGTCAATCTTAAAAAGGTTCCATGTGGGGCTGACAAAAATTTGTATTTTGTGGCTGTCAGCTGGAAAGTTTTATAGATGTCTGTCAAGACTATTTAGATCCTGTGTCTCTTTGCTTATTTTTGTCTAGATGATCTGATAGTGGGGTGTTGAGATCCCCAATGATTAATGTTTTGTAGTATATCTCTTCCTTTAATTCTTGCAGTCTTTATTTCACATATTTGTGTGCACTTGATTGAGGTATATAGATATTTATATAAATGTTATATCTTTTTGGTGAACTATCCCATTTAGCACTATATAATGTCCTTTCTTTCCTCTTCTTTCAGTTTTTGTCTTAAAGCCTGTGTCATCTAATATTAGTATCATGACTCTAGCCTTTTTTAAAATTTCCATTTGTGTGGAATATCTTTGTCCATCCCTTCACTATCAGTCTATGTATGACTTTATTCATGAGACGTGTTTTTTATAGGTAGCAAACATAGCAAATAGAGGGTTACTTTCTTTAAAAAGAGTCCATTCATCCAGTCTAAGTCTTTTGATTGGAGAATTTAACATGAACATTTATTGTTATTATAGATATTTGCAAATATGTCCCTGCCATTTTGTTAGCCAATATCTTGGTTGTTTTTTTTTTTTTTAATCATCAAAATCTTCTTTATATTACATTGGATTACATATAACTTTACAGTGTATGACATTGCTTTTTCAAAAGGGAATGCCATGCATGTCAGTCAGTACAGAGACATTAATCTCCCCGCTTCAACATTCCATATCTTTTCTATGTTTTCCCCAATCATTATTATTATTCTAATTATTTTTTAAAACAGTAGGGACCAGCAGTTAGCGTAATGGCTATGTCGCTGTACTCCTACGTAGTCGACCGCGGTTCGAGTCCCGGACCCGGCGGCTTAAACTCACGACGGGCGCGTGTGCGTGCGTGCCCAAGATCCCGAGAGGAGAATGGAGAAGAAGGGATTGCGGCGTGGCCATCCCCCCTGGGGGGTGATTTCCTGCTTTCTATCTCTCTGTCTCTCTCTGTCTGTCTGGCGAGCGCACGCGCCCTATAGCAAAAACCTCTCCAAAAAAAAAAAAAAAACAGTCAATCGCTATTTCTCATTTTGCTTGTAAAAATACTTTGCCCATCATGAAATATTTCTCAGACCAATCCAGTTGACAATACTATACATGTCAACATCAACAGTTAATAAGCCATATCTGTTTCTCACTAACATCCTGCCACTCTATTGTTCACTTGCTATCTTTCTCTATCCTCTTCTCTTCACTTCCCCCATTCCATACTGTCCTATTCTCATTAAGTACCTTCACTGCTTTTATGTCCTCCAATTTTTTGCTCTCTATCATAGAGTGCGGATAGTCGGTATATATTGAGTGGATCCATACAATATCTTACTTTCATAGCCTGGCTTACCTCACCCAGCAATAGATCCTCCATATCTGACCACTTTCTATCAAATTCCAGGGTCTTGTTATTTTTTATGGCTGAGTAGTATTCCATAGAGTATATATACCACACTTTTCCAATCCATTCATCAATGTGTGGACATTTAGGTTGGTTCCATGTCTTGGCAATTGTGAATAATGCTGCAATAAACATTGATGTGCAAGCACTTTTCTGACTGAGCATTCTCCTGTCTTTTGGGTAGATACCCAGAAGTGGGATTGCTGGATCAAATGGTAGTTCTATTTGCAGATCTTTGAGGAACCTCCATACTGTTCTCCACAGTGGTTGAACTTGTTTACATTCCCACCAACAGTGTAGGAGGGTTCCCTTTTCACCACATCCCCGCCAACACTTATCACTTTTTATATACTTTATCTTTGCCATTCTGACAGGGGTTAGGTGTTATCTCATTGTGGTTTTTATCTGCATCTCCCTTATGATGAGGGATGTTGAGCATTTCCTCATATGCTTTTTGGCTGCTCATATGTCTTCCTTAGAGAGACTTTTGTTCAGCTCATTTTCCCATCTCTTCATTGGGTTAATCATTTTTCTTTTTGCATAAGGCACTTGAGTTCCCTATGTATTCTGGTTATCAGTCCCTTGTCTGAGGCATATTTAACAAAAATATTTTCCCATTCTGAGGGTTGTTGGTTCACACTTGTTACTGTGTCCTTTGCTGTGCAGAAACTTCTTAGTCTAATATAGTACCACTTGTCTATTTTAGGGATTATTGCTTGTGCTTTGGGAGTCTTATTTAAAAAGTCTTTGCCTACTCCAATGTCTCCCAGAGTTTCCCCAGCATTTTCCACAAGTAGTCTTATTGTTTGAGGTCTTAGGTTCAGATCTTTGATCCATTTTGAGTTAACTGTTGTTAATGGTGAAAGATGGGAGTTCAGTTTCATCTTTCTGCAGGTGGATACCCAGTTTTTCCAGCACCATTTACTAAAGAGGTTTTCCTTTTCCCAATGGATTGACTGATATCCTTTGTCAAAGATCAGGTGGCTGTAAGCTTTGGGGGTTATTTCTGGGATCTCTATTCTGTTCCATTGGTCCACATGTCTGTTTTTATGCCAATACCATGCTGTTTTGATGACCACAGCTCCATAGTATATCTTGGGATCAGGGAGTGATATGCCTCCTACTCCATTCTTCTTGCGCAGGATTGTTTTTGCAATACGAGGTCTTTTATGATTCCAGACAAATTCTATGATTGTCTTTTCTAGATCTCTGAAGAATATCTCTGGTATTTTGATAGGAATTGCATTAAACATGTAGATTAATTTGGATAGAATTGCCATTTTGATTATGTTAATTCTTCCAATCCAGGAGCATGGGATGTCCTTCCACTTTTTTATGTCACTTTCAATGTCTTTTTTAAGATTTTCGTAGTTTTCTTTATAAAGGTCTTTGACTTTCTTAGTTAGGTTTATCTCTAGGTATCTTATACACCTTGTGGCTACGGTGAAAGGGATTCCTTTTTTCAGCTCTGCTTCAATCAACTTGTTGTTCATAAATAGAAATGCTATAGATTTTTGGATATTGATTTTGTATCCTGCCACCTTACTGTATTCACTTATTACTTCAAGAAGTTTTTTCATGGATACCTTTGGGTCTCCTAAGTATACCATCATGTCATCTGCAAATAAAGATATTTTCAACTCTTCTTTGCCTATTCTAATGCCTTTAATATTGTTCTCTTCTCTGATTGCAATAGCTAAGACTTCCAATTGTATATTAAAGAGCAGTGGAGAAAGTGGGCAGCCTTGCCTAGTACCTGATTTCAGAGGAAAAACTTTCAGCTTTTCTCCATTCAGTATAATGTCAACTGTATGCTTTTCATAGATTGCTTTTATTGTGTTCAGAAATGACCCTTCTACACCAATCTTACTGAAAGTCTTAATCGTAAAAGGATGTTGTATTTTATCAAATGCTTTCTCCGCATCAATTGAGATGATCATATGGCTTTTATCTTTCTTTCTGTTAATGTGGTGTATTACGTTTATGGTATTGCGTATATTGAACCACCCTTGCATCCGTGGTATAAAGCCTACCTAGTCGTGATGAATGATCTTTGTTATATGTTGTTGGATACGATTTGCGAGTATCTTGTTAAGAATTTTCGCGTCTATATTCATCAATGACATTGGTCTGTAGTTTTGCTTTTTTTCTCATATCCTTATCTGTTTTGGGGATGAGGATGATGGAGGCTTCATAAAATGATTTTGGAAGGTTTCCTTCCTTTTGAATCTTTAGAAATAATTTTAGTAGGATAGGGGTTAACTCTTCCTTAAAAGTTTTGTAGAATTCACAAGTGAAGCCATTTGGGCCTGGGCTTTTCTTTGTTGGGAGGTTATTTATTACTGATTCAATCTCCTGGCTTGTTATAGGTCTATTCAGGTTCTCTATGTCTTCCTGATCCAATCTTGGTATATTACATGCATCCAGGAATTTGTCCATCTCCTCCAGGTTATCTTGTTTGTTGGCGTATAGTTGCTCATAGTATCCTCTAATGATATTTTGTATTTCTGCTATGTCTGTGGTAATATTGCCTGTTTCATCACATATTTGATTAATCTGGTTTCTTTCTTTCTTCTTCTTGATCAGTCTAGCCAATGGTGTGTCGATCTTGTTAATCTTTTCAAGGAACCAGCTTTTGCTTTCATTTATTTTCTGTATGGTTCATTTATTTTCTATTTCATTTATTTCTGCTCAAACCTTTATCATTTCTTTTCACCTGGCATTTTGGGGGTTTGCTTGTTGTTGTTTTTCCAATTCTCTGAGGCATGATGATAAGATATCTACTTGCCATCTTTCCATCCTTTTCTTATGTGCACTAATTGCTATGAATTTCCCTCTTATGACTGCTTTTGCTGTGTCCCATAAATTCTGGACACTTGTGTACTCATTATCATTAGTTTCCATAATTTTTTTTATTTCAGCCTTAATTTCTTCAGTAGTGAAGAAGTCATTCAGAAGTAGGTTGTTCAGTTTCCATGTGTTCGTGTATTTTCGGGGTTGTGTCTTGATATTAATCTTGAGTTTAATTCTATAAGGGTTATGTCTTCTTGCTGGATTACCCCATTTACTATTATATAATGCCCTTCTTTGTCTCTTCTTACAGTCTTTGTCTTGAAATTTATTTTGTCTGAGATCAATATCGCTACTCCAGCCTTTTTTTGATTTCCATTTGCATGGAATATCTTTTTCCAGCCCTTGACTTTTAGTCTATGTATGTCTTTATCCATAAGGTGAGTTTCTTGTAGGCAACAGATAGAGGGTTTCTGTTTTCTTATCCATTCAGCCAGTCTATGTCTCTTAACTGGAGAATTTAATCCATTGACATACAATGTGATTATCGATATTTCCGTACCTGATCGTATCATTAAGTGAGTCATTTTCTTGGTTGCTTTTTGTTCTCGTATAACTGTCTCTGATTTTTTAGTTTTCCTGGTATAGTACTCCCTTCAGAACCTCTTGAAGAGCTGGTCTGGAGTTGGTAAATTCCTTCAAATTTTGTTTATCTGAGAATGTTTTTATCTTTTTTTCCCATATGAAAGATAATTTTGACGGGTATAGTATTCTTGGTTGAAATTGTTTTTCACTCAACCCTTTGACTATGCTTCCCCATTCTTTCCTTGCCTGCATTGTTTCCGATGTTAGCTTGATGGGGTGACCTTTGTAAGTAACCTGGCATTTCCCTCTTGCCAAATTTAGTATCTTGTCTTTGTCTGTTGTTTTTGCCAGTCTGGCTATGATGTGCTTTGGAGAGGATCTTCTTGGGTTGATACCCGGGGTCCTATGTATTTCCTGGGTCTGGATATTTGAATGCCTTTCTAGATTTGAAAAGTTTTCTTCTAGGATCTCATGGAATAAATTATCTAGGCCCTTATTATTTTCTTCCTCTTCTGGAATACCAATTATCCGGATGTAGGGGCTCTTGATGGTATCCAGTATTCCTCGTAAATTATCCTCATTTTTCATGGTTGTTTTCTCAATCTTCTTGATACTTTTTTCTAGGTCAGATGTTTTGTCTTCTACATTAGAGATTTGATCTTCTGCCTGGTCTAACCTACTTTTAATACTTTCAAGGGAGGTTTAGATTTCCTGTATCACATTCTTCAATCCTAAAAGTTCCATCTGGTTCTTGTTTAAGGTATCCATTTCTTCTTTCAAGTCATCTCTTGGAGCTCCTTGTCTCTTTTCTCTTCCATCTCAGTTAGTTTGGTCACTACAAATATTCTGAATTCCTTATCAGACATATCCACGACGTCCATTGTATTGACTGTGGGTGATGTAGGCTTGATGATTTCCCTTGAGGGAGAGGCCTTTTGTTGGTTGCTCATATTTCTTGAGCCTCTGCAATTGTTCCTAGTCATCAGGTAATCTGTATGTTTCTTCCTAACTTATTTAAGGTATCTCTGATTGTCAAAAGTTGTACAGGCTTAGAAAATTGATGATATCCCTAATGGTTGGCCTACCTGTTGCTCACAATTACCATTAACTGTTGCCACTACCCAGGATGGCCCAAAGTCCTCACTGTCTCTAAGGAGAGGTGAGCCTTAAATTGACCTAATAAGGAACACCCCAAGAGCAAAGAACAACAAAATGATAAAAGGAAATTGCGCGGCGGGCAACGTGCGTCGCGCGCTATTCAAATCACCAAAATTAAGAGTCCAAAGACTGGTGGGAAAGGGTCAGAAGATGAGTGACAGGACCAAGTTGGTTGGGCCTGCAGCCGGAGTCCACCTGGTGCCGGAACTGCTGGCCGGCTTGATCCAGATTGCTGGTGGGGTGGGGTGGGAGTTTGCCTTAAAGTCCCAGACAACCAACCTGGGGTCCAAGTCGGAGGATCGGTGGGGATGCGTGGAGATTCGGAAGGGTCGGGCCTGCATACTGAGTCCGCCTTGTGCCTGGAACTGCTGGCCGGCTCGATCCGGAATGCGGGTGGGGTGGGGAGGGAGTTCGCCTTAAAGTCCCAGACAACCAACCTGGGGTCCAAGGAGGAGGAACGGTGGGGATGCATGGGGATTCGGAAGGGTCCTATCTTGTTTTTTTTTGTTGTTGTTGTTGTTCTGTTATTTCTGTCTGTCTTTCTTATTTTCCTAATATAGTACTACTTTCAGTACTTCTTGAGGAGCTGGTCTAATATTGGTGTATTTTTTTTCAGTTTTTTGTTTATCTGTGAATGATTTTATTCATTCTTCCAATTTGAAGAATAATAATTCTGAGTATAGTATTCTTGGTTGAAATTGTTTTCCTTTTAGTATCTTGAATATGTCTTCCCTCTCTTTTCTTGCCTGCATTGTTTCATTTGAGAGGTCTGATGTTAACCTAATAGGGTAATCTTTGTAAGCAACTTGACATTTCTCTCTTGACATTTTTTTTTTTTTTGGAGAGGTTTTTGCTATAAGGCGTGTGCGCTCTCCAGAAAGACAGAGGGAGACAGAGAGATATAAAGTGAGAATCACCCCTGAGGGGGGATGGCCATGCCACAATCCCTTCTCCTCCATTCTCCTCTTGGGATACTGGGCACTCATGCACATGCACCCAGCGTGAGTTTAAGCCATTGGGTCCAGGACTTGAACCATTGCTGACTACATGGGAGTCCAGTGACATAGCTGGTCCTTCTCTTGCCATTTTTAGAATCATGTCTCTGTTGGTGATTTTTACCCTTCTGACTATGATGTACCATGGAGAGGATCTTGTTATAATAATTCCATTTGGGGTCCTTTGCATTTCTTGTGTCTGAATGTTTGAATGTTTCTCTAGGTTTGGAAAATTTTTGCAAGTATTTATGGAATAGATGTTCTATGCCCTTATCTGATTCTTCACTTTTTGGAATACCTATATTTCAGATATTTAGAAGTTTGTTTGTGTGCAGCATTTGTTGTGCCCCTGTACTGGTTTCTAGTGGTCTGATGGATTATACATTTCTTCATACTTTTCTCTTTATTCTATATTGTCGCAGGGCGGGGGAAGGAGCTCTACTTCCCAGATGTGTTCTTGGTAGAGGGTTTTACCTTCCTGTCAGAAAAGTGTATACCTAGCCAGCTTAAGATATTGATTCCTTTCCTAGTCTCTCCAGACCAGGTGCACTTGGGGCTGAACTGGAGAATTTCAATAGAGAGAGGGAGTAGGAGTCATATGGTGTGCTATGTGCATTGCACATTTCAGATAATTATGAAATCTCAATATATTCCTAGATGGGCAGAAGACACCTAGAGTTCTGAGGCAGTCTTCCTGCCTCAGTTGGTCTCACTGACTACTGCTGATTTCTTTCAATTCATATTTCATATTAGTATAAGCTTACTGGACTTGTCTTAATTATTATTTTGTTTTAAAATAATGTAATAAATTAAAACACTGTAACCTACTTTATTTATTTTTTTGAAGGTGGCCGTGAATGCTTTTAATAATTTGAAGTTAAACTGTGCCCATTCTTAAAAATAGATGTGTCCATTTGATACCAAATAAGAATCTAAAATATCAAAAAAGACAAAAATGAAACAAGCAATGGTATGTATCAACTATAAACACACCAATACCTTTCCCTGATTTTTTAGTTTGTTGGGTGTTTTTCTTTGCTTCATCTTACCAATATATTCTATTTCTATTTCATTTCACATTGTATTTGATGAGTTCCTGGTCACAAGGCCATGTTGGCATAAGTGGAATATATCTGACCTCATCTTCATTACACTTTGAAGGTATATTCCTTGTTTCTTTTCTTAGCTTCTAAAAATAACCCTTGAATGCAGGCTGATTGGCTTTAATTTAATTTAAGTAAAAGGAAGGGAGAAATTGGTCTTATGAAATTCAAGCTTTTGGATTTACAGGTATGCATCACTTTTGCTGATGCTTCTGATAAGAGAGAAACACAATACTCTCTAAAATGCCACTAGGAAACAAAATCATAAATATTTCTTTACCTTTTCCTTCACAATTATTTTATTTTATTTTATTTTACTTTGATCAGAGAGGGGCAAAGTGAGAAAGAAAGAGAGAGAAAGTGAGAAAGCAAGCCGCCAGGTCCAGGACTCAAACCGCAATCAACCATGTGGGAGTCAGTTGTCTCAATCGCCACGCCACCTGCTGGCCCCTTACCTTTCCAATTCTACTGGCTTGGCTCATATTACCGGTAATACCTCTCCTATTGAGTGTAACAACCCTATTTGTGCTGCATTTGAAACACCACATGAACACTGAACAACAGTATAAGACAAATATGTCACAGGTTATTGTACTATTTCTGGGAACACCACAAATTGAAGTCAAATGGGAAAAGGGATACTCCCAAGAATTAGTCATCAACAGAGTAACCTACTTTAATAAAAAATATATTGCTCTTAAATGGTGAAATATTCTCTGTCAGCTAATACCTACCATTTACCAAAAGACTTAAGCTTAACTTAATTTTAGTTATTATATGTTATCTTGTGTTATATTCTTCAGTCCATATATTTTTGTACAATTGATTATAAATTATAAGATAAACTTCAATGATGTCTCTAGCCATTTTTATTATATTATGTGAATCAGATTTCCAGCTAGCCAAGGATTTAACCTAGCAACTTTTGGTAAATGTTTTATGATTGCTGATAAGCTGCTTTGGAGGAGATAAATTTAATCTTGAAACTGAGATTTCAGTTATTTTCACTTTAAAATATTCATTTAATTATTTATTTTCCACATTTTAAATTTATATTTAATCACTGTACATCTTTATAGTGTATGGAATTTTTTTTTTCCAGCTTAAATACTGTACATATCCCTATGTCTGACCCTCTGCCCTTTCCCACTCTCTTCTCACACTATCTCTGGTGTCTGCAGTTGTCTTCCATTCCTTTTCCCCCCACATTTTATTGATTACACAATTTCTTAAATAATCTAACTACTTTCAATAGCAAGTTCAGCTGGTAAATATATATACATATAACTAGAAATGGAAAATTATTGATGGTAACAGGCATGGTTAAGACACTATGCAGTATATTCTGGATGGGAAACCACATTTTGTATGCTGTAATGATGCTTAGGGGATGAATGTAATTAATTAATTTTAGAAAAGTTTCAGGAGAAAATAACCCCAGAAAAACTGTTTTCTTTGAAATTAAAAAATGCATATTTGATGACTGCAGTAAGCTCTATAGCCCCAGCTAGGTGCTACTTTATAGTATATTCATTCTACTCACTGAGGTTTATGCCTAAACACAGACGTGTGTTTATGGATATGTATATATCATCTGTGCTTGCTATTGGAAATATTTAGATTAATTAAGTTCATTAGTGAATCAATAAAATGGGGGGGAAAGGCATAGAAAGCAATCATGAATACCAGAGACAGTGTGGGAGGAGAGTGGGACACGGAAGAGGGTGAGAGATAGGGAATCAAGAATGGCAAAAAAGGCAAAATATACAGGAAACAGAAATGGAAAATTACTTGTTGATGATAACATATATGTTGATGTGCTTGATTGAGCCAATATACAGTGTATTCTGGATGGGAAATCTCATTTTGTATGCTGTAATGATGTATAGCGAATAAATGTAAATAAATAAATTTAAATTAAAAAAAGACAACTAGAAAAAAATACTGTACATATCAATACAAAGAAATTACCATATACATTATCATCAGATGATAACTTTTCATTTGTGTGTCTCATAAATGTTGCTTTCCTTTGATCCCTTCCCTCCTACTCTGTGCTACCCACCTCATCCTACACTACCTCTGGTAGCTACAACTGTCCTCCCTGCTATTATACCTTTTGAACTTTCAGCTCCTCCCCAGAGTGCATAGATTTGGTAGATTTTGAGCACAGATATACAATGTCTCCCTTTCATAGACTGGCTTGCTACGTTTAGTATTTAATATTCCATATTCACCCACTTTTTATCAAATATCAGTTTTTTTCATTGGTTTTTATAGCTAAGTAGTGTTCCGTAGGGTTCATATAACACATTTTTTAATACATTCTTCTTTTGTTGGGCATTTGGAATTCCATTTCTAAAAGTTTCCTTTTTCTCTGTCTACGCTTAGAAATGACGCATCTCCTTTCACCAAGATAACAGACAATGGAATTAGTTTTGTCTATATATTTTTAATAGGGAAATGGTAAAATCAGCAGCTCCTAAGTGACGGGGCCGGGCCATGCAGACAACACAAGCAGGTAAAGAGGCTGTCTCCCATGGCCTGGGCTGGGTAGAAACTGTGAGACAAGGCCAGCGGTTTACTAACCCTCCTTGTGTCATTTTATTGGCCTGCAGTTAATTTTTCTGCTGTGAGTTTTACTGTTATTACGGTACCCTGCAAGGGTAAAATATCACCCCCAACCATTACAATAAAGCCAATTAGTGATCTTGTAGGAATGTGGTTCCCTAAGTGGAGGGCAGGGCTGGAAGTTTGAGACTTGCCCCACCAGTCTGTTTTAGCAAAAATTAACATATGTTAAGATTAAGTTAGTATAAGCCAAATTAGCATTAGAAACATATGTAGATTAAGTTAGTTTAAGGCTAGTTTTATGTAAATACCCTTGTTAAAGCTGCAGGCCAAAGTTAGCTTGTGCTAGGCAAAGTTAACACATTCACCCAGAGATAAAACAAAAGAACTCACTAATTGACAGACTCAGCAAATAAAACAAAAACCCATGGGTTTTTTAAAAAAGGAAAAGCCTGACTAGTGACCACAGGATGCACAAACCTGAGGGCTCCAGAGAAAGATAAACCACATTAGCTGGGAGCTCTTATCTAAAGCAACAGGTAGCTTTCAACTACAAAGAGTTTCTCATCTATGTGCTGTTGACTATGAAAAACTGCTAATAAAACATCCTGTGTTGTCTCCTGAGCTACAAGATCATCTTCCTTTCCCATATAAGATCATAGACTCACCCTCTATTGTTGTAATATATAGATAGTCCATATATTAACTGTGTCTTTACTTGACAAGACAAGATTTCTATCTAGGTCTTTGTAATCAAACTGGCCTGGGACTGAGGCTATCAAACATCCTGCAAGCCCCCTCTTCAAAAGACCCTTCCCAGTAATCAAGATTTAAGAAGAAAATACAACAAACGGACTTCCTCATCCTAAAAACTGCAATTGATTTTTACCTAATCTGACAAGACAAACAGCATGTTTTATAATTATTGTTTCCATGCTTTGTATACCCTGTTCCTCAGAGTAGATTTTTTACTACCCCTCACCCTCCTTACTTCCTAAACCTCCCTCAATAAATACGCATGTCTTAATAGCCACGGGGCTGCAGCCTGGAGTTTTGCTCTGACTGTAGCCGGCTAAAAAGTATTGATGTTTTAGCCTAATTCTGTTCACCTTCACCGCTTCTGACAAGTCAACCCGCCCCCGCTGAGGCTGGACCCCGGCACCTAAGGAGATGCATTATTGAACTATTCCTCAACTTTACATAAAGCAATAAAGAACTTTTAACAATAAATGATATACGGATGTTTATAGTACCACACAAAAAAATATTAGGTAGCATTCAGGAAAATGTGAAATCTCAGTAATTAATGTTATAATAGAAAAAATCAGTCTTTCTTCCTTAAAAACACTTTAGAATGATAAATCAATGAACTAAAAAGTTTAACAATACAAATATAATTCCATTTCTAATATTACAAACTGAAAGTACATTTCTGCAAATCTATACAGAAGAGTCCAGTGGAAAATGAGTAGTTGAAAGTAGTATTTTATCTCCACATATACTATGGTGTTGCCCATGAGTTAGTGAAAATGTAAAAGATGAATTTACAACTGTTTAAAATATATATATTATACACTATAAAAATAATAAAATGATAACAAATATGAATGAAATTGTACATATTCCATATAGGAAATTAAATGAGAAATCTTGCTTTATATCCACTACTCAGGATTTAATAACAAAATAATCCGCTATAAATCAATTTAAGCAGCATTCATTCATTATTACCATGGGTGCATCAGATACTGAAATTTAGCTTTAATATTTAAAACTGTTCTTTGGGGTCTGGCAGGTTGCATGGTGGTTAAGAGTGCTGGACTTCCACATGGCTAACAGCAGTTTGAGTCCTGGACCTGGTGGCTTGCTTTCTCACTTTCTCTCTCTCTCTCATCTCTCTCGCTCTGACCCTCCTCGGGCTTGCTTTCTCACTTTCTCTCTCGCTCTCTCTCTCTCTCTCTCTCTCATCTCCCTCACTCTGACCCTCCCCGGGCTTGCTTTCTCACTTTCTCTCTCTCTTTCATCTCTTTCACCCCGACCTTCCCTGGTCAAATAAAAAAAAAAAATGTCTTTTATACTTTTTTTGAAATCAACACAAAATATAAATGGTAAAACAGTTTTCAAATTGATTTTAATGTTAAAGTAAAGGAAATATTAGTAAGTAAAGATCTAGTTACCCTATTATTCCTTGCTTAGAAAGTAATGTCATTTATGAATGATAACATTTCATTTGATGCTTATGTCTTCTAAAAATGTCAAAATGATAATAAAGTTAGAAATGATTCTTTTTTTTAATATATTTTTTTTTTGGAGAGGTTTTTGCTATAGAGCACATGTGCTCGCCAGACAGAGACAGACAGAAAGTGAGAAATCATCCCCCAGGGGAGATGGCCACGCCACAACCCCTTCTCCTCCGTTCTCCTTTAGGGATCTTGGGCATGCACGCACACGCGCCTGGCATGAGTTTTAAACCACCGGGTCCAGGACTCCAACCGTGGTCGACTACATGGGAATCCAGTGACATAGCCATTACACTAACTGCCAGAAATGATTCTTTTTAATAGTATGTCAGAGATACTGATTGAACTTAGTAGTTAAAATGATGATCTATGACATGGTTACTTAGTAACCATGCATTTTATATGTAGCTGATAAATAACATCATCTAACTTAATAGTAAGAATAAATCCACTTGTAATATTTGTTTGTTTGTTTATTTATTTATTTATTTATTGGAGAGGTTTTTGCTATAGGGCTTGTGTGCTCGCCAGAAAGACAGAGAGAAACAGAGAGAGAAAGTGAGAAATCACCCCCCTAGGGGGAGATGGCCATGCCACAAACCCTTCTCTTCTGTTCTCCTCTCAGGATCTTAGGCACGCATGCACACATGCCTGGCGTGAGTTTAAGGCAACAGGGACTCGAACTGTGGTTGACTACATGGGAGTCCAGCGACATAGCCATTATGCCAACTGCTAGTCCCGATTCACTTGTAATATATTGGTTTCCAATTAGAAAAGATTCTGTTTTATGTTTCTTTAAAGACTGATAATGTCTTCTACATGTGGGATCCTCATGAAATATTTTCAATTGTAATGACACGTAGCAATTGAAAGAAGTGATGGGTTATAAAATATTGATAGTAAGAAACTATTCCTTTTGGCAGCAATATAAATGGGAACTTATCAGATCCCACTGTGTAACTCCTCACACACTGCCATTTACTTAGTTCTCATTTTCTTATTTTAGCTACCAATGCTTTGCCACTGATTTAACTTCTTTTTATAAAATCCAATGGTAACTTTCATGTGGCAGCACATGCTCACTTATACAAGATTATAGCCCAGAGCTGATTTATGAATCTTTGTATTGTTATGTACATTAGTTTTATTCAGGGGTACTTAAAGCTTAAGGATATCCTCAGGAATAAAAGTGATTATAATTTCTTTTATTTTCTTTTTTGCTATAGGGTGTGTGTGCTCACCAGACAGACAGACACAGAGAGACAGAAAGCGAAAAATCACTCCCAAGGGGGTTGGCCACGCCACAATCCCTTCTCCTCCATTCTCCTCTCAGGATTTGGGCACGCACGCACACGCGCCCAGTGTGAGTTCAAGCCACCAGGTCTGGGACTCGAACCGCGGTCAACTGCATGGGAGTCCAGCGACATAGCCATTACGCTAACTGCTGGTCCCAAAAGTGATTATAATTTCTATTTGAAAGAATTTTCATAAGTGTATTTTACTTCAATGCTGACAGTGATGACCTCCTTGAAAATAAACAGTGAATTCTCATCCTTACTTATTCTCTTGGCCTGACACTAACAGATTTGCCAAAGCAAAGGATATTTGGATTCTATTCTTTATGTGACTGTTCTAGCTTCTTTTCACTCACTTAAAGAATGACACATTCAGCCAGCCAGCCAGAAGGATTTTGGGAGGGTTTGAATTATTTACTTCACATTATATGAGGGATTCAGGCTGGGTAAAAGCCCTTTAGAGCAGTTAGACAAAGTCTACCTAATGGGACAGCTGCTTAAGTCCTTCCACCTGTCACCCTTATCTTACAACCTGTCCAAATTCTTCATGGTCCTTGTTTCTCTGAGCCACTCTAGCATTCT
This sequence comes from Tupaia tana, assembly GCA_026018925.1. Taxonomy (NCBI): domain Eukaryota; kingdom Metazoa; phylum Chordata; class Mammalia; order Scandentia; family Tupaiidae; genus Tupaia; species Tupaia tana. Next base: position 78,147,549 of record JAKSZU010000009.1, on the reverse strand, counting down.
TTGGTCCATATATAGCATTTCTCTTTAGCTCTCTCAACCCCACTGAAATAATGTCTGCTAATATTAAGAAAGATTAGGTCTTTTATAGCATTCTATTCCTCTTAAAACATCACACTGTGCTGATCTATCTCTCCTCTCCACTAAATATTTTAGTGCTTGACTCCATATCCTGTACTATTTGTATTTGGCTCATATGCTATATCTTATTTTCCTAATCAATCATAAGCTCCATAAGGGAAGAGATCATATCATATAGTTCATCTTATATCCATAGGTGTTACATAGAATTGTTTATAAGATGGTTCTCAAAAGTAGATGTATTGTTTGCTTTTGATGTACCAGGCATTAGCTTTTAACAACAAATGTATAAATTAGTTATTATTATTATTATCACTATCACCATTTTAATTAGTGATATAGAAAGTGAAGTTTAATGACTTGCTTAAAGTCATAAGGTAGTAAGTGGAATAACTGAAATTCAAACCCAAGCTAAATGTAAAAGTTATTCATTTTAAAAAACAATATACTATTGATCACTTTGCACTCTCATTAAAGCAAGGAACCTCTAAGCCCACTGGCTTTCCATTAAAATCTTCCTTCTCTAAATGCATCTACAAGGCGATTTTAAAAAAATCAAAATTTTGGGACCAGCAGTTAGCGTAATGGCTATGTCGCTGGACTCCCACGTAGTCAACCACGGTTCCCGTCCTGGACCTGGTGGCTTAAAACACGCCGGGCAGTGTGCGTGCACGCCCAAGATCCCAAGAGGAGAATGGAGGAGAAGGGATTGCGGCATGGTCATCCCCCCTGGGGGGTGATTTTTCACTTTCTGTCTCTCTCTGTCTGGCGAGCGTACGTGCCCTATAGCAAAAACCTCTCCAAAAAATAAAAAATAAAAATTTTTGGTATTAATGTATTTTTAATGCCTATCTAGATCAATTATTGAACCAATCTATGGTTAGAACATGGTATATATGAAAAGGAGAAATGGTAATCAGTATTTTTTTTTCTTCAAGTATACCCAACGGTGCTTGCGCTAGCAAAGAAATAGAGATATTGAGAAAGAAAGCAAGGAAGCACTCCCCATAACCCCTTCTTATTTATCTATTCTTCCTTTAGAGATTTTGAGCATGCAGCATGTTTTTCAAGCCACCAAGTCTGGGACTTGAACTGCATGGTTGGTCATTAGTATCTAGCCATCTTAATCAGACTGGGCTACCTTTCTCTCTTTCTCTTTTTTAATTGTAAAAATTTAAAGATTTATATCCTATGTAATGAGTATTTATAGCCTCTCCCCTGAGCCTTCAATACTAAATTGTAAGTGCTATGCTTAATATTATGTTTGGTGGAGGGTTTTTCACAATTTTATTACTTAATATTTACTATAAATTACTAAATGATAATTGCAATAATTTGTGACTTTCACTCTGAATACATTTATTATAGATATCACTAATGACTTACATGAAGGACAGAAGCTGCTCTCATAATCTCTTCTATATTTTCTAGAGGTACTTTATGAAATTGATGGATGATTGAGAGAAAGAGAGAAAGAGAGAAGTAGAAATGGTAGAAAAGGAAACTTATTTTTCTGTAACAAATTTTGGAGCATGTTTTTGTATAGCCCAATGGCTTAGATGAACCAGGTCATCCGCTTTTATTAGCTCATCTGCCACAGCTCAGTGAAACCTAGAACAGTCACAAAAAGATGATAATCCTAGTCTTAAAATAGTGCCTTCTGTTGAGACCCACAGGCTATGCTTTAGCAACTGGTCATTTCAATTCTTCTGTTGCATAAAATTCTAGCAAAAAAATTTACTAGTTCTATCATGAAGATTGGAATTGCTGCTCTCATAGCAGGAATCATTAGTGCTATAGGTATTATTGTGTTTCTTGTAGCATTTGGAACAGAGTATTGGTTACTTGCAACAGATGCCTGTGAAAGTTTTGATTCTAACAATGAAACTTTGGACATCGAAGAAGAGGTAAACACAAACCTGAAGTACTCTTTAAAAAGTATGGGATTCCAATGAATTCTCCACAAAGGAAAACTGTGTTTTAAGAATTGACATACTAGCAGTGTAAGATGATTCATTGAATTTTAATTTTAGTTGTTTATTTTTACTTAGTAATTATTTTCTAAAATTCATTTGTAGATTGGAGATACAGAATACAGAATGAGCCTCATAGGAAAGATTGGTACATAAAGTGGAAAGTAAAACATATTCTTGAATCTATATCATGAATCTATACTGTTGGATATATATATATATATATATATATATATATATATATATTTATTTATATTTATATTTATATATACATATATTTTTATATATAAATATTTTATATATACATATATATTAATATATATATGAAAAATGTTATTTTAGTATCAAAACTTGTTATTTTTAATTATTAAGTTAAAAGATGTTCTTTTGATGTGACTTCGTTTGTATCTATTTTCCCATTTAAAACTAAGGTTTGGATTTATATATACCAACAAAGCCAATATAGAGACTTGAGGGGAGAATATTTTATTCAATATTAAATAAACGTGGAACATCATGTTTCTCTAATAAGCTCTAATAAGTAAATATCACTTCTCTTTCAGAACTGCTTAAAGTCACCTTTCTGTTTTGTTATAACTTTATTCCAATTTTTTTAAAAAATGTAATTTTATGAAATTATGAACTTCAGTTTAAACTTATGAACCAAAAACTTTTGTCAAGCTTCAATATCAGGAAACTCAAATATAGTCATGTTACAAAACAGTAGTCATTACCCATTTCTACACTATCTTTGTTGTTCTGCATTGTCTTATATTGGAAATAAAAAAGTGTTTGCCCTTTGAAGTGATTCTTTAATAAAGAAGAAAAGTTATTGCTTGTCTTAAGAAAAAGTCAGTTCTTCAGAGCTAGCTGGCAGCTTAAACCGTAATTATCTGGGTTTTTCTGGGTTAGAAATATGGAAATGCTGAAGTCTTGGTTCTGAAAAAATTTCAGAGGTTGGCTGAAGTTTTCTCTCACTCCATCATTCTTTGTTTTGTATGCCATTTTCCCCTTCAGAGAAGCGTCCATTTCTATGGTTGGTAATTACTCTATGCTGTTCACCACCCTGCCTATCATTATTAAAAATCTACTTCTGACTAAATCTCTGATAAATTTACACATCCAAAGGTGATGAATTAGTCTTAAAGTACTACACCCCAAGGGCATTTGCCTTTTAATCCCCCAGCCCTCAGAACAAATAAACAAAACAACAACGAACAAAAAAACTAGAGAAATAAATTTCTAATGGTAGATTCAGGCTGTACTAATCTTGGTTTGAGAGATTTCCTAAGGGGATGCTTTCCTGGCATCTGCGATATCATACTTAGACTGCTACCTACTCTATTTGCATCTATGATAAGTTTCAAACCCTAGGTAGAACTGTCAGTTCTTCACAGGAAACAGTATTAGACATCTATGACAGCACTAGCAAATAGCAAATAGAATCCTTGAATGTTAAAAGTAGAAATGATCTTAGAAATCATCTAGTGCAAACTGTAATAAGCTCCAGTCATCTTATTTCCCATCTGGTGTTCTTTTCATTACACTAAGCTGATTGCACTGGTCACAAAATTGATTTTTACATCTACAGTGACCAGTATATTGACTAAGACAGTTGGCTCTCAGCAAACATTTACTGAATGAACTTTACAGATGATAACATTAAGGTTCAAGTAGGGGAAATCTTAGAGCCAATATTTAAGAGAGAGAAAGTGACTTAAGCTCATAGAAGTAGTGACTGAATAACTCAAACTAGTGTTTCCTGTTTCTCAGCCCAGTGCTCTATCTACTGTTTCCTGATGATCTCATTACTTCAGGATATATTTAATATTTGCCACATGTGTGTAATAAAGATCAGTTCTAGAGTTGATGTCTCATAAATAAGAAATGATTATTAACAAATCAATTAGTTATTTAACACTTACATTGTCCTTGTGATATTTAATTTGCCTGAAGAAAGGCATATCAAAGTTATTCAAAATTATCTGTATTTATTACTAAGAAAAAATGAGTTTCTATTGTGGATTCCATAGATGTACTTACTAGCAATCTCTTATATTCATGGAATGTTTTTCAACAAATATTTATGTGTAGTTATCATGGCATTAAAATGTTATTTAAATTAGTAAATGTTTTAGTAATGAAAATGTTAAAACTTTTTGATGACACTGGTAATTGTTATATTCTGGACCCTTTCTATACTGTTTAAAGTATCAAATATCATTAGAAAACTAATTACTAGACATAAAATATTAGTAAATCTTAAAATCTCAAATAATCACAGTTTAGTGCATTTATTTTTATTTTCTAGTAGGGAATTACATGGGAAAGTTGGTGGAACACTTACATGGAGATAACAGAGAACAATTTGAGTCTATAATATTGTACGTATTAGTTTCTGCTTGTCATTAGTATATATCATAAACTTGTTGAGTGAGAATAATTTAAGCACAGAGAGAACAAAAGAAAAATATTATTCACAGCTGATCCCCTATCTCCTGTTAGTTAGCTATTTACTCACATTCTTCTTCTCACATTATACAGATAATCACAGCTACTAGCAAAAGGGATAAGTGACAAATTTCATCTATAGCTCCTTTCTTGCTTGGCCACTATTGTAATGAATTACTTGGGGGGGATTTAAAAATACATAGTTTCCTGGCCTTCACTACTCAGGGAATTTGGGTCAATAAGTCTGGGCCTAGTAACCCATATTTCTAACATCGTTGTCTTAATCGTGCTCTATACTACATGGCAAAAATGTATATATAGAAACTGAAGGTTGAAGAATATTTCCGTTACATTAAGAGATTGGGAGAAGTATTGAAAACCATCTCTATATTGGCCCAATGCATTAATCATGCAAAATAGTCACATTTTTTGGGTCTTCACTAATAGAGATCATTGGGATCTGTGCTGCAGTTTCCAGTGGCTTATAATTTCCTTCAAAGTAATTGTAAATTAAAAGACTACAAAAGTATTTATAAATCATATTTAGATGACTTAAGATAACAATCTTTTGAATCCCCCTGAAACATTTAGAAGCACTCTTTTACATCATGAAAATCATCCTATTTACTTGGGTTCCATAAGGAGTTCTAGTAAACAATGTAAAAAATCTAGTTTACATAGGTACTAAATTTTTTAAAATAAGACATTTAGTCTACGCTTTCTACTACTTAATCTGGCCTTATTTTGTATTCTTTGGGATAAGTAAGTCTTGACTGTTCAAATCTTATCTTCCTTATCACACCACTCTGAAAAGTTTAAACAACATACTTTTTGAATTATCTCTGTTCCAAGAGATATTTTGTCTAGTCAGACTACTCTGAGCATAATAAGCAATGCCACTTTTTGGTTTCAATGCATAGACTGTGAGCATGACACTAAGACCATAATACAATTTTTAACACAAATTTATAGTGCAATGGTTCTCTAAGTTATTCTCTAGAGGGACATATAGAAGAACTACATAACCTTTAAAGGAAATAACAATTTTAGGCTGTATTTATATGTTTCTTTGTAGAGTAATTGGTTAACTTATAATATGCTTTTTAGAGCACTACTTCAGCCACATTGCACAAAGTAAATAAATGGGCTTTCTCTTGGGTCCTTATACAATTCCACTTATGCTCCATTTAAATTGCTGTCAAGTAGATGGCCAGTCATTCAAAGATACAAATGGAACCTACTGTAAGTCAAATACTGTACATTCATTTTTTGTTTAAAATTGTTTCATACATAACTTTTTTGTCAGAAAACAATTTCTACATACACAATGACAGAAAAAATAATATAATGATCACACATCTACATACCATCAAACCTAAAATATCAGCATTCTCCTCTTCTATCTTTTTTGGGTTATATAAAGTCTTGAAACTCAAATTATTGTCCACAGACCAGCAATGATGGTGTCAATTAGGAACTTGGTAGAAATAAAACATTTCAGTCTCCACCCAGAATTAATCAATCAGAATGTGCATTTCAACAAAATCACTAGTTGTGTGTATTAAAGTGTGAGAAGTAATGGTACAAACTAAATGCCAGATAGCATATCCTATAAACCTACTCCCTACCCTACAGATAAATAATATCTTGATATGTGTAGAATTACATGAAAAATGAGTCTTTATTTGGGCAGACAGAACTTCAAAATTTGAATATTTTGTTTCATAGTATGATGAAGATGTGAAAGATTATGAAGAAATGTCCATTATATACCAACATGAAGGCTTCTTCTGGAGGTGTTGGCTCTTTGGAGATGATCCACAAACATCAGTCTGGAAATACTGGTTTAGTGAGTATGAGATGTTATTAGGTGTTATTTTACAATTATGGCCTCAGCTTCAAAATTAATCTCTTATACAGGAATTGAAGTGATGAATATTAAAATCCTGACTTGAGGGGAACATTTTGTAGTTTGATTTAGAAGTTAACCACTTATTTTGAAGCCATCTGAGTAAAACCATACCTGCCTTAAAATTAGATTTGAAAGCATCCATGTTTTGTTCCATGATAAAGATGGTAACCTTAGGAGATTACTCATGCCTTTCTATTAAGTCATCAGAAAAATCATGACATTTTTTCTATATGAAAAATGTGTTAGGACTTTTCCTATAGCTCAATATATAACTCTAAGTTGCTAATGAATAATTATAGTCAACAAAGTTACAACATAAGGTTTAAATTTTAGACTCTTTAATTTATGCTTAATTACATTAAGAATAATATTCATTTTTAAAAATGGTCAGAATTTTTTCTACCTCCTGAAATAATTTTACACATTGGAGACAAGGCTTCTCATCCTGGCATTGTTACTTTCTGTGTTACTACAGGTAAAAATTGAAACCTCCCTTTTCTTTTCTTTTTTTTGTTTTTGTTTTGTTTTGTTTCGTTTTTTTAGGGAGATTTTTGCTATAGGGTGCGTGTGCTCACCAGAGAGATAGAAAGAGAGAAATCGCTCCCCAGAGGGGATGGCCAGACTGCAATCCCTTCTCCTCCATTCTCCTCTCGGGATTTTGGGCATGCATACACATGTGCCCTGTGTGAGTTTCAAGCTGCCGGGTCCAGAACTCAAATCACAGTCAGGCATGTGGAAGCCCAGTGATGCAACACTATGCCATCTGCTGGTCCCAAACCTCTATTTTCTTATCTCTTCATGATTTTGCCAATATGTTTACAAATGTTAGTTTACTATATAATGCCAAGAAGCTAAAGAAAAAAAAATTAAGTCATGCCTTTTTCTATTTTTCTAGCTATTCTTCCCCTTCATCAAGCTGGAAATCAAAATAATGGCAACCAATGAATTTACATTTGAGGGAAATTAAAGAGTCAAACACAGTCATGCATGGGTTTATTTTAACTTTTGACTACTGAGTGGCTTATGCTGCTTATAACAAGTGACCATTAGCCAGGCTAAAAGAAAACCTCAGGTGGAAAAAAAAAAAAAAAACACAAAACATCAGTAGCTGTACATTGTAGAAATATACTCATGAAATTTGTTCAGTCAATTAAAAAATAAATAACTAAGGAAGCAACAAAAATAATGACCTGCCCTGACCCCAAGATATATTATAAAGCTGCAATAATCGAAAAAGCATAGTATTGGCACAAAAACAGACAGGTGGAGCAATGGAATAGAATAGAAGCCCCAGAAATAAACCCCAAAGTTTATGGCCAACTGATTTTTTTCATTTTTTTTAGAGAGGTTTTTGCTATAGGGCGCGTGCGCTCACCAGACAGACAGAGAAAGACATAGAGACAGAAAGTGAGAAATCACCCCCCAGGGGGGATGGTCACGCCGCAATCCCTTCTCCTCTGTTCTCCTCCCGGGATCTTGGGCACGCACGCATACGCGTTTGGCGTGAGTTTTAAGCCACCGGGTTCGGGACACGAACCGCGGTCAACTACGTGGGAGTCCAGCGACATAGCCATTACGCTAACTGCTGGTTCCCTGATTTTTGACAAATAATACCAATCCATTGGGAAAAGGAAAACCCCTGGTGCTGAACAAACTGGATATCCACCTGAAGAAAGAAGAAACTGAACCCCTGTCTTTCACCATTAACAAAAATCAACTCAAAATGTATCAAAGATCTGAACCTAAAACCTCAAATTATAAAACTACTAATGGAGAATACTGGGGAAACTCTGGGAGACTTCGGGGTAGGCAAACACTTTTTAAATAACACTCCCAAAGCACAGGCAATAATCCCTAAAATAGACAGGTAGGACTATATCAGACTAAGAAGTTTCTGCACAGCAAAGTACACGGTAATGAGTGTGAATTGACGACCCTCAGTATGAGAGGATATTTTTTGTAAAGTATACCTTAGACAAGGGACTGACAACCAGAATACACAGGGAACTCAAGCGACCTCCTTGAAAAAAATATGATTAACCCAGTGAAAAGATGGGAAAATGAGCTGAACAAAAATCTTTCTGAGGAAGACATATGAACAGCCAAAAAACATTTAAGGAAATTCTCAACATCCCTCACCATAAGGGAGATACAGATTAAAACCACAATGAGATACCACCTAACCCCTGTCAGAATGGCAAAGGTTAAAAATATAAGAAGTGATAAGTGTTGGCAGGGATGTGGTGAAAGAGGAACTCTCCCTACACTGTTGATGGGAAAGTAAACTGGTTCAGGCCATATGGAGAACAATATGGAGGTTCCTCAAAGATATACAAATAGAACTACCATTTGATCCTGCACTCCCATTTCTGGGTGTCTACCCAAAAGACAGGAGAATGTTCTGTCGGAAAAGCACTCGCACATCAATGTTTATTGCAGCATTATTCACAATTGCCAAGACATGGAACCAACCCGAATGTCCACAAACAGATGAATGGATTTAAAAAGTGTGGCACATATACTCTATGGAATACTACTCAGCCATAAAAACCAACAAGTCCCTGGCATTTAATAGAAAGTGGTCAGATATGGAGGATCTATTGCTGAGTAAAGCAAGGCAGGCTATGAAAGAAAGATATTGTATATATCCCCTTAATATATACCAACTATCCACACTTTATGGTAGTGATCGAAATATTGAAGGACATAAAAGCAGTGAAAATAGCCATGCTGAAGATAGTCTGGAAAAGGTCAGAAGAAGTAAAGAGTATAGAGAAGGATAGCAAGAGCTTATAGAGAGGCATGATATTAGTGGGACATAGAAATGGTTTATTACCTGTTGTTGATAATATGTATAGTATTCTCAACTGGACTGGTCTGAGAAGTATTTTCTGTTGAGTAAATTCTTTTTACAAGCAAAAGTATATATAGTGATTGAAAGTTTTTAAAATAGTGAGGATAATAATAATCTAAAAAAATGGAAAGCTATTTGGTGATGATGTGGATAGTAATGTCTTTGTCTCGACTGATCTGCATGGTATTCCTTCTGGAAAAAGAAATGTAATACACTGTAAAGATAAATGTGATTCAACGTAATATAATCAAGATTATGATAATAAATAAAATTTTAAAAATTATTTTAAAAAAACCCCAATAACCTGTGGATATGAATCAGAATCCAGAGCTGATGCAATATATTATATAAAAATTACTCTTTTTCAACAAAAATACTAGGACACACAAAGCAACAGAAAAGCAAAATGAGAAATAGTGATTGACTGTTTTAAAAAATAATTAGAATAATAATAATAATGATTGGAAAAAACATAGAAAAGATATTGAATGATGAAGTGGGGAGATTAATGTCTCTGTATTGACTGACATGCATGGCATTCCCTTTTGAAAAAGCAATGTAATACACTGTAAAATTATATGTAACACAATGTAATATAAAGAAGATTATGATGATAATAATAAAAAAAGCAACAGAAAAGTATAACCTGTTCACCGGAAAAGAGAGGAAAAAAAAAAAAAAAAAAGCAAAAAGCGAACAATAGAAATTGACTTGGAAGTTATCCAGATAGTTGACTAAGCAGAAAATGAATCCAAAGCACTTACTATAGTTATGTTGAAAGAACTTAAGTAAACCATATTTAAAGAATTAAAGGAATGTTTGATGACAATGACTCACCCACCAGAGAATACTAGCAAAAATGTGCAAATTAATTTTTAAAATGAAAATTCTGTACTTTAATTTCTGTTTTCTTTTTTTCTTTTTGTCAGAGGATGCATGCATTCACCAAAAGGAGAGAGAGAGCACCCCAATGAAATGTGGTCATTCTGCAATCTTTTTTCCTCCATTTCTCCATCCTGTTAGGATTTGCGATATGAATACACATATACACAGTGTGATTTTCTTTTTTTCTTTTTTAAAAAAATAATTGTTCTATTTAATTTTATTCATTGTCATTATCTTTATTTTTATTTATTTATTTATTTTTGACGTTGACCAGAGAGAGACAAAGAGGGAGAGAGAAAGAAAGTGAGAAAGCCAGCTTCCAGGTACAGGGCTCAAACCATGGTCAGCCATGTGGGAGTCCAGTCACCTTAACCACCACACCACCTGCCGGCCCCATACATGGTGTGCTTTTCAAGCCACTGAGGTCAGAATTCAGATTCAGATCATGTTTGATCATGTGGGATCTGGCTCCCTATGTATTGTGCATAACTGCCAGGCTGTAGTGCCATTCCTGAAGTTAAATTTCAATGGCAAAAAAAAAAAAAAGAAAGAAAAAGAAAAGAAATGGCACAGACTAATGGTTCAGTTAGTAGCAAAACTGAACTGCAGTACTGAAAACCACATAGCTGACTGTGGATTCAAATCCCTAGGTCAGCCTGAAAACATGTTAGATGCATACCCAAGATCCTGATGTGCTGGAAGACTAGGGAAAGGGGATCACAGCATGACAAGACTCTCTTCAGGTTGCTTTTCTCTCTCTTTCTCTCCCTCTCATGACCACATGTACTCTCTGTCATAAATCACAACAGAGTAAAAACCATCATTGACAATTCACTAGGTACTTCCAAAAATAACCTAGTAGAATGAACCTTGAAAGTACACACCATAATGTAATGTTAAATGCTGAAGATGATAAATATATTTATAATGCTGAAGTTGATAAATATAATGCTGAAGATAATAAATATGTTTATATCCTAGATTTGATTATTATACACTGTATACATGCCTTAATGAAAACCTACTATACTGTACTCCAGAAAGTACAAAGATTATATGTAAATCATGAATTATAATTATAAACAGACAAAAAATGTACTATAGTAGATTTAAGATCAGAAGAAAGAGCTAAGAAAATTTAAGATAAAGCTGTGGTGAAGAGTTGCCAGCTGACCTGGGTCTAGAGTTGTGCATCACCTGCCCCAGCACCGGCCATGGCCTCAACTTGGAATCTGACTCTGGCCTGGTATCTGCACATAGCATCCTGGGCCAAGTGGACTTCTCTACATACTTCTTACAGTTCCTCCTATCCATGAAGTAGTTGCTGGACTTCAGTTGGGTGAGTGCCTGTGAGAAGACTTCAGTTTTGCTTCCAAGGCAAGATTGCCTGTTACATTAGTAAATACAATATAATAAAATAAATGTTTTCTATATAATCTTCCTCAGGACATTATATGTTCAATTTGTTCAAAGCTGGTATATACCGAGTTTCCAGGAATTTCTTGATTTAAAGATCACATTTGCTAACAGATACTAGTTATTTGTGACTTTACAGATACTGCTATATAGATCAGGAATTGACATAATGACATAATTTTCAAAATGGCCCAGGATGCAATTGAATACAAGGACAGCTTCAAAATGGATTCTGTCACCACCCAGAATATTCAGGATTTTTTTAATAATTTCTATATGAGTTGCATTTCTATTGGAACGTGACTGAATCATCACTTAATTGTCAGATGAAAAGTTGAAAAAGTCCATCTCATTGAAAATACATTGCAAGCCTAAATCCAAATTCCAACATTGTCTAAGTTGTTTAAGACACCTATGACAATTCTAGACATCTATGTGATTTATATTATATTCAATATTCTAAATTATAACTTGAAGAACTAAATGAAAAATCACCAAGAGAGCCAATAAAACTGGTTTATATACCATCCCATCTTTATTGCCTGGCATGTGAACTTTTCAATAATGTGATGAGAACAACTATGGAATATCATGACAAAGGTATTTGCCTCCCTATTCAAGTTTCTGTCACAGTGGGTAATGAAGATTTGATACTTGGGACAACTAGAAAAGTAAAAGGTGCTTTGTGTGTGTGTGTGTGTGTGTGTGTGTGTGTGTGTGCATTAAATTTGGAAGGGATGATATTCAGAACTATATTATATCAAATATTTCATATGTCACTTTTACATTTAGTCTTTGGGTAAATTTGGAACGAATTCCATTTGTTCTGGTTAAACTTAAGAGAGAAAATTTGTACTTATTTAAAAATCATATTTTCATATATAATTGAATTTTTAAAAGTTTTTGCCATATGGCACTTGAGTTTGTCAGACAGAGAAAGACAGTGAGAGGGAAACTAAGAAATCCTACCTCAGGGAAGATGGCGACACTGCCGTCCTTCTCTTCCATTCTCCTCCTGGGATTTTGGGTACATATACACATGTGCCTGTTGTAATTTTCAAGCCTCCAGGTCTAGGACATGAATCTTGGTTGACCACCATGCCACCTACTGACCCCAATTGAATATATACATATATTTTTTCTTTTTTTGGAGAGGTTTTTGCTATAGGTTGTGTGTGCTCGCCAGAAAGACAGAGAGAGACAGAGAGACAAAAAGCAAGAAACCACCCCCCCCGGGGGGGATGGCCGTGCCGCAATCCCCCCTCCTTCATTCCCCTGTCAGGATCTTGGGCACACATGCGCCCGGCGTGTCTAAGTCGCCGGATCTGGGACTTGAACCACGGTCAGCTACATGTGAGTCCAGTGACATAGCCATTACACCAACCACTGGTCCCCCAATTTAATATATTTTTAACAGCTATAATTTTGGTAAACTTTCCTCTTTATGGTAGACTTCAGAAGTATGGAAAATTTGGGGGTTTTAGGGGAAGCTACATGGTTTTTATACAAATATTTTTCTTTTATGTTTGCTAGAATCATTTTATAAATACTAATGATTGTCTCATTAGTCATCTCTTTTGTTTGGAGGAGTTCTGTCATCCTTTATTTGGTAATAAAAAGTGTAATAAAATTTTTTCATGTTTATTAGTGACTGACAACAAATAAAGCAGAAAATAGTTGCTCAGTAAATGAAGAATCAATCACCTTTCAGCATCTACATGCATTGTCTTAGCTCTTACCTTTCTAAAATTTTATGGAAAATAATTATAATAATTGGTATCTTGCAGATGTAAGCCAAGATCATCTGACGTCTACTCTGAATATACTTATAATTAATGCAAGAAAAAAATTTTATACTGAAAACAATGTTAACTAACATATACTAAAATTATTTTATTATAATATTTTTCATAGAGAATTTTGCCTTAGAGTACATGTGCTCACCAGAGAGAGAGAGAAAGAGACAGAGAGAAAGAAAGTGAGAAATAATCCCCCCAGGGAGGTGGCCACACCACAATCCCTTCCCTTGCATTCTCTTCCCGGAATCTTGGACACACATGCACATGTGCCAGATGTGAGTTTCAAGCCACTGGGTTCATGGTCAGCCATGTGGGAGTCCAGCAGGGTAACTATTGGGCCATTTGTTGGTCTCTTTATCATTATTTTTTATTGACTTATAATGGTTGTATATATTTATAGGATATATTGTGGGTTTTAATATATGATGTGTAGTAATCACATCAGGGCAATAAACATAACATCACCTGAAACATTTATCTTTGTATTGTGAACATTCAAAATCCTCTCTTCTAGCTATTTTAAAATATACATAGAATTTTCACTAACTATAGTTACTCTACTGTGCTATAGTACTTCAGAACTCATTCCACTTACCTACTTGTACTCTATGTCTTTTAATCAAGTTCACTCTATGTCCCCCAAGCCCCTCCCCCTCACAGATTTTGGTATTCACCATTTCACACTCTACATCTATGCAACTGAATCTTTTGCTTCCATGAATAAGGGACAAAGCATGGTGCTTGTCTTTCAGTGCTTGGTTTATTTTGGTTAGCATTATTTCCTCCAGCCTTGTCCCTGGTGCCTCAAATGACAGGATTCTATCCTTTTCATGAATAAATAGTATTCCATTATTTATATGCACTACAGTTTCATTATGTATTGATTCACTCTTGGATATTTAGGTTTATTCCAATCTTAGCTGTTGTGATTACCTTTGCAATACACATGGGAGTGCAGATATCTCTTTGACATACTGATTTTCTTTCCTTTTGCATCCAGTAGTGGAATTGCAGATCATAAAGTAGTTTTGTCTTTCATTTTTTGAGAACTGCCATACTGTCTAAACTAATTTACATTCCCACCAACAGTGCATAAGAGTTTTCTTTGCCCCACAACCTCTGCAGCATTTGGTATCATTTGTCTTTTTTATAATACTTGTCATTCTAACTGGTGTCAGATAATATCCCATTGTGGTTTAATTTGCAATTCCCTGATGATTAGGGATGTTGAATCTTTTTAATGTGCTTTGTGGCCATTCTGGGTAGAACCATTTGTTCAGATCAACTAAATAGTTTTCTTTTTTCTTTTCTCTTTCTTTTATTTATTTATTTTATTTTTTTGTTTTTTTTTTTAAAGATTTTGCTATAGGGCACATGTACTTGCCAGAGAGAGAAAGAGGGAAAGTGAGAGATCATCCATGATGGGGGAATAACCACAGGCTTGCCCAGGAAACACACTTTGGATGCAGGAACAATAATGAAAAATGATATAATAAGAAAAACATTTCATAAAAGATCTGGAATGGCTACACCAGTACCATGAAAATGAGACTTTTAAACAAAAAATATTGGGTTAGCAAGTGGTGTGGACGTTAAGCCAGCTGTATCTCACACATGGCTGACTCTGTGGTTTGAGTCCCAGACCTGATGATGGCTTGAGAATCATGCTAGGCATGTGTGGGTGTGTGCCCAAAATTCTGAGGAGACTGGAGGAGAAAGGATTGTGGTTTAGCCATTACCCTTGAAGGGTGATTTCTTACTTTCTCTCTCTCTCTCTGTCTCTCTCTGGTGAGCACACAAATTTTACTAGAAATAAAGAGGGATATTTTATAATAACAGTCCTCTAGTTGATGATATGTCATATTGAAAAATTCAAAAGTAGTGAATGTTAAGTGTTCTCACCACAAAGATAGTAATTATGTGAGGTAATTAATATGTTTACTAGCTAGATTTAACTGTTTCACAATGTATATGTACTTCAAATATCATGTTATATACAAAAATACAATTTATCTGGAAATATTTTAAGGAATTATAAATTTAATTTTATTTATCATTATTGATATTTTAAAATTTGCTACAGGGCATACATGTTCACCAGAGAGAAACAGAGAGAGAATGAGAGGGAAAGTAAGAAAGCAGGTTGGACTTGATCTGCATTCAGCCATGTAGGAGTCCAACACCCCAATGACCACCTGCTGGCCCTTATCTAGCAATTTTTTGGTGGTTTTTGCCTTAGGGAACATGCATTCATCAGAGAGAGAGAAAAATAGAGACAGTGAGAAGGAAAGTGAGTAATCAACCCCTCCAGGAGTGTGGCCACTCTGCAATCCTTTCTCCTCTGTTCTCCTCCTGGGAGAACACATACACCCTGCCTGAATTTCAAGCCACTGGGTCTGGGACTCATCTGTGGTCAGTCATGTGGGAGTTCAGTGACATAACCACTACATCATTTACTGGTTTCCTATCTGGCAACTTTTAAAATTAAAGTCATCTTCTAGAAATGTATAACAATTAGTAGTACATGGACATGTAATAACAGACTCAAACTACACCTGGCAAACACAGAATGGAAGGGAGAAATAGTCAATTTAACAACAACAGCAGGAGACTTCAATTTCCCAGTTTTGATAATGTATAGGATAAATAGCACAAGATTAAAAAAAATAGAACATTTTGCTAACACTATAAACCAATTAGATCAAACAGACACCTTTAGAGGTTAAGAAGATAACCTATTAGATATTCTTAATCAGGAATCTTCTCTGATACAGATCATATTCCAGACCATACAAGCCTTCAGAATTTTAAAAGGGTTAAAATAAAAGTATTTATTCCCCAAAGTAATTGGATAAAATTAGAAATCAACAATTGAAGAAAATTTGGAAAACTGGAAAATACATAGAAATTAAACAACATATTCCTTAATGATCAATAAAAATCACAAAGTAAATTAAATATTACTTTGAGATAAATGAAATTAGATATGCTATATCAAAATTTATGAGGTATAACTGACAGTGCTCAAACATAAATTTATAGCTGTAAATTTTTTTTTATAAAAGTCTTATCTTCTACATTAAGCAACTAGAAGAACAAACTAAACTGAAATGAATCACAAAAAACTAAATAGTAAAAATTAGAGAGGCAAAGCATTAATGGGACGAAGAAATGTGGTATTATCTGTTGAAGATATTTTATAGTTTTATCAACTGGACTATGGAGAAATGTTCACATGTTGAAATATTCACTTTGTAAGCTAAATAATGTGATTGAATGTATAAAAGAAAATGAAATAAAAAAGTAAATGAAAAAAATAAAATAAGCATAAAGAACGAAAAAAATAGAAAAAAAAACAAAAGCAATGAAATGAAATGGAAAATAGAAAACAGTAGAGAAAATTAATTAAATTAATTTAAAAAACTTTAAAAAATCAATAAAATCATAGCAGGATTGAACAGACATAAACGGAGAAGAATCAAGGGAAAAACAAAAACAAAAAACACCATAGTGGAGGCTGTAAAGATGTACAATGGTTAAATGTAAATAAGAAATCATAAATTTTTTATAGGTATAGCAAAGTGGGGAATTTATTAAAAGGGAGGGGAGGAAAAACAGAGCTCCCAAAAAGGGATGTATCTTGCTAATAAATTAATTAAATTAAATAAATAATAAAGAAAATAAAAAAGAAAGTAAACAAATTCAGAAACTTTATAAAGGACATAAGTACTGACAGAACAAAAATTTAAAAAAGGATTGTAATAAATGCTACCAACACAGTTTGCCAATAAATTAAGATAACTTATTAGACATTCTTAAAAAAATATATGAACTTCTATATATCCATAACAAAGAAAGATATTCAATTATAAATCAAAAAGTTCTCATAAGGAAAACATTGGAACCAAAGAGATCAAGTATCTCTATTCACAAAGGACATGATCTTTTATTGTTTTGGAGAGGTTTTTGCTATAAGGCACGTGCGCTCGCCAGACAGACAGAGAGACAGAAAGCGAGAAATCACCCCCCAGGGGGGATGGCCACGCCGCAATCCCTTCTCCTCCATTCTCCACTCGGGATCTTGGGCATGCACGCACACGCACCCGGCGTGAGTTTTTAAGCCACCAGGTCCGGGACACAAACCGCGGTCGACTACATGGGAGTCCAGCGACATAGCCATTACGCTAACTGCTGGTCCCAGGACATGATCTTTTTAAAAAATTTTTATTTATTTATTTATCTATTTATTTGTTGTGACCTTTCAAGCTGCCAAATCTGGGACTCAAACCACAATCCTACATGTGGGAATCCAAAATCTTAACCACCATGCCACCTGCTGGACCAGAGGACATGATACTTAAGTTAATTCCATATCTTGGCTATTGTGAATGATGATTCAATAAATATGAAAACACAGCAATCCCTGTGACATATTAATTTTAGTCCTTTTGGTTATATATGAAGTTTTGGGATTGCTGCATTCCAATATTTGTGACAATAGATTAAACTAAAGAACAGGATGAAACAACAGAGTTGGCATATCAAAGTTTGACAATGGATCAAACATTTTGGGAGTTACACTGACTAAGTTAATAATAGTCCATGGGAGGAAGAAAAGAAATAAGGAAGAAAGGAAGAAAAGAAGGGAAGGATGGAAGAAGAGAATGGTAAGAAGGAAGGAAAAGTGGTCAACTGCTTAAAGAAGAAGACAGGAGCAGAAATCAAGTACAAGACAATAGTAATTTGTTTTGACTATCAGTACCCAAATCCATCTAACTGCTTCTATGTTGACATACTCTTAACTAAATGGTAGGTGCTTTGTGCTCTCACACTATGTAACCCCACAAATAAAGATGAAAATGCCGTGCTACTCAAATTCAGTGAATGTAATATAAGAAGAGAAAAATAAATGCCAGAAAATTTGCTAAAAAAAAAAGAAACTGAAGAATATGATGCAAAGTTAAATAAGCCTAGCATTTAAAGACATACAGTATTATCTCACTTACATGTGGAATCTAAATCAGTGGAACTGATAGAAAAAACTAATAGATGGTTATTAGAGGCTAGAGAGGTGGAGTGTAGAGAACAGAGAGTTGTTAATCAAAGGGTACAAAATTTTGGTTAAACAGAAGGAATAAGTTTTGTTATCTATTGCATAGCAGGATAACTAGAGTCAATAATAATGTATTTTATCCTTCAAAATAACTTGGAGAGCAAATTTTAAATATCTCCGCACAAAAAATGTATAAGGGAGGGAGGTACTACATTAAGCAGCTTTATTAATTCATCCCACATTATATACATTCATCAAATATCACATTATACCCATAAATGTATATTTATGACCTATAAATTAAAAATATTAATTTTAAAAATACATCCGAGTAGGAGAAAATACTTGCAAGTAGTTTATCTCATAAGGGACTTAAATACATATATAGAATATGCAAAGAATTCTTAAAACTCACCAATTTAAAAAACACCCTATTAATTATGTGAATGTGGTTTGAATAGACATTTCTCCAAAGAAAATATACAAATGGCCAGTAAAGAACATGAAAATATGGTAAAAATAATTAACTGTCAGAGAAATGAAAATCAAAACAACAATGTAATATTATTTCATACTCACTAAGATGATTATAAACAAGAAGACAGATGATGACATCTGTTAAGAAGGGTGTGGAACATTGGAACAATCACTTTAGAAAACAATCTGCCGTTTCCTGAATAAGATAAACACAGAGTTAATATTTGACCCACCCAGTGATTCTTTTATACAATAATAATGGATTTTATATTTAATCTCTGTAATTATCTTTATCACGGATCTTGTATTTATGTATTTGCATGTCACAAATTTACTGCTTATTGTTCTTTTTTTAAGAATTGTTTATTTAACTTTATTTATTTATTTTGATTTGACAAGAGAGGGACAGAGTGAGAGAGAGAGAGAGAGAGAGAGAGAGAGAGAGAGAGAGAGAGAGAGAGAAATTAAGCTGCCAGGTCTGGGACTTGAAGCATGGTCGGCCATGTGAGAGTGCAGTGCCCTTAACCACCATGACACCTGTGGGGCCCTGTTCATTGTTCTTTCATTTCAGCCTGAAGGGCTCTTTAATAATTCTTGTAGAGAAAATCTGTTAGTGATGAGTTCCCTCAACTTTTGGTTATCTGGGAATGTCATAATTTCTTTCTTTTATTTTAGAATTACTTATTAATTTTTATTTATTATTATTGTTGTTTTTAAAATTGCTATAGGACATAAACTCACCAGAGAGGAGGAGAGAGAAAAATAAAGACAAATAGAAAGTGAGAAAACAAGTTAACAGGTCTGGGACTATAACCATAGCCAGCCATGGGGGAGTTTAGTGCCTTCACTACCATACCACCTATGGGGCCCTGGGAATGTCTTAATTTCATTTTTGAATTCATTTTTGAAGAATTGTTTTGCTATTTGTAAAATTCCTCATTGATACTTTTATCACTTTAAATAATGTCATTCCACTGCCTTTTGATCTCCATAGTTTTTATTAAAAATCAACTGTAAGGAGGCCAGCAGGTGACATGGTGGTCAAGTCCCTAGATCCCCAAATGGCTGACCGTGGCTCAAGTCCCAGACCTGGTGGCCCAAAGACCACAATGGGTGTGTGTGCTTGCATTCCCAAAAATCCAAAGAAAAAGAATGGAGAAGTAGGGACTGTGGTGCAGCCACCTCCCAGGACAGTGATTTCCCATTTTCCCTCTCTTTTTTAAAAAATAGCTGTAAGTCTTAATAAAAAAAGAAAAGAAAATAAATTATTCACTAATTTGGACTTTCCAGATCTATCCAAAGTCATAATGTGCCTGCATTCATATCCCAGGTCACCAGGGGGACCTCAAAGGCACTAGTATTAAATGGACACTCCTCAGTGTCTGGAGGCCTCAGTTCTCAGTCAAGGTAAGAGTCAATAAAACCCTGAAAAGGACTTTGGACATGAACTGGATTAAAGTCCTCCCAATAGCATTACTCTGAATATGTTTGTCCCCAAAGTGAGATTTAAACAGAGTTCTTTTGAGCTAATGTATGGAAGACTCATCCCTTAAGTTCAAAGACTAGGAATCTTAAAGCCCCCCATGAACTGGAACATTGAAGTGCATGCTTCAGGTGGGTTAAGACCATGAAAGCTCTCATGACAACCAGATTCTACCAGACCTCATTGACTTAAATCTACACACTTTTCAACCCAGGGACTGGGTATACCTAAAAATATGGAAAGCAGGAGGATCATAAGACCAGTTCATCCCTAAATAGAATGGGGTCTAGCATGTTACCCTAAGCCTTCATTTTTTCTTAAGCTACAGGGCGTTGATTCGTCACTCCAGAGTGAAAAGGCAATAGAACCACTGGAACCTGAATATTCCTATGAGCTAGTATTAGACTTAAAACTGTTTCAAAGATAACAAAAAGACAAGAGATACTAGCTTCCTGGATTTACCTTTTGTGTGGCATACTACTTATAGGATTATTTCCATTATGGTTTGGGTGAATGTCAGTATGTCTCTTATTAGGCAGGTGGAATCATGTGTGAGGCAAGTAGAGCGAGATCAATGGCACTCACCTCCTACATTAGCTATAATCACTCTCCTCTTGAAATGAGTATTTGAGACTTAAAAAAGAATAAAATTATTACTACTATGGTTCTGGCTATCCCCAGCCATATCCTCATGGAATCACAGTGCTATAGTTAACATATTCAACATGACAGCCCAGGGAAAAAATTTGTCATTTGCATCAACACACAAATCATGCCTGGCTTATATATCACCCAGCACAAAAAAAACCTCAATCTCAGCTTTTTCTAAAGGTCTCCTAAATCCTTCATTTACTAACCATCTGTTACAGTACAACTGAGCCATTCCAACAAGGTCTTAAGTGCATTAATCTTACCTTGATTTTTAAAGACATAAATTGGTTAAGAGTATAATACATAAATTGTATTTCCATCTAGAACTTGCTACTGCTTATACTTTACAAACCCTTCCACATTTATCATGCCCTTTTTTTAGAGGGGTTTTTGGTATAGGGCGTGTGCACTCGCCAGAAAGAAAGAGAGAGACAGAGAGGCAGAAAGTGAGAAATAACCTCCCAGGGGGGATGGCCACACCACAATCCCTTGTCCTCCATTCCCCTCTTGGGATCTTGAGCATGCGTGCACACACACCCAGCATGAGTTTAAGCCACCGGGTCCGGGACTAGAACTTCAGTCGACTACATGGGAGTCCAGTGACATAGCCATTATGCCAACTGCTAGTCCCAACCCTTCTACATTTATTAAGGAACATCAAACCATATATGCTCAGTCCTTTAACATCACAGGAGCTTTTACTTAAAGGAAACTCACTGGTGTCCTTCCAGATATCATTATCTCAATGGGTAGCAAGACCAAGATAATAACAAATCACCATGATATGTAGATAAGAATCAAAGGACCCCCCCATATACCAAAAACTCAAATACATTATACCCAAGGCACAACAGGTATTAACTGGCCCAATGGATTATACAGCAAGGGGAAGAACATTGTCTCCTACATGGCATGGCACTGCAACCTCAGAAATCACACTGCTTAACTTAATTCTACCTTCCCCAGTAGAACTGTGCTCTCCCAGGTACATAGAGGCAGGAGTACACACAGTTCTGCCCATTTTCATGCAATTTAAGACAAATTGGAAAGGTCACATTAGTTCTACAGCTCTCTCTGTGTAGTTAGTTGGATACAAGACTGTGCTGAAGCTGGACATGTCTCTGCATCTGTGGATATGTTCCACCTTTCCAAAGATTTAGGTCCTGATTTTATTCCCTAATCTACATCTTGCATATGAAATCCAACTCAGAGTCTTCTCTTTGGCACCAAATCAGTGACAATAGTAAAAATTTCTAGGAAAAATGGGGTTTCATAAACCCAACGTACTCAAATTATGAGGAGTTGGAAAATAAGACTGATGACATATTATGATTTTTTTTACTGATTATGATTACATCCTGGATACCATCAGAATTATGTTCAAAAATTGATGAGTTCAAAAGCATATTGGAGGGGGACCAGCAGTTAGCGTAATGGCTATGTCGCTGGACTCCCACTTAGTGGACCACGGTTCGCGTCACAGACCTGGTGGCTTAAAACTCATGCCGGGAGTGTGTGCGCACGTACCCAAGATCCCGAGAGGAGAATGGAGGAGAAGGGATTGCGGTGTGGCCATCCCCCCACGGGATGATTTCTTGCTTTCTGTCTCTCTGTCTCTCTCTGTCTGGCGAGCACACGTGCCCTATAGCAAAAAAACTCTTAAAAAAAAAGCATATTGGAGGAATCATCAGGTAACATAATGGTTATCTTGCTAGACTTCCACGTAGTTGACCATAGTTCAAGTCCTGGACCTGGTTGCTTAAACTCACTCTGGGCACATGTGCATGCATGCCCAAAATCCTGATAGGAGAATGGAGGAGAAGGCATTGTGGTGTGTCCATTCCCCCTGGGGGGGGGGTGATTTCTTTCTTTCTTTCTCTCTGTCTATCTGGTGAGTGCATGTGCCCTATAGCAAAAATCTCTCCCTACAAAAAAAAAAAAAAAAAAAAAAAAAAAAAAGAAAGGAAAGGAAAACAGATTGGAGTGGGTGAGGATTTTCTGAGAAATGAATGGAGACTACTTCCAATTTGAATAATAGAAAAGATGGTGGTTGTGACACAAGTGGCAGGGTGCCCCTACTACAGGGTGCCAGAGCCATGTGGGAAGCCAGTTTGAATCCCAAAATGACCTGAACATGCTGAAACTAGGGTATCAATAATACTGGCTAGCAGAGAGGTTGAAATAGGAACAACACTGAGAGGCAAGAACCTGTAAGGAGTGTCACTTTCCCTTTCATAAATGATATATAAATGAACTAAGAAAAAAAAGAGACAGAGGGTGTCAGCTGGAAATAGAAGTGCAAAAGTTGTTTTTTTTAATTTTTATTACAGGTTGGCAGATAACTGTAATTTCTTTAAGTGCTATGAGAATGGATCAATCAAGAGAGAATAGTTTAAGATGAAGTGTGTGCATTATAAATAGCATAAAATTCATGACAGAAGAAAAACTATTACAAACACAAATTTTAAAAACTTTAATTTGGATTAAATGTAATTAATTACTTGCCTGCTATGGAAGAGAGGACATAATATATGTCAGTGCAGGAATACTTTTAAACTTAATGGTTGAAAAATCTCTTTTTTCAAAGCAATTTGCCAGTGGGCATATGCACTCACAGGAGAGAGATATAAAGAGAGACAGACAGATGTGCATGAGGACACGTGCGTGCACACACACACGCATACACACACACACACACACACACACACACAGGAAAAGTGAGAAAGCACCCTCTCTGCAAGCTCCATTGCAAGCCCCTCTCCTCCACCTTTCCCTCCTTTCAGAAGGAACATGTGTCCTATGCTTTTTAAGCCACCAGATCTAGGACCCAAAACAAATAGTCGGCCATGTGGGTCCCAGCTGCTGCTTTAACCATCACACCATGAACTGGCCTCAAAATACTATTTATTGAACATGGGAGGACTCTTGTGCAAGACTGCCAGAAATTTTTGAGAGATGATGAAAATGACCTCAGATACAAAGAAATCCATTCTATCTCTCCAAGTGGACTTATTTTTTCCTGGGCTTCAGAAATCTTAACCACAAACACAAATTTCTTCAGGCATAAGAATCCTACTCTGGGGACCAGCAGTTAGTGTAATGGCTATGTCGCTGGACTCCCACGTAGTCGACCGCGGTTCGAGTCCCAAACCCCGTGGCTTAAACTCATGCCAGGAGCGTGTGCGTGCATGCCCAAGATCCCAGGAGAATGGAGGAGAAGGGATTGCGGCGTGGCCATCCCCCCTGGGGGGTGATTCCCTGCTTTCTGTCTCTCTGTCTCTCTCTGTCTGTCTGGCGAGCACACACGCCCTATAGCAAAAAGCTCTCAAAAAGAAAAAAAAAAAGAATCCTACTCTAATGTACCATGGAATTGATCTAACAATTCTATTCCTGGGTATATATTGGGAGAAATGAAACCATGAGTCAAACAAAAACTTACATGTAATTAACAGAATTATTCATAATAGCCAAAAGTAGAACAATCAAGATATTCATTCAGGTAAAAAAAATAATAGCAATATAAGAAATGTTCCTTCTATTCTAATTTTGCAGAGAGTATATTAAAAGCCATATATTAAAAACTTATAGCAAACATCATACTGAATGGAGAAAAATTTTCTACTAAAACCTGGAACAAGACAAGGCTGCCCACTCTATCCACTCCTTTTCAACATATTGCTAGAAGTCTTAGCCAATGCAATAAAAGAAGAGAATAAAATGAATAAAATAACAGGAATTCAAGTAGGAAAAACAGTGAAAATCTATTTGCAGATGACATAATTATCTACTTAGAAAATCCAAAATAATACACACACACACACACACAAATCTTGAAAGTGAAAAATGAATACAGTAAACTGGCAAGATACAAAATCAACATATAAAAATCTATAGCACTTTTATACACAAACATGGAACAGACTAAGATAGAATTGAAGAAAGAAATTCCATTTACAATAACCACACACACACAAAAAGGTACATAGAAAGAAACCAAAACAAAGAATTGAAAGACCCCTACAGGAAAAACTATGAAAAATTGAAAAATAAATTTCAAAAAGATACTCAGAAGTGGAAAGACATTTCATGTTCCTGGAGTGGAAGAATTAATCAAATCAAATGTCAATACTACCCAAATTAATTTATAAATTTAATTCAACTGTGGTCACATTACCAGAGGATTCTTCACAGAAATAGCAAAGGAAGTCATAACATTTGTCTGGAATCACAAAAGGCTTCATAGTGCCAAAGCAATATTGAACAAAAATAATAAAGTAGGGGACCTACAGATGGTGTAATGGTTATGTTGCTGAACTCCTACATGGATGACTGCAGTTAAAGTCCTAGACCTGGTGGCCTGAAAAATAATGCCAAGCACATGTGCATGCATGCGCAGTATCCTGAGAAGTGAATAGAGGAGAAGGGATTGCCATGCGGGGTAATTTATTGTGTTCTGTCTCTCTGGCTGTATGTGCCCTATAGCAAAAAGTTGTCAAAAAAAAAATTAGGGGCTTCTTTCTGACCTCAAAATATATTACAAAGCTGGGACCAGCAGTTAGCGTCACGGCTATGTCACTGGACTCCCACGTAGTCGACCGCAGTTCGCGTCCCGGACCCGGTGGCTTAAACTCACGCCGGGCGCGTGTGCGTGCGTGCCCAGGATCCCGAGAGGAGAATGGAGGAGAAGGGATTGCGGCGTGGCCATCCCCCCTGGGGGGTGATTTCCTGCTTTCTATCTCTCTGTCTCTCTCTGTCTGTCTGGCGAGCGCACGCGCCCTATAGCAAAAACCTCTCAAAAAATATATTACAAAGCTGTGATAACCAAAACAGCATGGTACTAAAACAAAAACAGGAATGTCGACCAATGTAATAGTATTGAGAATGAAAAATAAACTACAAAACATAAGGCCAATTGATTTTCCACGAAGGACACAAGACAACCAACCCATTGGGGAAAAGAAACTCTCTTTAGTAAATGGTGGCAGAAAAACTGGATATGCAGAAAAATGAAACTGGACCTCCATCTCTCAGCATTAACAAAAATCAGTTCAAAATAGATCAAAGATCTAAATGTAAAATCTCAAACCATAAAACTAATGGTGGAAAATACAGGGGTAAAACTCTTGGAAACATTGGAATAGGTAGTCTTTTAAAATAAGGTCCCCAAAGCACAGGCAATAAACTCAAATATAGACAACTGGGACTACCTCAAAGTAAAACATTTCTGCAAAACAAAAACAGTAACTAGATTGAGTAGACAACCCTCAGAGTGGGAGAGTATATTTATAAACTATACTTCAGATATGGGACTGAAAATTATACAACTGAAAGATAGGCAAATGAGCTGAACTGACAACTCTCCAAGGGAGACGTGTGAACAGCCAAAAAGCATATGAAAAAATGCTCAACATCTATCATAAGGAAAATGCAAATCAAAACCACAATGTGATATCACTTAAACCCAGTCAGAATGGCTAAGATTATAAAAAAATGATAAGTGCTGGTGAGGCTGTGATGAAAAGGGAACCCTCCTACACTGTTGGTAAGAATGTAAATTAGCACAGCCACTGTGGGGAATGAAATGGAGGTTCCTCAGAAACCTATAAATAGAAATACCATGTGACCCCAAAATTCCACTTTTGGTCATCTACCCAAAGGATAGAAAAACAGAAAAACACTCACATATCTATGTTTGCTGCAGCATTATTCACAATTGCTAAGACATGGAATCAAGCTAAATATCGAAAAGCAGATGAATGGATTGAAAAATGTGGCACATATACACTACAGAATAGTATTCAGCCTTAAAAATGAGATCATAAAATTTGATGTAAAATGGATGAATGTAGAAGATTTTAATGCTAAGTGAAGCAAGCCAGACTATGAGAGAACGGCATTGTATGTGCCCACTTAATATATACCTAACGTCTGTACTCTATGACAGAAACTAAAAGATTGAAAGGTATAAAAGCAATGAGAGAAACTGTAGATAATAGAGGCAGTGTTGGGGGGGTTATCAGTTGTAGAGACAGGGAATTGGGGAGAAATAGCAAAACATTTAATGGGCAAAAAGATGGAAGGTTACCTTGATGATAACATATATGGTAATATCTTTGACTGAGCTAACATACAATTTATTCATGCTGAGAAAAATAATTTTGTATGCTGTAAATATGTACAGTGATTAAATGTGAAAAAATTAACAAACCAAAAATAGCACATTTGTATGATAAAATATTATTCACCAATACAAACTATAATGTATTGATACTGCAATAACATGTATAGTTCTTGAAAACATTATGCTAAAGGAAAGCAGTCATTCAAAAAGAACACATATTGGATGATTTCATTTATATGTGTTGTTCTAAGAAAAAATATGTATAGAGATGGAAAGTATTATAGACTTCTCTTTAGTAAAAGTGGGAATGGAAAGAGAAA
Source organism: Tupaia tana (assembly GCA_026018925.1). Taxonomy (NCBI): domain Eukaryota; kingdom Metazoa; phylum Chordata; class Mammalia; order Scandentia; family Tupaiidae; genus Tupaia; species Tupaia tana. Next base: position 78,120,076 of record JAKSZU010000009.1, on the reverse strand, counting down.
AAAAATGTTGTAGAATAAAATTATAGTGCACCTGTCAGAAGATTCTAGCTTTGACAATACTTTAAGATCTTCTGTGAATCAATAAAATGTGAAAAAAAGTTTAGTATGGAAGGGAGGGAGGGGAAAAGGGATGGAACAAATGGGTAAAAGTATACTTAATTGACAAAAAATGAGAAGCTATTGACTGATGATAACGTGTAGAGTAATATCCTTGTCTTGACTGACATATTTGTGTTGGAAAAAGAAATGTATACTGTAAAGATGGGATAAAATAAAAAAGAAAAGAAAGCATTATAGATGTGTGTCTGCTTAACATTGAAGAGTATGGGTAGAAAATAACTGCTAATAAATCTTGGGTTTCATTTAGGGATGATGAAAATGTTCAAATATTAGATTATGGTGATAGTTTTACCACTTTTTGTGTATACTAAAAACCACTAAGTTGAACTTTAAATGAGTGAATTGTATTCTATATGAGTTATGTTTCAATAAAATACAGTCATGAGATCCATTGACATTGTAACGGTCATTCTTAACATCAAACTGGGTCTGTGCTCCCAGCTCGCAACCAAAATATTTGGTGGGATACGTTGGAGGCCGATTAAGTGCCTTTGCAACGTCTACCATGTTGACTATAACTGTCTTGATTCCATTTCCTTTGTCCTCAACCTTGGCAATCAGACGGGGCATCTTGTAGCGATAGAACTGGTCTGAAACGCTGCGGTTGACGTTGACAGACATTTTGGCTTATTAGTGGCTTTATCAATAAGATGAAGAGATCTTTGATTGCAACTTTTTGGTATCTTCTGTCTGGAGAAGGGATGACATAAACGACTGCAAGAGTTCTCGGTCTCTAACATGAAAAAATTTTCGCCACTGAGGCTGTAAGCTTCTTGCTTGTATGCTATGTTTCCCCAATGCAGGTACCAATGGCTGCGCAACAGCTCGTTTTCGTCAAATAAAGACATAAACCCAACGCTCCCCCCCCCCCTCCCCGGGACTGGGATGAAGTGAGGCGCCTTATAAATCCGAGTCCGAGTCCGAGTCCGAGTCCGAGTCCGAGGCGGAGGCGGCGGTGGAAGCGGAGCGCAGCGGGGCGGGTGGAGCGGCCGGGCCAGGTGCCGTCGCCGAGCAGCGGGGAGGGGCTGTCCCAGCGACGTCCGGGGTCCACACCCGTCAGCGCAGGAGCTTTGAGAATAAGCTGCAAGACATGTTGGATGGATTCATTAAAAAATTTGTTCTCTGTCTTTAATGTGAGAATCCTGAAACTGAACTGCATGTCAATCCAAACAAGCAAACAATAGGTAACTCTTGTAAAGCCTGTGGCTATCGAGGCATGCTTGACACACATCATAAACTCTGCACATTCATTCTCAAAAACCCACCTGAGAATAGTGACAGTGGTACAGGAAAGAAAGAAAAAGAAAAGAAAAATAGAAAAGGCAAGGATAAGGAAAATGGCTCTGTATCTAGCAGTGAGACACCACCACCACCACCACCACCAAATGAAATAAGTCCTCCTCCACATACTGTGGAAGAAGAGGAAGATGATGACTGGGGGGAGGAAACAACTGAGGAATCCCAAAGGCGTAGAATGGATGAAATTAGTGACCACGCAAAAGTCCTGACACTCAGTGATGATTTGGAGCGAACTATTGAAGAGCAAGTCAATATCTTGTTTGATTTTGTTAAGAAAAAGAAAGAAGAGGGTATTATTGATTCATCTGACAAAGAAATTGTTGCTGAAGCAGAAAGACTGGATGTAAAAGCCATGGGCCCTCTTGTTCTGACTGAAGTTCTTTTTAAGGAGAAGATTAGAGAACAAATTAAGAAATATAGGCGCCATTTCCTTCGATTCTGTCACAACAAGAAAGCTCAGCGGTACCTTCTTCATGGTTTGGAGTGTGTGGTAGCAATGCATCAAGCTCAGCTCCTCTCCAAGATTCCACACATCTTGAAGGAGATGTATGATGCAGATCTTGTAGAAGAAGAGGTCATCATCAGCTGGTCAGAAAAGGCCTCTAAGAAATATGTCTCAAAAGAACTTGCCAAAGAGATTCGTGTCAAAGCAGAACCATTTATAAAATGGTTGAAGGAGGCAGAGGAAGAATCTTCTGGTGGTGAAGATGATGATGAAGACAAGAACATTGAGGTAGTGTACTCGAAGACTGCCAGTGTATCAAAAGTTGAAACTGTGAAGTCTGACAACAAGGATGATGACATTGATATTGATGCAATTTAAAGGGATGGATGCAACCTAGCTTAACAGTGTAATGCTGCAAATTTTTCTCCCATTATCAGCCAGAAGTGCAACATGTATGTGCAAAAGCTAAAATGGCTTTTTGAAACATCATGCTACACTTTAAAAATCTTATTACTGTGAGTGGTCTGTAATTAAGCCCAGTGAGACATCTAGGGAGTCCATACACATGTCAGTGAACAGATGTAGTTCGCTTATTTATAGCATGATTTCTTTTTGAAAAACTAGTGGTGGACACATTTGGATCACGTTTATACAGTTACAAAAATAAAGATTTCATTTTGGTCATTCTTCAGATTTTTGGCTCTGAATGACTTAAGCTGAAGTAATTGGCTCCTTTTTTAAATGTACTGTCATTTAACCCGATAAATTCATGGAGCCTGTTAGATAATTGTTAGATGCTGAGACCATAAAGAAGTCTTCAGCAGAATGTAAACATAAACTTATTTGTAATTAACCTTATTCAGCCATTAAAAACTGTAGTACTTTTAAGTTTTATCTCATAGACCCTCTTATTGGCATCTGGTAATGTATGTTCTTCCCATGCTGAGGTAGATTGATAATCAGATGGCAGTGTAACATTTTACCTGAGAAGTAAGAATGACCTGGGTGTCCTATAAATAATTTTAAGAGCAAGTTTTGAAACTTGAAATTTTTTTTTAATTTGTGTACACTTGCTCCCAAACTGTTCTCTTTGAAGTCATGTGCATTGCATGTTGGATGAACCAGGGAATTGATTACAGTAACAGTTGAGCATTTTATGCGTATGTAGTGGTTGCTTTGAATTGAGGGAGAGAGCTCAAACTTTGGGGATATGATTAAATAGTAGACTGATTTTATGGGGGTGGGGGAAGGTGCACTTAAAATCTAGCAAAAAACAGAATAGGTTTTCAGCTCTTTACCCTCATGGCTTAAATTATAATTTCAGAAAGTTTAGATATAACTGTTCTTTGTTTAGTATGGTTTTTCCCTTGATAAAACTGGTTCTTGAATGCCTTTTACATTCAGATACTTTAGGCTTTTTAGATTTGGGTTGCTATCTTGCCAAAATAAGTGTTACTGTGTTTCTAACTTGTTTTTGTTTTGTTTTGTTTTGTTTTGTTTTGTTTTTCCAATTAGTCTTATTTAAGAAGAAAGCTAAAAGCATACTTCTAAGTCAGAGCCTGTATTTTGGTGTAAGACTTGCGGTATATATTTTTTTTCACTTCAAATTGAATACAGCCAGACATCCAAAAGGTCTGTGATGATAGCCACAAAGCACAGATGACTAGGGCCTGACCCAGCCCCTCCAGGGCTTTGGGCATCTAAGATTCAGTAACCTATTGTGAATTCCTTGCCCATTTGGCTTGTCTAAACTCAATATGGGTTCTGACTATATTTAAGTAATGATTAAAGTAAAAACTTGTTAAATTTAGTCCTCCCCTTAGAAGGTATGCTGTGAGAATATAGGGATCATATGGTTGGTTTTGTTAGGAACACCAGCTTACATCATTCACCTCTCATTACTTTGTGACCTGTCACAGGTTGAGACTTATAACAGATATATGTAAAAAACAATTTTCACATTGAAATTGTACAAACATTTGATAAGATGAAACCTTGTTGGCTTGATATTTTAAGGAATTGAAACCTAGCATTCTTAATGGAGAGAAAGGAACCGATCTCCAGCTGCCTTTTGATAGGTTCTGGTGAGAGTGGAGCAGGGACCACATACTTGTGGTTTGTCACACCAAAGAGCAGGGGTTTTACAAATTCACACACCACCTAGGTTTCAAGTTTTTTGCTCCAAGGCCAATTTATGATCATTAACTGCAGTTCTAGAGAAAAGACTAGTGACCCAAGTTACTTTGCACTCAACATAGTTTGTCAAGTTAGAGGTTCTGGTACAGAGCTTTTGCTTGTAATCTAAAGGAAAACACATTCAGGGTTTCTAAACACTAAAAAAAAAAATTGGGGTTAGACCAGTGTTCAGTCTGGTGCCAAACTTCTGATGGAATTCAAATTCATGTAATTGGAATTTTAATCAGAGGTTATCTTAATAGAATAATTCTTCACTTCGTTCTATTGAACTGTCTTAAAATTTCCTGCTTCAAACAGCTACATTACTTGATTAAAACATTGTTAAAATTCTGTTTTGTGTCAGCCTTAATATTAAAGTTACTCTAAGTTGTCATTTTATGAGACTGGAAAAGAAATACAGTCATGCATCACTTGATGATGGAGTTATATTTTGAGAAATTGGTCTGTAGAATATTTGTTATGCAAAATTACACTTAGAAATTTTTATTATACAAAATTACACTTACAGAAACCTAGATACTCTAGTCTACTAAATATGTAAGATATATTGATACAACTTATTTATTCCTCCTGGGCTACAAATCTGTATGGCATGTTACTTTGCTGAATACTGCTGGTAATTGTAACACAATGCTAAGTATGAAGGGTTTTCAAAACATTAGGGAACTTTCTGTGAATTAAGCTTGCAAGACTAGAACTCACTTTGGGTGAGCTGGTCAGTGAGCTGTGAGCAAATGTGAAGACCTAAGGCATTACTGTAATTAAACTGCTGTAGACTTTATAAATACCAGTCATTTTGGCTATAATAAACTTATGAAAAAAAAGTTCTTTCCTCAATAATAAATTAATCTTAATTTTCTGCATCTTTTTTACTTAATAAACTTAATTTTTAAATCTTCAACTCCTGTGCTAATATTTAACTTAAAACACGAACATATTATATATTTATAAAAATATTTTCTTTCAGAGTCATCGAAAGCATTGACATGTCATAGATAAGCCTTGTCATTCTGCATCAAAAAGAATTCCATTTTTTTCTGGTAACTGAACATTCTATTAGTCCAGATGACTTGGTGTTCTGGTTTATAGCCAAAATTTACTATCAGTCTGACATTTGAAGTCTTTATGTGAATAGTATTAAGTCCCTTCCCCCACATGAAAAAAAATATTTCTTTTATCCTTATTCTATATGTTTCTTTTTGTTTTTGGTTTTGTTGTTTTTTGCTTTTTAAACGTTTTGTTTAAAATTAAGATAAAAACACACATGTTTACCTAAGCTTACACGATATCATAAAAAAAAAATCAATGTCTTTCAACTTTCATATCTTTTCCCACTGAAAGGGCCATGATGTACGAAACAAAATAAGATTAAATCAAGCACACACAAAAAATTATTGATCAAGAGATATTATAAACACTAGATTTATGAGACTGATGCTGATGTAACACTACATGCTGTTTCATAGTAAACTTTATTTTTAGAAGTAGGAGTATATTCTAAAATAATGATAAAAGGTATAGTACAGTGAATACATAAGTCAATAAAATAGTTGTTTATTGTTATTATAAAATGTTATTTACTATATATAATTGTATGTAATATACTTTTATATGACTGGTAGTGCAGTAGATTTGTTTACAGCAGCAGCATCACCAGAAACATGTGAGTAATGCCTAACACTATGATGTTATGACAGCTACAACATCCCTAGGCAATTCAAATTTTTCTTTTTTTTAGAATTATTTTTATTTAATTTTATTTATTCATTCATTTTATTTAAATGTGTCCAGAGACAAACACACAAACACACACACACACACACACACACACACACTCACACACAGAGAGAGAGAGAGAGGAAATGAGAGAGAAAGCTGCCAGGTCAGGGACTTGAGCTGTGCTCAGTCATGTGGGAGTGTCCAGTGCCTTAACCACCATGCCACATACTGGTCCCCAAATTTTTCTTTTTTTAGCTCTTCATCCTTATTTATTTATTTTTTATTCAAAAATAAAAACTATATTTATTGCATGCAACATGATGTTTTGTAATATTATGAAATGGCTGAATCTATTGGGTCATCAGGAAAGTCATGATGCATTTTTGCATAGAAAAACATGTCATGATTTTCTCGACAACCTAGTAGTTAATTAATATATGTATTACTTCTCATATTTATTGTGGTCATTTATTAAGGTCATTTAAAATCTATTCTCTTAGCAGTTTTTAAACATACAATGCATTGTGATAAACTATAACCACAATGTTGTAAAATATGTCTCTTGAACTTAATCCTCGTTACTGAAATTACATCCTTTGAGCAACATCGCCTTAATCTTCTCCATGCCCACACCTCTGGTAACCACCATTTTACTCTCTGCCTCTCTGAGTTTTTTTTTTTCTTTTTTTTTTTTTTTTTTTTTTTTTTTGGTGGGAGGCGGGTATAGGAAAACAGGGAGAGATCCTGGAAAATGGGTTGCCAAGGAAGAATTGAAGCTTACAGATTTTATTTTGGTCTAGAAGGGTCTTGTCTGACTTGTTCTAGGTAGGGGTTGTACATACATCTCTTCTTCTCTTTGTGGGGAGTACATGATGGATGGGTTGTTATTCTTCTAATTTTGGAGTGAGTACCAAGGTCAGAAGATTCTTTGTCTAAAAACATTGGGCCATAAAAATCATTATCCCTTTCCCAGAAAATGGTGAGGATGAATTTCCCCCAAGGAGAAGCTTGGAGCTTTAGAGGGCATAAAGGGCCCACTGCTGGTACCAGGCACTGGGTTCAAAGCAACCCCTCAGAAGATCTCCAGTTCATCTCTGATCCCTTCATGGTAGCCGTCTTGTTGATGGAAACAACCAATTTTGTAAAAATAATGTAGCTTATTTCTAAGGAGAATATGAGTGACCTAAGCCTGGAGAGGAGGCAAACATGCCTTTCTCCCTGTCTCAATTAGTTTCACTTTTCATTTTTTTTCATGACAAAGGACATGTTTATGTGTGTGAAAGAGAGGAAGAAACGAAAGCACCCTCAATGGGACCTAGCCATATCACAATACTTTTTTTCTACAATTTACCATTCTATCTGAATTCTTGGCATGCATACAGGTGCCCGACATGTTTTTTTTTTTTTTTTTAAAGAATTATTTTATTTAACTTTATTTATTCATTTATTTATTTTAATTTGATCAGAGAAGGACAGAGAGAGAGAGAGAGAGAGAATGAAAGTGAGAAAGCAAGCCGCCAGGTCCGGGACTCGAACCGCAGTCAGCCATGTGAGAGTCCAGCACCCTTAACCACCATGCCACCTGCCAGCCCCTCCGACATGTTTTTGAAGCTAACCAGGCCAGGACTTGAATCATGGCCAGTCACAGCAGACTCAGCTTCTTCTGCAGAGTGCCTAACTGTTGAGTTACAGTTGGCCCAAGTTTCCCCATTTTTAGATTCCACATGTAAGTAAAGTAATGTATTGTTTTTTGGGAAAGTCACGATGCACTTTTGCATAGAAAAAACAGAAAAGTATATCATGACTTTCCCGATGACCTATAATAGTCAGGCACAGAAAGACAAATGTTTGACATAACTGTTGGCCATTTACATGCCTGACTTATTTCACCTGAATGCAGGTTTATCTATGTTGTCACAAATAATAGGATGTCTTTTTGTTAATGCTGAATAGTAATAGTATTCAATAATGTGTATATACTACATTTCTTTATCCATTTATCTGATAATTGTGATTTAGATTGATTTCATAGGTTGATTATTGTGAATAATGTTGCAATAAACACCAGAGTGCAATTATCACTTTAACACACTGATTTCATTTCCTTTGTAAATATGCCGAGTTGTGAGAATTCAGAATCATATAGAAGTCCTATTTTCAATGTTTTGAGGAATATTTATAATGTTTTCTGCCATCACTGTACTTGTTACATTCCCACCAACAGTGTGCAATGTTCCCTTGTTTCTGCCTCCTTGCCAATGGTTATCTTTCATTGTTTTGATAATGGCCATTCTAACAGGTGTGAGGTAATGTCTAATTCTAGTTTTGATTTGCATTTCCTTGATAATTAGAAATGTTAAATATTTTTTTAATATAACGTTTGGCCATTTATATGCCTTTGTTGCAGAAATGTCTGTTCAGATCTGCCCATTTTTAAATTGGCTTATTTATTTTCTTGCTATTGAATTTCTTATATATTTGGAATATTAACTTCTCAGATGTGTGGTTCACAAGTATTCTCTGTTTCATAGGTTGTCTCTTCACTCTGATGAGCCTTTCCTTGGCTTGGTAGAAGCTTTTTAGTTTGATACAATCTGATACATCTATTTTCACTTGCTTGTGCTTCGGGCTCATATCCAAAATATCACTCCCCAGACCAATGTCATAGAGCTTTTCCCTTATATTTTCTTGAACTCTTATAACTTCAGTTGACTTTTGTATATGGTGTGAGATGAGGATATAATTTTATTCCTTTTTTCCCCCTTTTTTAGATTTTTGCCATAGAGTGCATGTGCTTGCTGGAGAGAAATTGAGATAGATAGTGAAAAAGTGAGAAAACACCTCCCAGGGGGGATGGCCAGTGTAAAAGTGAGAAATCACCCCCCAGGGGGAATGGCCACACAGCAATCCCTTTTCCTCTATTCTCCTCCTGGGATTTTTTGACATGATGCTTCTACCCAATTATTCCAACACCATTTATTGAAGAGACTGTCTTTTCCCCATCCTATTTTCTTAGCATTTTATCAAAAATCAGTTGGTCATACTGTGCTTATTTCTGGCTCTGTATACTGTTTCATTTGTCTGTGTTTCTTTTTTGTTTGTTTGTTTTGTTTTGAGTTTTGCTATAGGGCTCATGTGCTCACTGGAGAGAGAAAGAGAGGTAAAAAAAGATATCACCTCTCAGGGGTGATAGCCATGCCACAATTCATCCTCCTCCATTCTCCTCTCAGGATTTCAGGCATGCTTGCACACATACCGAGTGTGATTTTTAAACGACTGTCTCTGGAACTGGAACTGCACAATTTGGCCACATGGGATCCAGCCATGCTAACTGCCATGTCATTGTCTTGCCCTATGTGTGTTTTTAAGCTAATATCATGCTGTTTTGATCGCTATGCTTTATAGTGTGTTTATAAGTCAAGTAATGTGACAACTCTAGCTTTACTCTTTTTGTTCAAGATTGCTTTGGCTACTTGGGATCTTTGTGGTTCCAAACAAATTTTAGAATTCGTTTTCTATTTCAGTAAAAAAAGTTGGAATTTTGATAGGCATTGCATTGCATCTATAAATCACATTAGATAGTTTAGAGTTTTTGTTGTTTCTTGTTTTTGTTTTTGTTATTTTAGTTTTTCTATTGGGCATGTGTGCTGACCTGAGAGAGAGAGAGAGAGAGAGGTTGAGAAATCACCCCCTGAGGAGTTTGCCACACAACAATTCCTTCTCCTCCATTTTTCTCTTGGAATTTTGGGCATGCACAGACATGTGCCTGACCTGTTTTTCAAGCCACCAGGTCCAGACTTAAAACACACAGTTTTCCATAGGACCTAGCCACCTTTACCACAACACCACTGGCTAGCCAAAGTATTTTGAAAATTTTAACAATAGAATTATTTGTGTCTTCAGTTTCTTTCATCACTATATTTTGGTTTTCACTGTACAGATCTTTTACCTTCTTGTTAAAATTTATTCATAAATATTTTATTTTATTTATTTTTGATAAAACTAGTAAAAATGTAATTGTTTCCATGATTTTTTTTGTGTACAGAAATTCCACTGTTTTTTAAAAATTATTTTATTATTATTATTAATTTTAGAGAGTTTTTTGTTATAGGGCATACACACTCGCCAGAGAGAGACAGAGAGGCGGAAAGTGAGAAATCACCCCCGGGGAGATGGCCATGTCACAATCCCTTCTCCATTCTCCTCTTGGCATTTTAGGCACATACACACACATGCCCAGCATGAGTTTTAAGTCACTGTGTCCAGTACTTGAGCCATGGTAGACTACATGGGAGTCCAGTGACAAAATCATTACACCATCTGATGGTCCCATATTAATTTTTAATTTTACTACAGGACACATGCACTCACCAGACAAAGACTGGGAGGGAGGGGTAGAGAGAGAATGAGAGAGAGAGAGAGGGAAAAGAGAGAAAGTGAGATAGCAAGCTCTCAGGTTCAGGACTGGAGTTGCAGTAGGCCATGTGGCACTTTAGTGCTTTAACGACCATGCCACCTGCTGGCCTCAGTATATCACTGATTTTTGAATATTGATTTTATATACTAAAACTTCACTACTTTTTTTATAAATTCTAAAAGTTTTTTTATGAAGCTTTTAAGGTTCTCTCTCTCTCTCCTACTTTCCCTGTATATTTATATACAATGTGCAAACAGGGTTCATTTAACTTACTTTTCAAAAATTTGAATGACTGATTTCTTTCTCTAAACTATCTGCTCTGGCTAAGATTTCCAGTGCTATTTTAAAAAGGAAAGAGTAGGCGTCCTTGCTTTGTTATTGATCAGAGTCAACTTTTTTCCTTTAATTTCTTATTTTTTTTTTTTGCCTTCAATCACTGTTCATCTTTACAGAATACAAAATGGATTTTCCCAGCATGAATACATTATGTATTAGTCTAGACAAAGATATTTCCATATAAATTATCATCACTGGATAATTTTCTATTTTTGTGTTTTTAAAAATATTTTGCTTTATCTTTATTCCTGCCCCTTGATTTCTTCCTCACACATCCCAACATTGTCCATCCTCCTTCAGCACTGTTTCTGCTACCGACAGTTGCTTTACATGATTTTAAACCTTCCAATCTTTTGTTTCTGTCATAGAGTGAAGACATTTGGTATATATTAAATGGGGACATACTGTATTTCTGTTTCATAGTATGACTTATTCAGCATTAAACCTTCTATATGGATCCACTTTTTAATCACATGTCAGGATCTCATTGCTTTTTATGACTAAGTAATATTCTGTAGTGTATATGTACCACACTTTTTCAATTCATTCAGCTGTTCTTGAACTTTTGGGTTAATTCCATGTTTTATCAATTATGAAAAATGTTGCAATAAACATAAATGTGAAAGAACTTAACTAAGTGTGTTCCTATTTTTTGGATAGATACCCAAGAGTAGAAATATTAGATTGTATGGTAGTTTTATTTGTAGGTTTTTGAGGAATCTCCATATTGTTCTTCACAGTGGTTATACTATTTTACATTCCTACCAAGAGTGTAGAAGAGTTCCCTTTTAACCCAGCCTCACCAGCACTTAGCATTCTTTACTTTTTTAATCTTGACCATTGTGACTAGGTTAGATGGTATCTCACTGTGGTTTTGATTTGCACCTCCCTTATGATAAGAGATGTTGAGTTTTTTCTTAATTTTTTTTGACTGTTTGCATATATTCCTTGGACAGTTGTCTGTTCAGTTCATTTTCCCATCTTTTAATTGGATTTTTTTTCGGTCTGGTAAGCTGTTTGAATTCCCTGTATATTCTGCTTATTAGTCCCTTAACTGAGGCATAGTTTGCAAATATATTCTTCCATTTCAAGAGTTGTCAATTCACTCTAATTATTGCTTCTTTTGCTCTTCAGAAGTTTTGTAACCTGATGTCATTACACTTGTCTATTTTTGAGGTTATTGCCTGTGTATTGGGGGTTTCCTTGAAGAAGGGTTTGCCTACATTAGTGTCTCCAAGAGTTTCCCCTGTATTTTCCACCAGTAATTTTATATTTTGAGGTTTTATGTTTAGCTCTTTGGTCTATTTTGAGTATTTTTTTTTAAATTTTTGTTAATGGTGGGGGATAGGGATCCAGTTTCTTCTTCTTTCCTTCTTCTTCTTCCTCCTCCTCTTCCTCCTCCTCCTCCTCCTCCTCTTTTTCTTCTTTTGCATGTGCATACTCAGTGTTTCCCAACACCATTAGCTAAGGAGATTTTCATTTTCTCACTAGTTTACCTTCTGCTCTGTCAAAAGTCAGTTGACTATGCATTTTGGAATTTATTTCTGGGTTCTCTATTTTGTTCTGTTGATCTACATGCCTATTTTTGTACCAATATCATGCATTGTTGACTATCACAGCTTTGTAATATATTTGGGATCACGGAGTGAGAGGCCTCCTTCCTCCCCCTTTTTACACAGTATTGCTTTGGCATTATGGGTCCCTTTACAGATTGCAGACAAGTTTTATGATTTTTTTTCTAATTCTGTGAATTTGAGTCTGCATTACATTTATAAATTAATTTGCATAGAATTGACATTTTGATTATGTTAATTCTTTTAATTCAGGAACATGGAATATCCTTCCATTTTTTTGTATTATTTTCCATTTATTTTCTTTAACTTTTCATAGTTTTTATTGTAAAGTTTTTTTTTTTTACTTCTTTGGTTAGGCTTATTCCTAGGTATCTTATTTCTTTTTTGGCTATTGTAAATGGAATTGTTTTTCTTCAATTCCACTTCAGTCTTTTCACTGTTGGTGCATAGAAAAGCTATGAACTTTTGCATGTTGATTTTGTATCCTGCCACGTCACTGTATTCATTTATCACTTCCAGGAGTTTTTCTTTATGAATTCTTTTCAGTTTTTTATGTATATTATCAGCTCCTCTGCAAATACAGATCATTTCATTACTTCTTTTCCTATTCAAATGCCTTTATTTTAGTCTCTTTTGATTGTATTGACTAGGAATTCCAGTACTATATTGGAATAGAGTGAAGAAAGTGGAAAGCCTTGTCTTGTTTCAGTTTTTAGTAAAAAAGCTTTCAATTTTCCCCCATACAGTATGATGTTAGCTATGGGTTTGCCATATACAGTTTTTATTGTGTTGAAAAAAGTTCTTTTTATGCCAACTTTAATGAAAGTAGGGATGTAGTATTTTATAAAGTACTTTTTCTGCATCTATTAAAATAATCACATGGCTTTTATCTTTACTTCTGTTAATGTAATGTATTACTCTTGAGTGTGTGTGTGTTTTCAATCACCCTTGCATCCTTGGACTAAAACCAACTTGGTCATGGTGTATGATCTTTTTAATTTGTTGTTGGATTTTTTTTCCTATTATCTTGTTGAGAATTTTAACTTTTGTATTCATCAGGGAAATTGGTCTGTAGTTTTCTTTTTTTTGTGATGTCCTTGTTTGTTTTTGGAATGAGAGTGAAGAAGCTTTCATAGAATGAATTTGAAAAGATTCCTAAATATCCTTCTGGATATTTAGAAATAGTTTGAGTAGAATGGGGGGTTACTTCTTGAAAGATTTTGAAGTGAATTCTCTTTAAATTATTCTTAAGTGAAGTCATCAGAAACTGAGTTTGTTCATTTGTTAGTTTTGTCAGAAGACTATTTATTACTGATTCAATCTTATTGCTTGTTATTTGTCTACTCAGGCTTTCTAGTCTTTCTGATTCAATCTTGATAGAGTATATGTGTCCAGAAAGTTGTCCACTTCATCTAGATTGTCTTTTTTTTGGCATATAGTAGCTTGTCATATTCCCTGATAATTATTCTTATATCTTTTATGTCTGTTGTAATCTTGCCTGTTCATGGCTTATTAGATTGGTCTAGTTCCTTTCTTTGTTCTTCTTAATTAGTCTAGATAATAAATAGTGTGTCAATTTTATTTATGTCCTCAAAGAACCAAAGAGCTCAAAGAACCTTTTGTTTCATTTATTTTGCTGTATAGGTCTTTCATTACTTATTTCACTAATTTCCACTGAAGTCTTTTTTTTTTTTTTTGGAGAGGTTTTCGCTATAGGGCATGTGCGCTAGCCAGAAAGAGAGACAGAGAGACAGAGAGACAGAAAGTGAGAAGTCACCGCCAGGAGTGATGGCCATGCCACAATCCCTTCTCCTCCATTCTCCTCTCGGGATCTTGGGCACACACGCACACGTGCCAGGCGTGAGTTTTAAGTCACTGTGTCCAGGACGTGAACCGTGGTCACTTACATGGGAGTCCAGTGACATAGCTGTTACACAAACTGCTGGTCCCTCCACTGAAGTCTTTATTGTTTATTTTCTCCTGTGTTTTTTTTTGGTGGGGGGCTTTTTTGTTGTTGTTTTTCCCATTCCCTAAGGTGTGTTAGGCTGTCTATTTGCCACCTTTCAATTTTTTTCTTGTGAGCACTCATTGCTACAAACTTCCCTTTTATGACTGCTTTTTGCTGTGTCCCATAAATTATGAAAACTCATGTGCTAATTATAATTGGTTTCAATAAATCTTTTGACTTCAGTCTTAATTTCTTCAGAGCTTGTGAAGTCATTCAGAAATAAATTGTTTAGTTTTTAAGTTTTTGTGTATTTTCAAGGTTTATCCTGCAAATAATTTCAAGTTTTATTCTATTGTGCTCAGGGAAGATGCTAGATATAATTTCTATCTACTTAAAATTGTAAAGACTTGTTTTGTGCCATATCATGTGGTCAATCTTCAAAAATGTTCTGTGCAAGGGTGAGAAAAAATGTATATTTTGTAATTTTTTACTTTAAAGTTCGAAAGATGTCTGTTAAATCTATATGATTTATAATATCATTTAGATCCTGTACCTCATTGCTTATTTTTTGTCTATACGATCTGTCCAGAGGAGATAATGGAGTGTTGAGATCTCCAACAATTATTGTGTGGAAGTCTATCTCTCCTTTTTGATGAAGCAGTCTATCTTTCATGTATTTGGGTGCTCCAGTGTTGGGTACATTAATATTTATAAGTGTTATGTCTTTTTGATGAATCAGCCCTTTTAGTACTATGTAGTGTCCTTACATTTCTCTTTTTTACAGTTTGTCTTAAAATCTATTTTGTGAGATTCCTCCATGGGAGCTGAGAACTAGTGCTTTCAGGGAATAAGAAAAATGAAGATTTTGTTCTGAGAATTTATCCTCCAGATCCCATCCTCTAGTGGAGAGGCAAAGTCAGTCTTTCAGAAGAAGACTGACTCCTACATGACGGCTGAGAAGTAATGCTTTCAAAAAATAAGAGAAATGAAGATTTTCTGCTGAGAATTTATCCTTAAGACCCCACCCTTTAGTGGTAGAGCCTCCTGTCTCTCTGTCTTTTTCTGTCTCTCTCTTTCTGTCTTTTAATTTTTTTTTAATTTTCTTTGTAAAAAAAAATTTAAGGTGAAGTATTTTCTTGGCTCTCAGTTCCTCCTTTATCTTGCTAATAGCCCTCTTCCACAGTTCCCTTTAGGAGAGGCATTCACTGTCTAGACAGGTCTAAGTGAACTATAGCCAAACATCCAAATACTATTAGGGTCGACATATTCCTCAATTCCCACTGAATCTGCCGCAGAAAAGGAGAAAAACTGAACGGCAAAGAGATTGCAGATCACCTCCTCCAGCACACCTGTAAATGCTCAGATTGAACTTCTAGAAAGTAGGAAGTAACGAATAACCCATCACATGACTAGAAATCACCACAGAGGCAAAAGAAATATGAGAAACCAAGAAAATACCTCCCCCCAAGGGTAAAGAATAACTCCTTTGCATCCACAGATAGTACAAAAGAACTCATGGAAATGTCTGATAAAGAATTTAGGATATTCATAGTGACAAATCTAACAGAGATACAGAAGCAGAGAGACAATGAACACCAGAAGATACAAGAGAAAAGAAACAAATGAAACTGTTAGAGATGAAGTCTATAATAGAAAAAGTGAAAACCTCCTTGAAAGTATTAAGAGCAGACTAGATCATACAGAAAATGGAATCTCAGATGTAGAAGACAGAATCGCTGGACTAGAAAAATCCATCACGAAGACCGAGAAAATAGCACAAAAAATGAGAATAATATTAGAAACACTAGATGCAATTAAACACTCAAACATATGGATAATTTATATCCCAGAAGGTGAAGAGACAAATAAGGGCATTGATAATCTATTCCATGAAATCCTAGAAGAAAACTTTCCAAACCTAGAGAGGCATTCAAAGATCCAGACCCAAGAAATACAAAGAACCTCTCATAGACTCTATCCAAGAATATCTTTTCCAAGATACATTATAGCCAGATTGACCAAAACCACAGTCAAAGACACAATACTAAGATTGGCAAGAGAGAAACGTTAAGTTGCCTACAAAGTATATCCCATCAGGCTAACAGTGGACCTCTCACCGGAAGCAATGTGAGCAAAGAAATAATGGGAAAATATACTCAAAATGTTGAGTGAAAAACAGTTTCAACCAAGAATATTATATCCAGCAAGATTATCCTTTATATGTGAAGAGAAGAAAAGAACATTCTCAAATAAATAAAACCTGAAAGAATTTACCAACCCCAGACCAGTTCTAGAAGTTCTGAATGGAGTGCTATATCAGTAAAACTCAAGTCAGACACACAGAAATAAGAGTTTAAAAACAACTAAGAAAATGACCACCTTAATGGTAGGGACAAGTCCAGAGTTGAATGTTATTTTTCAGAATTTAAACGGAAATGGGACCAGCAGTTAGTGTAATGGCTATGTTGCTGGACTCCCATGTAGTCTACTGCAGTTTGAGTCCCAGACCCAGTGGCCAAAACTAATGTTGGGCACATGTACATGCGTGCCCAAGATCCCGAGAGGAGAATGGAGGAGAAGAAACTGTGGCATGGCCATCCCCCCTGGGGGTGATTTCTCCCTTTCTGTATCTCTGTCTCTCTCTGTCTTTCTGGCACATGCCTATAGCAAAAACCTCTCAAAAAAAAAAAAAAGAATTTAAATGGAAAGATTAAACCACAACAGAAGATAAAGTACATGAGACTGAACTGGTGAAATAGAATCTTATGATCTTTGACTAAAACATTTCTGATGTTTTTCTATGCTTTGTTTTCCAAAGTTAAGGATTTATGTCTTCTCTTGAGTTGTTAACAGGTCCATGTACCTACTATTCAAACAGAATTATAACCTGTTTCCTAGCTTTAAGTCTTAAGCAGTCATTTTATAATTTTGATCTATTAAAGCTAAAACTTCCTTTCTTGAAATTAAAAAAAATATTAAAAACACCTATTCAATGACCACAGTAAGTCATATAGCTTCAACTAGGTTCTACTTTATAGTATATTCATTCTACTCACAGAATTTCATGCTTAAAGTCAATATGTATTCACAAATATGTATATATCAGCTGAACTTGCTATTGAAGGTAGTTAGATTAATTAAGATATTTTGTTAATCAATAAAATGTGGGAAAATTTTTAAAAAGGAATGGAAAGCAACTTTAGATACCAGACACATATGGGAGTAGGGTAGGAAATGGCGGAGGGTGAGAAACGAGGAAAAAAAAAATATATATATATATACATATAAGAAACAAGAAATGGAAAATCATTTGTTGACGACAACATGTATGATTAAGCTACTATACAGTGTATTCTGGATGAGAAATCTCATTATTTATGCTGCGATGATGTTCAGTGAATGACTGTAAAAGAAATAAATTTAAAATATATTTTGTCTTGGGACCAGCAGTTAGTGTAATGGCTATGTCGCTGGACTTCCATGTAGTCGACCGCGGTTCGAGTCCCGGACCCGGCAGCTTAAACTCACGCCGGGCGCGTGTGCGTGAGTGCCCAAGATCCTGAGAGGAGAATGGAGGAGAAGGGATTGCGGCGTGGCCATCCCCCCTGGGGGGTGATTTCCTGCTTTCTATCTCTCTGTCTCTCTCTGTCTGTCTGGCGAGTGCACGCGCCCTATAGCAAAAACCTATCCAAAAAAAATATATATATATATATATTTTGTCTGATATCAGTATTGCAATTGCAGACTTTTAAAAATTTCTGTTTACTCAGAATATCTTTTTTTAGAGGTTTTGTTATAGGATGCATGAGCTCACCACAGAGAAAGAGAGAGACAGAGAGACAGAAAGCAAGAAATCACCCCCCTCCCCAGGGAGGATGACCATGCCACAATCTCTTCTCCTCCAATCTCTTCTCAGGATCTTGGGCATGCACGCACACACGCCTGGCGTGACTTTAAGCCACCAAATCCGGGACCCGAACTGTGGTCAACTACATGGAAGTTCAGCAACATAGCCATTATGCTAACTGCTGGTCCCCAGAATAACTTTTTTAGCCCTTCACATTTGGCCTATGTTTGTCTTCATCTGTGAGGTGTGTTTCTTGTTGGCAGCATTTAGAGGGCTCCTGTTTTCTCAGTCCATGCATCCAATGTGTTTCTTTTGATTGGAGGATTTAATCTATTAAATTCATGGATTAAATTTTTGATATTTGTGGAGTTGTTCTTGGTATAGTGCATTTTATAACCATAGTGCATGTTTTATGTTCTGCATGCAAAATATGTTATTTACCTCAAAGTACATGTTAACAAAAACAATTTCTAGAAAGCATAAACCCTCCAAGACTAATTTAAAAAGTCTTTGGCAGGGAATTTTGGTTATTTTTAATAATACATTCATCTGAGGCAGGCCCTTCCACCTAGAACTTTTGCACATCCCCACCCCTAATCCTCTCTGGACTTCAGGTTGGTTCCATGGGACTTTAAGATGAACTCACACCCCCCCCCACCCTCACCAGCAAACTGGATCAAGCCAGCCAGCAGTTCCCTATACCAGGCTGCCTGTGGCTGCAGGCCCTTCTGCCCAGGACCCATCATTTCAATTGATGCGGAGAAAGCATTTGATAAAATACAACATCCTTTTATGATTAAGACTCTCAGTAAGATTGGTATAGAAGGGTTATTTCTGAACACAATAAAAGCCATCTATGAAAAACCTACAGCTAATATTATACTGAAAGGGGAAAAGCTAAAAGCATTTCTGCTAAAAACAGGTGCTAGGCAAGGCTGACCACTTTCTCCACTGTTTTTTAATATAGTACTGGAAGTCTTAGCTAATGCAATCAGAGAAGAGAACAATATTAAAGGCATTCGAATAGGCAAAGAAGAGTTGAAAATATCTTTATTCGCAGATGACATGATGGTGTACTTAGAAGACTCAAAGGTCTCCATGAAAAAACTTCTTGAAGTAATAAGTGAATACAGCAAAGTGGCAGGATACAAAATCAATATCCAATAATCTATAGCATTTCTATATATGAACAACTAGTTGAACGAAGCCGAGCTGAAGAAAGGAATCCCTTTCACCATAGCCATAAGATGTATAAGATACATAGGGATAAACCTAACTAAGAAAGTCAAAGACCTTTATAAAGAAAACTATGAAAATCTTAAAAAAGATATTGAAAGTGACATAAAAAAGTGGACAAACATCCCATGTTCCTGGATTGGAAGAATTAACATAATCAAAATGGCAATTCTACCCAAATTAATCTACATGTTTAATGCAATTCCAATCAAAATACAAGAAATATTCTTCACAGATCTAGAAAAGACAATCATAGAATTTGTCTGGAATCATAAAAGACCTCGTATTGCAAAAGCAATCCTGTACAAGAATGGAGTAGGAGGCATATCACTCCCTGACCCCAAAATATACTATAAAGCTGCTGGAAAAACTGGGTATCCACCTGCAGAAAGATGAAACTGAACCCCCGTCTTTCACCATTAACAGCAATCAACTCAATGGATCAAAGATCTGAACCTAAGACCTCAAACAATAAAACTACTGGTGGAAAATGCTGGGGAAACTCTGGGAGACATTGGAGTAGGCAAAGACTTTTTAAATAAGACTCCCAAAGCACAGGCAATAATCCCTAAAATAGAAAAGTGGTACTATATTAGACTAAGAAGTTTCTGCACAGAAAAGGACACAGTAACAAGTGTGAACCGACAACTCTCAGAATGGGAAAATATTTTTGTTAAATATGCCTCAGACAAGGGACTTATAACGAGAATACACAGGGAACTCAAGTGCCTTGTGCAAAAAAAAAATTATTAAGCCAATCAAAAGATGGGAAAATGAGCTGAACAAAAATCTCTCTAACAAAGACATATGAACAGCCAAAAAGCATATGAGGAAATGCTCAACATCCCTCATTATAAGGGAGATGCAGATAAAAACCACAATGAGATACCACTTAACCCCTGTCAGAATGGCAAAGATAAAGAATATAAAAAATGATAAGTGTTGGTGGGGATGTGGTGAAAAGGGAACTCTCCTACACTGTTGGTGGAAATGTAAACTGGTTCAGCCATTGTGATGAATAATATGGAGGTTCCTCAAAGATCTACAAATAGAACTACCATTTTACCCAGCAATCCCACTTCTGGGTATCTACCCAAAGAACAGAAGAATGCTCAATCAGAAAAGATCTTGCACACCAATGTTATTGCAGCATTTTTCACGATAGCGAAGATAGAGAACCAACCTAAATGTCCACAAACTGATGAATGGATTGGAAAAGTGTGGCATATATACTCTATGGAATACTAGTTAGCCATAAAACATAACAAGACCCTGACATTTGATAGAATGTGGTCAGATATGGAGGATCTATTGTTGAGTGAAATAAGCCAGGCTATGAAAGAAAGATATTGTATGTATCCACTTAATATATACCGACTATCTGCACTCTATGGTAGAGAGCGAAATATTGGAGGACATAAAAGCAGTGAAAATACTTAATGAGAATAAGACAGCGTGGAATGAGGGGGGTGAAGAGAAGAGGATAAAGAAAGATAGCAAGAGAACAAATAGGCATGGCATTAGTGGGACACAGCTATGGCTTATTACATGTTGATGATGATGTGTATAGTATTCTTAAATGGATTGGTCTGAGAAGTATTTCATGATAGTTAAGGCTTTTTACAAGCAAAATGAGAAATAGTGATTGACTGTTTAAAAAAATAATTAGAATAATAATAATAATGATCGGGAAAAACAATGAAAAGTTATTGAATGATGAAGTGGGGATTTTAATGTCTCTGTATTGACTAACATGCATGGCATCCCTTTTGAAAAAGCAATGTAATACACTGTAAAGTTATATGCAATTCAATGTAATATAAACAAGATTATGATGATAATAAATAAATTAATTAATTAAATAATACATTCATTTGATAAATATTTTTGTAGACTTTAAAATGAGGTTCATCTCTGAAT
Organism: Tupaia tana; assembly: GCA_026018925.1. Lineage (NCBI taxonomy): Eukaryota > Metazoa > Chordata > Mammalia > Scandentia > Tupaiidae > Tupaia > Tupaia tana. The sequence continues at coordinate 78,099,019 of JAKSZU010000009.1, read as the reverse complement.
TCTTTTCTTTTTTCCTCATAGCACGTGTGAGCCTGCTGGAGAGAGAAGGAGTTAGAGACAGTGAGAAAGAAAGTGAGAAATTATCCCCAGTGGCGATGGACAGGCTGCAATTCCTTCTCCTTAATTCTCCTCTTAAGATCTCGGACACATACACTCATGTGCCTGGCATGTGTTTCAAGCCAACAGGTCAAGGACTCAAATCAGTTGACCCTGTGAGAATCTAGCTGCATAACTACTATGCCATCTGCTGGCCCCTTAAATTATTTTTAGTACTGTTACCTTTGTCAAATAACTCCTCAGAAGTGTAGCAAACACTTATTTCTAAAATTAAATAGTACTGGAACTCCCCACTTAAATTTAAAAACACATTTAGTTTCAGAACATTGCCTATTAACTTCAAAGTACTACAAACAGCGCATGTTAAAAATTTCCCACCTCATTTCTATAAACTAATTTATTTAAAATAATGTTCGAGAGGCTTGCAGGTGGCCTGGTGGTTAAGGTCCTAGACTTCCACATGACTGACCATGGTTCAAGTCCTAGGCCTGGTGGCTTTCTCTCTCTCTCTGATCAAATTGAATAATAAACCATAAACAAAATTAAATGAATAATTCTTTAAAAATAAATAATATGAAGGAAATACATTTTTTTGGGGAGAGGTTTTTTGCTATAGGGCACATGCACTTGCCAGAAAGACAGAGAGAGACAGAGAGACAGGAAGTGAGAAATCAGCCCCAAGGGAAGATGGCCATGCCACAATCCCTTCTCCTCCATTCTCCTCTCGGGATCTTGGGCACGCATGCACACGCGCCTGGCTTGAGTTTAAACCACCAGGTCCGGGACTCGAACCGTGGTCAATTACATGGGACTCTGGTGACATAGCCATTACACTACCTGCTGGTCTCTGAAGGAAATATATTTAATACATAAGGGAAGATACTAATATCTTTCCAAACATGGAATTTAACTAACAGGGAATTTAACTACAATCTCAAATTCTTAAATAAAATACAATACCAAAAAAAGTTTGTAAGGTAGATTTGCTTAAAAAATTTTAGTGCATTTAGTATTGTAGTGTTCAAGCATCAATAACTTTGGAATAACAACTATACTATTAAGTCAGTGGAAAATTAGAGTTTTACATACACTTGCAATTGTGAAAAAAATCATGTTTAAATTAAAATCTATCTTTAAAATATCCATTTTCAGTTGTTAGAAAAAAATTTATTTGTCACTATTGCTCTACTATGGATAGTTAATAGGCTGGTTTTAATAAGAGAGATTTTCTTTGTTTAATTAACATTTTCATTTTCTGCCTTCGGGTATTGCTTTTATTTGATGTTTATAAAAAAGAAAACAAACATAATTGCAAAACTATCAATTTTTTTTCTGGCCATGATAAATACTAGAGCTATGTTGTACATTTGGAAATTGCTACAATAAAACTGATCTGCTCAGTGAGTGAGTGAAGCAACAGAGCAAATCACAATTGTACGATTTTAGATTCAGAAGATTGGATAAGGAAGAGAGCTCCAATTTGGAGAAACTGTCCATAATGTTATTATTTTAAAAATATGGTTTAGGTCATCTTGGATTGGATACTAAAATTTATTTTAATGGCTTTCTAGCATTTGGGAGTGAGGGCAGAGGATTTATTAACTGAGCACTTGGGAATTTTTGTATTTACCATTGATGCTTCCTTTTTACTTACTACTAGAGGTCCTTCTCTGTTAATAGATACTTAATGGATAGGATATTCTTTTTAATAAGAAGCCAGATAGGAGCACTTTCAAGATGCGAAAGAAAGTAAAAGTAATTTTTTTTTTTTTGGAATATATAGAGAAACCAATAGTTAGTAATAATATATTTGTTTATTTTTTTATTTTTTTTTAAATTATTTATTTAACTTTATTTATTCATTCATTTCATTTTAATTTGACCAGAGAGAGGCACAGAGAGAGAGAGACAGAGAGAGAGAGGGAAAGGGAGAAAGGAAGCCACCAGGTCCAGGACTCAAACCGCGGTCGGCCATGTGGGAGTGGCCAGCACCTTAACCACCACGCCACCTGCTGGTCCCCTATTTGTTTATTTTTATATTACATTATTTACATATATCTTTACGGTGTTCAAGATTTATTTTTTTATTTTTATTTTTATTTTTTTTGGGGAGAGGTTTTTTCGCTATAGGGCGCGTGCGCTCGCCAGACAGACAGAGAGAGACATAGAGACAGAAAGCGAGAAATCACCCCCCAGGGGGGATGGTCACGCCGCAATCCCTTCTCCTCCATTCTCCTCTCGGGATCTTGGGCATGCACGCACACGTGCCCGGCGTGAGTTGTAAGCCACCGGGTCTGATACGCGAACCGCGGTCGACTACGTGGGAGTCCAGCGACATAGCCATTACGCTAACTGCTGGTTCCCAAGATTTATCTTTTGAGCACAGTTACCATGCATATCAGCCAAGACAAAGACATTACTATACACATGAACAACAGCAGATATTTTGTTAATTTATTTCCAGATTATTATTTTTATTTTTTATTATTCTTATTTTTTAAACATTCACTCGATATACATCATTTGGCTTGTAAAGATAATTTACTCAACATGAAATAGTTCTCTGACCAGTCCATTTGAAAATACTATACATGTTATCATCAACAGGTAAATGCCGGGGTCTAGCCTCGGGTCTAGCCTCGGCGGGGGTGGGTCAACTCGACGGAGGCGGCGCAGGTGAACAGAAGACATAGGCCTCGGTGCCTTTTCATGCACGTCCTATGCCGGACACTCCCAGAAATCGCTCTCTGAGGAGTGACAACTGCTAGTAATCGTCGTGCTTATTTATTGAAAATGTGATACATGCAAGTAAATGGGCAGTGAAAAAAATTTACTCTAAGGAACAGGGTGTACAAAGCATGGAAGCAATAAATATAAAACATGCTGTTTGTCTTGTCAAAATCAGGTAAAATCAATCACAGTTCTCAGGATGAGGAAGTCCATTTGTCTGTTGTATCTTCTTAGATCTTGATTACTGGGAAGGGTCTTCAGACGAGGGGGCTTGCAGGATGTTTGATAACTTCAGTCCTGGGTCAGGCGGATAACATTGCTGGTTGTAAAGTCCTAGATAGAAATCTTGTCTTGCTAAGTAAAGACACAGTTAATATATGGACCATTCATACATTACAACAATAGGTGAGTCTATGATCTATGTATGGGAAAGGAAGATGATCTTGTAGCTCAGGAGACAACACAGGATGTTTTATTAGCAGTTTTTCATAGTCAATAGCACATAGATGAGAAACTCTTTGTAGTTGAAAACTACCTGTTGCTTTAGATAAGAGCTCCCAGCTAAGTTAATCTTTCTCTGGAGCCCTCAGGTTTGTTTATCCTGTTGTCCCAGCCAGGCCTTTTCCTTTAATAAACCTGTGGGATTCTGCATTTTATTTGCTGAGTCTGTCAATTAGTGAGCTCTTTTGTTTTATCTCTTGAGTCTCTGTTATGTGGTGAATTTGCTGACTTTGCCTAGCGTGAGTTCACTTTGGCCTGTAGCTTTAACAAAGGGTATTTACAAAAACTAGCCTTAAACTAACTTAGTCTACATATACTTCTAATGCTAACTTGGTTTATACTAACTTAATCTATATGTTAATTTTGGCTTAAAATCAGACAGGTGGGGGAGTCTTAAGCTTCCTGGTCCTCCTGTCAGTCTTAGGGAACCACATTCTTACAAGGTCACTAATTGGCTTTATTGTAATGGTTGGGGGTGATGTTTTACCCTTACAGGGTACCGTAATAACAGTAAAACTCATGGCAGAGAAATTGAATACCGGCCAGTTCAAGGACACAAGGGAGAGCTCGTAAACTGGGCCTTGCCTCAGTTTCTTCCCAGTCCAGGCCTTGCCTTAGAATGGGAGGCAGCATCCTTACCAGCTTGTGTTGCCTGCATGGCCCCGTCAGGTAATAAACCATTTCTGTGTCTCACAAATAATATGCCTCTCTATTCTTTATCCTGATTTTCTTCTCTATACTCTTCCCTTCACTACCTTCCCCATCACACACTGTCTTCGGCGTCCATAACTATTTTCACTGCTTTTATGTCCTCGAACATTTCTTTTTTAAAAGAGTTATTTTATTTAACTTTACTTATTTATTTATTTATTTTAATTTGACCAAAGAGGGACAGCGTGAGAGAGAGAGAGAGAAAGCAAGCTGACAGGTCCAGGACTCAAACTGAGGTCGGCCATGTGGAGGTCTAGCACCCTCAACCACCATGCCACCTGCTGGCCCCAGGTCCTCCAATATTTTAATCTCAGGCATAGAGTACAGATAATCAGTATACATTAAGTGAATAAATACAATATTTTTCTCTTATAACCTGTCTTGCTTCACTAAGCAATAAATCTTCCATATTCGACCAAATTGTATCAAATGCCAGGGTCTTGTTTTATTTTTATGGCTGAAGAGAATTCCTTGGCACATATGCGCCATACTTTTTCATTTCATTCTTCTGTTCATGGACATTTGGATTGGTTCTATGTCTTAGCAATCATGAATAATGCTTTAATAATCATTGATGTGCAAGAGCTTTTCTGACTGAGCATTCTCCTGTCCATTGGGTTGATACCCAGAACTGAGATTGCTTGATCAATTGGTATTTCTATTTGTAAATCTTTGAGGAACCTCTATCTTGTTTTCCATAGTGGCTAGAGCAATTTACACTCCCATCAACAGAGTAGGAGAATTGCTCTTTCACCACAACCCTGCCAAGACTTAGCATTTTTATATTTTAAATTTTTGCTATTCTGACAGTGGTTAGGAGGCATCTCATTGTGGTTTTAACCTGTATCTCCCTTATGATGAGGGAAGCTGAACATTTTCTCATATGCTTTTTACTATTCATGTCTTCCTTAGAGATATTTTTGTTCAGTAGTTTTATATTTGAAGTTTTAGGTTCAGATCTTTGTCCATTTTTAGTTAATTTTTGTTAATGGTGAAAGATGGGGATTCCGTTTCATCTTTCTGCAGATGGATACCCAGTTTTTCCAGCACAATTTGCTAAAGAGGTTGTCTTTTTCACACTGGATTGACTGTTATCCTTTGTCAAAACTCAGTTGGGGTAAGCTTTGGGGTTTATTTCTGGGTATCTATTATATTTCATTGATCCACCTGTCTGGTTTTGGACCAATACCATGTTGTTCGATTTATAGTATATTTGGGGGTCAGAGAGTGAGATGCCACCCACTCTCCTCTTCCAGCACAGGATTGCTTTGGAAATACAAGATCTTTTATGATTCCAGATAAATAATATGATTATCTTTTCTAGATCTGTGAAGAATGTCTCTGGAATTTTGACTGGGATTGTGTTAAATATGTAGATTAATTTGGATATCATTGCCATTTTGATAATATTAATTCTTCCAATCCAGGAACATGGGATGTCCTTCCACTTTTTTGTGTTGTTTTTAATATCTTTTTAAAGATTTTCATAGTTTTCTTTGTAAAGATCTTTAACTTAATTAGGTTTATCCCTAGGTATCTTATACATTTTGCAGCTATTGTAAAAGGAATTCCTTTTTCAGATCTATCTACATCAGCTTGTTGTTCATATATAGAAATGCTATAGATTTTTAAATGTTGATTTTGTATCCTGACACTTTATTAATTTATTATTTTGAGAAATATTTTCATGGAAACCTTTGAGTTATCCAAGTATGTCATGATATCATCTGCAAATGAAGTATTTTCAACTCTTCTTTGCCTATTTGAATGCCTTTTATATTATTCTCTTTTCTGACTGCACTGGCTAAGACTTCCAGCACTATATTGAAAAGAAGTGGGAAAAGTGAACAGCCTAATCTAATACCAGTTTTTAGTGGAAAAGCTTTTAGTTTTTCCCCGTTCAGTATAATGTTAGTTATAGGTTTTCAAATAGAGCTTTATTTATTTATTTTTTAAGAAGTTTTTGCTATAGGGTGTGTGCACTCGCCAAAAAGACAGAGAGGCAGAAGGCAAGAAATCACCCCTGGGAGGATGGCCACGCCACAATCCCTTCTCCTCCATTCTCCTATTGGGATCTTGGGCATGCATGCACAGGGGCCTGGCGTGACTTTAAGCAACTGAGTTCGGGACTCGAACTGTGGTCGAATACATGGGAGTCCAGCAATATAGCCATTATGCCAACTGCTGGTTCCCCAAATATGGCTTTTATTGTGTTGAGAAATCACCCTTCTATATCAGTCTTGCTAAGGGTCTTAATCATGAAGTGATGTTGCATTTTATCAAATGCTTTCTTTGTATCAATTGAAATGATCATATGTCTTTTATCTTTCTTTCTATTAATATGGTGTATTATGTTTATGGTTTTGAGTATGTTGAGCCACCCTTGCATCCCTGGAATAAAGGCTACCTGGTTACGATGAATAATATTTTTTTATATGAATATGATTTGCAAGTATCTTGTTGAAAATTTTTAAATATGTATTCATCAGAGCTATTGGTCTGTAGTTTTCCTTTTTTTGTCATGTCTTTATCTGTTTTGGGAATGAGGATGATGGAGGCTTCATAGAATAAATTTAGGAGAGTTCCACCCTTTTGGATCCTTAGTAATAATTTTAAGTAGAATGAAGGATAACTCTTAAAAGTTTTATAGAATTAAGAAGTGAAGCCATCAGGACCAGGGTTTTTCTCTTTTGGGATATTATTTATTACTGATTCAATCTCATGGTTTGTTATGGATCTATTCAGGTTTTCTATGTCCTCCTGAATCAATATTGGTTTTTCATATTTCGTGTACCTCTGCAATTGTTTCTTGTCATCTGGTGATCTATATGTTCCTTCCTAAAATTTTTAAGGTATCTCTGAGTGTTTAAAGGTGTGCAGGATTAGGCAATTGGAAATCTCTCTTCTGTTCTACCTCCCGCCTTTCCTCACCTGTACTTTGCACTGTTGTCACTGATCCTGGGTGACCCAAAGTCTCCCTGTTTTTAGAGAACAGGTGCTCCTCAAACTTGGCTTCTGAGCATCAATTCAAGAACAAAGAAGAGATTGCATGGCATCCAGAAAATGCAGAAGTACTGAGAGTTCAAAGGCTAATGGGGGAGGGGATGAACCATGGCCCTAGCAGTAAAGCCTTCCAGTCACTGGTGGCCTGCCATGAGGCAAGGCCTTTCTCTGGAATATGTGTCCTGGTGGGGCAGAGAGGGGCACAAGATTCTCTCAGAGTTGTAAGTAATGAACCTGAGAGTCCAAAGACCAATAGGGGAGGGGATGAGCCAAGGGTCCCAGCAGTAAGTCTTCCAATGGCAGGTGACCTGCAGAAAAGCAAGGCCTTTCACTAGAAAGAGTAGTAATAAGGTATTTTATTATTTGACCAAGCTCTATTTGGAGTAAAAGCAGTGTCCTATCAAAAATGAATTATCTAGATTTATTTAGAAAGTTCTATTTTATGAGCAAATATCAAGTTTAAATGAATCTTGCATACATTTTCACACATTTTTATCCTTTCCTATCAAGGTGATGATTTAAGCACAGTTTCCATGTAATTTTATCACTACACATGAAGACAAATAATCTGAAAATAAGAGATAGGGCATCAAGGATGGGGGGAAGCAAAACATACAGGAAACAAGAAATGGAAAATTATTTGTTGACAATAACATGTATGTTGATGTGCTTGATTGAGACAATATACAGTGTACTCTGGATGGAAAATCTCATTTTGTATGCTGTAATGATGTACAGTGAATGAACATAAACAAATAAATTTAAATTTAAAAAAAGAATTACAGTTATAAAATCACAGAAAATATTTAAATGACCAATTACGAAGAGACTAGAATCCATTTTGGAAACATGTTCTCTGTCTTGTAAATATTACTTCACCGTCACATTTTTCCATAGGTTTCCATACCCATTCTTTCATGGAAATTATGGGCAATAAATGGACAGAAGGCAGGAAAAGGAAAATTCTGAGGTTTTATTGAAGGACTGCAATTTATTGATAGGATCGATGATTTCCACTTTGCTTCTTTGATTATCAAATGAGTAGGAAGAATAACAGAGTCTCAAAATAGTTAAAAACCACACCTGAAACTAATGATGTCACAATTAATGATTTAAATGAAAAGCTCAAATGAAAAGGAAGAAAGTCATCTAGCATACTAGTATATTTACCTGTATTTAAAACAATAAACTGGAAGTATAATAAAAATTCAATGCAAAACTGATAAGTTTAAACTAGAAATTTAATTTATATTATTTTAAATAGTAAATAAAATGTTCAGTTCAAAATCTTGAATTTCATGTCTTTTCATAACTTGCATCTTATAATTTTTAACCTCAAGTTTAAACAAATTAACTTTTAATATTTCCCCTTGTAGAAGGAAAATATTTACTACACTGAAATAGCTTTTTGTTTTCAGCTGAAATGATATTACCAATTAAACATAAGTTATATAAACTAAATATATTTCAATTAAGAGCCATTTTAAAGTGATTTCTCTACTAAACAGTGAAATAAATTGCAATAGATTTTGTTAGAGAAATTAATTGTACAATTTTGAAATATAGCAGAAATAACATCTAGCTGCAATATATATATTAAAATATCAAAAGTATGGATAAACCTTGAAGTTTTTATGGACCATACATGTGGAGAATTTAAATGAATGCCTATAAAATTATGATTGCACTCCAATACTAAAAGTCTGAATTTAAAAATGTCGATATCTGGGCTGGCAGGTGCCATAGTGGTTAAAGGCTCTAGACTCCCATATGGCCAATCATAGTTCAAGTCTCTGACCTGGTGGCTTCCTTTTTTACTTTCCCCCTCTCTCTCTGCTTCTCCCTGGTCAAATTGTAAAATAATAATAAAGTGGGAACCAGCAGTTAGCGTAATGGCTATGTCGCTGGATTCCCACGTAGTCGACCGCGGTTCGCGTCCCGGACCCGGTGGCTTAAAACTCACGCCGGGTGCGTGTGCGTGCGTACCCAAGATCCTGAGAGGAGAATGGAGGAGAAGGGGTTACGGTGTGACCATCCCCCCTGGGGGGTGATTTCTCTCTTTCTGTCTCTATGTCTCTCTCTGTCTGGTGAGCACACGCGCCCTATAGCGAAAAGAAAAACTCTCCAAAAAAAAAAAAGTGAAGGTAAAATAATTATTTAAAAAATATAGATACCACTACATCTAATACACTATTCTAATACATAAATAACCATGACCAGATATTTTTGGGAAAAAAGGAGGGGAAAGATTTTGTTTACACTGTTAAATTTACAATCTATAAATTATACTGTTTTTAAATTAGGAGACACCTGTTACTGGCTTATAGTTCCTTTAACTTTGTGATAGCCAACTTTGGAACTTGAAAAGGAACTCTGAGGAATACTTGCCGACACAGCAGAAACTTCTAGTTGGGTGGTGGGCTTCTGATTCATGAAAAGCTTTTCATGAGGGCAGGAAACTATGTATCAGGAGAAGCAGGGTTTTGGTTTTCAGATGGCAAACTGGACAACTGTCCTGCTAGAGATGAAAGCTGATTTAGAGGGCTGTTTGTAGTGGAAGGGTGGCCTAATGGTTTTAACAAGATGAAGACGAAACCGGAACTGGACACGAGCAGTGGACACTGTTCCCCTGAGAGCCAAAGATGGTAGTGAACGTGTACTCGACCTCAGTCATCAGTGATAACCTAAGTTGACATGACATGTTGGCCTAGATCAATGAATCTCTGCAATTGAATCTGAGAAGATCAAACAGTTGTGTTTAGGGGCAGCTTATTGTCAGTTTATGGACATGCCTTGAGGTAAGTGAAATTCCAACCAAAGCTAGAACTCGAATACATCCAGAACTTCAAAACAAAACACTACAGGCAAGTTTTAAGAGGATGGATGTTGACAAAATAATTCCTATGGACGAATTAGTAAAAGGAAAGTTTCAGGACAATTTTGAATTTGAGATTCAAGAAGTTTTTTGATGCAAACAATGATAGATAAAACTACTACCCTATAGCTGCCAGATAAGGTCAAGAGACTACAGTGGCTCCCTCCTTTGTTGCTTTGGCTTTAGTAAACTGAGGAAACCTCTCAGCTCTAACAGTGCAGCTGCAACTCCTAAGGCTGGCCCAGGGGTGGTGCAAAAAAATCCTGGTGTGGGCAACACGGATGATGAAGCAGCCAAATTGATGCAGCAGGTCACCATATTGAAACTTACCGTGGAAGACTGGAGAAAAAGAGATTCCTACTTTGGAAAGCAAAAGAATATTCAATTGATTTTTCAGGGGAATGAGGGAGAAAATGACCCTTCATTGCAGTAGATTGTAGACATTGTCTATGCCATAGACAAAGGTTTTGTGATATCTAATGAAAGGGGCCCTTGGGAGGAACAAGAAGAGTATTAACAGCCTGGACCAGCAGAGCTACATCTGAATTCTTCACTCCAAATCATGTGCTTAACTGTAAAATACTCCCTTTTATTATTCTTAGAGGACTCACTGACTCACTGATTTCTTTCTTTCTTTCTTTTTCTTTTCTTTTCTTTTCTTTTTTTTTTTTTTTTTTTTTTTGTAGAGCAGTATTAACATCTAATTGGTTCACCTGAGGAACAAAAAGCTGAGCATGGGGCTCCCCACACTGATGCTGGAGAAGGGTTTTTTTGTACTAACTGAGGTGGTGACCTCAGTAGAGAAGCATAAATACTGAATTGAATTTTAAGCTAATGTGAAGTCTTGGCAGGGAATGTTTTAATAAATAAATGCTTTAAGAGTATCTAAAAATTAAAAAAAGAAAAATAAAGAATTGTCAACTATGAGTTCTTGGGGATCCCATGGTAGGCCATCAGTTGGTGTGGGTTTTGCTATACTTTCATAGGAGTCAGTCTGGATATTCGAGATTTCATGTGTAAAATCATTAAGGTAGTCTGGTTTCTGAACCACCATGGAAGGTGAACTTAAGTTGATTATTTCTCTTCTGCTATATCCCAGATTGCTTGTTTTGTTCTGTAAACCAGCTCTCTCCACACACATTTTCTTGTTGCTTAAGGAAGACCTAGTACCTTCAATTAGGACCATTTTATGTTTTCCTCTTCAATAATGGGACAGGTTACTTTGATCACTGCAGCAGAAGGAACACAATTCATATTTGTAGGGGTTTCTCCAGTATGGGAATGCATATGGACTTCCCGATGATGCTCATAAGCAGATGCCAATGGACATAAGTGACATATATGTGGTTTCTCACTTGTGTAAATTCTAATGTATTCAATACGCTGGACTGTTACTTTGCTGACATAGTTGCAGTACAGACATTTGAACTTCCAATCAAAGACTCTTTCAAACCTGTCTACTAACATTCCTGAGTTTCCATCCAAGGAACAAGATCTTTTTTTTGGAAAGGTTTTGGCCATAGGGCGCGTGTGCTCGCCAGACAGACAGAGAGAGGTAGAGAGACAGAAAGCAAGAAATCACCCTCCAGGGGGTATGGCCATGCCGTAATCCCTTCTTCTCCATTCTCCTCTCGGGATCTTGGGCACGCACGCACACACGCCCGGCGTGAGTTTTAAGCCACCAGGTCTGGGACATGAACTGCGGTTGGCTACATGGGAGTCCAGCAACATAGCCATTATGCTAATTGCTGGTCCCGGGAACAAGACCATTTTGATCTCCATATATTCCAGCTCCCTGAAGCACCTGTGCTTTTTTGTCCCCACTAACTGATCCAGAAATCATGTTCACATGATGGGTCTGCTGAGTCAGGTATCCCTGGAAATCTTTCACTAAGCCCAAAGGATTTTTTTGTTTTTTGTTTTTGATTTTTTTTTACCCATCTTTGTTTTTCTTTTTAATTAGTTTACAATTCATTACATGCAGAAAAAGAACTTTTCACCCCAAATCAATCATTCCTTTTTCTTGCCACTCCAACATTAATTAAATGTAATCAAAATTTATTCTGGAGATACACCACTGGACTCCAAAAGACCATTCAGGTATTTCAACTAAAATTGAAAAGCCATACAGAGGTCTCTTGACAATCGCTCTGAGTAACCCCCACCACCTTGTTCCACACCACTGGCATTGCTGCAGCCACTGTTTTAGTCATCATTGCAGCTGTCACCAATATTTATTGTTGGAGATGAGAATTTGTCAGCTCTATTATAATTTAATGGGACCACCATTGTATAAACAGTCCATTGTTGACTGAAGTGTAGTTATACAGCACTTGATTGTAGTTTAAAATACTTGTAGTAAATTTCTAGGTTGTCGAATTTATTTTACTGGATTTTTTAAAGGGGATCTTTGCCTCAGGGTACTTGTCCTTAACAAAAAGAAAGAAAGGGAGACAGAGACAGTGAGAGGGAAAGTGAGAAATCATCCCCAGGGGATATGACTATGTTGTAATTCCTTCTCCTACATTCTCCTCCTGGGATCTTGAGCATGCGCACACGCGTGCACACACACACACACACACACACACATGCGTGCGCGCATCTAGTATGATTTTTCAAGTCACTGTGTCGGAGACTCGAACTGCAGTTGGCCATGTGGGAGTTCAACCATGTAACCTCTATACCATCTGCTGGCTCTGCTTTACTAGATATTTTAAAATCTATTTTGCTGGGCTAGCACATGACATGGTGTTTAAGGCACTGGGTCCCTCATGGTGTACTTTGGGGTTTGAGTTCCAGACCTGACAGGTGGGCATGTGTGCATGCATGCCCAAAATCTCAAGAAGAGGATGGAAGAGAAAGTATTGCAGCATGGATGTCCTCCTGGGGAGTGATTTCTCAGTTTCTGTCTCTTTTTCTGTCTCTCCCCAGAGAGCACATATGCCCTATGATAAGAATCTAAAACAGAAAACACTTATTTTGTTAATATTTCATAATAATTATCAGATACTTGTGTAATAAAAATAAAGTTAATAATCACATAAAATTGTTTTATGTAGTTGTAGATGGTTTCTACTATTTTAGGTACAATTTTTCTATTTATTATTATTTCGTATCCAGGTATTAAGTTGCTTTAGTCCTTAAATTTCTCATTTTCTAAAAAAATAAATTTCCAGAGGGTGTGCGTGCTTAGAAGAGAGAGACAGAGAAAGAGTGGTAAAGTGAGAAAGCACCTCCAAATGAGAGATGGATGAACTGCATGGCTGGCCATGTGGGATCCAGCTGCTTTAATCACTATACCACCGGGTAGCCCAGTTTGTCACTTCTAAATGAACAACCCAATATTCTTCATATTTATATATAATTATTTGTTTGTTATTAATCTATTGTCCTTCATTTTGATTGCCCTGCCCCTATCATATATGTACTAATGCTTATAAATGTATTTGTATATAAAACTATTTATTCCTCATTGATTTATTTTCCTTTGGATAGTTATTCCCTGTAGATGACTACCTCATCAATGTTTATGAACTTTATAGCTTTTGATACATAAGCCATATTGATTACCTTGACATGTCAGACTATGAATTAAACTTGGTGATGATCAAGTATGTCAAATGGAGTTGGAGTGGAAAGTGAAGAGATAAACATAGTAGTTTCTGGTCATTAATTGTCCACATTTTTTAGCACAGGCAAATCTTAATTCTTTTCTTTGATGATAATCATCAAAGCATTTCTTGCAGCAAATTATTTTGATATTCATGCTGCAGAAATAATTCAATGGGAACTCTCTAGTAATTTAAGTGGAGACAAATGTCTACTTATGCAGTTTTACTGTTAACTAGAAAAAACACTTTAGATAAGTGGCCACTACATTAATGCATTTAACATTCTCAGTATATCATTAATTGTGACAAGACACTGGTATTAATATTGATACAATGGCACTTCCATTTTAATGACACACTTATTCATAGACTTATAGCATTAGAGAACATTATGGTTAGAGGAGACCTTAGAAGCTATATAGTTCAATTTCTTCTTTGAATGATGTATGAATCCCCTCTATGTTGACAAGTAGCCATCAAATCTATTTTTAAACAACTCCATTGAAGGGAATTTAGATTCTTTTATCAGGCACTCTAGTATAATATCTGACAGCTATAATTATTATATGCTTCTTTTTGTTGAATAAAAATGAAAATCAGTCTTTCTTTCTTTTGGAGAGTTTTTTTTTTCGCTATAGGGCGTGTGCGCTCGCCAGACAGACAGAGAGAGACATAGAGACAGAAAGCGAGAAATCACCCCCCGGGGCAATGGTCATGCAGCAATCCCTTCCCCTCCATTCTCCTCTCGGGATCTTGGGCACGCATGCACACGTGCCCAGCGTGAGTTGTAAACCACCGAGTCCGAGACGTGAACCACAGTCGACTATGTGGGAGTCCAGGGACATAGCCATTACGCTAACTGCTGGTTCCCAAAATCAGTCTTTCTGAAAATCGGTCTTCTGAACGTGGGCTCTCATTTTGTCTTATGAATCCACACAGAATAGGTTAGTCATTTCTATCTGTGATAACTCTTCAAGTGACTAATGGTGTTATCATTCAACCCTTTTCATCCTGACCCGTACCATGTGTTTCCATGCTTAAATGTCCTTATTTCATTTAGTGGTTTTTGACGGAATATGATTCTTAGTCTGTGACTAGTTTAGTCCCTCTTCTTTGAGTATGCTCTAATTTGCTTACTGTCTTTTAAAAATGTGATTCTCTGTTTTTTTTTTTTTTTTTTTTTTGTTTTTTTTTTTTTTTTTTTTTAGAGGTTTTTGCTATAGGGCGTGTACCCTCGCCAGACAGAAAGAGACAGAGAGACAGAAAGCAAGAAATCAACCCCCAGGGGGAATGGCCACACCGCAATCCCTTCTCCTCCATTCTCCTCTCGGGATCCTGGGCACGCACTCACACGTGCCCGGCGTGAGTTTCAAGCCACTGGGTCCGGGACGCAAACCGTGGTCGACCACATGGGAGTCCAGTGACATAGCCATTTCGCTAACTGCTGGTCCCAAAATGTGATTCTCTTAATTAACGTAGTTCCCCAAATATGGCTTATAAAGTTATCTCTTTTATATATTCTCCTTCTATTCATGTGGCTTAAAATGCCAGGACTTTTTGGTAAGCTAATGAAACAACATTTATTTTATTTAATCCCATAAAATATTTTTATTTAATTATTATTATTATTATTTATTACCAGAGGATACACATGCTCACCAGAGAGAGGCAGAGAGGGAAAACATTCCCAAATGGGAGTATGTTCATGTCAGAATCTTTTTCCTTCATTTGTCTCTCACTTCAGGATCTTGGGCAAACACCTTAATCACAATGCGCCCCCCCCCCCCCAGACACACATACATACATACACACGTTCAGCATGTGTATTAAGCTGGTAGGGCAGGATTCAAATTGTGGGTGGCCATGTGGAATCAGGCTCCCAATACATATCATTTAGCCACTATACTTTGGGGCTAACCCTCTATTTTTTTAATATTATTTTTTATTTATCTATGTGTTTCCCATTCTGTATCTTACAAATAAATGGCTTTTTGAAACTAAGTAAAAGACTTTACACTTATCTATGTTAAACTTCACTGTACTAGATTCAGCTCATTGTTGAGATATTTTTATATCCTGATTCTGTCTTTCAGTATATTGACTACCATGATTATAGGCATCTGACACGCAAGCTTACTTCCAAAAGTTTGACCTGTGTTGTATTGAGTATTATGCTTTGTAGGGTATTATCTCACACTCCCATTAATTCAGCTTGTTTCTTATCTGGAAAGTAAAACAAGAATGGTGTGTGCTAGTTTGCCAGGCCTGTGGCTATGGTTTGTTGTGATAGTTAACAATTAACATTTTTCTTTTTGGAGAGGTTTTCGCTACAGGGCGCATGTGCTCGCCAGACAGACAGAGAGAGACATAGAGACAGAAAGTGAGAAATCACCCCCCAGGGAGGATGGTCACGCTGCAATCCCTTCTCGTCCATTCTCCTCTAGGGATCTTGGACACGCACACACACGCGCCTGGCGTGAGTTTTAAGCCACCGGGTCCAGGTCAACTACGTGGGAGTCCAGTGACATAGCCATTACGCTAACTGCTGGTTCCCACAATTAACTTTGTGGAAGTGGCAATCTTTTTACTTATCTTCCATTACCAAAATCTAGGATTTATTTCCAAATATTCTCAGTAATTGTATGTATTTCTGCTTCTGCTTGTGCCCTATTTTCTATTTAAATTTCCTTTTTCCTATTTTCAATTGATAAACCCATGCTCATCATTCCAGACCAAAGTCAAAATCTGTAACTTTTAGAGTGGAATCCTTTGGTATTCTGAATTAGAATTCATGTCTTCTTCTCCTTAGCCATAGAGAGTAACACCTTAAGTACATTTTTTAAAGAATTATTTTAATTTAATTTTATTTATTTATTCATTTTATGTTAATTTGACCAGAGAGAGACAGAGAGAGAGAGAGGGAAAGTTATAAAGTAAGCCACCTGGTCCGAGACTCAAACCATGGTCAGCCATTTGGGAGTGTCCAGCACCTTAATCACCATGCCACCTGATGGTCCCCTTAAGTAAATTTTATATCCCTCAAAACAGATCATAATCAATTACAGCTCTTTGCACATGTATGCCTATTTCCATTAGATTGTATTTTTTTTAATCTGAAGACTTAATATTTCCCTTAACAACTACCTTATTCTTTTTAGTACATTGTAAATGCTAAGAAAATGTTGTTGAGTTAAAATGAATGTGCACAAAATATTCATCAGATCTTAGTTTCTACCTTTCTGTGTGTTACCTTATACAAAATATTTCTCTTTTCTGTACCCCACTAGTAAAATGCTTTCATCTTATTTTTTCCATTACTTAATTATAATATTTGTTGTCTTGCCAGATACATAAATTATCAGAGCTTAATTTTCAAGATATTAAAATTAAAAATAAAACATTCAGGGCCAGCAAGTGGTGTGGTGGTTAAGGACGCTGGATTCCTACATGGCCGACCACAGTTTGAGTCCTGGACCTGGTGGCTTGCTCTCTCTCTCTCTCTCTCTCTCTCTGTCTCTCCCTGGTCAAATTAAAATAACTCAATAAAGTTAATTTAAAAAAATACTTAAAAAAGAAAAGATTTAAAAATAAAACATTCTTTTTCTTTTGTAGTGAACCAGCCTCATCCCGAGCACTGTATTCCAGGATATCTCTTTTCTATGCCAATCGCTGTTGGGCCTCTCGCCCATCCTTCTTTTGATGCTACTACAGGTGAGTTTCAAAACATATTCCCAGGACTCTTGGCATATATAATCAATATTTATGCCTAACAAAGGTTTATTTAGTACTTATTAAATCATTATTTTATACTAGATTTTGGCTTAAGTTGGTTATCTCTGGTTATGTTCTCTAGAAACAAAATATATTTTCACTGATCTCTTTATCAAGGGGTGACATTGTATGTAAATGAAGGGAAAAAGGAAAGGGAAAAAAATGTTAAATCTTTGAAGTGAAGTAAAAATTATCTAATTTACTATTCACATGAACCAGTGCATTAGATATTATTAGCTTCATTTTACAGAAGATAAAACTGATACTCAGAGAAGTTGAAAGTTGTAGAACCCAAATTAAAAATCAAGTATATTTTATTCCAAAACCCTTATTCTCATTTACTACATGACACTGATACGAGATAGAACTGAACAAGAGAATTCAAATGTCTCAATGCAAATGTATTCCTCCAATATTAAACATATTGCACTTCCACGTTCTAGTATTGGTGGTTAGGTGGAATTATCTTGCTCCCTTGAATACATTTGATTTCTGAAAACCATTAACTGGGAGATATTTAACACAAAAAAATAAATAGAATGATATCATAAATAGCAATGAATCTACAAACAACTAACATCCAGATTAAAACATTATCAGCATTTTGCCCACCTTGTTTTATGTATTCCTTTCCTTTTTGTGTGTGTGTGTGTGGATACTTTTATTTATTTATTTGTTTTTTTTGTTATCATCATAATCTTGTTTATAATACATTGGATTGCATATAACTTTACAGTATATTACATTGCTTTTTCAAAAGGGAATGCCCCGCATGTCAGTCAATACAGAGACATTAATCTCCCCACTTCATCATTCAATATCTTTTCAATGTTTTTCCCAATCATTATTATTATTATTATAACTATCTTTTAAACAGTCAATCACTATTTCTCATTTTGCTTGTAAAAAGACTTTACCCATCATGAAATACTTCTCAGACCAATCCAGTTGA
Source organism: Tupaia tana (assembly GCA_026018925.1). NCBI lineage: Eukaryota > Metazoa > Chordata > Mammalia > Scandentia > Tupaiidae > Tupaia > Tupaia tana. Next base: position 78,080,808 of record JAKSZU010000009.1, on the reverse strand, counting down.
GAATACTATACATGCCATCATCAACAGGTAATAAGCCATATCTGTTTCCCACTGATGTCCTGCCTATTTGTTCTCTTGCTTTCTTTCTCTATCTTCTTCTCTTCACCCTGGGGGGGGGGGATTTTTTAACCAAATCCAAAAGAACATGTTATTTCAGCCACAATTTACATGGCTACATTTTTTAGAGGAATGTTTGTTATAGGGTGTGCATGGTAGGAATAAATAAAATTATTTACATTTTGACTCAGGGTAGAAAATGAGGTACAGGGGACAGCAAGTGGCATGGTGGTTATGGTGCTAAACTCTCACATGGCCAACAGAGATTTGAGCCTTGGACCTGGTGCCCAAAATCCCAAAAGAGTGGAGAAAGGATTATGAAGTGGCCATCTCCCCTGAGGGGTGAGTTCTCACTTTTCCTCTCACTTTCTCTCTCTCTCATGAGTGCACATGCTCTATGGGAAATACCTTTCAAAAATAAATGAAAAGAAAAGAAAAGAAAAGAAAAGAAAAGAAGAGAAAAAAGAAAGAAAGGAGAAAAAGGAAGAAAGAAAGGAAGGAAGGAAGGAACAAAGAAGAAAGAAAGAAAGAAAGAAAGAAAGAAAGAAAGAAAGAAAGAAAGAAAGAGAAAGAAAGAAAGAAAGAAAGAAAGAAAGAAAGAAAGAAAGAAAGAAAGAAAGAAAGAGGAAGAAAGAAAAAGAAAGAAAGAAAGAAGGAAAGAAAGAAAGGAAGGAAGGAAGTAGGCAAGAAAGGAGGAAAGAATGAAAAGAAGAAAGAAAGATATAAAGAAAAAGAAAACAGGGTGCAGGGGGATGAAGGATTTTTTTTTTCAGTGCCACAAGGCAAGTATGGATCAGAGCCAGCACAAGCATGCAGGCCTATTAATTTCTATCAAAGTGCTATTTCCAGACCAGAGATGTCATAATATTTATGTTGCTGCACTCACACATGGCTGACCCAGGTTCAAGTCCAAGTCCCAGACCCAACTGCTTGAAACTCATGCTTCGTATACTTTGCCATGCACAAAATCCTGAGAGGAGACTGCAGGAGAAGTGATTGCGACATGGCCATCTCCTCTTGGGGGGTCATTTGCTACTTTCTGTCTCTGTCTCTCTCTGTCTCTCCAGCAAGTACACATGCCCTATAGCAAAAATATCTTTTTTTTTAAAAAGGGGCTATTTCTGCTCTTTTATTTCTTTACAGTCTAAGTTAAAGAAAAATAAAATCCATGATTTAGTTTCATTGTGTTTTTATGCAGTCATTATGGTTTCAAGCTCCAAAAGAAATGCCATAAAATTGTAGCATGATTGAAATAATAATAATAATGATAATAATAATAATTAGCTATCATTTAATAAACACTGGTTTTTTTGTAAATCCTTTTTAAAAGAATTACTTTATTTAATTTTTATTTATTATCATTAGTTTTTAATTTGACCAGAGACAGAGAGTGAAGGAAAGTGAGAAAGCAATCCACCAGGTCTGAGATTCAAATTGCAGTCAGCCAAGAGGAAGTCCAGCGCCCTAACCACCATGCCACCTGCTGGCCCAACATTGTGTTTTTGTACGTAAAAATTATTTCATCAACACAATTACTCTGAGTTGTCATTGTCCCCATTTTCCTTCTGGGAAAACTGAGTTAGAAAGTCTAAGTATCTTATCACAGATTCTAACTTTCAGAGAGAATTGCACTTTCAGGTGCACATCATAAAATTTCACAAAAGGCATCATGGCCATCAATAAGGCCAATGCGTGTGAATAATTTCTTTTGTGGGTTTTATGTCCGTATACAAGACAGTTTATGTATTATTTGCTTTTCCTCAGTGTTCCCTTATTGGTACTGATATTGGAATTGATTGGATTTTTGCTTTATATTAATTGATGAATTCAAATTTTCTTTCATTTGGGAACATTACATAGGTGAGCAAACACTTTGACCTTTGCATTAAGCTTTAATACTGCATTCTCCTGAAAAATCGATAATAGAAATCTTTCTTTTTCCTTCTTTCTTTCTTTTTTCTTCTCTTTCTTTATTTCTTTCCTTCTTTCTTCTTTCTTCCTTTCTTTTAGTTTTTTTTTCCATAGGGTTTGTGTTCTCACCAAAGAGGAGAGAGAGAGAGAAACAGAGAGAGGGAAAGAGAAATAACCTCCTAGGGGGGATGGCCACACCACAAATCCCTTCTCCTCAGTTCTCCTCTTGGGATTTTAAGCAGGCATGCCTTCCAGTTCCCCTTCCCTAGCCCTCTGAGTTGCCAATGGTATTTCTGTCTCATGGGCAGTTGCATACCTTAAAATGGAGAAGCTACTGTCAAGAAGTCAGCTGAGTGCAATCTTAAATATGAGTCTGAGTTCCAAAATATCAGGCACCCCAAATCACTTCTTTCAAAGAGTAGAAACTGGACTATGCACATTCCCTGAAAGTCATGGACAGTTCTGAACAGGTGCATGAAAGTGTAATTATTATCAGTTTTCACATGCCAATCACACTCCTTGATCTGCCCCAAAGTAGCTTTCCCTGACTGATAGCTCTTGATTTAAAACGTACTTCTAGTGTCCCTCATTACTAAGATTTGTACAGATAAAAGAGTGTTTGAAGGTTGTTTTGGTTCTAGGGTGAAACACCAAAAGCAATGAGAAAATTACAGATATGGTTTATTACCTGTTGATGATGATGTGTGTAGTATTCTCAAGTGGGCTGGAATGAGGTGTTTATCATGCTGCATAAAGTATCTTTACAATCTAAATAATGTATAGCAATTGAATGTATAATAATAATAATAATAATAATACAATTTCTAAATTATAGCTAAAGTATAAACAAAGCACTGAATGACTTTTTGGAAAATTTAGGCATCACATTTTACTTTTTTCCTGAAAAATATAAATCCTTCTAAAGAAATTGTTATTTGATTCCTTCACGAATCAGATAATTGCCTTCAATGTTTCACTTCATTTTGTGCAATGCAATATTTTTCTCTCAGATGGTCCATAGGAAACCCCATGGCAAGAGTAAGAAAAATGCAGAGTTGTAAAGTTTTTTGATTTTGGATTTCAGAAAAGTAAGAGAGTTTTTTGTATTTTTAGAATATGCTTAGTTGTACAAAATATTTGTGAAAGAAATTCAGTCTGCTTACACATCCCTCCTGCACAGGAAGTCAATCTCTCAGAAAAGCTACAGGAAGGAAAGAAACAATTTCATGTCAGCAGAGGTTTGAGGTGTTAAGAAGAAAACACAGGTTCAAATTAAACAGACACTGGCAGATGCTGGCATATATTTTATGTAGGCAAGAAGGGATGTACCAGGCATAGACAAAGGATTAACAATCAGTAATGTTCCTTTTTAATCATCCAATTTGAAATCCTACTTTAGTTTTTTGCACACATGGGAAATCAAATTCACAAATCTTATATAGAGGTCATGAAGAATTTAGAGCTGGGAAGGCTGCTATAAATGGAAAAAGATCTTGTGCATATCTTTCTAGGGTTGAAACTGAGTGAATGCATATCATTCAATGTCACAAATGTCTCTTGTGGTCTAGTATGTGCCAGGGATATGTAATCACTGAAAATGAATCAAGCAGAATATTTGCTCTCAAAGAATTCTCAATTTATCGAAAAATACAGAAAAGAAAGTAGATAATTACAGTCTTGTATGATATATTTCTTCATAAAGGTAAGTTTAAGAGTGCTATAGTAGCACTTCAGAAGGGTCTTTAACTCAAATAATAGAAGTAAGGGAAGACTTCTAAGAAGAGGGATTATCTGATTTGTGATTTGAAAGATATATAGGAGTTAGGTGAAGACACTTATCAAATACTTATAAAGCTAGAAACCCAGGGACCAGCAGTTAGCATAATGACTATGTCGCTGAACTCCCATGTAGTTGACCACGGTTCGAGTCCCAGATCTGGTGGCTTAAACTCACGCCGGATGCATGTGCGTGCGTGCCCAAGATCCAGAGGAGAATGGAGGAGAAGGGATTGTGGCGTGGCCATACCCCCTGAGAGGTGATTTATTGCTTTCTGTCTCTCTGTCTCTGTCTTTCTGGTGAGCGCAGGTGCCCTGTAGCAAAAACCTCTCAAAAAAAAAAAAAAAAAAAAAAAAAAAAAAAAAAAAAAAAGCTAGAAACCCAAAGAAACTTGGTGTCCATTGTCAGTGATAGACTGGTTCCAGGGTTTAGTACTAATTTTGTAAATTACCCTCTAATATTTTTATTCTCACTCTCTAGTGTACAGAGGCTTCTGGACAATCTTTAATGTATTAGGTGTTGGTTCTGGTCTGGCTGGGGGATTTCTGCTGGCATGTGGTGTGCCCTTTGCCAGTGCTGGAAGTTATAAAGTTGGAGGTGGCTTCCTGATGATCTCCGGTAACGTGAAGTCACATCATCTTATGGTGACAAATTAGAAACTAGAAAGCTGTGTGTGTGTGTGTGTGTGTGTGGTGTTCTCTGTGTATTTTTAAGTATATGTGTGTATATATGTACTTATACTGCCTTTACATGAAGAGAAACTGTACTATAAAGAAATAAAATGTAAATGAACGATTATTGGCAAATTGGAAGTCTTTAATATAAATTTTGCATAAACCACTGTTTTCTTATGCTACATATGTAAACTATTTCCCTTGTTGGTTCTAGAAAGATCATATTTAATAATTTAGGTATTTATTTCTAAAATTTTGGTTGTTGCATTTTTTCCCTTTTAAGTAATCATGTAACAAATAAAAAGGACCTTAAAAACTTCATAAAAAATATCTATTATGAAAAAATTAGGGAACCAGCAGTTAGTGTAATGGCTATGTCGCTGGACTCCCACGTAGTCGACCGCGGTTCACGTCTCGGACCCGGTGGCTTACAACTCACGCCGGGCGCGTGTGCGTGTGTGCCCAAGATCCCGAGAGGAGAATGGAGGAGAAGGGATTGCGGCGTGACCATCCCCCCTGTGGGGTGATTTCTCGCTTTCTGTCTCTATGTCTCTCTCTGTCTGGCGAGCGCACACGCTCTATAGCGAAAAACCTCTCCAAAAAAAAAAAATTATGCGTGGATTTCAATCTTATTTCTTTAAAGAAAGATTTTTGCAATAGGGCATGTGTGTTCACCAGAGAGAGAGAAAGAGAAAAATCATTCCCCATGTGGGACGGCCATACTGTAAACCCTTTACCTCCATTCTCTTCTTGGGATCTTGGGTACACATGTACACCCTCCTGGCATGAGTTTTAAACCACTCAGGTTAGGGACTTGAACCATGGTTGATGATGTGGGAGTCCAGCAACATAACCATTGTGCCATCTACTAGTCCCTGGATTTAAATCTTTTTGCATCAAAATAAATCATACTTTGGGGGGTGATTTCTCGTTTTCTGCCTCTCTGTCTCTCTCTGTCTGTCTGGTGAGCGCACGTGCCCTATAGCAAAACCTCTCCAAAAGAAAAATAAATAAAAGTCATACTTTGATTCCACTTTTCATAAACTTTTTAAAAAGAATTATATATTTAATTTAAAAATGTAACATTATTCTTATTTTTAGATTTTCTATAGGTCACATGTGTTTATTAGAGAGAGAGAGAGAGAATGTGAAAATGTGAGAAAGCAAACCATCAGGTCTGGGACTCGAACTTCGTCAGCCATGTGGGAGTCAGTGCCTTAATCACTTAACCACTTTGCCTGTTGGCTCCTCTATGAACTTTTTAAAACATAATTTGATTTACTCTGTAAAAAAATATCATTCCTGCTGTTGTGTTGTGAAATGGTTGGGGATGGAAAAAGCACAGAAATTGAGATTGGTATAGTGGAAATGTAATGGTGGCTTATTCTTGAGTTTGGCAGTGGAAAAGAATAATAATAATATAAATTATATTTTTGTGTATAGTAATACATACACATAAATGTAGTAGAACCAGTAATATTTGTGAGATGTGAGGGAGGAGGGAAGAGTTAGAATTATGAAACAGTCCAAAATTTTGTGCATAATACCTGTTATTTAAGCATAAAAGATTCTCATAAGAAAATGTACATGTTATGACTCTTTTTACCTATTGCCAAATTATCCCACCAAACATATGCACCAATTAATTTTCTCACAAGAAGTGCATGATTGTTCCTATAATCCTGGCATTTAAAGCACATTATTAGCTTATGACTAGCCTAAGTCATCAAAATAATAGCAGAGAGTCTGTTTATATATAGGCTTGTGTATTCATTCTCATCTCTCTCTATGCTTCATATGACAGTTACTGTACCTAAAACAGTGTTCTCTTGGCTCTCTACATTTGCAGAATCTTGCATATTTCTCAAGGTTAAGGATGAATCTTACCTCCTTTTATGGAGTCTTATTTCCCTAATGAAATTTTAAATACCTTTAGGGTAGAAGCCTGGCATTATGTTTATAAAGCTGCTATACTATCTAATACAATGCTGAGTTTTACTTATCAACTATATATTTTTCTCATTGAAATCTGGCTTCTCTGAATTCACCTTCATGGTTTATATGAGAATATTGATCCCATAAATAAATGAAATATTAATGCCTGTACTTAGTGTCACATATCCAAAAAAGTACAACTACACTTTTGACGATATGCTATATATCATAGATAATATAAATTGTAAAGTAATAAATTATTTTAAAATACTGGGTATAAATAGAAATACCACCAGATGTTAGTTGGGTGAGGTGTCATTGTGGGGTATCATGGACAGGGAAGGCATTAGAGTGAAGGTTAGAGTTTTAGATGAAGATTTAGAGATATGGAAAGGAGAAAAATATCATTATATATGGGGAGACCAGAAGAACCCAGTTGGAATTATAGATGCAGTAGGAAAGAAAAAAAATCATTAAAAACTCTTAATGTTTTTCTAGCAAAATGTATAGCCCAAGCTATAACAGTAATAAAGATATTAAATAGTGGACCTTACTATATTATGGGGATTTAAAGACAGGTATAGCTGACCATAAAGGGTATAGAAGATTTTAGGTTGCAACTAAGAACCCATAGAAATAACTGCTTGTTAAAAAAAGAGATCTGAGGGATACATGGGAAGATAAGCTCTGGAAAGTGATGCCTTTCCAGCCTTTCAAAAATAGTGATGATGACAAGCAACACTTATTGAGCACTTTCTACGTTCCAGGAACTTTTCTAAATGTATTTACAACTACTGTCACATTGAAAATTATAAACATAAAGATAACTCAATTCTTAGATGAAGAAATTTTGGCACATAGAAGATATACAACTTGTCCCAGTTCAGACTAATGGCATATGGTGGAGCCAAAGTTAAAAATCAAGCTATCTAATTCCAGGATCTGCTCTCCAGGGCAAACATGAGAATACAGTCCTTCCATAAATATGGAGGGATAGAGACACATGAGGTAATAATGAAGGCAAAAATCAGATTTAGAAGGAGAAAAGAAATGGGAGAGGTGTTTGAGGTTTTTTTGTTTTTTGTCTTTTTTTGTTGAGAGAGGTTTTTGCTATAGGGCACGTGCGCTCGCCAGACAGACAGAGAAGAGAGAGACAGAGAGACAGAAAGCGAGAAATCACCCCAGGGGGGATGGCCACGCTGCAATCCCTTCTCCTCCATTCTCCTCTCGGGATCTTGGTCACACACTCACACGTGCCTGGCGTGAGTTTAAGCCACCGGGTCCGGGACACGAACTGCGGTCGACTACGTGGGAGTCCAGCAACATAGCCATTATGCTAACTGCTGGTCCCAAGAAATGGGAGAGGTGTAAAAATAGAGATAATGCTATTACAATCTACTTTGCAGTAAAAAGTATTATGTGTTTGTGCTTAATATATAGTGATAATCTTTAATGTAAAATAAACTATTGACTTTTTAATATTCATGTTAGCACATATTAATGGGAAGTCAATAAATACTTGACAAACTTAGATGAAGGCCAGAATGAGAATTCCAAAGTTTAAAATCTTGGATGTAGAGTAATTTAGGCATGATGTCAATATTCTAACTTGTGATTGGGCAAGTGGGTTACTAAGTTGGAGTGGAGATGGTCATTGGACTTGATAGTAACTCTGAAGTGAGGGTGATTAAAGAGAGACTTGGCAAAAAACGTGACTTCTTTTTCTCCTACAAGTAAACTGAGCTGATTCTGCTGTGTTTATTTCTATGATACCTAATTTCATACATCTAATTTAACTTTGTCAAACTACCTATTTCAGTGCCTAGACTACCAGAGTTTTGTTTGGTTTTCAAACCTTAATTTTGGGACCAGCAGATGGCATAGCAGTTATGTAGTGCCTCCTTCTGTTAGCAAAGTTCCCAAAACACCCCCAGGGTGCCCTTCTGATGTAAACACACAAGGGTCTCTTTTATTCAGGCTGGAGCCAGAACTCCCAATCCTACTGGCACTGCGGGTCACAGTTGAGAGTCCTGGTGTCAGTTAGTTGGGCTGGGTTTTTATTTAGCTGTTAGGGGTGCTGAGGAAAGCATCCAGGCGACAATACATTGGTTGTATATTACAGTGAATGTAGCTGTCTCTGGTTGATTGATTATTAAGACATTGAGTTAGGCAAAAAGTTACTTTAGGTTTCTGGTATCTCCTTTGTTTCTTTCATTGGTCAGTCCCAGTGGGGTAATAGTCTCATGACTTTTTACGTGTCTGGCTCACCTTTTTGAAATGGTGCCATCCCTCAGTAAGGTGGGACAAAATGGAGTCATGGGACAAAATGGAGTCACTCTGGTTCTGCTCTGGTCCTTCAGTTATGTCACTGGACTCCCACATGTCCAACCATGGTTCGAGTCTTGGACCACGTGGTTTGAAACTCATGCCGCGTGCATGTGCATGTGTGCCCAAGATCCTTGGAGGAGAATGGAGGAGAAGGGACTGCAGCATGGTCATCCCCTCTGAGGAATGATTTCTCACTTTTTTTTTTTCGAGAGATTTTCGCTATAGGGCGCGTGTGCTTGCCAGACAGACAGAAAGAGACATAGAGACAGAAAGCGAGAAATCACCCCCCAGGGGAAATGGTCACTCCACAATCACTTCTCCTCCATTCTCCTCTCGGGATCTTGGGCACGCATGCACATGCTCCGGCGTGAGTTTTAAGCCACCGGGTCCGGGACGCGAACCGCGGGAGTCCAGCAACATAGCCATTACGCTAACTGCTGGTTCCCTCTCACTTTTCTTCTCACTGTCTCTGTCTCTGTCTCTCTCCAATGAGTGCATATACCCTAAGGCAAAAAAGTCTCTACAAAAAATACCCCAAATTTTAAAATAAACAAGTTAATCCATTTTAAAAAATAAAATAAATAAGTCATTTTTCCTACGTCTGTGCATGTTGCCTCTAAACACTTTATGATTTATTCTAAACAGAATCATTGCTCAAAATCATGAGAAAAGAAAAGTTGTATAATGACCTTTGTATGGAGTGCAAGTCTAGAATTTCAACTCTGTCACATTAAATTCATTTCTTTTCCTGGTTTTGTCATGATTTGGCCTTAGTTTACCATTGATACTCTGCAGAACTCTTCTTAAGGGCTAGCTAGAACAACAACTTCTATTAACCCTATAGATGAAGTCTCCTTTCCCTATGAAATACATTCTCAGATAACTGTAACATAATGAAAAATAGTTTATTATTTCATTCCAGAAGAATTGGTCAAATACACAGAAAACATCTGAAAGTTTTTCCATAAATTTACTTTGGTGTTTTACATGAAGCATTATGTTGTTGAGACTGAATTTCTATCCTATGTTATTAACGTTGGCACACGTTTGTCCATTTAAAACCAACAAGAAGAGTTAACAGTTTTTTTCCAAAGAAAATATTTTTGATTATTTTCATTCTTGTGATGTCACCTCTAAAAGCCCAAATATTATTTTCCTGAAGTAAAATTCACTGTTTGTTTTAAATCAGAATCCCAGTATTATATCAATTTATAGAGGGGATAGGACTGAGTTAAAATAGCATTATTCCTTAAAGTCAGAGGCATGGTGATAAATCTTTCTAAACAATTAGCTGATTTGATTCAAGTAGTCAAAAATGTAGTTCAAGGCCAGCAGGTGGCATGGATGTTGAGGCAACTGGATCCCACATTGTCAACTGCCATTTGAGCCCTGGAAAATCATGCCAGGCACTGTGCAGGAGGGCCCAAAATCCCAAGGCACATGGAGGAGAAAGGATTGCAATGTGGCAATCCCCTGAGAATAATTTCTCACTTTTGCTCTCTGTCTTTCTGTCTTTCTCTGCTGAGTGTAGGCATCCTATGGCAAAAATCTAAAAGAAAAAAAAAAAGTGTAGTTCAGATAAATGTCTGGAATGTGCTGCCATTTTACATTCAGGTATTTTGCCTTTAGAATATCTATTGTCTTTAGGATATATATTGTCTTGAAAAACTAATTCCAGTTCTCCATTTCATAGAATCACCAAAGCTCTGGGATCTAATAGTTTCTTTGGAAGTGATTTGGCCTGGCATGTGAGAATTAATAATAGGTAAATCTGCCTTAACCTTTATTTTAGTATAAATTATGCCTTCAATATGTTCAGCATGTGAAAAATGTTTTTAGACCATGAATATATAGGTATAAAGATAGATGATAGATGATAGAGATGATAGATATATAGATAGGTAGATAATAGATAGATGGATAGATAGATAGAGGGATGGTTTGCTAAATCTGCAAATTTTTTAGAGGAAAATAAAAACAGTCATCTAACCTAGTCCCAGGCTGTTATTCTAACTATGATATATACAGTTAGTCCTTTATTATTTTACTTTATTTTATTTTATTTTTTTAATTATTATTTTTTAATTTAATTTTCTTTTATACATTCAATCATGTTATTTGGCTTACAAAGTGAATATCTCGACATGTGAACATTTCCCCCTAGTCCAGTTGATAAAACTATAAAATTATCTTCATCAGATAATGCCACATTTCTTTGTCCCATTAATGCTTTGCCTCTCTATTTTTCTTCTAAATGTCCTTCCTCAGACTGTACTCTTTCATGCCTTCAACTGGATCTCCAATTCAAGGCTTTTTTTCTCTTTTTTCTTTTTTCTTTTTTCTTTTTTGCTAGATGGTGCATGCACTCATTAGAGAGAGACAAAGAGGCAGAGAAACAGAGAGATAGGGAGAGAAGAAAGCACCCTCCGTGGAGAATAGTCATACTGCAATCCTTTCTTCATCTCTCCTTCCTTGGGATTTTGGGCATATGTGCACACATGCTCAGCATGTTTCTCAAGCGGTCAGCATGGGGACTCAAATTGCGAGGTTGGCCATGTGAAATTCAGCTGCCTTCATCACCAGACTTACAGAGCTGGCCTGTAACCCGTTTTGTTATATTCACAGTTTTGATTCAACCTGGTCTTCATGACTTAATTCTAGCTTCTGGGATCATACTAAGCTCATGCAAAGTATCCATATAACCAATTATTTACCTTTGTAGCTCAAACACATAGGTTCTCTCATAAATTTCATATTAAAGAGTCTAAATAAACATTTTACTCTACTTCTAAATAAGTTGTGGACATATAAACTGAATGTTATAAATATGATGAATAGTTAACTATTTTAAAAGCTTCCTGGACGAAAAATATGCTTTCCCTCATCAGTTTACTAATACCTATCTAAAGGGATTTCATTCCCCTATCTAAAGAGATTTCATTCTTTTAGTATATGATGCTTTAACCCACAAAACATACCAACTCACTAGGAAAAGTCATATTTTAAATGATCTTTGATGTATATATGTAATATCATCTATATTATATAATATAACATGTTAATATATTGCATATTAATATTTAATATATTATATATTATATAATATACATGTTTATCACAAAAAAACCTAGAGAGCAGTATTTTTTAAGAGATATTTTTGCTATAAGGCACATGCACTTGCCAGAGAGACAGAGAGACTGGAAGTGCGAAATCATTCCTCAGGAGGGATGGCTATGCCACAATCCCTTCTCCTACATTCTTCTATCGGGATTTTGGGTGTGCATGCACACACACCTGGCATGAGTTTCAAGCCACCAGGTATGGGACTTGTACTGCCATCAACTACATGAGAGTCCAACAAGGTAACCATTATAGCCTTTGCTGGTCCCGAGCAGTTTTTGATAAGAATAGGAAAGATAAAGACACTGTTAATGTTACAAATTGTATATTAGTAATATTTACCATTCTTTGGAATAGCAAATTGAGTTCATATTTTATCATCTCTTTATTAACCTTATACATATGAGGAATAGTTAACTATTTAAAGAAACGTCCAAGGTTAATAAATATGCCTTCTTTCATAATTTATCCTTAAAATGTAATAGAAGAAATAGAGAAGATTTCTCTTGCCATTTAATGTTTTTTCCTTTTCTCCTAGATATCTAAATATTGGTATGTCCCAGCATTCATCCTTAGACCTCTTCTCTAAGTATACACACTCTCTTTGTGATCTCATTCTATCTCATGAATTTAAATATAATCTGTATGCTGAGGTCTCTCAAATTTATAAATACAGGTAGGACCACCCTCTTATATTCCTGATTCAAATATCTAACTGCATATTTGGCATCTCTACACAGTAGCCTGTTGAAATGTAGTTAAATCAAGTAATTTTTAGGCTTAAAATGATTAAATTACTTTCAGGTTTACTCAGAAGAAAAGTTAATTTTTTAAAAGAGATTTTTGCTATAGGGTGCATGCACTCACCAGAGAGGCAGAAGGTGAGAAATCATCCCCGGGGGAAAGCCATGTAGTCTCTTCTCCTCCATTCTCCTCTCAGGATTTGGGGCATCCACACACATGTGCCTAGCATGACTTTCAAGCCATGAAGTCTGGAACTCAAACCACAGTTGATTATGTGGGAGTCCCATGCCTCAACCACTATACTACCTGCTGGCCCCCAAAAGTTGGCATTTTTACAATGACATGCAAAGTCTTGTATGATCTACAGCCTCTATCACCTCCCTACATTGCCATTTTAACCTGATTTCCTACAACTGCACCTTGCACACACAGTTTTAGCTATAGTGGCCTCATTCCTATTCCTCAAACACTATACACACACTTCTACTTAGGGTCTTTGGACTAACTGGGTCTTCTGTCTGAATACTCTACTCAGTGCTGTGTGTAAATAAACCTTCTTTGTTTGTTTGTTTGTTTTTAGCTTTCTGTTGTGACCAATTTATATAAAATGGCAATGTCCCCAATATAAACCACTGCTTGTAATATCTCATATCCTGTTCTACTTTTTCTTTATTACATAACATTTATCAGCTTTTAGTATAGTATATAATTGACTTACTTTATTTATTGTGTATTGATTGCCTCCTGTTGCTATAATGTATGTTCCATGGAGGCAGTGATATTCACTTTGTTCACTGATGTATTCCAAGAACCCAGTTAAATGTTTAGCACATAATAGAAGATCAATAAATATTTGATGCATGAGCAAATATATCAATCAAATTAGCATATCTACCAAGTTTTAAAGATAGAATTTTACCCCTGAGTTGTATTAATGAACAGAAGTAGATAGAAAAACTCTGCTGACTTAAAAAATAACTTACCTTTCACGATACTAAAAAGCAACTGTGGCCACCTTCCTTAAAGATGTCATTTGGTAAACTGGAATGCACGAAGAGGGACTATTGCATAGTAAACTTGGCTCAGAAACATAGAATTAGAGTATTAAATCTATACTCTGTAACAAAGGGGGAGGGAAATATAGATGAAATGTTAAATGACTTGAGAAGGTCATAATTCTTCTTTTAAAGCTATCACAGGGACAAGAATGAATTATTTTTATTTGTTAAGTAATATTTCTCAAAGTATGTTCTAAGCAACTACTGTTTCAAAATATGTTAATATATATCCCTGGAATCAAAGGATCCCATTGTCTAATAATTGTGAGAAATACTATGTTAAACAAAGTTAAATTGATATCTTAGCCATTTTATTTCTAAGACTTTAATACACTGATTATTTGGAATCACTAAACTTTGGAGGTGAATAAGAGCACAAATTCTAAATGTATTTAACTACAAAAACATCCCTCCTTTTTCTACCCCAGAACAACTCATGAACCTTCTCCTCTGCAGAATATACTTGGGTTGTAGCAGCTAGACATAAGACTCATGTGGAAATTACAAGAGTCTGGTAGCAGAAATTTAGGAAAAATATTCTGCCTATTAAGGCTATATAGCAGTCAACTGTTCATTTTTTTGTTAATAAATTCTTTGCCAATGAAAACATTCAAACAAATGGGCCAGCAGGTGGTGTGGTGGTTAAGCGCGCTGGACTCCCACATGACTGACCACGGTTTGAGTCCCAAACCTGACAGCTTGCTTTCTCATTTTACCTCTCCCTTTCTCTCTCTCCCTCCCTGGTCAAATTAAAATAAATAAAGTCAAATAAAATAATTCTTTTTTAAAAAAAGATAATATTCAGACAAATTAAAAGGCCACTTATTAGGGATTACATAGAGTAGGTTTGCGTATTGAATAGGGGACTGGATATACTGAGAAGCCTTTCAATTGTGAATTTTATTATTATATGAGTATGAGAGTTGATAAGATTGCCGCTAAGACCCTGTTTCCAATATCTAAGGAAAATAGCAGATACCTTATCAGCTCTAGCAATAGAGTCGATTTAGTCATTCTGGCTGATTATCTTCTGCTTTCTCTAATGAAAAGGAACACAAGTATAAAGTAAATGTGAAATGTTGTTAATGCCTTGTTTTATTTTACCACATGATAGGATGCTATTTTTAATTTTTACACAGGAAAACATCAATTAACTAGAACCTCACTACCTATTAATTCTTAACAGTAATATTTTATTTTTCTCCTTTCCTTTCCACCTTTTACCTTTCTCCTTTCCTTTCCTTTCCTTTCCTTTCCTTTCCTTTCCTTTCCTTTCCTTTCCTTTCCTTTCCTTTCCATTTCTTTCTTCTTCCTACCCTCCCTTCTCTTTCTCCCTTTTTCCTTTCTTTCTTTTTCTTTGGCTACACCTGACTTTAGTAAAAAATGCAAACTAACTCAAACAGTATTAAGATAGTAATGATGATTTACACAAATAAATTTTAACAACATTGGAATTAATATCCTATAGTATCTACACCTAAATATATGACTAAATATTGAGCATTTGCAAGTTGAGAGAATTCAGTTTCCACTAAATACTCAGTTAAACAGAACAAAACTCAGCTACCTACTAAAGCAGGGTGAATGCATTTAATTCCTTATAATGATAACAGAATAAACAAGCCTTGACAATTAAAATGGGTACAATTTTTTAGTAATTTGAGATTTTTATATTTTTTAACAAAAAATATTTTAATTAACTTTATTGATTTATTTTAATTTGACCAAAGAGAGAGAGAGAAAGAGAGAAAGTGAGAAAGCAAGTCGCCAAGTTTGAGACTAGAACTGTGGTCAGCCATGTGGGTGTCCAGCACCCTTAAGCACCATGCCATTTGCCAGCCCCTAGCAGTTTTTCCTCTTAATCTCAAGATTACTGCTGGATTTCATTATTAATTTATTTAACCTTAGCACTTGCTCCATCCAATATTTTTATTTTTTTTAAATTTTATTTTATTTTCACATTATTTATTATTATTATTATATTTTGTATATGCTTTCAATCATGTTGTTTGGCTTACAATGAGACCATTTCGATATGTGAACATTTCTCCCCAGACCCATTGATCAAAATATCTTCAACAGATAACACCACACCTCCCCATCCCATCAATGCTCTACCTCTGTATCCCTTCTCCATATGTCCTTCATTAGGCCCCACTCCTCCACATACACCTCATCTGACATTCACACCCATCTCTTGTGTTTGTTCAACTGTTAGTCAATCAGTTTCAGTCACAGAATGCAGACAAACCGTATATGTTAAGTGGGGACATACAATGCCTCTCCTTCATAGCCTGGCTTGCCTCACTCAGCAGTACATCTTCCATATTCTTCCACTTTCTGTCAAAAGCCAGGGTTCTGTTGGCTTTTATGGCTGAGTAGTATTCCATAGAGTATATGTGCCACAGTTTTTCAATCCATTCCTCCATACGGGGGCATTTGGGTTGGTTCCATGACTTAGCAATTGTGAATAGTGCCGCAATAAACATCGATGTGCAAGCACTTTTCCAATGAAGAATTCTTCTGTCCTTTGGGTAGATACCAAGGAGTGGGATCCCTGGATCACATGGCAGATCTATCTGTAGATTTTTGAGGAATCTCCAAATTATTCTCCACAGTGGTTGGACCAATCTACATTCCCACCAGCAGTGTAAAAGAGTTCCCCTTTCACCACACCCCCGCCAACACTTATTATTATTATTATTATTTTTTAATATTAGACATTCTGACTTGGGTTAGGTGGTACCTCATTGTTGTTTTTATCTGCATTTCCCTTACGATGAGGGACGTTGAGCATTTTTTCATATGCCTTTTGGCCATTCGTATGTCATCTTTAGAAAGTGTTTTTTTCATCTCCTTCTCCCATCTTTTAATAGGGTTGATCATCTTTTTCCCAAACAGTTTTTTTTAGTTTCTTGTGTATTCTGGTTATCAGTCCCTTATCTGATACAAAATTTACAAAGATATTTTCCCATTCTGAGGGCTGTCGATTCACACTAACTACTGTGTCTTTGGCCATGCAGAAACTTCTTAGTCTGATGTAATCCCATTTGTCTATTTTGGGGACGATTGACTCTGCTTTGAGGGTCTTCTTTAAGAAGTCTTTCCTGACACCAATGTCTCCCAGAGTTTCCCCAGTGTTTTCCAGAAGCAGCTATATAGTTTGAGGTCTTAGATTTAGATCCTTGATCCACCTTGACTTGATTTTTGTCAAAGGAGAGAGGTAGAGGTTCAGATTCATCTTTCTGCGAGTGGAAGTCCAATTTTTCCAGCACCACTTGCTGAAGAGGCTTTCATTTTCGCACTGGATTGACTGGTACCCCTTGTCAAAGATCAGTTGACTGTATGTTTGGGCACTTATTTCTGGGGACTCAGATTTTTACATTTTTTAAAAAAGGATTTTGCCATAGACTGTGAGAGCTCTCTGGAGAGACACAAAGTGAGAAATCACCCCCCGGGAGACTGGCCATGCAGCAATCCTTTCTCCTTCATTCTCCTTATGAGATTCTCAGCATACAAAGGCACATACCCAATGTGATTTTTAAGTCGCCAGGTCTGGGACTTGAACCACAATCGGTCATGTAGGAGTCTAGCACCTTAACCACCATACCATCTGTTGACGCCAAAGATTTTTACCTTTTTTAAAAAATTATTATTATTTTATATTTAATCACTGTATATTATTACAGCATACAAAATCGGTTTTCCTGTCATGAATACACTGGATATTAATCCGTTCCAAGTTATTACCATACACATCATCATAAGTAGATAATTTTCCATTTTTGTGTCCCTTACAGATTTTACTTCTTTCCTTTTCCCCAGATTCCCTCCCTTTTACCCTCACCCATTTCTCACCCTACTTCAACATTGACTGTAGTATCCACGATTGCTCTCCATGTTTCTATACCTTCTAATCTTTCAGTTTCTGCCATAGAGTGCAGACATTCAGTATATATTAAGTGGGGACATACAATGTCTCTCTTTCACAGTCTGACTTTCTTTGCTTAGCATTAAATATTACATATTCATCCACTCTCTATCAAATGCCCAGGGTCTCATTGTTTTATATGGCTGAGTAGTATTTTATAACGTATATGTACCACACTTTTTCAATCCATATATCTTTTTTTTAAAAATTATTTATTATCATCATAGTCTTGTTTCAATCCATTTATCTTTTTGTGGACATTTGAGTTGGTTCCATATCTTATCAATAGTGAATATTGCTACAATAAACATGGATGTGCAAGTGTTTTCTGAGTATATTCCTATAATTTGTGTATATATACCTAGAAGTAGAATTGCTAGATCATATGGTAGTTATATTTGCAGGTCTTTGAGGAACCTCCATATTGTTCTCCACAGTGACTGTACTAATCTACATTCCTACCAGCAGAATAGGAAAGTTACTTTTTCACCATAGCCTCACCACCACTTATCCTTCTTTATTTTAATCTTTAATTTTATTTTTGAGAGAGATTTTTGTTATAGGGCATGGGCACTTGCTGGAGAGACAGAAATAGACAGAGAAAGACAGAGAGACAGAAAGTCAATCACCCCCCCCAATTGCCACACTGTAATCCTTTCTCCCTTATTCTCCTCTCGGGATTTTGGGCACATGGGCACACACATGTGCCTGGCATGAGTTTTTTTTTTTTTTTTTTTCCCCTGGAGAGGTTTTTGCTATAGGGCATGTGTGCTCACCAGACAGACAGAGAGACAGAGAGACAGAAAGTAAGAAATCAACCCCCCAGGGGGGATGGCCATGCTGCAATCCCTTCTCCTCTCGGGATCTTGGGCATGCACGCACACGCGCCTGGCATGAGTTTTAAGCCACCGCGTCCAGGACACGTACTTCAGTCCACTACATGGGAGTCCAGCGACATAGCCATTATGCTAACTACTGGTCCCAGCATGAGTCTTAAGACACCAGGTCCAAGACTAAAACTACATGAGTGTTCAGTGTTGTAAACGTTATACCATCTGCTGGTCCCCATAGTTTATTTTTATAATTTTAGACATTCTAATGGGAGTTAAGTGGTATCTTATTTTGGTTTTGATTTTCATATTCCTTATGATAAGAGATGTTGAGAATTTTTTCATATACTTTTTGGTTGTTTGTATGTCTTCCTAAGAAAGTTTTCTGTTCAGCTCAGTTGTCCATCTTTGAATTGTTTATTTTTTGTGGGTAAGTTGCTTGAGTTCCCAGTATATGTTAGATATCAGTCCCTTGTCTGAGGGATAGTTTCCAAATATATTCTCCAATATCAACTCTGATCTCATCACTCCTATTATTGTTTCTTTTGCTGTGCAGAAGCTTTTTAAGCTGATGTAATCCCATTTGTCTATTTTTGGGATTATTTCCTGTGCTTTGAGAAGTCTTCTTGAAAAAGTCTTTGCCTGCTCCAATGTCTCCAAGAGTTTCCTCTGTGTTATCCACCAGTAGTTTCATAGTTTAAGTTCTTAGGTTTAGATCTTTGATCCATTTTGATTTGATTTTTGTTAATGGTGAGAAATAGGGATTGTTTCATCCTTCAGCAAATGGATACCCACATTTTCCAGCATCATTTGCTAAAGATATTTTCTTTTCCCACAGGATTGTCTGGTACCTTTTATCAAAAATAAGTCAACTAGGATCAGCAGACGTCATAATCATAATGTCACTGTATTCCCACGTAGTCAACCACAGTTCAAGTCCTGGACCTAGTGGCTTAAAACTCATGGAAGGCATTTGTGCGTGTGAGGAGGAGAAGTGATTGCAGTGTTATTTTCTGTTTTTGTTATTGTTTTTAAAAAAGAGGGGAAAATGTTAGAAGAGACAGAACAGAACAAGAGTGAGACACTTGTGTAACTGACTGTAGCTGGAGTTCTCAGGGAATCCCTGGCTTGGGGAGTACTTCACAGCCCTGAAGCTGAACACGAGACCCAACCCAGACAGAGTTGCTGGCCCCTGGAGGTGTTCTATCTTCCTACACCCCAGAGGTGTAGGAAGAAGATATAATTTAACACAAGAAAGCCACAAACAAAACTAAAAGCTTTTTACAAAAATGAAGAGAGAGAGAGAGAGAGGGAGAGAGAGAGAGAGAGAGAGAGAGAGAGAGAGAGAGAGAGAGAAGTTAGAAGGGAAAAAGCAGAACAAGAGGGAAACACTTGCATACCTGACTGGCACTGTGGTCTGCAGGGGAGCCCTGGCTGGTAGAGTACTTCACAGCCCTGAAGCTGAACTCAGAGGCCTAAACAAGACAGAAGTGGAGGCCCCTGGAGGCTTTCTATCCTAGATGTAGGAAGAAGAGAGAAATTAACAGGGGAAAGGGACAAACAAGGCAAAAATATGTTATGTTTTGTTTTGTTTTGTTAAAAAAGAGGAGAAAAAGTTAGAAGAAACAGAGCAGAATAAGAGAAAGACACTTGCGTACCTGACTGGCACTGGGGTCTGCGAGGGAGCCCTGGCTGGGAGTGTACTTCACAGCCCTGAACTGAAACCAGAGACCCAACCCACACAGAGGTAAAGGCCCCTGGAGGCTTTCTATTCTAGGTGTAGGAAGAAGAGATAAATTAACAAAAGAAAACTATAAAGAAGGCAAAAAGCATTTTGTTTGTTTGTTTGTTTGTTTTTTTTAAAAAAAAGGGAGTGTGAAAATTTAGGAGACAGAGCAGAACAAAAAGGAGACATCTGCTTTCTTGACTACCACTGGGGTCTCTGTGGGAGCCCTGGCTGGGGGTGTACTTCACAGCCCTAAAAGGAACCCAGAGGCCCAACACAGACAGAGGTGGAGGCTTCTGGAGGCATTCTTTCCTAGGTGTAGGAAGACGTGATAAATTTACATGACAATAGCACAAATAATACAAAAACCTGGTTTTTATTTTATTTTATTTTATCTTATTTTAAGAGGGGGAAGAGTTAGAGGAGACAGAGCAGAACAAGTCCGAGACACTTGCTTACTTGACTGGCACTGGGATCTGCGAGGGAGCCCTGGCTGGGGGAGTACTTCACAGCCCCAAAGCACAACCCAAAAGTCCAACCCAGACAGGTGGAGACCCTGGAGGCTTTCTATTGTAGGTGTAGGTAGAAGAGATAAATTAATAGGAGAAAGGCACAAACAAGGCAAAAAGCTGATTTTGTTTGTTTGTTTTGTTGTCTTTTTTTTTTTTGTCTTTTTTAAAAAGAGGGAGAAAATTTAGAAGAGGCAGAATAGAACAAGAGGGAAACACTTGCTTACTTAACTGGAACTGGAGTCCTTTGGGGAGCCCTGGCTGGGGTTGTAATTCACAGCCCCGAATCCAAACCCAGAGACCCAACCCAAACAAAGGGGGAAGCCCTTTGAGGCTTTCTATTTTAGCTGTAGGAAAAAGAGAGAAATTAACATGAGAAAGGCACAAACAAGGCAAAAAGCTTTTTTTTTTTAATAAAAAATAAAAGAAAAACATTGAAAAGATATTGAATGATGAAGTGGGGAGATTAATGTCTCTGTATTGACTGACATGCATGGCATTCCCTTTTGAAAAAGTAATGTAATACACTGCAAAGTTATATGTAATTCAATGCAATATAAAGAAGATTATGATAATAATAAAAATAAATAGATACAAAATTAAAAAAAATAGAATAAGAACAGTTAGAGGGAAAAGAGCAGAACAAGAAGGAGACACTTGGAAACAAGACTGGCACTGGGGTCTGCAGGAGAGCCCTGGCTGAGGAAGTATTTCACAGCACTGAACTGAACCCAGAGACCTAACACAGACAGAGGTGGAGGCCCCTGGAGGCTTTCTATCCTACATATAGGAAGAAAAGTTAAATTAACACGAAAAAAGCACAAACAAGGCAAAAAGCTGTTTTTTTATTTTTTTTTATTTTTATTTTTTTTTTATAAAAGAAAAAAAAAGAGTGAAAGGTTATAAAGGACAGAGCAGAACAGCAGGGAGACACTGGCATATCTGACTAGCACTGGGCTCTGCAGGGTAGCCCTGGCTGCGAGAATACTTCACAGCTCTGAACTGAATCCAGAGACCAAACTTAGAAATAAGGTGGAGGCCCCTGGAGGCTTTCTATCCTAGGTATAGGAAGAAGAGATAATTAAACATGAGAAAGGCAGAAAGATACAAACAAGGCTAAAAGCTGTTTTGTTTTGTTTTCAAAAAGAGAGAGAGAGAGAGAGAGAGAAATGTTAGAAGGGACAGAGCAGAACAAGAGGGAGATACTTGCCTACCTGTCTGGCACTGGGGTCTGCAGGGGAGCTCCTGCTGTGGGGGTACTTCACAGCCCTGAACTAAACCCAGAGACTCAACCCAGAAAGAACTGTAGGTCCATTGAGGCTTTCTATCCTAGATGTAGGAAGAAAACATAAATGAACACGAGAAAGGCACAAACAAGGAAAAAAGTAAAAAAAGTTTTGTTTTGTTTTGTTTTTTAAAGAGAGAGAAAAAAGTTTGAAGAGACAGAGCAGAACAAGGAGACACTTGCTTACCTGACTGACACTGTGGTCTGCAGTGGAGCCTTAGCTTGGGGATTACTTCAAAGCCCTGAACTGAATCCATAGGCCCAACCCAGACAGAGGTGGAGTCTTCTGGAGGCTTTCTATCATAGGTG
Source organism: Tupaia tana (assembly GCA_026018925.1). Lineage (NCBI taxonomy): Eukaryota > Metazoa > Chordata > Mammalia > Scandentia > Tupaiidae > Tupaia > Tupaia tana. The sequence continues at coordinate 78,058,614 of JAKSZU010000009.1, read as the reverse complement.
TAGGAATCAGAGATAAATTAACATGAGAAAGGCACATACAAAACAAAAACCTGGAATTTTTTTCTTAAAATAGAAAGAGACAGAAAAGTTAGAAGGGACAGAGTAGAACAACAGGGAGACACTTGTATACCTGACTAGCACTGGGGTCTGCAGGAGAGACCTGGCTGGGGGTGCACTTCACAGCACTGAACTGAACCCAGAAACCTAATACAGACAGAGGTGGAAGCCCCTGGAGGCTTTTTATCCTAAGTATAGAAAAGCTTTTTTTTTTTTTTTTTTTTTTTAACAAAAAGAGAGAAAATTTATAATGGACAGAGCAGAACAGGAGGGAGACATGGGCCTATCTTACTAGCACTGGGGTCTGCGGGGTAGCCCTGGCTGGGGGAGTACTTCACAGCTCTGAATTGAACCCAGAGACCCAATTTAGACTGAGGCGGAGGCCCTTGGAGGCTTTCTATCCTAGGTGTAAGAAGAAGAGATCATTTAACATGAGAAAGGCACAAACAAGGCAAAAACGAGTTTTCATTTGTAAAGAAAAAAAGAGAGAGAGGAAAAAGTTAGAAGAGACAGAGAAGAACAAGAGGGAGACACTTGTGTACCTGACTGTCACTGGGGTACTCGGTGGAGCATTGACTGGGGGAGTACTTCACAGGTCTGAAACTGAACCCAGAGGCCCAAACCACACAGAGGTGGTGGTTCCTGGAGGCTCTCTATCTGAGGTGTAGAAAGAGGAGATACATTAACATAAGATAGGCACAACCAACACAGAAAGCTGTTTTTTAAAAAAATAACTAAAAAAGAGAGAAAGAGAAAAAGTTAGATGGGACAGAGCAGAACAGGGAGATACTTGTATACCTGACTGGCTCTGGGGACTGCGGGGTAGCCCTGTCTGGGAGAGTACTTCACAGCACTGAACTGAATTCAGAGCCCTAATGCAGACATAAGTGGAGGCCCTTGGAGGCTTTTTATTCTTGGTTTAGAAAGAAGAAAAAAATTAACAAGAGAAATTCAAGAACAAGGCAAAAATCAGTGTTTTTTTTGTTTGTTTTCTTAAAACAAAGAAACAAAAACAAACAAACAAACAAAAAAACAGGGGAAAAACTTAGAAGAGACAGAGCAAGAGGGAGACACTCGAGTACCTGACTGAAATTAGTCTGCTTGGGGAGCCCTGGCTGGGGGAGTACTTCATAGCCCTGAAGCTCAACCCAGAGACCCAACCCAGACAGAGGTGGAGGCTCCTGGATTCTTTCTATCCTAGGTGTAGAAAGAAGAGATAATTTAACATGAGAAAAACACAAAGAAGGCTAAAAGTTGTATTTTTAAAAACAGAAAAAAAAGAGAGAGAAAGTTTAGAAGGGACAGAGCAGTACAAGAGGGAGACACTTGTGTACTGACTGGCACTGGAGGCTCTGGGGAGCCCTGCCTGCGGGAGTACTTCAGTGCTGGAAGCAGAATCCAGAGGTCCAACCCAGACTGAGGTGGAGGCCCCTGGAGGTTTTCTATCCTAAGTTCCTAAGTATAGAAAGAAGGCAGGGAACCAGCAGTTAGCGTAATGGCTATGTCGCTGGACTCCCATGTAGTCGACCTTGGTTCGCGTCCCGGACCCAGTGGCTTAAAACTCACGCTGGGCGCCTGTGCATGTATGCCCAAGATCCCGAGAGGAGAATGGAGAAGGGATTGCAGCGTGACCATCCCTCCTGGAGGGTGATTTCTCGCTTTCTGTCTCTATGTCTCTCTCTGTCTGTCTGGCTAGCGCACACGCCCTATACATTTACATGAGACATGAGAAAGGCAAAAATAAGGCAAAAAGCTGTTTTTTGTGTTTGTTTTTTTTTTTTTTAAAGACGGAGGGGGGGGTGGGAGTTATAAGAGAGAGCAAATGAGAGGGAGACACTCGTTTACCTGACTGGCACTGGGTTTTGCGGGGGAGCCCTGGCCTGGATTGGGTAGTACTTCACAGCCATGAAGCTCAGCCCAGAGGCCCAACTCAGACAGAGGCGTGGGCCCCTAGAGACTTTCTATCCTAGGTGAAGGAAGAAGAGATAAATTTACATGAGAAGGCACAAATAAGGCAAAAGCTGTTTTTTTGTTTTGTTTTGTTTTAAAGAAAAGAAGACTGGAAAAATTTTAAGACACAGAGGAGAACAAGAGGGAGACACTGGCATACCTGACTGGCACTGGGGTTTTTGGGGGAGCATGCCACTGGGGTCTTTGGGGGAGCCCTGACTGGGGGAGTACTTTACAGCCCCGAACTGAATCCATAGACCCAACGCAGAGGTGGAGTCCCTGGAGGCTTTCTATTATAGGTGTAGGAATAAGAGATAAATTAACATGAGGAAGCCACATACAAACCAAAAAGCTGGTGTTTTGTTTTGTTTTGTTTTGTTTTGTTTTTCCTTAAAAAACAAAGAGACAGAAAAAGTTAGGAGGGACAGAGTAGAACAATAGGGAGACACTTGCATACTTGACTGGCACTGGAGTCTGCAGGGGAGCCCTGGCTGGGGGAGTACTTCACAGCCCTGAAGGCGAACCTAGAAGTCTAATTGAGGTAGAGGTGGAGGCCCCTAGACGCTTTCTATTCTGACTGGCCCTGGGGTCTGTGGGGGACCCCTGTCTGGAGAGTACTGGACTACATTAATTATTTATTTCCAGGAATATGAGATATCTTGCCTAATTTTTATAACATTTTCAATTTTTTTTGTTTTTTTCTTAATTTTCCTTGTAGAATTATTTTACTTCTTTGTTTGGATTCATTCCTAGATATCTTTTGTGTGTGTGTATGACTATTGTAAGTGGGATTACTTCCTTCTATTCTCCCTCAGTCTGTTTATTATTAGTGTATAGAAATACTATAGATTTTGTATGTTATTTATATCCTGCCACTTTATTTATTTATAACTTCCAGTAGTTTCTTTGTAGATTCTTTGTGATTTCTATGTATATTATTATGTCTTCTGCAATTAGAGATCATTTCACTTTTTCTTTCCTTATTTTGATGCCTTTTATTAATTTAATTTATTTTATTGTCTGATTGCTTTGGTTAAAACTTTAAGCACAGTATTGAAAAGGAGTGAAGAAAGTGAACAAACTTGTCTTATTTATTTCAGTTTTCTGTGGAAAAGCTTTCAGATTTTTCTTATTCAATATAAGTTAGTTGGGTTTTTTTACACAATTTTTATTGTATTCAGAAATCTTCTTTCTATGCTGATTTTATTAAGAGTCTTAATCATGAAGTTATGCTATATTTGATTTTATTTGATCAAATGCTCTTTCTGAGTTGATTTTTATGATCATGTGGCTCTTGTCCTTCCTCTGTTTATATCATGTACTATATTTATTGTTTTTAATATGTTGAATTACCCTTGAATCCTTGGAATAAAGTCTACCTTATTGTGGTGTTTATTTTTTTAACGTGTCATTGAATTCATGATTTGCTAGTATCATGTTGAAAATTTATGCATCTGTATTAATTATGAATACTAGTCTGCTCATTTCTGCTTATGTCTTTGTTTGATTTTGTTATCAGGATGTTGAAAGCTTCCTAGAATGAATTTGGGTGGGCTCTTTATTTCTGGATTTTTAGATATGTATTGAATAAAATGGGAATTTGTTCTTCTTTTAAAATTTTTTAAAATTCAATGGTGAAGCAATTAGGACCTGGGCTTTTTTGGTAGACTATTTATTGCTAATTCAATCTTAGTGTTTGTTATTGGTATATTCAGGCTTGCTATGTTTTTCTGATTGAGTCTTGGTAGATAATATGTGTCCAGAAATTTGTCCATCTTATCTGGGTTTCCTTTTTTTTTTAGTTTACATATTTTGTTTGTCTTCTGAAAGATCCAACTTCTACTTTCATTTATTTCCTTTACAGTTCTTTTATTGTTTATTTCACTTATTGCTGCTTGAATCTTTATTATTTATTTTCTCCTGGTATTTTTTTGGCTTTTTGGTGGTGAAATTTCTCCAATTCCCTGAGGCGTGTTAGATTTTTTTTTAATCAATCAATTAATTTATTTATTTACAGTCATTCACTATACATCAATCCAGTATACAAAATGATATTTTTCTGTCCAGAATACATTGTATGTTGGCTCAATCAAGGATATTACCATTCATGTTATCATCAACAAATAATTTTCTATTTCTTGTTTCTTATATATTTTGCTTTTTTTCTCCCCTTGATTTCCTACTTCTCCCCCTCTGCCAATTCCTCCCTTTTCCCCACACTGTCTCTGGTATGTACAGTTTTCCATGCCCTTTTTCACATTTTATTGATTCACTATAGACCTTAATTAATTTAAAAACTTTCAATAGCAAGCACAGCTGATATATACCTATCTATGAATACATGTCTGACTTTTGGCATAAACCTCAGTGAGTAAAGTGAACATACTACAACGTAGAACCTCACTGGGGCTATATAGCTTACTGCAGTCATTAAATAGATATTAATAATTATTTTTAATGTATTTTTTATTTCAAGAAAAGCAGCTCTAGTTTTAATAGATTAAAATTTTAAAAAAATGTTAAGAGAAATATGCTTAAAACTTAAAGTCAGGAAAAAGGTTAGAATTCAGTTCAAATAGTATTAGATGAACCTATCAACAGTTCAAGAGAAGATAGGAATCCTTAAATATAAAAATCAAAGCATTGAAGAAAATCAGTAACGTTTTAGTATAAAGTACAAAAATTCTATTTCACTAGTTCAAACTCACGTAATTAATTTCTCTTTTATTGAATTTGTACTGTTACTGTGGTCTGATTTTTCCATTTAATCTCTGGAAGTTAACATTCAACTCCAGACTTCCCCTTGCCATTAAGATGGCCATTTTCTTGGTGTTTTTTTGTACTCTTATTTCTGTGTGTCTGACTTTAGTTTTCCTGCTATAACATTTCCTTCAGTACTTCTTAGAGAGCTGATCTGGTGTTGGTAAATTATTTCAGATTTTGTTTACCTGAGAATGTTTTTGTCTTTTCTTCCCATATGAAGGGTAATCTTACCAGGTATAATATTCTTGGTTGAAATAGTTTTTCATTTAACACTTTGAATATATTTTCCTGTTCTTTCCTTGCTTACATTGTTTCCTATGAAAGGTCTAATGTTAATCTGATGGGATATTCTTTGAAAGTAACTTGACATTTTTAACTTGTAGATTTAAGGATCTTGTCTCTGTCTGTGATTTTGGGCAATCTGGCTATGATATACCTTGGAGAAGAACTTCTTAGGTTGATTCTATGTGGGATTCTTTTTATTTCTTGGGTCTGGATATTTGAGTGCCTCTCTAGGTTTGGAAAGTTTTCTTCCAGGATTTCATAAAATAAATTATCAATGACCTTATTAGTTTCTTCACCTGGGATACTGATGAACTGGATGTTTGGGTGTTTAATGGTATCTGGTATTACTCATATGTTATTCTCATTTGGCGGGTTATTTTCTCAGTCCTTTTGATGAATTTTTCTAGCTCAGAGATTCTATCTTCTACATCTGAGATTCCATCTGCATGATCTAATCTGCTTTGATATTTTCAAAGAATGTTTTGATTGCCTATATTACAGCCTTCATCTCTAACAATTCTCTTTGATTATATTTATGATGTGTATCTTCTCTTTCAGATCATGCAGGAACTTCCTCACCTCCTGGAACTTAGGTGTCTCTTCTCCTGCATCTTCTGGAGTTCATTGTCTCTCTTCTCTTGCATCTTTAGCTTTGTCACTGTGAATGTTTTAAATTCGTTATCTGGCTTTTCCATCAGTTCCCTTGTATTCTCAGTGGAGGAAGAGGAATTATTCTTTTCCCTTAGAGGAGAGATATTTTCTTGGTTTCTCATATTTCTTGTGCCTCTGTGGTGGTTTTTGGTCATCTGATGGATTATACTGTTTGTCCTACTTTTTGGAGTTAAATCTTAGCATTCAGAGGAATGCAGGATGAGGTGAACTGTTTTCTCTAAAAGTACTTTTTATTTTTTTTCCCCTTTGCAAAGCTGATTCAATGAAAATTGAGGATTAATCTGACCCTAAAAGTATTCAGATATTTGGCTACTCTGCACCTAGACCTGTGTTGAAAATCAGACTGTGTTAGCTTTGCGCAGTGGCAGTATCGTAGCCAATGAGGTTTATCCGAGGCGCGATTATTGCTAATTGAAAATCAGACTGTGGAGGCAGAGCCGAAAAGTGAGAAAAATAAAAAGTAAAGGAAAAGAAAGAAAAAAGCAAAGGACAGAAAAAAAAGCAAAATAAATTTTAAAAAAGAGAAAAATATTGTCCAAAAATGAAAACTGCTACCATGCTGTGCAAATAGGGATGCTCAGAACTCAAATATAGATGACTGCTGATTGGTTTGTCTTATGAGAGCAGGGAGAAAGGTAGGGATTAGCAAGACAAAAGAGTGGCAGACAGCAAAGAAATTTATTATTTTTTTATTTTGAGAGGTTTTTCTTTTTCTTTTTCTTTTTTTTTGGAGAGGTTTTCGCTATAGGGCGCGTGCGCTCGCCAGACAGACAGAGAGAGACATAGAGACAGAAAGCGAGAAATCACCCCCCAGGGTGGATGGCCACGCCGCAATCCCTTCTGGAGAGGTTTTTGCTATACGGTGCATGTGCTCACCAGAAAGACAGAGACAGAGAGACAGAAATCACCCCCCAGGGGGGATGGCCGTGCCACAATCCTTTCTCCTCCATTCTCCTCTCAGGATCTTGGACACGCATGCACACGTGCCCAGCATGAGTTTAAGCCACCGGACCGGGTTCAGGACTCAAACTGCAGTCGACTACATGAGAGTCCAATAATGTAGCCATTACGCCATCTGCTGGTCCCAATATATATATATATATATATATATATATATATATATATATATATACATATATATATATATATATATATAGAGAGAGAGAGAGAGAGAGAGAGAGAGATGGAAAGAGACAGGGAGAATAAGTAGGGTGCTCTAACCTGCCTCCTAGCTAGATATGGGGGGCAGGAGGGTGAAGTCTTGGCAGAGGTCTTCGGTGGTCATTGTCTCTGAATGGGGCCTCTCAGAACTCAAATATAGATGGCTGCTGATATGTTTGTCCTATAGGGGGAGGGAGAAAGGTAGGAATTAGCAAGTCAAAAGAACCGCAGAGAGCAAAGAATTTTACAAATTAAAAATAGAGAGAGAGAGTTGGAGAAAGACAGAAAGAAAAGTTAGGGTGCTCTAATATGGCGCCTAGCTAGATCTGAGGACACGAGGCTGAAGTCTGGGCAGTGGGTATTTGGTGGTCATAAACCCTGAATGAGGCCTCTCAGAACTCAAATACAGATGGCTGGTGATTGGCTTGTCCTGGCTCTTAGCTAGATCTGGGGGGCATGAGGGTGAAGTCTGGGCAGAGAGTCTTTGGTGGTCATAATTCGGTTGTTAGATTTTCTATTTGCCACCTTCTGTCTTCTTTCCTTGTGAGCACTAATTGCTATGAACTTTCCTCCTATGACTGCTTTTACTGTGTCCCATATGTTATGAATACTGATGTGTTCATTATCATTGCTTCCAATGAATCTTTCGATTTTCATCTTAATTTCTTCAGAGGTTGTGAGGTCATTCAGCAGTAAGTTATTTAGTTTTCATATGTTTGTGTATTTTTGAGAATTCTTTTTGCAGTTAATTTCAAGTTTAATTCTATTGTTGTTGGACAAGATGCTATATATAGTCTGGATACCTTTGAATTTATAAAGGACTGGTTTTTGCCCTATGATATGGTCAGTCTTTCCTTTTTTTTTTTTTTTTAAGACAGAGAGAGACAGAGCAATAGAAAGCGAGAAGTCACCCCCAGGGGGGATGGCCACGCCGCAGTCCATTCTCCTCCATTCTCCTCTCGGGATCTCGGGCGCGCACGCACATGCGCCCGGAGTGAGTTTAAGCCACTGGGTTCGAGACTCGAACTGTGGTCAGCTACATGGGAGTTCAGCAACATAGCCATTATGCTAACTGCTGGTCCCATATGGTACGTCTTTAAAAATATTCCATGCAGGAGAGAAGAATTTATATATTGTGGTTGTTTGGTATAAAGTTTTATAGATGCCTGTCAAGTCTATTTAATTTATGTTGTCATTTAGATTGTGAATCTCTTTGCTTATTCGTTTGTCTAGATGATCCATCCAGAGAAGACAATGGGGTGTTGAGATCCTCAGTGATTAGTGGGTTGTAATCTATCTTTCCCTTTAGATGTACAAGTCTTGCTTTCATGTAGTTGTGTGCTTCATTTTTGAGTGCATTGATCTTTATAAGTGTTATATCTTCTTGGTGAATTATACCTTTCAGTAGTATACTGTGCTCTTTGTCTTTTCTTAATTTTTTGTCTTAAACTCTATTTTGTCTGATATCAGTACTGTGAGCCATGCCATCTTTTATTTCCATTTGCATGGGATATTTTCTTCAGCCTTTTACTTCTAGTCTATGTGTGCCTTTATCCATGAGGTGTGTTTCTTGTAGACAACATATAGAAGGATTCCATTTTTTTTTAACCATTCAGCTTTTCTGTGTCTTTACATTGGAGAATTTAATCCATTAACATTTACTGTTATTGTTGATATTTGCAGTCTTATCTCTATCATTTTGTTAGCCATTTTAAGGTCTTTTTGAGAGAGATGTTTTTTGCTATAGGTGCATGTGCTCTCTAGAGAGACAGAGAGAGAGAGACAGAGAAACAGAAAGTGAAAAATCACTCCACAGAGTAATGGACATGCTGCATTCCTCTCTCCTCCGTTCTCCTCTCAGGATTTTGGGGTATGAATGCAAAGGTAACCAGCATGAGTTTTAATCTGTTGGGTCCAGGACTTAAACCATGGTTGACTATGTGGGAGTTTCACAAGGCAACCATTATGACATTAGCTGGTCCTTGTTTTGTGCTCTCTTATTTCTATTTGCCTCTGTTCAGTTTTCTTGATATAGTACTCTTTTCAGTACTTCTTGTAGAGCTGACTTAGCTAACTTTTGTACATTTGTTCTGTTTTTGTTTATCAGGGAATGTTTTTATTTCTTCTTCACATTTAAGGATAATTTTTCTGGGTATAGTATTCTTGGTTGGAATTGTCTATCTTTTAGGGTTTTAAATATGTTTTTCCATTCTTTCCTTACTTGCAACATTTTAGTTGACAGATCTTATGTTAGCCCAATTGGATAGCCTTTGTATGTAACTTGACCCTTCTCACTTGCCATTTTTGGAATTCTGCTTTTGATTTTTCCAATCTGTCTATCCTGTGTTGGGGAGAGAATCTTCTTATGTTGATTCTATTTGGTGGCCTTTGTGCTCCCTGGATTTGTATACCTTTATGCTTCTCTAGATTTGGAAAGAATTCACTTAGTATTTCATAAAAAGCATTTTCTTTGCCTTTACAAGCTTTGTTGCCTTCTGAAACCCCATTATTCAGATATTTGGGTATTTAATGGTTCTAGTATTTCCCATATATCTTCCTCATTTTACTTTAATTTTTTTTTCTCTTTTGTGGTTTGGATTAAGTCACAGGCTTTTTTTTCCAGATCAGAGGTTCTCTCTTTTACATAATCCAATATGACATTGATGCTTTCGAGGGAGATTTTTATTTCTTGCATTGTATTCTTCATTTCTGGAAGTTGTGTTTGATTCTTTTTTAGAGTATCTGACTCTTAATGGAGTTCCTCCTTCATGTCTTGGAAGGATTATCTAATCTCTTGGAGTAGATTTTACCTTTCTTCTTGCATCTCTTTCAGTTTTGTTGCAACAAACATTCTGAATTCTGTTTCTGTCTTTTCTAGGAGTTCTTGTGTGTGTGTGTGTGTGTGTGTGTGTGTGTGTGTGTGTGTTTTCATAGTTTTTGAGGAGTTGCTGTGTTCTTTTTAGGGGGACATAATTCCTGATGGTGAGGCACTTGCTTTACCCTACCAGTTTGGGATTGGTTTCCAGGGTTGTATGCTTGCACACTTCTCTGTGGTTTACCTTAGTGCTACATTAGTTTTCTTCTTGTTTTCAAAATTTTCTAATTTTGATGTAGCTGAGCACTTACTTGATGAGACTTATGTTAAGGTAGTAGGTACAGTTGCATGTTATGTGTGACAAGTGGGTGTGATGAACCTGCTCCTCTATGGCTCTGAGACCTGCAGAAAGCTTGGCAAGTTGTGGAAGATGCCACAGAACAGCTCCCATGCCTTACTGTATCTGGAAGATGCACAGGTCTTTTCAGGAGTATGTGAAAAGCTTCCATGACCCTGCTCCTTTCTCCCTGACAGACGGTTTGACCAATGGTGGAAGACCTAGCAAACCTCAAAGATAGATTTTGAATCTTTATTATCTCAATTGATATTGTTTTAAATTTCATTGATTTATGCTCTCATGTTTAATTTTTTAATATTTAATTCAGATTAAGTTTGCTTAAATATTTGTAGTTTTCTATGGAGGAAGCTTAGATTATTGATTTTTTAGTCTTTCTTCTTTTATATTTATTCAAGTCTGTAGATTTTCCTCTAAGCATTACTTTTGCTGCATCTCACAAAAATTATAAGTTTTAATTGTGTTTTTCAGTTTTTATATTAAATAGATGAACAATAATCATATATACTTATGGTAGATGATGTACTGTTTTGATAAATGTACATAATGTTTAATGAAAAAAATTAAGGTATTATATTTATCACATCAAAAATTTATTATTTTTTGTGTTGACAATATTCAAAATCCACTTCTGTTAGAAATATATAATATATTGTAGTTACCTAAGTTGACCTATTACTGAACCACCAAATTTGTTTCTCCTATTCCCCCTTAATTTTGTCTATTAATCAAACACTTCCAAACCTCTCTCCCCTACTTCTCTCAGATTCTAGGAATCTCTAGTCTGTTCTATACTTTCATGAGATCAACTATTCTGGCCATTATATTTAAGACAGCATATTTAAAATTTATTGATATATTATTTATCTTAATTTGATCAGAGAGGGACAGAGAGAGAGAGAGAGAGAGAGAGAGAAAGTGCAAGAGAGAGGGGGAAGTGAGAAAGCAAGCCACAAGATCTGGGACTCAAACCATGGTCAACCGTGTGGAAGTCCAGCGCCATTAACCACCATGCCACCTGCTGGCCCTATTTAGTGTTTTTCTTTCTGCACCTAGTTTATTTCACTTAACATTATGTCTGCCAGACCTATTAATGTTGCCATAATTGATACAATTTTATCCATTGTGTGGCCAAAGAGATTCCATTATATATATATATATATATATATATATATATATATATATATACCACATTATCTTTATTCATTTGTATGTTTATGGATACAGGTTGATCCCAAAATTTGGTTATTGCAAATTGTGCTGTAACAAATATAGGAGTGAAGACATCTCTTTGTCCATTTATTTTTATTTCTTGGAACATATACTCTCAGCGAAATTACTGAATCATGTATTAGTTCTATTTTAAGTGGTCCGATGAATCACTGTAGTATTTTCTATTGTGACTGAGTCAATTTACAATTCCACTAGCAGTCTATAAAAGTTCCCTTTTGTTCACATCTCACAAGAATTTTTTTGTTTTGTGTTTGTAGTCATTCTAACTGGTGTGAGATAGTATCTCATTGAATTTATTTGAATTTTTCTGATGATTAATGGTTGTGAGCACTTTTAGATATAATTGGTCCTTGTATGTTTGCTTTTCAGAAATGTCTTCTCAGATCATTTGCCCTTTTTTAATCAAATGATGATGATAATTATTTGCTTTAGAGTTGTTCAACTCCCTTGTACCCTTTGAATATTCATTTTTTATCACATGACTGGCTCACAAACATTTTTCTCCCACTGAGTTGATTATGTCATCACTCTTATTTGTTTATTTTGCTGTACAGAAGCTTTTTATTTTTATATAATCCCACTTATTTATTTTTAAGTTTTTGCCTCTGCTTTTGAGGTCTTATTCATAACTTTTTCTAAGACAAACATCTTGAAATATTTCTTCAACCAAAATGCATTTTAAACTCTGGAAATATGACTGTACAATCAAATTTAGACATCAATACAAGGCAAGAAAATGAAAATCCAAGATAACATGCCAGCATCAAAGGAAGAATAATTTAACAGCAAGTAACCTCAACAAAATGTGTGTGTGTGGGTGTGTGTATATATATATATATATATATATATATATATATATATATTTACCTGACAAAAAATTTTTAAAAATCACCATTAAAAAAAGCATAGTTAGTTACAATGGAACACATAGAAACAAGTTAATAAAAATTAGGAAACAATACATGAACAAAATTAGAAGTTCAACAAAGAAATAGAAATGAAAAAGAAGTAAACAGACATTCTGGAGCCTAGCCATGCAGTGAATAAAAAAGCAAACAAACAAAAATAAAGAGCACCAACAGTAGAATTGATCAGAGAAAAGAATTTGTAAACCTGAAAAAAAGTCATTTCAAAATACCTAGTCAGAGGATAAAAAAGAAAAAGAATAAAAAGGAATAAAGGAAGGCTGTATGGTTTATGGGATTCCATCAAAAAAGCTTACTGTTGGGACCAGCATGCTGGTTACATCGCTGGATTCCCATGTAGTTGACCGTGATTCTAGTCTCAGATCCAGCAACTTAAAACTCATGCTAGGCATGTGTGTAAGTGTGCCCAAGATCCTGAGAGGAGGATGGAAGGGAAAGGGTTGTGGTGTAGTCATGCCCCCAGGGGCGATTTCTTGCTTTCTGTCTTTATGTCTCTTCTGTGAGCAAATGTACCCTATAGCAAAAAATCTTTCTCTAAAAAAATAAATCTTACTTTTTCATTATAACATACTAGATTTCACCAAGACATATGATAATCAAACTGTCAAAAACCAAAGACAAAGAATCTTGAAAGCAAAAGAGAAGAAATTCATCATATATACAGGTATTCCCATAAACCTATCATGAGATTTCTCAGAAATATCTGCAGGCAAAGAAAAAGTGAAATGATACACTCAAAAAAGTAAAATAAAAGTAATAAACTATCAGCATACTTTATATGACAATGCTCTTATTCAGAAATAAAGGTGATATGAAGACCTGAAGACAAAAATTCCTGAGGGAGTTCATCATCACTATACTTGCCTCACAAGAAATTATAAAGGAGGGGCTGAGCAGTAGGGTAGCAATAGTGCAACTGGATCCACATGGGAAGGTCATGAGCTCATGTCCTGGAACTTCCCTGTGCATGCTGGGCACATGTGCATGTGTGTGCCCATGATTTGTCTGAGATTAGCAATGAATCAACATATGAAGATCTGGTCGTGTGTACTTATCTCTATGCTTTTATTTATCTACATATGTTACTCTATTTCATGCAAGAAATAAGTAGATAAACTAGAAAAGAAAGAAATGCTAAAGGAAATTGAAGATGAAATGAAAGGACATTGATTAGTAACATGGATATATGTGAAAGAAAAAGCTCATTGTTAAAATATATATATATAGTCAAATTCAGAGTGCTCTAGTACTGTAATGGTGGTTTGTAAATCCTTTATATCCCTGGTATAAAGGTTAAAGACAAAGTTATTAAAATATCTATAGCTATAAGTTAAATAATGCCTAATATAAACATAAAAACTGGAAAAATAATTTAAAATGTGTGTGCATGTGGAGGGAATATGGAGTAAGTATGTAGGGTTTTTGTATGTGGTCAAGGCTAAGTTGCTATCAGCTTTAAATAGACTGCTATAAGATTTTTTGGTGGGACCAACAGATGGCATAATGGTTACATCACTGAACTCCCACATAGTCGACTGTGGTTTGAGTCCCAGACTGAGCTGTTTTAAACTCACGCCAGACACGTGTGCATACATGCTCAAAATCCCAAGAGAAGAATGAAGGACATGGGACTGCAGTGTGGCCATCCCCCTTGGGGTGTGACTTCTCGCTTTCTGTCTCTCTCTGGTGAGCATGTGTGCCCTATAGAAAATAATCTCTCAAAAAAAAAAAAGATTGTTATGGTAATCCTCATGGTAATCGCAAAGCAAAAATATATAATAGATCTGTAAAAGATAAAGAGAAAATAATCACAATATTCCACTACATAAAATAATCAAATCACAAAGATAGCAAGAGATAAAGAATTAAAGGCACTTTAATACAATAGATTCAAGAAATAATTAGTAAAATGTCAGTAGTATGTCTTTATCTAACAATAATTACCTTGAATATACAAACAGACTAAACTCATCAATAAAAAGACATTGAGTAGCTTAATAGATTGCCAAAAATGTCTACATTACAAAACACAAAAAGTCCCAGTAAGTGATTTAACATTTTATCTGAAAGTAATAAAAGAAGAGCAAATTAAATTCAAAATTGCTAGAAGGAAAGGAATAACACAGATAAAGAAAGAAATTAAACTAAAGCTAAACAATAGAAAACATCAACAGAAACTGAGTTGGTGTTTTGTGTTTATTTGTGGCAAGACAGAGAAAAGTTACAAAACTTTACATAGGTTAACTAAAAAAAGAAGGAAGAAGACAAGTTAGATGTAGAAATAAAAAGGGAAGAAATAAAATTGACCAATGCTGAATCATGAAAAAATAGAAAATATAACTAGATCAGTAATGAGTAAGGAGATCAAATCGCTAATTAAAAATCTGCCATCCATGAAAAGTCCAAAATAACTAAAGCAATTTTGAGCAAGTAAAGCAAAGTTTGAGATATGTTGCTTCCTAACATCAAATTATATTATGAGTTGTAGTGATTAAAACAATATGGTACTAGCATTAAAACAGACATCTATATTAATGAAACAGAATAGAATGCTCATAAATAAACCAAAATATATGAGTCAACTAATCTTTCACAAAGGTGCCAATAATATACAGTGACAGAAAGTCTAGTTTCCTCAATAAATGGTGCTAAAAAAACCACTAGATATCTTTTTTTTTTTTTTTTGGAGAGGTTTTTGCTACAGGGCATGTGCGCTCCCCAGAGAGACAGAGAGAGACAGAGAGACAGAGTGACAGAAAGCAAGAAATCACCCTCCATGGGGGATGGCCATGCCTCAATCCCTTCTTCATTCTCTCGGGATCCTGGGCACACACGCACACACACCCAGCATGAGTTTAAGCCACCAGCTCCAGGACTTGAACCGTGGTCAGCTATGAAAGTTCAGCGACATAGCCATTACACTAACTGCTGGTCCCAAACACTAGATATCTTTATGCAGAAATATTAATTGGAGTTTCTTTATTATACCATACACAATAATGAACTCAAAATTTATTAAAGTTTTAATCATTATACTTGAAGCTGTAAAAAATCCCAGAATAAAAACAAAAGATAAAATCTTCAAGATCCTGGTCTTTGCAATGATTGTTTTGGCTATGACGTCAAAAGCACAAGCAACAAAAGCAAACCAACCCATCACCAAACAATAAAAAATTAAACATAACCAAAACTAAACTAGGAAGTTTTTACATAGTAAAGGACACAATTAGCAAATCAGATAACTCACTGACAGGAACAGCAGATGGCATAATTGCTATGTCGCTGGACTCCCATGTAGTCGACCACGGTTCGAGTCCCAGATGCAGTGGCTCAAACTCACACTGGGTGAGTGTGCATGAGTGTCCAAGATCCTGAGAGGAGAATGAAGGAGAAGGGATTGCGGCATGGCTGTCATCCCTGGGGAGTTATTTCTCACTTTCTGTCTCCTTGTCCCTCTCTGTCTTTCTGGTGAGTGCATGTGCCCTATAGCAAAAACCTCTCCAAAAATAAAAATAAAAATAAAAAAGATAACTCACTAAAGAGAAGAAAATATTTATAAATTTTATATAAAATAAGGGTTTAGTATCTAAAATATGAGAAAAATCAACCATATTCCATATCAAATTAATAGGAAAATAAAAACAGGCAAAAGATCATTATAAACATTTTTATATAAACATAGGAAAGCATAAATTGGCCAAAAGGCATATGAGGAGTGCAAATCAAAACCACAATGAAGTATCACCTCACAACTTTTAAGATGAATATTATAAAAAGTTAAAACATATTAAGTATTAGTGAGGATGTGTAGAAAATTAAATTTATATGTATTGTTGGTAGAAAGGTAAATCAGTACAACCATTATGAAAAGCAATATGAAGGTTTCTCAAAAAAAAAGAAAAACTAGAAGTAAGAAAACCATCACATTTCCTGGCAGACATCACAGTTTGTATTTAACACCTCACTAGAGGCCTCTGGCTACCTCCACCACCAATGTCACCATCCAAGCTGTGCTGATCATCTTCTCCATCATCTTTTGGGTACCATGTCTCTACCCTGGTGCATCATGTTTGCTGTATAGTTGTCCTAATAGTAAGAATTCCACTATGACTCACCTTATTTATGTTCTTATTCCTCTCCTGGGCGCTGCTGTACTTTGTATCATGCTGACATGAGAGATGGAAACTCAACTGAAGAAGATTCCTGGATTCTGTGAAGGGGATTTAAAATCAAGATGGCTGATAAAAAGATTGAATAGAGATTGTAATATGCTGGTTGATTATAAAGCTGAATATTGGATCAAATTTATCTTGGCTATGTATCTTTTTTTCTTTTTTCTACTGTCTAAAAGTAAAACAAGTAAGGATCCCTGAGCAACAGTACAAGATGTGTTTTGGTCCTTCTAAATCACTGCCATTGTTGGTATCATGGTTAGATTTATCTACATCTCTAAGGGCTATTTCACCACAGCCTGGTTTGCTGTTGGCATAAGAGGAGCCACTTTCTTTATCCTCATCCAGCTGGTGATATTGGTAGACTTGGGCCATTCTTGGAATAAATTATGGGTAAATCAAATGGAAGAAGAAAGCCCAAGATTCTTATATGCTTTTTTTCTCTTTGTAACAAGACATTTTGTCATTCTGCCAGTTTTCTTAGTCATGCTGCTCTACAAAATACTGCATTAAACCAATGTGTACGCAAAAAATAGGCTCATCATCAGAATACATTTGATATTTTGCATTTCAATTTCCATTATATTCATCCATCCAAAACTTTAGAAATACCAGCTTTATTCTGGACTCATGCAGCATTACCTTTTACACCAATAAGCTATGTCCAATTAACATAATCATTTCTGCAGCTTCAATGTGCTGAGCATCATTACACAAATAACTGCACCAACCTTAACTCCTAGAAATTCAATTTTTCTAGTCTTTACCTATACTTTACCATAAAAGAGTGTGTCTTTTCTGGATATGGAGAATTTTATTGAACTGATAATCTTTGTTTTCTGCCTTTAATATTCTATCATTCACACTTTCAGCATTAGTCAGTGACTTCATGAACAATAAAAGAGGGAGTTCAGTATAGCTATTCCTTCCAACTCATACTCTGACTTCCCTGTACATTTTAGTGACCCTGACCACCTGGTATAGCCTTGATGCAGTGTTCCAGAGCATTACCAGCAAGTGACTAGTTGTGAAGGTCAAGATCAGCTCCAGCTGAGACTTCCTATTCCTTTACATTTGGACCCTTGTGATTCTCTTTATCCTTACCAATAGAAACTTCAGCTGAACCTCTGAATGCCTAATACTTCACTGAAATTCATAAAGGTCTCTTTTGGGAAACCCTGCAAGTTTCACTTTTCAATTCCCGTCAGCTTAATTATTAAGTGAAAATTTTGCAAATTTTACTAAACCCAGATTTATATTAGAAGCCAAGATTGAATAATGCATGGTATAGAATCTGAACATTTTATTTATATGATAATATGTTTATTTCTAAGGACACAGTACAAATGAAACTTTTTGTGTGTGTTTTAAATTACACAGCATAACTGTGCTGTGGAAAGCTTTTAAATAAGAACGTGTAGGTTGGGGACCAACAGTTGGTGTAATGGCTATGTCGTTGAACTCCCATGTAGTCGACAGTGGTTTGAGTCCCGGACCTGGTGGCTTAAACTCACACCTGGCGCGTGTGCATGAGTGTCCAAGATCTGGAGAAGAGAATGGAGGAGAAGGGATTGCAGTGTGGCCCTCACCCCTGGGGGGTGATTTCTTGCTTTCTATTTCTCTGTCTCTGTCTTTCTGGCGAGCTCATGCGCCCTATAGCAAAAATCTCTGATGTAAGAGAAATATGTTGTATATTTGAGGCCGTTATTTACGTAAAAGTATGCGTTGATATGGCTACTGTTTCTATACCTTGAGTTTTACATTTTTTTTCTACTACAATATCAGTACTGCTTGACTCAAGTCTTACTGTGGCTTTGCTATATATGTGAATTTCAATAAATGCTTTGTGGAATTGGTTAAAATGACGGTTCACTTGGGACAATGACAAAACTATAGTCTATGTAATTATTTTGCTATGAGTATATAAATATAAAATGTGTGCAAATTTATTATATTTGTAATATAAAAAAGTGATTAAAATATAAAGACAAAAAATAGAAATGAAAACACCATACAGTCCAGAAATTCCACTTTTGAGTATATTTCTCTAAGGGCAATGTAATCAGCACCTCAGAGAGATAGCTGTACCATCTTATTCACTGCAACATTATACACAATATCCAAAATGTGAAAACAATGAAAGTGTCTGTTAGTGAATGAATGGATGAGGAAAATGTGGTACATGTCTATGTGCATATGCATTTGCATACAAATCATATACACATATGATGGGATACCATTCACCCTTAAAAATAAAAAAAAAAAAAATCCTGCCTTTATTTAAATAAGTGAATGAACCAGGAGGACATTATTCTGAGTGAGATAAGATAAACAGAGAAGGAAAAATACTATATGAACACATTTACATATGGACTCAAAGAAGCTGAACTCATGAAAACAGAGAAGATATTGGTTACCAGAGGTTGGTGATTGGGAGAAGTGGAGAGATATTGGTCAAAGGGAAAAATGTGCTGTTATAAGATAAATAAGTTCTGCATACCCAGTATAGAGCACAGTGACCAAAGATAATAATTACATGTAATTGAAAGTTGCTGAGTAGATCTTAAGTATTCTCAACATGCAAAAAAGGTAACTATGTTAGTGATTAATATGTTGAATAGCTTGATTGTGATAATAATTGCACAATGCATACATACATCAAAACATCATCTCATAAATATGTATAGCTATTCCATGTCAATAAAAATTATAATAAAATTCAACTTACTATGAAGTGAAGCAAGCCTTACTGTGAAAGAAAGGCAATATATACTAAATGTTAGCACTTTTTGGAAGAAACTGAAAGATTGAAAGTTATAAAGGTATGTAGAGCACCTGTGGATACTAGAGACAGTGTGGGAAATGGGAGAGGATGAGAAGGAGGGAATTAGGGGGAAAAGAAAAGCAAAACATTTAAAAGACACAAAAATAGAACATTATCTGTTGATGATAATGTGTTAGGTAATATTCTCAAACCAAAATGCAGTGTACTTATGATGGGAAACATTTTTTTTTTCTTTTTTTAATTTCATTTTCTTTTATACATTCAATCACTTTCTTATTTGGCTAACAAAATGGATATTTCAACAGGTGAACATTTCTCCCTAGTACAGTTGATAAAACTACAAAATATCTTCAACAGATAATACCACATTTCTTTGTGCCATTAATGCTTTGCCTCCCTATTTTTCTTCTAAATGTCCTTCCTCAGACCCTCCTCTTTCACACACACTATATCTGGTATTTACAACTTATATACTGTGTTTCTGTATCCTTTAGTCAATTAGTTTTGTGTCCTGCACTCTGTGGCTGAAACTAATTGACTAAAGGAAACATTTATTTTAGGTCTATTTGTTTCATAATGTTTAAGCCTGCTGTTTCCTTGTTGATTTTCTTTCTGGATGTTCTATAATATTATTGAAAGTGGAGTACTAGAGTATGTTACTGTTACCTTTCTGTGTGTTTCTTCTTTCAGATGCACTGATGTTTGCTTTATATACTTAAAAGCTCAGATTTTGCATGCATGTATATTTTTAATTGCTATATATTCCAGATGAATTGACTATTTATTATCATGTAATTTATTTCTTTGTCCCTTATGACAGTTTTTTGACTTAAAGTCTATTTTTTTTTCATTTTTATGAAATTTATTGTAAAAGTTCTGGTTACTTTTATTTTTTTATAATGGATTTATTTATTTTTATATACATTCAATGACAAAAAGCTTATGAAGTGAACATTTCAAAATGTGAACAATTCTCCCCAGTCCCATTGATCAAAATATCTTCAACAGATTACACCACACCTCCCTATCTAGTAAATACTCTGCCTCTGTATCCCTCCTCCAAATGTCCTTCCATAGACCCCACTCCTCCACACACACCACATCTGGCATTCACACCCATCTCCTGTGTTTGTACATCCTTTAGCCCATCAGTTTCAGTTATAGAGTGCAGACACTCAGTATATATTAAGTGGGGACATACAGTGTCCCTCGTTCATAGCCTGGCTTGCTTCATTCAGCAGTAAATCTTCCATATTCTTCCACTTTCTGTCAAAAGCCAGGGTTTTGTTGGTTTTTATGGCTGAATAGTATTCCATAGAGTATATGTACCACAGTTTCTCAATCCATTCATCTGTACAGGGGACATTTGTGTTGGTCCCATGTCTTAGCAATCATGAATAGTGCTACAATAAACATCGATGTGCAAGCACTTTTCCAATGAAGAATTCTTCCGTCCTTTGTGTAGATACAGAGGAGTGGGATTGCTGGGTCATATGGTAGATCGACTTGTAGATTTTTGAGGAATCTCCAAATTGTTCTACACAGCGGCTGAAACAATTTACACTCCCACCAGCAGTGTAAAAGAGTTCCCCTTTCACCACACCCCCGCCAACACTTATCAATTTTTGTTTTTTTAATCTTAGACATGATGACTGGGGTTAGGTGGTACCTCATTGTTGTTTTGATCTGCATTTCCCTTACTATGAGGGATTGTGGAGCAGTTTTTTCATATGCCTTTTGGCTATTCATATGTCATCTTTAGAGAGTGTGTTTTTCATCTCCTTCTCCCATCTTTTAATAGGGTTGATCATCTTTTTTCCAAACAGATTCTTTAGTTCCTTGTGTATTCTGGTTATCAGTATATTATGTGATGCATAATTTACAAAAATATTTTCCCATTCTGAGGACTATCGATTCACACTAATTACTGTGTCTTTTGCCATGCAGAAACTTCTTAGTCTGATGTAATCCCACTTGTCTATTTTGGGGATGTTCGACTGTGCTTTGAGAGTCTTATTTAAGAAGTCTTTCCTGGGAACTAGCAGTTAGCGTAATGGCTATGTTGCTGGACTCCCATGTAGTTGACCGCGGTTCACGTCCCGGACCCGGTGGCTTAAAACTCACTCCAGGCGCGTGTGCGTGCGTGCCCAAGATCCCGAGAGGAGAATGGAGGAGAAGGGATTATGGCGTGACCATCCCCCTGTGGGGTGATTTCTCGCTTTCTGTCTCTATGTCTCTCTGTCTGTCTGGCAAGCCCATGCGCCCTATAGCGAAAATCTCTCAAAAAAAAAAAAAGAAGTCTTTCCCTACACCAATGTCTCCCAGAGTTTCTCCAGAGTATTCCAGGAGCAGCTTTATAGTTTGGGGTCTTAGATTTAGATCCTTGATCCACCTTGACTTGATTTTTGTCAAAGGTGAGAGGTAGGCGTTCAGATTCATCTTTCTGCAGGTGGAAATCCAGTTTTTCCAGCACCATTTGCTGAAGAGGTTTTCCTTTTCCCACTGAATTGACTGGTACCCCTTGTCAAAAATCAATTGACTGTATGTTTGGGCATTTATTTTGGAGGACTTTATTCTGTTCCATTGGTCCATGTGTCTGTTTCTGTGCCAGTACCATGCTGTTTTGATTACCACAGCTTTGTAGTATATTTTTGGTTCAGGGAGTGAGATGCCACCCACTCCACTCTTCTTGTGTAGAATTGCCTTGGCAATATGGGGTCTTTTATGATTCCATACAGATTTTATGATTGTCTTTTCTAGATCTGTGAAGAATGTGTCTGGTACTTTGGCATTGCATTAAATATGTAGATTAATTTGGTTAGAATTGCCATTTTGATTATATTAATTCTTTCAATCCATGAACATGGATGTCCTTCCACTTTTTGGTGTCATTTTCAATTTCTTTATTTAGCTTCTCATAAGTTTTCCTTGTGGAGGTCTTTAACTTCTTTGGTTAGATTTACTTAAAGTCTATTTTATGATATTAGTATAGCTACCCCTACTCCATTATATTTTTCATTTGTTTGGGTTATTTTTTAATATCTCTTTATTTTAGGCTTTTTAAAAAATATAATCTCTTGTAGCGAGACTACTAAGGGATCAAATACTTTTATTCATTCAACCACTCTATGTCATTTAATAGAAGTGTAATCTATGTGTGAAGTGATCTTTTCTTTTAAAATATATATATATATATATATATATATATATATATATATATATATATATATATATTCAGTCACTGTACATCACAAAAGTTTGTAAAATCAGTTACCCAGTATAACTGCACTGCAGACTGGTTGTCAAAGACACTATCATATACATTATCATCAACAATCTTCCACTTCTGTGTCCCTTAAACATCTTTCTTCTCTAGTTTTCTCCTTGATTCCCATCTTCTCATCTTTCCCCACCTTCCACCCTCCTCCCACACTGTCTATGGTACCTGCAACCATTCTCCATGCTTATATATCTCCAATCTTTCAGTTTCTTCCATAGAGTGCAAACATTTGGTATATATTAAGTGGGGACATACAATGTCTCTCTTTCATAGTCTGGCTTGCTTTGCTCAGTAGCAAATCTTTCTAATTAGAACACTTTCTATCAAATGCCAGAGTCTTGTGTTTTTATTTTTTTTATTTTTTTATGGATGAGTAGTATTCTATAGTGTATACATGTCACACTTTTTCAATCCATCCATCTATTTGTGGACATTTGGATTGGTTCCATGTCTTAGAAATTGTGAAAAATGCCTCAATAAACAGATGTGCAAACACTTTTCTGACTGAGTGGTTTCCTACTCTTTGGGTAGACACCCAGAAGTAGAATTTCTGGATCATGTGGTAGTTCTATTTGTAGGTCTTTGAGGAGCCTTCATATTGTTCTCCACACTGGCAGCACTAATTTACATTCCCGCTAACAGTGTAGGAGAGTTACATTTTCTCCATAACCTTGCCAGCACTTATTGTTTGTTTGTTTATTTATTTTTGCATTTTAAAATTTATTTGTTTTACATCCATTCCCTGTACATCATCAAAGCATACAAGATATAATTTCCTATAAAGAATACACTGTATACACTGTATATTGGCTCAATCAAGGATATTAACATACAGGTTATCAACAACAAATAATTTTCTATTCCTTGCTTCTTATATATTTTGCTTTTTTATTTCTTTACCTTGATTCCCTCCCTCTCACCCTCTGCCATTTCCCACCCTCCTCCCACACCATCTCTGGTATCTACAGTTACTTTCCATGAGTTTTATCCCCATTTATTTGATTCACAAGATATCTTACTTAATCTAAATACTTTCACTTGCAAGTTTAGCTGATATATACATATCTGTGAACACATATTAGACTTCAGGCATAGAACTCAGTGAGTAGAATCAACATGCTATAAAGTAGCACTTAGCTGAGACTATATAGTTTATTTTCATCATTAAATAGGTAGTTTTTAAATATATTTTTTAATTTCAAGGAAGTAGTTTTAGCTTTAATAAATCAAAATTTAAAAATGTTAAGAGAAATTTGCTTAGGACTTAAAGCCAGAAAAATGGTTAGGATTCTGTTCAAATAGTAGGTAGATGAACCTATCATTATTTAGTTTTTTAATCTTAGGCATTCTGACTGTAGTTAGGTGGTATGTCATTGTGCCTTAGATTTGCATGTCCCTTATGATAAATGATGTTGAACATTTGTTCATATTGTTTTCTATTATTCATATGTCTTAGAGAGTTGTCTGTTTGGTTTATTTACCCATTATTATTATGTTTTTTTTTTTTAATCAAGGAAGCTGTTTGAGTTCCCTGTATATTCTAGTTATCAATTTCTTATCTGAGACATAGTTTGCAAATAAATTCTCCAATTCTGATGGATGTCTGTTCACTCTATTGTTTTTGTTTGTTTCTTGGTTTGGTTTGCTGTATAAAATCTTTTTAAACTGATGTAAAGATGCAATACCACTTGTGTATTTTGGGTACTCTTGCCTATGTTTTGGAGGGTTTTGGAGGTCTTACTTAAGTCTTTCCCTACTACACTGTATCCAAGAGTTTTTCCTATATTACTCATCAATAGCTCTATAGTTTAAAGTCTTAGATTTAATCTTTGATCCATTTTTGAGTCAATTTTTGTTAATGGTGAGAGATAGAGGTCCAGTTTCATTTTTCTGCAGGTGGATACCCAATTTTTCCAGCACCATTTACTAAAGATATTTTCTTTTCCCCACTGGACTTAATAGTGCCCTTTGTCAAAAATTAGTTTGCTGTATGTTTGGGGGCTTTTTTCTGGGGTATCTATTCTGTTTCATTGATCCACAGGCCTATTTTTCTGCCAATATCATACTGTTTTTTTTTTTTTTTTTTTTTTTTTTTTTTTTTTGAGAGGTTTTTTTTTTCGCTATAGGGCGCGTGCGCTCGCCAGACAGACAGAGAGAGACATAGAGACAGAAAGCGAGAAATCACCCCCCAGGGGGGATGGTCACGCCGCAATCCCTTCTCCTCCATTCTCCTCTCGGGATCTTGGGCACGCACGCACACGCGCCCGGCGTGAGGTGTAAGCCACCGGGTCCGAGACGCGAACCGCGGTCGACTACGTGGGAGTCCAGCGACATAGCCATTACGCTAACTGCTGGTTCCCAATATCATACTGTTTTGATTGTCATAGCTTTGTGATATATTTTGGATTCAGGGATTGAGATGCCTCCTACTCCACTCTTCTAGTGCAAAATTGCTTTGCCAATGTAGGATCTTTCATTCCAGACAAATTCTATGATTTTTTTTTTTTTTTTTTGTATATCTGTGAAGAATGTCTCAGGTAATTTGACTGGGGTTGCAATAACTATGTAGATTAAATTGGGTAGAATTGCCATTTTGATCATATTAATTCTTCTATTCTGGTAATATGCGATGTCCTTCTACTTTTTTTCATTTTTAATATCTTTTTTTAGTTTTTCATACTTTTCCTTATAGAGGATTTTTACTTCTTTGGTTACATTTATTCCTGGGTATCTTATGCTTTTTCTGGTTATTGTAAATGATAATTCTTTCTTCAATTCTACCTCAGTCTCATTGTTGATGTATAGAAATGCTATTGATTTTTGTATGATGATTTTATAACGTGCCACTTTATTGTATTAATTTATTGTTTCCAGGAATTTTTTTTGTTGTTTGTTTGTTTTGTTTGTTTGTGAGTGTGTATGTGTGTGTGTGTGTATTCTTTTGGATTTTCTATGTATATAATCATGTCATCTTCAAATAGAGATAATTTCATTTATTTTATTTTATTTTATTTTATTTTATTTTATTTTATTTTATTTTATTTTATTGTCATACTATATGGACTAGGACTTCCAGTACTTTATTTAAAAGGAGTAGAGCCTGTCTTGTTCCAGTTTTCAGTTGAAAGGCTTTTAGCTTTTCTGCATTCAGTATGATGTTAGGAATGCATGTTTCATATGTAACTTTTATTGTATTGAGAAATGTCCCTTCTATGCCTATTTTACTACATGTTCTAATCAAGAAGAAATGTTGTATTTTATCAAATACTTGTTCTGGATTGATTAATATGATAACATGATTTTTATTTCCTTTTTTGTTAATATGGTGTACTACATTTATGATTTTTTGTATGTTGAACCACCTTTGAATGTCTGGAATAAAGTCTACCCAGTCACAGTGTATACAATTTTTTTATGTGAAGCAGGATGATTTGCTAGTATCTTGTTGAGAATTTTTGTATCTATATTCATCAGAGATATTATCTTTAGTTTTCTGTTAAGTCCTTGTCTGTTTTGGGGATAAGGCTGATGGAGGCTTTATAAAATGAATTTGGGAGTATTCTTATCTTTTGAATCTTTATACAATGTTTGAGTAGAATATAGATTAGCTCTTCTTTATCATTTTTAGAGAAATCAGAAATGAAACCATCAAGACCTGGGCTTTACTGTGTTGGAAGGTTATTTATTACTGATCTAATCTCATTGCTTGTTATAGGCCTAATAAATCTTTATATGTCTTCTTGGTGCGATCTTGGTCAGTTACATGTGTCCAGAAATTTGTCCTTCTCATCCAGGTTTTCTTATTTGTTGGTGTATAGTTGCTCTTAGTATGCTCTAATTATGTTTTGTATTTCTGTTATGTGTATTATAATATTGTCTGTTTCATTGCAAAACTGATTTATCTGGTTCTTTCTCTCCTCTTCTTAATTAGTCTAGCTAACGATGTGTCAATTTTATTTATTTTTTCAAAGAACCAACTTTTGGTTTTATTTACTTCCTGTATAGTTTGTTTATTCTCTATTTTATTTATTTCTCTCAATTTTTATTATTTTTTTATCCTGGCATTTTTTTGTTATTGTTGTTTTTCCAATACCCTGAGGTGTGCTGTTAGGCTGCCTATTTGCCAACTTTCCATCTTTCCATTTACTTTTTTATGCACATTAATTACTATGAACTTTTTTTTTTGGAGAGGTTTTTTCTATAGGGCTCATGCGCTCGCCAGAAAGAGAGAGACAGAAAGCGAGAAATCACCCCCTGGGGGGTTGGCTACACCACAATCCCTTATCCTCCATTCTCTCGGGATCTTGGGCATGCACACACACGTGCCCAGCGTGAGTTTAAGCTACCAGGTCCGGGACTCGAACCACGGTCGACTACATGGGAGTCCAATGACATAGCCATTAAGCCAACTGCTAGTCCAACTATGAACTTTCTTATGACCATTGTGTGTGTGTGTGTGTGTGTGTGTCCCGTAGATTATGTAAACTCATGTGCTCATTCTCAGTGGCTACAATCAAACTTTTGATTTTCGTTTTAATTTCTTTAGTGGTTTTGAAGTCATCTATGAGTAGGTTGTTCAGTTTCTATATGTATGTGGATTTTTCTTTTCTTTTTTTTTTTTTTTTTTGGAGAGGTTTTTCGCTATAGGGCGCGTGCGCTCGCCAGACAGACAGAGAGAGACATAGAGACAGAAAGCGAGAAATCACCCCCCAGGGGGGATGGTCACGCCGCAATCCCTTCTCCTCCATTCTCCTCTCGGGATCTTGGGCACGCAAGCACACGCGCCCGGCGTGAGTTGTAAGCCACCGGGTCCGAGACGCGAACCGCGGTCGACTACGTGGGAGTCCAGCGACATAGCCATTACGCTAACTGCTGGTTCCCTATGTATGTGGATTTTTGACGGTTGTTTCTGAAGTTAACATCAAGTTCAATTCCATCATAGCTGAAAAAGATACTGGATATTGTTTCTATGGCTTTGCATTTCTAAAGTCTTGTTTTTTGTGTCCTATTATATGGTCAGTCCTCTAAAACATTTTATGCACAGGTGAGAAAAATATGTATCTTGTGATTGTTGGGTTGAAGTTTTTATAGATGTCTGTCAAGTCGGTCTGATATATGATATTGTTTAGGTCCTGTATCTTTTAGTTTGTTTTCTGTCTTGTTATCTGTCCAAAGGAGACAGTGGAGGTGCTGAGATTCCCAACCATTAGAGTGTTGCTGTCATTCTCTCCTTTTACATCTAGCAGTGTTTTCTTCACAAATTTTGGTGCTACCAAGTTTGGTGCAGATATATGTAACTGTTATTTATTCTTGGTGGATTAGCCCTTTTAGTACTATAAAATGTCTTTCTTTGTCTTTTCTTATGTTTTTTTGCTTAAAGCATATTTTCTGAAATCAGCATCATGACTCCAATCATTTTTTGGTTTCTGTTTGCATGGAATAACTTTTTCTATACCTTCATTTTAAATCTTTGTATGTCTTTATCCATAAGGTGAGTTTCTTGTAGGCAACAAATAGATGGTTTCAATTTTTTTATCCATTTAGCCAGTCCATATTCTTGATTAGAGAATTTAATCCATTAACATTCAACATTATTTTTAATATTTGTGAACTTGTCTCTTCTATTTCATTAGTTATTTTTCTTGGTTGGTTTTGGCTTTCTTATTTCTGTTTGTCTCTCTTTCATTTTTCTGATATAGTAGTCTCTACAGTACTTCTTGAAGAGCTGGTCTAGTGTTGGCAAATTCTTTCAGGTTTATTTATCTGAAAATGTTTTTACCTTTTCTTCCCATTTTAAGGATAATCTTGGTGGGTATAGCATTCTTAGTTGAAATTGTTTTTCTTTTAATGCTTTGAATATATCTTCTCATTCTTTCCTTGCTTACATTGTTTCCATTGAGAGGTTTTATATTAGCTTAATAGGATAACCTTTTTATGTAACTTGATGTTTTTCTCTTGCCATTTTTGGAATTTTATCTTTTTTGTCTGTGATTTTTGCAAATCTGGCTATGATGTGTCACAGAGAGGATCATCTTAAGTTAGTTCTTTTTGGGATCCTTGTATTTCTCAGCTCTGGATATCTGAATATTTTTCTAACTTTGAAAAATTTTCTTCAAGTATTTCATGGAATAGAATTTCAATGCCTTCATTAGATTCTTCACCTCTTGGCTATCAATTAAACAAATGTTTGGGCATTTAATGGTATCTAGTATTTAATGCATGTTATCTTTAGTTTTGGGGGGATATTTTTTCTTTCTTTTTTGATAATTTTGCTTAGATCAGAGTTTTTGTCTTCTAGATCTGAGATTCGATTTTCTGCATGATCTAATCTGCTGTTAATCCTTTTGATGGAGGTTTTGACTTCCTATATTACAGCCTTCATCTCTAACAGTTTTGTTTCACTCTTTTTTTTAATGGTTTCTATCTCTCCCTTCAAATTATGGAAGTATTTTCTCATCTCCTGGATCTAATTATCTCTTTTTTTCTTGTATCTCATTTAGTTTTGTCACTATGAATATTGTGAATTGTTTTTCTGACAGTTCTGTGAATGCTATTGTGCTTTCTGTGAGTGATGAGGATTTGTTTTTGTTTTTTTTTTTACTTTGAGTAAGAGATATTTTCTTAGTTTCTCATATTTCTTGTGCCTCTGTGCTGGTTTTTGGTCATCTGATGAATTATACATTTCTTCCTAATTTCTTGGAGTTGATTGTGTAGTGTCAAGGGAAAAGAAGTAACAAACTTCTCTGGTGTGTTCCTTGGAGAAGGTCTCATCTTCTGATCAGTGAATGATATGTGTAGCCAGCTTGAGGCACTTGATTTCTTCTCAAAGTCTCAGGACCTGGTGTACTTGAGGCTGAGCTAGAGAATGTAACTAAAAGATAAAGAAAATCCATGAGCCACTAAAATATGAAATATCAAAATTCACCTGACATTGCAAAAGTCACTGGTGGGGGAAGGTGAACCACAGTGGTTCTCTTCACAGCTCTGTCACTTTGTCTCATTGTGGCTGACTCTGCAGTGTAGTTGGAACCTGGAGAAGTCAAATGATGTGGAGTATAAGAAAGAATGGGACTCTTGAAACCCCAACACATCTAGGAGTTTAAAGGTGGGAGGGAGGTGAGCTGCAGTCTCTCAGCAGTTCCATCACTCCTTCCCACTCAGTGTAATCTTATTTTTTCTTTTACTAATAGTGCTTTTGGTGTCATGCCCAATGAATCATTGTGAAATCCAATGCCATAAATCATTTCTTAGTTTCTTCCAATAGTTTTACAAATTTTGTTCTTATATTTAGGCTTTTGATTTACTTTAAGGTGATTTTTTTTACATGATGTAAAATATAGATCCAAATACATTACTTTGCTTAGGGATATTCAATTTCTCAACACCATTTGTTTAAAAGAGTGATTTTTTAATAAATGAAAAAATTGAAAAGAATTTTTTTTAATTCTTGTTGAAAATAATTTGAGTATATACACACACATACGTGTACATATATACAATACATATATATATACATATGTATACATGTGTGTGCACATATGTGTGTGTGTGTGTGTGTGTGTATAAATTTTAGAGCCCTTTATTTCCCCTTGGCCTATATTTCTGTTTTTATGTCATTATTACACTGTGTTCATTACTGTAGCTTTGTACTAATTTTTGAAATCAGGAAGTATTGAGTCCAAATTTGTTGTTATTTTCCAAGTGTATTCATGCTTTTCTGGACTTCTTGAACATGAAATGTGTTTTCTTTTATTTATATAAGACTTTATTTTTATAGTTTTCAGTGTACCAGTCTTTTGCCTCCATGGTTAGATTCATTCTTAAGTATTTTATTCTTCTTGATACCATTGTAAATGGATTATTTTCTCAATTTTTCTTTATAATTGCTCATTTTAGTATATAGAAATGCAACTTATTTTGTGCATTAATGTTCCATCCTGCAAATTTGCTAAATTCATTTAATAATTCTAATATAATCTTATGGCATATTTAGAATTTTCCAATATAAGATCATGGTATGGGTGAGCAGAGAATCTCACTTCCTTTTTCCTGATTTAGATATGTTTTTATTTCTGTTATTTTGCCTAAATGCTTTGGACAGGACTTTTTTTTGAGAGTTTTTTTGCTATAGGGCACATGCGCTCACTAGAAAGACAGAGAGAGACAGAGAGACAGAAAGCGAAAATCACCTGCCAGGGGAATGGTCATGCTGCAATCCCTTCTCTTCCATTCTCCTCTCAGGATCTTGGGCACACATGCACATGTGCCCAGCATTAAAGGAAGAATTTATTTTTGACCATTAGGTATGATGCTAGCATGTGGACTTTTTGTATATGGCTTATTATGATGATGAAGAAGTTTCCTTTTATTTATAGTTTATTGATTTTTTATGAGGTTATAATTCAGGATTTTGTCAAACAATGTTTATGTATCAGTTGAAATCAAATCTCTTTTACTCTTCATTCTCTTAATGTGGTGTATTACATTGCTTAATATTACACCACATTGTCAAAAAATCCATACATTCCAGGAATAACTCCCATTTAGTCATGGTGCATAACCTTTTTTTTTTTTTGGGAGAGGTTTTTTCGCTATAGGGCACGCGCGCTCGCCAGACAGACAGAGAGAGACATAGAGACAGAAAGCGAGAAATCACCCCCCAGGGGGGATGGTCACGCCGCAATCCCTTCTCCTCCATTCTCCTCTCAGGATCTTGGGCACGCACGCACATGCGCCCTGCGTGAGTTGTAAGCCACCGGGTCCAAGACGCGAACCGCGGTCGACTACGTGGGAGTCCAGCGACATAGCCATTATGCTAACTGCTGGTTCCCCATAACCTTTTTAATGTACTGCTGAATTCAGTTTGTTAGTGTTTTGTCAAGAGAGTTTGCATCTAATATATATATATATATCATAGATAGGTGCTCAGAGTCTATCACTTTCTTTTCTTGTAGTGTTTTTGTCTGGCTTTGATATCAGGGTAATGATGACTTTGTAGACTGATTTTGGGAGTGTTCTTTTCAATTTTTCAGAAGAATTTAAAGATTGGTATTATTACTTTTTTCAATGTTTGATAAAATTTTCCAGTGAATCCATCTAGTGCTGAGTTTTTATTTGTTGAAAGGTTTTTGATTACTTGCTCAATGTCTTTACTGGTTATATTCAGATTTTGTGTTTCTTTCATAATGTAATCTTGATAGTTTGTGTGTTTCTAGAAATCCATTCATTTCATCTAGATTAATCATATTTTGATCATACAATTATTTATAATATTCTCTCACAATCTTTTTAAAATTTGGTTTCTATTTATACTTTATATCTCTTTGTTAATATTCTCATTAACCTCATTTGTTGTTTTTCTAATTTCCTTTAGATTTTTATCTGTGTTTTTTTCTTAGTTCTTTGAGCATGTTTAAAACAGTAGTTTTAAAACCTTTTCATAGTATCGGACCAGTAGATGGCATAATGGGTATGTTGCTAGACTCCCATGTAATTGACCGTAGTATGTGTTCCAGACCCAGTGGCTTAAAACTCATGCCAGGTGAGTGTGTGTGTGTATGCCCAAAATCCCAAGAGGAGAATGGAGGAAAAAGGATTGCAGCATTGCCATATTCCCTGGGGGATAATTTCTCATTTTCCGTCTCTCTGTCTCTCTGGCAAGCACAAATGTCCTGAAGCAAAAATCTCTTAAAAAAAATCTTTTTATAGTGACACTTTTGCTTCTTCAGGGAAAATTTCTGTAATTTTACTTTTTTTCTTTGAATGAACCATGTTTCCTCATTTCTTTTTATGCTCTACATTTGTTGAAAATTGAAGATTTATGCAGACATCATTTACTTTTTTCATTCTTTGCAGACTGACTCTGTGAAAGAGATGCTCTTCTGTAATCACCCTGCTCTGATGGCTTAAAGGCTTTCCAGGTCTTTTATAAGCATATGATATTCTTGACCCTGTTCATATATTCCTTCCAATTTTCCTGTTTATGTGGCTGTTTTGAATGTGTTACCTTTTAAACATCATCATCTTGATATCTTGCCGCTGTCCATGTTAATGCTCCAAGTTGGATGAGGTGGAATCCAATCCTTAGGAAGCTCTCAGGTAAGTTAAAACATCGCAAACAAGTTTATTTATTTATATTTCATCTAAAGAGAGAAACCAGGAATAGGATAGTGTCCCCCTGTCCATGCAATGCCCTGCTGGTGAAATGGCAGAACAAAGGTGAACACAATGCCATCAAATTTTCTACAATAATAAATATGACTTCTTTTTTATTTTTAAATTTAAAAAAATTCATTTATTATTATAATCTTGTTTATATTACATTGAATCACATATCTTTACAGTATATTACATTTCTTTTTCCTGAAGGAATGCCTTATATATTAGTTAACACAAAGATATTACTGTCCACATCACCATCATCAAATAGCTTTTCATCATTTTTTCCCAGATTATTATTATTTTTATTTATTTATTTATTTATTTATTTTTATTCAATTTATTTCTTTTTGTATATACATTCAATCGCATTGTTTAGCTTAAAATGTGAACATTTCAATAAGTGAACATTTCTTCCCAGTCCTGTTGATCAAAATATCTTCAACTGACAACACCACACTTCCCCATCCCGTCAATGCTCTACCTCCGTATCCCTTCTCCAAATGTCCTTCGTTAGGCCCCCCTATGCCACATACACCTCATCTGACATTCACACCCATCTCTTGTGTTTGTACAACCATTAGTCAATCAGTTTCAGACATAGAGTGCAGACATTCGGTATATGTTAAGTAGGGACATACAATGTCTCTCCTTTATAGCCTGGCTTGCCTCACTCATCAGTAAAACTTCCATATTTTTCCACTTTCTGTCAAAAGCCAGGGTTTTGTTCATTTTTATGGCGGAGTAGTATTCCATAGGGTATATGTGCCACAGTTTTTCAATCCATTCCTCCATACGGGGGCATTTGGGTTGATTCCATGACTTAGCAATCATGAAAAGTGCCGCAATAAACATCGATATGCAAGCACTTTTCCAATGAAGAATTCTTCTGTCCTTTGGGTAGATACCGAGGAGTGGGATTGCTGGATTATATGGTAGATCTATTTGTAGATTTTTGAGGAATCTCCAAATTATTCTCCACAGTGGCTGGACCAATTTACATTCCCACCAGCAGTGTAAAAGAGTTCCCCTTTCACCACCTCCGCCAACACTGATCATTTTTTTGTTTCTTTAATCTTAGACATTTTGACTGGGGTTAGGTAGTACCTCATTGTTGCAGAAAAAGCATTTGATAAGATACAACATCCCTTCATAATCAAGACTGTCAGCAAAATCGGCATAGAAGGGCCATTTCTCAATACAATAAAAGCCATCTATGAAAAACCTATAGCGAACATCATCCACAATGGAGAAAAGCTGAAAGCTTTACCACTAAACACAGGAACAAGACAAGGATGCCCACTGTCTCCACTCCTTTTTAATATAGTACTGGAAGTCCTCGCCAATGCAATCAGAAAAGAGGAAAAAATAAAGGGCATTCGAATAGAAAATGAAGAGGTGAAACTCTCTCTATTTGCAGACGACATGATTGTATACATAGTAGACCCAATGGTCTCCATGGAAAACTTACTGGAAGTAATACATGATTACAGTAAAGTTGCAGGATATAAAATCAATATACAGTAATCGATAGCATTTCTATATACGAATAACAGGCAGACTGAGATAGAACTGAAAAAAGTTATTCCGTTTACCATAGCCACCAAAAGTATACGATATTTAGGAATAAATCTAACCAAAGAAGTTAAAGACCTCCACAAGGAAAACTATGAGAAGCTAGAAAAAGAAATTGAAAATGACGCAAAAAAAAAAAAAATGGAAGGACACCCCATGTTCATGGATTGGAAGAATTAATATAATCAAAATGGCAGTTCTACCCAAATTAATCTACATATTTAAAGCAATGCCAGTCGAAGTACCAGACACATTCTTCACAGACCTAGAAAAGATAATCATAAAATTTGTCTGGAATCATAAAAGACCCTGTATTGCCAAAGCAATTCTACACAAGAAGAGTGGAGTGGGCGGCATCTCACTCCCTGAACCAAAAATATACTACAAAGCTGTAGTTATCAAAACAGCATGATACTGGCACAGAAACAGACATGTGGACCAATGGAACAGAATAGAGTCCCCAGAAATAAATGCCCAAACATATAGTCAACTGATCTTTGACAAGGGGTACCAGTCAATTCAGAGAGAAAAGGAAAGCCTCTTCAGCAAGTGGTGCTGGAAAAACTGGATTTCCACTTGCAGAAAGATGAATCTGAAACCCTACCTCTCACCTTTGACAAAAATCAAGTCAAGGTGGATCAAGGATCTAAATCTAAGACCTCACACTATGAAGCTGCTCCTGGAATACACTGGGGAAACTCTGGGAGACATTGGTGTAGGGAAAGACTTCTTAAATAAGACCCTCAAAGTATAGTCGATCATCCTCAAAATAGACAAGTGGGATTACATCAGACTAAGAAGTTTCTGCATGGCAAAAGACACAGTAATTAATGTGAATCAACAGCCCTCAGAATGGGAAAATATTTTTTGTAAATTTTGCGTCAGATAAGAGACTGATAATCAGAATACACAAGGAACTAAAGAAGCTGTTTGGAAAAAAGATGATCAACCCTATTAAAAAATGGGAGAAGGAGTTGAAAAAAAACACTCTCTAAAGATGACATACGAGTAGCCAAAAGGCATATGAAAAAATGTTCAACATCCTTCATCATAAGGGAAATGCAGATAAATATAACTTCTTTTTATTCAGATTTTTATTTGGTTCCTGAAGATCTTTGAGTGGTTTTTAGATTTCTCAGAAAGCTATTTTGGTCATAGTGTTGTTGTCTATATGGTGTTTCCTTTGGGGAAACAAGGGTTTAGAGCTTCCTATTTCGAAATTTTGATTGTCTTATACTTTTTATTTGTTAAAAGATTTTGTGATTTTTATCTGTTTGGGTGCTAAATATTTTGCGTTTCTTTAAATATCATTAACCTTTGTTCAGGGGTACAGCTGAGTTACTTGTTAGCTGTTTGATACTTTTGAGCCTTATTTTGGGTATACACACACATGCACTTAATGTGTTTTTCAAGCTGCCAGGCCCAGGACTTGAACCATGCTCTGCCATATGGGATTCCGTACCTTAACAACCACATTGCCTTCTGGAACATGGGCTATGCTTTTAAAATTTCTTTATGTGGGACCAGAGTCAGTGTTAGTATAGTGCAAATTATTTCCCACTATCAAGATAAGATCCTCCTGAATACACTATCTCATGCCAATGAATAATGAGGTTTTTCTATTTTGGTTGTCAGGATGGGTACTATTTCTGATCTTATTGCAATGCCAGGCACTGTTAACCCTAATGCTTTCAGACAGCTCTTCCCCAGCCTCAATTAGTTTCTTCATATTCATGCATTGATCAGTAGTGTGCATATACTCAATCTGAGCCCTCTGTCAATCTCTTGAGTTCTAATCTCTAGGCAGATTTCCTTTCTCCAGTATTATATTCAGTGAGCGCTTATCACTTTAATCACATCTGACTCTCAGTACTATTGATACATCCTTAACTGAGAGCATCTACCACATTAATCTTCAGATCTCCCTCTTGTATCACAGCCTGGGAACTCTCTAGGCAAGAAAATGGAGCAATTACATGGTTCATTTCAGCTTTTTAGTCTTTCAGGAATCACTGTTCTATGTTGCCTGGTTCCAGGTGCTTTGACAGGCATCAGTGAGAGAGAAAGTGAGAAATCACTCCCAAAGGGGGATGGCCACACTGTGATCCCTTTTCGTCCATTTTCCTCCTGGGATTTTGGGCACACATTCTTAGCATAGTTTTTCAAGCCACCAGGTCCAGGACTCAAACCACAATCTGCCATGTGGGAGTCCAGCATCGCAACCACTATGCCACTTGGTAGCCCTGTTTTTGCCTTTTAAAAACTTTATTTGTATTGAGAGAGTAAATTCAGTTCCTGATACTAAATCTTGACCAGAAGTAAAAGTACTCATTTCATTTATATTTCATATTGTTGAGCACATTTATTTACTTATTATTATTATTTTTAAGAGAGATTTTTGCTGTAGGGTGCTTATACTCACCAGAGAGAAAGAGACAGAGAGACAGAAAGCAAGAAATCACCTTTGGGAGACATGGTCATGCTGTAGTCACTTCTCTTCCATTTTCCTCTTGGGATTTTGGGCACACACACACACTCACATGGCATAAGTTTTAAGTCACCAGGTCTGGGACTTGAACCATGGTAGACTATGTGGGAGTCAGCAATGTAACCATTACACCATCTGGTTGTCCCAATATATGTATTTTTTGAAAGGTTTCTGCTATAGTGTACATGCACTCACCAGAAAGACGGAGAGAGACAGAAAGCGAGAAATCACCCCCCAGGGGTAAGGGCCATGCTGCAACCCTTTCTCCTCCATTCTCCTCTCGGGATCTTGGGCATGTGCACACACGCCCGGCATGAGTTTAAGCCACCGGGTCCGGGACGTGAACCGCGATCGACTACATGGGAGTCCAGCGACATAGCCATTACATTAACTGCTGGTCCCCCAATATATTAATTTTTAAATGCTTATCATTACTTTTTGTTTTCTTTATTTATTTTTACATTTAATTACTGTCTAAAATTACAGCATGCCAAATGAAAAATTTATTTTTACATAGCTGTGTTTAAGACACCAGCCATGATGTATGTAATAAGTATTTACCAAGTGCCTATGTATATTTTAGGTTTCCTTAGAAGGGTGGGAAAGGAATGGTACAAAGACAAAAAGTTTACTATTTACTCCAAGATTTTGATAACCTCTTTATTAGAAAAAGAAGACTAAAATTTTAAAGAATAAAAACTCATTTGCACAGGTTATAAATGAACTCTATGGAGTCAAAATGCTATATAAATTGAGAAATGGAAAAGGTCAGTGTGGGCTACTGTGGTCAAGGGATGTCTCAGTGAAGTTAAGTCCTGGTTAAAATTCGGACATAAACATTTTATGTTATTTTAGACATATTACTTAACTTTTTTGTGTTTTAGATTTCTAATATTTAAAGTGGGATAATAAATAAAGTTGTCTCCATAAGTGTGTTTTCAGACTTTTAAGGGCCAGCAGGTGGCATAATGGTTAAAATGCTGGACTCCCATCACACATGGTCAACTGTGGTTTGAGTACCAGACTATATGACTTGAAAGACACAGGTGTGTGTGTGTGTACATGCCCTGAATCTTGAGAGGAGAATGAAGGGGAAGAGATTGCATCATGGCCATTCCCCTAGGGCATGATTTCTCACTTTCTCTGTCTATCTTTGGTAAGTGCACATGCCCTATAGGGGATGGTTATGCTGCAATCCCTTTTTCTCAGGATTAATTAATTTAAAATGACATGTAATAAAAGGCCTTATACATGTTAGACATTTACTATGCTTAGTTTTTTTCTTTATTTATGTGTACAGAATATTAATCTTATTAGTCCATGATTTATCCTCAGAGATAAGGTAATGTGGATTTTTCTCATAAAATAGCAACTAATTATATCAATGCACTGGTCTTTTCAAAGCATAGTTACTTTAGTTTGGTGAAGAATGTTGAATGAATGTGTAAAAACTTTTTAATTTAATTCCATTTATAAATTTATACCATGGGATCTGAATATCTTGTTTAGTAAAATTATATGAAACATTAATTTGTTATTTAATTTGCCTCCTTTAAAATTCAATATGTAAATGATATATCATTTAAAATTTGGAGAACTGAAAAAACTCTTATCTGTTATTCAATAAGATTCCAACAGAGCTAATGGAATTATGAAATATTTAAAATGTTATATGTTAAGTGATACAAATCAATGAGCCATTTTCTCAAAATATAAGAGAAAGGAAAATTATTATTATAAGATTACCAGATTTTTATAAAATAGAAATCCAAGCAAAAAGATCCAACTATATTTAATAAAAGCTGCTGATAAAGTCTTTGCAGATATGCCTAAATGTTGAGAATTTCTTCCACCATCTAAATGCTATAGAGATTTTTGATCTCCCTGTTCACAACCAGTTGTATAACAGAAATACCTGATACTGTTTTCCTCCCTGTGTGTGAAGTAATGAGTCATTGATTATGTTACTTGTTAGGTATTCTATTAAACACTAAAGAGTAAAAAAAAATTCATTATGATATTTCTTTGGTACCTCACCTCCTAGACAGGCAACATTATGATATAACTGCAAGACTTAAAAAATATTCTCAATTCTCCTAATGTATCTCTTATATATCTATTGCTAATATCTTATTTAACTTAAGATATTCCTTTTAATGGGAGCATAATTGAATGTTCCCCTAATACTGGAGCACCTTTTCTCTCCACCAGATCCAATCCAAATCTTTTACTTCAAGTCCCACCTCTCCCAAAACACTTGGCTCAAATTCTTCTCTCTCTTATCTTCACTTGATGATATCTTTAACAAATTGATTAGTACTTGATCAAAATATTTTGTAACAGAATTATTCTTAAGAATAAATTATTTCTCTTTAATTAGAGTGTAAACGTGTTCCCATTTTTCCATGGCATATTTCTTCCAAATACAGGGTAAGGAGATGGAAAAGGAGTTTTTTGTCTCATGTGGTACTAAAGAAATAAATTTTTACATACACACACACACACACACACTTGCATATATGAGAGGTCTTTACAAAGTTCAATGAAAATGCATATTATGAAAAAAATACGTATGAATTTCAAATATTTTTTTACCAAAATAAACTCATACTGTTTTGTTTTGTTTTGTTTTTCTCCCATAGGGTACAACACTCACCAGAAAGAGACAGAGAGAGGGAAAGTGAGGAATCACCTCCTGTATGGGGATGGTTATGCTATAATCCCTTTTTCTCAGGATTTTAGGAACATACGCACATGAGTCCATGGTGTTTTTGTTTTCCTTTTCTTTATTATTCTTTTTTTTTAAAAGAATTATCTATTTAATTAAATTATTATTATTATCCTTTTTTAAAGAATTATTTTATTTTTTGACTTTTATTTATTTATTTAAATTTGACTAGAAAGGGACACACACACATAGACACATACACACACACAGAAAATGAGAAGCAAGCTGCCAGGTCTGGAACTATGGTCAGCAATGTGGGAGTCCAGTACCTTATCCACCATGCCACCTGCCGGCCCCTATTCTTATTATTATCCTTTTAATTTGAACAGAATGAAAGAGAAAAAGAGTGAGAAAAGTAGTCTCTAAGTCTGGGACTTAAATTGCAGTCAGCCATGTGGGAGCCCATCACCCCAACCACCATTCCACCTTCTGGCCAGCATACTGTGTGAATTTTTCAAGCTGCCAGATTCAGCACTTTAACCATGAAGTTGACCATATGGGATCCAGCATGTTGACCACCATATCATCTGCTGACTTCTAAACTCATACTTTACTCCATATATGCATATGCATATAAGTATGAATATATATGTATATATAAGTATAAGTATGAATATATATGTAATGCTTCTTCCCAACATCAGAAAGACAATGGTATATGAAATTTTCCACTTTCAGTTAATAAAATGCATTTTCAAATTATTGCTATGAATGTTTTCCAATTAAGGGTGTCATGAATGCCCATTTTTGCTACGAGATTTTATCTTTAATAAATGAATAGTTAGTAAAAAACAAGACACAAGAAAAGAGTAGTCTTAAATTCCTAGATCAAGTTGTCTAAAGAAAATTCATTATAAAAAATACTTACTAAAGAAACAGTTTGACCACTAATCAATTCAGAATAGTTAGTAAATTTACTAATTTATATATTAAAAAGCTTGTTTCTTGGGGTCAGCAGATGGCATACTGGGTTAAGGCTCTGGACAATTGTCATCCACATCCCAGACCTGGCAGCTTGAAAATCACACCACGCATTTGTGTGGATGTCCAAAATCCCAGAAGAAGAACGGAGAAAGAATTGCAGCATGGCCATTTCCTCTTGGTGGGAGGAGGGTGATTTCTTAATTTTGTTCTCTGTCTCTCTCTGTGTATTGGGCCAGCGCACCTGCCTTATTGCAAAAACCTAAAAAGTATGCTGGAGTCACAATACTGATATCAGTCTTATATTAGGCTATAAGACAAAACTGTAAGAAGAGACAAAGAAGGACATTATTACATAGTACTAAATGGGATAATTCATCAGAAAAATATAACGCTTATAAATATCTGTGCACCCAAATTAGGAGCATCCAAACACTTAAAAGAAACACTGCTAGATCTAAAGGGAGAGATAGAATGCAACACGTTAACCATTGGGGAAATAAAAATCTCACTATCTCCTTTGGATAGATCATCTGGAAAAAAAATAAAAAACAGCAAAGAGATACAGGATCTAAATGACACCATGAATAAAATGGACTTGACAGACATCTGTAGAACTTTTCACCCAACAACCACAAAATATACATTTTTCTCACCCCTGCATGAAAGCTTTATGAAGAATAACAACACAATAGGGCATAAAACAAAGCAAACCTTTACAGATTCAAAGGTCTAGGAACTATACACAGCATCTTAGACCATAATAGAATTAACCTAAAAATTAATATTAGAACAAAAACTTTGAAAATACATAAACATGTGCGGGGTAGCAGGTGACACAGTGGTTAAGGATGCTGGACTCCCATATGGCAGTCCTCAGATCGGGTCCTGGATCTGGTGGCTTTATCTCTCTCTCTCTCTCTCTCTCTCTCTCTCTCTCTCTCTCTCTCCCCCTCTCTGGTAAAACTACAATAAATTTAAAAAGTTAAATAAAATAACTCTTAAAAAAGAAAAGAAAAAGAAAGGACATTCAGCATTCAGAAGGACCAGCAGTTGGCATAATGGCTATGTCACAGGACTCCCATGTAGTCAACCATGGTTCGAGTCCTGGACCTGGTGGCTTAAACTCACACTGGGTGTGTGTGCATGCATGTCCAAGATCCTGAGAGAATGGAGGAGAAGGGATTGCGATGTGACCCTTCCGCCTGGGGGGGGGTGGTTTCTCACTTTTTGTTTCTCTGTCTCTCTCTCTTTCTGGTGATTGCACACATGGAAACTAAACAACCTACTCCAGAATGACTCCACAACCACTGAAGAAATTAAGACTGAAATCCAAAGATTCCTTGAAACCAATGATAACCACCAGTAAAGTAATGAGTATTCATAATATATGGGTACCGTGAAAGCAGTTATAAAAGGGAAGTTCATAGTAATTAGTACACATATGAAAATGATGGCAAGGTGACAAATAGACTACCTAACAACATTCCTCAGGGAACTGGAAAAACAATAACAGTAACAAAATGGCAGGACAAAAGAAATAAAACAGAGTCAAGCAGAAATAAATAAAACAGAATGAATGAACTATACAGGAAATAAATAAAATCAAAAGCTGGTTATTTGAAATAATAAAATTTATACACCTTTAGTTGGACTAATTAGGAAGAGAAAGAAACAAGATAAATCAAAATCATAATAAAACAGGCAATATTACAACAGATATAACAAATATATGAAACACTGTTAGAGAACACTCTGAGTGATTATAAGCCAACAAACAAGAAAATCTGGACAAATTTCTGGAATCATGTAATCTACCAAGATTGAATCAGGAAGACATAGACAGCCTGAATAGACCAATAACAAGCAATGAAATTGAATCAGTTATACACAACTTCCCAATAAAGAAAAACCCAATTCCAAATGGCTTCACTTCTGCACTCTACAAAACTTTTGAAGATGCTACTCAAACTATTTCTAAACATTCAAAAGGAAGGAACCCTTTCAAATTCATTTAATCACCCTCATTTCCAAAACAGACAAGGACATAAAAAATACCAGTATCTCTGATGAATATAAATGCAAAATCTTTCAATGAGATACTAGCAAATCAGATCCAATGACTCATTAAAAATCTTATACACCATGACTAGGTAAGCTTTATTACAGGGATACAAAGGTGGTTCAACATATACAAAACTATAAATGTAATACACCATATTAACAGAAAGAAAGCTAAAAATCTTACAATCATATCAATTGATGCAGAAAAAGCATTTGATAAAATACAACATCACTTCATGATTATCATTCTCAGCAATCAAGGAGGACAAGAAAGAATATACGGGAAACTCAAGCAGTTTACCCCCCCCCCAAAAAAAAAAGTTAACCTAATTTATAAATTAGTAAATGACTTGAAGAGACAACTTTCTTAGGAAGATATATGAATGGACAAAAATCACATATGGATAAATGTTCAACATCACTTATCATAAGGGAGATGCAAATTAAAATCACAATAGATATATGCTGATCATCAAGGTAACGTTTTTCCC
Organism: Tupaia tana; assembly: GCA_026018925.1. Taxonomy (NCBI): domain Eukaryota; kingdom Metazoa; phylum Chordata; class Mammalia; order Scandentia; family Tupaiidae; genus Tupaia; species Tupaia tana. The sequence continues at coordinate 78,015,735 of JAKSZU010000009.1, read as the reverse complement.
ACAGACATCTAACCCCTGTCAGAATGGCTAAGATTTAAAAAAATAGAGTGATAAATACTAGCAAGGCCGTGGAGAAAATGAAACTCTCCTATTTTGGTGGTGGGAATGTAGATTAGTACAACCACTGTGAAGAACAATATGGATGTTTTTCAAAGAACTATGAATAAAACTACCATATGATCCAACAATTCCACTCCTGTGTATCTACTCAAAGTATAAGAATACACTAAGTCAGAAAAGTACTTGTGCATCCATGTTTATTGCAGCATTATTCATAATTGCATAAACATTGAACCAACCCAAATGTCCACAAACAAATGAATGAATTGAAAACATGTGGCACATATACACTATGGAATACTACCCAGTCATAGAAAAGGAAACTCTGACATTTGAAGGAAAGTGGGAATAATTGCTAAGAGAAGCAAGCCAGACTATGAATAAAAGGCACTGTGTATCCTCGCTTAATACATACCAAATGTCTACACTCTATGGCAGAAACTGAAAGATTGGAAGATATGAAAGCAGGGAGAATAATTGTGCATACCAGAGACAGTGTGTGAGGAGGGTGGGAAATGTGGGAGAGTGAGAGAGGGAATCAAGGGGAAAAAAAAGAAGCAAAACATTTGAGGGACACAAAAATGGAAAATTATGTGTTGAGTGATGTACCTGAGAATTCTTTAACCAGACTAATATGCAGTGTATTTATGCTGGGAAAATTAATTTTGCATGCTATAATGATATTCAGTAATTGAATGTGTAAAATAATAATAAAAATAAATAAATAAAATTTTAAACCCCCTCCCACAAAAAACTTTGTTTTTTATTTATTGTATGTATAGAATTCATAATGGTTGAATTGGTAAAAACTCTGTGGGACCTGAAATATCTTGAATTCTGAGGCCTTCTGACTTCTCACATTTTTGTTTCTGTCCTCTGTGCTCTAGGTCAACTGAGATTTTGAAAAATTATACACAAACAAGACCATCTTTTATAGCATTAATTATTGTAACAAAAATAGAAGAGGAAGATTTTTTTTAATGGATAAGTTGGTTTTGGTGATTGAACTTTTAAAAAGCAACTTAATAGTTAATGGAGTTGTTTCTGCCCATGAGATGTTTTTCAGATATATGCTAACCATCAAGATAGCGTTTTTCCCACAAACATCACAAAGACCTTATTAACTGATATGTATCACTCTTACTTGGATAATGCAATTAAATAATTATTATAATGATGAGAAAACTAAGGCTTAGAGTAATGAAGTGACTTACTCAAGGCCATACAGTCAATGAGTGAGAGATAAGACCATATCCAAGCTCTGACTCCAAGTATGGCATTCTCTTCCTCTACCATAGCTCCTCAAGTCACTATAGATAAATGTCAGAGTGTTCTTCTTTTGTTATTAGAATTATTTTGCTACTGGAAAGTTATTTTTAAAGAGGTATATAACTATTTCACTGAACTAGATGTTGATTACTTAAAATTTGGAAGTAAACCTCAAAGCTTAATCATTTCAATTTTTAGGACTCTCATGCTTAATTATGACACTATCACCACATATACTGTATTAAAACAAGAAATTATTACAGTATTTACTTTAAGCATGAAGAAAATGAGTCAGAGGGACCAGCAGTTAGTAAAATGGCTATGTTGCTGGACTCCCATGTAGTCGACCTCAGTTCGAGTCCCGGACCCGGTGGCTTAAACTCACGCGGGACTCATGTGCGTGCGTGCCCAAGATCCCGAGGGGAGAATGGAGGAGAACGGATTGCGGCATGGCCATCCCCCTTGGGGGGTAATTTCTCACTTTCTATCTCTTTGTCTCTGTCTATCTGGTGAGCGCACGCACCCTATAGCAAAAAAACCTCTCCAAAAAAAGAAAAAAAAAAAGAAAATGAGTCAGATAAAATTCAGACCTTGAATAGTATAATTATTTAGTTACACTGAAGATTTTTTTTTCTCCTAATCTGGTAGAATTCTTTATATCTCTAAGATGATCTTTGTAGAAAACAGACTTGAGGAAACTTTCCCAAGGCTTTGGTGGTGTAATGATGACAATAGTTCTATAATCATTTTCGACAGAAGCATCACCCTCATTATCATAAGCACATATTGAGCCCCTAGCATGTGCAAGCACTATGCTAAACTTTTTAGATAGATTAGTTCACTGGAGTCTTACAACAACTCTATGAAATGTATACTAGTATTACCCTATGTTACAAAGAAAGAGATTAAAATTCTGAAAGGTCACATTATTTGCCAAAGGTTATATATTGTTTAGAAGTAATTTATGGCTTGCTATGGTGGTACAGGTGGTTGGGTGCCACTGCTTGATATTGTAGTCATATAGAAGGTTTCAGATTTGGATCCCAGGACAACCTGGGTACAATTATCTTGGCTGCCTGGAGGGCTAGGAGGTATTGAAGAGTGGTAAAATCCTGTTAAGTGTGCCTTTCTATCTCTAGAAATAATAAACTTAAACAAAGGAAGCCCTCTAAGGAAATTAAGTGACTGACATAGAATTGGAATTCCAGGCAATTTGAGGTCAACTCAGTGGTGTAGTAGCAACAAGCTATCAGGGTGACTGTGGGTTCAGTTCCATAGTATACCTGTATACACTTGCTGTATGCACCTATGGCTCTTGGTGCCTGGGGTTGCTCAAAGAAAGTCATGACATGAGACCTCATCCTATTGAGGGTACTTCTCTTTCTCTGTCTTGCACTCTTGTGAAAGAAATAAATTTTTAAAAAGCTAGAATTCTAGCAGTTTCTCTTCAAATCCTCTCTGTCCTTTACTAAATTTGGTCAATTATGACAGATAATGTATGAGTTGCAACAGCTGCTACTAAAATATATTTTTCTGTAAGCAAAATTGTCTGATGAAAGTCAGTATGAACATAAAAATATTACAGAGTTAACTAGTGTTTATTCGAAATGAGATTTGTTTGCATCAAAGCTTGTCTACAAATTCATCAAACAAATTTTTTGTCTTGCCTGCTCAATTATTTGTTTGTTGACAAAGTAACAGTTCCTTATTTACTTTTTTTGTTTTTTGGAGAGGTTTTTGCTATAGGGCACGTACGCTCACCAGACAGACAGAAACAGAGAGATAGAAAGTGAGAAATCACACCCCAGGGGGGATTGCCACGCCACAATCCCTTCTCCTCCATTCTCCTCTCGGGATCTTGGGCACGCACACACATGCACCTGGCGTGAGTTTTAAGCCACCGGGTCCAGGACGCGAACCGCGGTCGACTACATGGGAGTCCAGTGACACAGCCATTACGCTAACTGCTGGTCCCCTAATTTACTTTTTTTTTTTTTTTTTTGGAGAGGTTTTCACTATAGGGCGCGTGCGCTCACCAGACAGAGAGAGACATAGAGACAGAAAGCAAGAAATCACCCCCCAGGGGGGATGGTCACGCTGCAATCCCTTCTCCTCCATTCTCCTCTCAGGACCTTGGGCATGCATGCACACACGCCCGGCGTGAGTTTTTTAAGCCACCGGGTCCGGGACGCGAACCGCGGTCGACTACATGGGAGTCCAGCGACATAGCCATTACGCTAACTGCTGGTTCCCCCTAATTTACTTTTTTGAGAAGCCTTTGAAAGTAAGTTAATTAACCACATAATATTTGCTTCAGTTTTCTCATCTATCATAAGGAGTTAATTATAATATTGACATCTTATGGATATTTTGAGGATTGAATATATGATTATACATAAAACTCAGTAGTTAACATAGTAGACTGAATAAATCTTAGATATTATTGCTCTCCTCCTCATTATCCTTCTCTTTCTTTCTATTATTATTTACTCTAGGGTAAGTTCTTTATTTTACTTTATATCAATCTAAGAAACATAGGTGTGCTTATTCATTTCTCTTACTCTCATTGTGTTACAAATCTACTCTATTGAGGGTTACTTTCACTTAAGAGCTGATTGGGTGCATTCTTTCTCCCCCAATTATTGGCACCAGAAATCACCATCCTATATTCTTTAATAAGGGAGCCACCAACAAAAATTGGGCTTCATTTTGCTGCATTCTTTCTGTAGGGCAGTGTTTCTTAACTTTGTCTTATCATAAGACTCACCTGAAGCCCTTGTTAAAAATACATATTTCGGGACCAGCAGTTAGCGTAATGGCTATGTCACTGGACTCCCATGTAGTTGACCGTGGTTCACGTCTCGGATGCGGTGGCTTAAAACTCACTCTGGGCGCGTGTGCGTGCGTGCCCAAGATCTCGAGAGGAGAATGGAGGAGAATGGATTGTGGCATGGCCATCCCCCCTGGGGGGTGATTTCTCGCTTTCTGTCTCTCTGTCTCTCTCTGTCTGTCTAGCGAGCACACACGCCCTATAGCAAAAACCTCTAAAACAAAAATACAGATTTAGAGACCATCAGATGGTGTAATGGTTACATTGCTGGACTCCCACATAGTCTACCCTGGTTTGAGTCCCAGACCTGGTGGCTTAAAATTCACACTAGCATGTGTGCATACATACTCAAAATTCTGAGTGAAAAATGAAGGAGAAAGGTTTGTGGCATGGCCATCCCCCCCAGAGGGGTGATTTCTTGCTTTCTGTTTCTCTGTCTCTCTCTCTGGTGAGTGCTTGTGCCCTATAGCAAAAATCTCTCTAAAAATACAGATTTCAAGAAATGAAATAATTGCAAGGACATGGAATCAACCTAAGTGCCCAAGAGCTGATGAATGCATTAAAAAAATGTGGCACATATATATTATGGAATATTACTCAGTCATAGAAAGAACAAGACACTGTCATTTGATTCAAAGTGGATGAATTTAGGAGACATAATGCTAAGCACTGTAAACCAGACTTTGAAAGAAACACACTGTAATTCCTTCTCTCTCTCTCTCTCTCTCTCTCTCTCTCTCTCTGTGTGTGTGTGTGTGTGTGTGTGTGTGTGTGTGTGAGTGTGTATCACACAGAATGTCTGCACTTTATGGCAGAAATTGAAAGAATCGAATACATGATAGAAGGGAGGATAAGTGTAGATACCAGGAACTTTAAGAGAGGAGACTAAATGGAGAGGGTGGGTGGAGGGGAACATGGAAGAAATATTTAATAGATAAAATAATGTAAAGTTCTCTGTTGAAAATGAGGTATATAGCAATATCCTTTATTAGATTGTCATGTACTACATGCATATTTTGAAAAATCATATAGTGCACCATAAATATGTAGTAATACAATGATGGAATGTAAATAAAAAATAATATATTTAATAAGCACCCTTTCCCATAATTTTCATGGGAAAGTAGATCTGGAAAATCCTTCTGTAAGCAATTGCAAGTGTGATGGTCTTTGTGTTTAAGCAGTCTTTTTTGTTTGTTTGTTTATTTGCTATAGGATGTGTGTGCTCACCAGAGAGATAGAGAGGGATAGAGGAAAAGTAAAAAATTACCCTCAGGGGAGATGACAGTGCCACAATCCCTTCTCCTCCATTGTACTCTTGGGGTTTTAGAAATGCACACACATGAATTTGGTGTGTTCTTCAAACCACTGAGTCTAGGACTTGAATTGCTCAGTTGACCATATGGAATCTAGCCACCTTAACCTTCAGACCACCTGCTGGTCCTTTTTCTATTTTTTTCTCTCTTTCTTTCTTTCTTTCTCTTTCTTTCTTTCTTTCTTTCTTTCTTTCTTTCTTTCTTTCTTTCTTTCTTTCTTTCTTTCTTTCTTCCTTCCTTCCTTCCTTCCTTCCTTCCTTCCTTCCTTCCTTCCTTCCTTCCTTCCTTCCTTCCTCCTTCTTTCTTTCTTTCTTTCTTTCTTTCTTTCTTTCTTTCTTCTTTCTTTCTTTCTTTCTTTCTTTCTTTCTTTCTTTCTTTCTTTCTCCTTTCTTTTTTTATTTCTTTCTCTCTTTCTTTGCTTTTTAATTTTTTTTCAGTATAGCAAAGTAGGGAGTTTATTAAAGGAAAGGGAAGGAAAAACAGAGCTCCCAAGAAGGGAGGGATCCTGGAAAATGGGGTCCCAAAGAAAAACTGAGATGAGGGTTTTTTACCTTGGTCAGGAAAGGCTTTGTCTGGACTTATTATTGGTGGCACTTGTGCATGAATTCCTTTGTGTTGGGAAGGGGCACATGCTGGATGGGTCCAATTATTTTCTTAATTTTGGAGTGAGTATGAAGGTCAAGATATTGTCTAAAAGCTTTGGGTCATGAATTATTCAAGAACTAGATTTACATGTCTAATGTCAAAAGAATATGATGACTGGGAGAAGAGGAATTGTCAGGAGCCACACAGCAGAGGCTCTCCTCTGGGTGGAGGCTACTCTATCTACTTGTAAATAGGGTCCAACTCCTGTCTCAATCCACCCTCTAAAGAAGCACCCCTAACTACACTTAGGGAAATGGACTCAAGACAATTCTGGATGCTTCCTGCTAAGATGAGATAAGGATAGGAGGATGGCAGTCAGAGGGTTTTCAAAGGTCTATTTAAGGTCCTCCAATGGAAGTCATGATGCATATTAATTGGAGACTTTGTCCAGATCACCATTTGTAGCTTGATGGATTCTAAATGAGAAGATCAGTGTATAACAATAATGATGTAATAGTCAAAGAAATTTAGCTATTTCTATTGCATATCAACAAAACTTTAATTTTATCAAAATTTTCAACTCCTAGACTCTTCCAATATGACTCAAACCTTCAACAATATGCTGTAGATTTGTATTTTTTGTCCCCATTTTTTTTCTTTGCACTAGCCATTTTCCTAAAGGCAAAAACTACCGTACAAAATACTGTGTAAAAACCTTTCCATTAAACCTTTCTACTAAAATTGTATTTTTGTAACCTTCCTTTTATGTCACCCTTTTTTGTGCTTACTATTATGTTACTTTGTTTCCTTCTGAGTATATCTTTAGAAACAACCTTAACCTCTGATTTAGACAGAAATTATATTACAATTATATTTTACAAAGACCTTAATTCTTATTTGTCACTTTAAGGATTACCTGAGACTTGTCCAGTGAGACTGCTAGATGTCCAAGGGGAACCACAGGGGTCTTGGGCTTTATAAATCCTCAATTTTACAGGCCAGAATGGACTCAGAAGTCTGGAATTCCCTTCAGAGCTCAGAGCATTCCCATCTCCAGTGACCAACTCCATAGTTGGGACAAAGCCCCACTCAGGGAACATGAGGATTCCAGTCATGGGTAGTGTCCAGTGCCCAAGTTGCCCACATTGTAAATAGAGCCTCTTCTAAGGCAGAGGCTCTGATCTAGACTTTTTCCAGATCCTACCCTCAGGGGAAGTACCCAGCTTCCAGGATTACCATGAGTGACTCTTGGGTGCTCTTTAAGTGTATGTTAAATCTAAAAGCCATTTTAAGGAGCCTATCTATTGTAATATGAAAGACAACCATAACAATAGGAAAAAAAACTTTAGGGGAAAGCTATAATGGTATATGACATTTCTTTATGGTGAATCCAATATTTTTAAAGATTTGGGGGAAGTTTTAACCAACTTTATTAGTTAGTCATTTTTAAATTATATTAAATGTATATGAATACATTTAGGAGTGATTATTTGATTAAACACTGAGTAAATTATGAACATTCAGGCAACTGGGCAAGAGAGTACATAAAACACACATTATTATTTTACTGTTTTATGGGTTCTAGTTTTGATAGAGAAGTAACCCTAGTTCAATTTGGGATGATAATGGTCATAAAATCTGGTATGTAGGGGTAAAGAAAACTCCGTAGTCTACTTATTTCCAAGTAATAGTTGACCATGTCCATGAAGATAAGACTTGACAAGTGATTCTATGAAGTTGATAGAACTCAGAGATGTTTATAAAAGGAGTTTTCTGTACTTATTAAGAAGGGGATAAGTTGTTATTTAGGGCTAGCCCTATAGTACAGTGGTTAATTACTATGTGTAGGGAGCCTGGAGTGCATACCCCAAATTGTAGTAGAATAAAGAAATGGAGGAAAAGAAATTGCAGCCTGAGCATGCCTCATTGGGAGGGGCTTTCTTTCTCTACTCCTTGTCTCTTTTTGTCTTTTTCTCTTTGCAAGCACATATGCTTTCTGGCAATAAAAGAAAAAGATACTTTCTGTGTTTGTAAAGATGAGTTTGCTTTGAGATTTTACCTATATGTGTAGAATTAATGTTTTTGATTTTCTTCCACAGGGGCCTTGTTTAGCCTAATCCTCAGCTTGTTTGTTTTATGGAAAGAATATGCTATTGATTTTCTAAAATATATATCTATAGAAAGGAGCAACTAATATGTCCCAGAGAATGTCCTCATTGATGTGCGGTATGGCTGGACATTCATGTTTGCTGCTTTTGGAACTCCCTTTGTGTGTGTATCAGGAATTATGTTTCATTTCATTGGTTGGAAGCTTGAGGAGTTTCAGAAATTAACAAAATAAAATGTGAAAAGTCCATATTAAAATTTTTGGGAGAGATTCCTGAGTGGCTGTTTGAAAAAGGTAAAGCAAATTTCAGGTTTTGGCCTTTGCCAAGTGCTCAGAGCGTTACTTACCATTAGTACATACTGATTGTGTGCCAATGCTAACTGAATAGGATTTGGAGAGTGGTGCTACAAAATTAAAAGAAGGATTATGACAAGTCATTTCAAAGAGAAGTAGAATGAGTTTTAATTTGGCTTCAGATTGCAGAGATAAGAAGATTGGCACTGGTTTCCTTTATGCATAGAAAAAATAACAATAGTGTAATCTCAAACTCTAGTACCATAATTTCAATTTCAATCTTTCAAAAATTGCCTTTATGCACAGTAAGATTTTTTTAATGAAAAGTTTAGTTCTTTCTGAAATAACCAATTAACCATAACTAATATAACTAAGGCTTGCAACTATTATTTCTCAGTTTAAAGTTCAGATATGTTCTAGGAGACACACAAACTTCTTTTTGTCACATTACTCCAACAGGAAGACTTTTAAAAATGGGCATTGAGGGGCCAGAGGATGCCATAATGACTAGGTTGCTGGACTCCCATGTAGTCCATGGTTTGAGTCCTGGACCTGGCAGCTTAAAACTCAGGCTGGGTGAGTGTGCATGCATGCATGCATGCCCAATATCCCAAGAGGAGAATGGAGGAGAAGGAATTGTGTTGCGTCCATCCTCCCGGGGGTGATTTCTTGCTTTCTGTCTCTCTGTGTGTCCAGTGACCATGTGTCCTATAGCAAAATTCTCTCTTAAAAAATGGAATCATCTAACAAGGTACATTTTTAATAAGATATTTGGGAAAAAGTTATATCTGAAGGAAAAATTATTTACATTTTTAAGTTCCAAATTATATTATTTCACAACAGAGAGATCTGTAGTTGAGCAAAGGTTTATGAAAATAGTGAAAACTTGGAATGCTTCACTTAAATAAAAGCAAACAAAGGTCATAGTGAAGTGAAAAAAAAAAGTCTTACTGAGGGGACAAGATGCATCCAGAGAAGGCTAGTTCCAGTCTAGAGAATGAGAAACTGAATATATTTATGTGAAAAGGTTTGTTTATCTTTGTAAAAATTAATCATGTTAAATGTTAATAATGGATGGCAAACATATTCATTAATTGGATCCTGTTTTCACTTGTATTCAACCTACAATAGATATCTCGTCAGTTAAATGATACCCACCTATTCTTTTTTTATTTTTATTATCATCATAATCTTCTTTACATTACATTGGATTACATATAAATTTACAGTGTATTACACTGCTTTTTATAAAGGGAATGCCCTGCATGTCTGTCAATACAGAGACATTAATCTCCCCACTTTATCATTCAATATCTTTTCTATGTTTTTCCCAATCGTTATTATTATTATTCTAATTATTTTTTAAACAGTCTATCAATATTTTTCATTTTGCTTGTAAAAAGACTTTACCCATCATGAAATACTTGTCGGACCAATCCAGTTGAGAATACTATACATGTCATCATCAACAGGTAATAAGCCATATCTGTTTCCCACTAACGTCCTGCCTCTCTATTTTTTCTCTTGCTATCTTTCTCTATCCTCTTCTCTTCACCCCCCCCCATTCCACACTGTCTTATTCTCGTTAAGTACTTTCACTGCTTTTATGTCCTCCAATAGTTCACTCTCTATCATAGAGTGTGGAAAGTCAGTATATATTAAGTGGATACATACAACTTTTTTCTTTCATAGCCCGGCTTACTTCACTCAGCAATAAATACACCATATCTGACCACTTTCTATCAAATGCTAGGGTCTTGTTATTTTTTATGGCTGAGTAGTATTCCATGGAGTATATATACCATACTTTTCCAATCCATTCATCAGTTTGTGGACATTTAGGTTGGTTCCATGTCTTGGCAATTGTGAATAATGCTGCAATAAACATTGACGTGCAAGCACTTTTCTGATTGAGCGTTCTCCTGTCTTTTGGGTAGATACCCAGAAGTGAGATTGCTGGATCAAATGGTAGTACTATTTGTAGATCTTTGAGGAACCTCCATATTGTTCTATAAAGTGGCTGAACAAGTTTACATTCCCACCAGCAGTGTAGGAGGGTTCCTTCTTCACCACATCCCCGCCAACACTTATCACTTTTTTTTTTTTTTTTTGGAGAGGTTTTTCGCTATAGGGCGCGTGCGCTCGCCAAACAGACAGAGAGAGACAGAGAGACAGAAAGCGAGAAATCACCCCCCAGGGGGGATGGTCACGCCGCAATCCCTTCTCCTCCATTCTCCTCTCGGGATCTTGGGCACGCATGCACACGCGCCCGGCGTGAGTTGTAAGCCACGGGTCCGAGACGCGAACCGCGGTCGACTACGTGGGAGTCCAGCGACATAGCCATTAAGCTAACTGCTGGTTCCCTGCACTTATCACTTTTTATATTCTTAATCCTTGCCATTCTAACAGGGGTTAGATGGTATCTCATTGTGGTTTGTATCTGCATCTCCCTTATGATGAGGGATGTTGAGCATTTCCTCATATGCTTTTTGGCTGTTTGTATGTCTTCCTTAGAGAGATTTTTGTTCAGCTCATTTTCCCTTCTTCTGATTGGCTTAATCATTTTTTTTTTTTTTTGCATAAGGCACTTGAGTTCCCTATGTATTCTGGTTATCAGTCCCTTGTCTGAGGCATATTTAACAAAAATACTTTCCCATTCTGAGGGTTGTTGGTTCACCCTTGTTACTGTGTCCTTTGCTGTTCAGAAATTTCTTAGTCTAATATAGTACCACTTGTCTATTTTGGGGATTATTGCCTGTGCTTTGGGAGTCTTATTTAAGAAGTATTTGCCTACCCCAATGTTTCCCAGAGTTTCCCCAGCATTTTCCACCAGTAGTTTTATTGTTTGAGGTCTTAGGTTCAGATCTTTGATCCATCTTGAGTTGATTGTTGTTAATGGTTATAGATGGGGGTTCACTTTCATCTTTCTGCAGGTGGATACCTAGTTTTTCCAGCACCATTTACTAAAGAGGCTTTCCTTTTACCAATGGATTGACTGATATCTTTTGTCAAAGATCAGTTGGCTGTAAGCTTTGGGGGTTATTTCTGGAGTCTCTATTCTGTTCCATTGGTCCACATGACTGTTTTTATGCCAATATCATGCTCTTTTGATGACCACAGGTTTATAGTATATCTTGGGATCAGGGAGTGATATGCCTCATACTCCATTCTTCTTGCACAGGATTGCTTTTGCAGTACGAGTCTTTTATGGGTTCAGACAAATTCTATGATTGTCTTTTCTAGATCTGTGAAGAATATTTCTGGTATCTTGATTGGTATTGCATTAAACATGTAGATTAATTTGGATAGAATTGCCATTTTGATTATGTTAATTCTTCCAATCCAGGAGCATGGGATGTCCTTCCACTTTTTTATGTCACTTTCAATATCTTTTTTAAGATTTTCATAGTTTTCTTTACTAAGGTCTTTAACTTTCTTACTTAGGTTTATCCCTAGGTATCTTATACCATCTTGTTGCTACGGTGAAAGGGATTCCTTTCTTCAGCTCTACCTCATTCAACTTGTTCATGTATAGAAATGCTATATATTTTTGGATATTGATTTTGTATCCTGCCACTTTACTGTATTCACTTACTACTTCAAGAAGTTTTGTCATGGAGACCTTTGGGTCTTCGAAGTATACCATCATGTCATCTGTGAATAAAGATATTTTCAACTCTTCTTTGCCTATTTGAATGCCTTTAATATTGTTCTCTTCTCTGATTGCATTAGCTAAGACTTCCGGTACTATATTAAAGAGCAGTGGAGAAAGTGGGAAGCCTTACCTAGTACCCGTTTTTAGCGGAAAAACTTTCAGTTTTTCCCCATTCAGTATGTTAGCTGTAGGTTTTTTATAGATGACTTTTATTGTGTTCTGGAATGACCCTTCTATACCAATCTTACTGAGAGTCTTAATCATAAAAGGATGTTGTATTTTCTCAAATGCGTTCTCTGCATCAATTGGGATGATTATATGGTTTTTATCTTTCTTTCTGTTAATGTGATGTATTACATTTACGGTCTTGTGTATATTGAACCACCCTTGCATCCCTGGTATAAAGCCTACCTGGTCTTGATGAATAATCTTTGTTATATGTTGTTGGATACGATTTGTGAGTATCTTGTTGAGAATTTTTGCATCTATATTTATCAATGATATTGGTCTGTAGTTTTCCATTTTGTCATGTCCTTATCTGTTTTGGGGATGAGGATGATGGAGGCTTCATAAAATGAATTTGGAAGGTTTCCTTCCTTTTGAATCTTTAGAAATAATTTTAGTAGGATAGGGGTTAACTCTTCCATAAAAGTTTTGTAGATTTCAGAAGTGAAGCCATCTGGGCCTGGGCTTTTCTTTGTTGGGAGGTTATTTATTACTGATTTGATCCCCTGGCTTATTATGGGTCTATTCAGGATCTTTATTTCCTCCTGATTCAATATAGGTAGATCATATGCATCCAGGAATTTGTCCATCTCCTCCAAGTTATCTTGTTTGTTGGCATATAGTCGCTAATAGTATCCTCTCATGATATTTTGTATTTCTGCTATATCTGTTGTAATATTGCCTGTTTCATCACAAATTTGATTAATCTTGTTTCTTTCTTTCTTCTTCTTGATCAGTCTAGCCAATGGTGTGTCAATCTTGTTAATCTTTTCCAAGAACCAGCTTTTGCTTTCATTTATTTTCTGTATGGTTCATTTATTTTCTATTTCATTTATTTCTGATCAAACCTTTATTATATCTTTTTGCCTGGCATTTTTGGGGTTCAATTGTTGTTATTTTTCCAATTCCCTGAAGCAAGATGATAAGTTTTCTATTTGCCATCTTTCCATCCTTTTCTTATGCGCACTAATTGCTATAAATTTCCCTCTTATGACTGCTTTTGCTGTGTCCCATATATTCTGGACACTTGTGTATTCATTATCATTTGCTTCCATAAATTTTTTTATTTGAGCTTTAATTTCTTCAGTAGTAAAGAAGTCATTTAGAAGTAGGTTGTTCAGTTTCCATGTGTATTTTGGGGGTTGTTTCTTGGAATTAATCTTGAGTTTAATTCCATCATGGTCAGAGGAGATGCTGGATACAGTTTTTATGACTTTAAATCTGTAAAGGCTTGATTTGTGTCCTAACATATGATCAATCTTTTAAAAGGTTCCATGTCGGGGTGAGAAACATGTATATGTTGTGGATGTAGGGTCGAAAGTTCTAGAGATATCTGTCAAGCCCATCCGATTTATAGTATCATTTAAGACCTGTATCTCTCTATTTATTTTCTGTCTAGAAGATCTGTCTAAAGCATATAATGGGGTGTTGAGATCTCCAACAATTATAGTATTTCTCCCTATTTCTCCTTTAAGCTCCAGCAGTCTTTCCTTCACATATTTAAGTGCACCTGAGTTGGGTGCATAGATATTTATAAGGGTTATGTCTTCTTGCTGGATTACCCCATTTACTATTATATAATGCCCTTCTTTGTCTCTTCTTACAGTCTTTGTCTTAAAATCTATTTTGTCTGAGATCACTATCGCTACTCCAGCCCTTTTTTTTATTTCCACTGGCATGGAATATCTTTTTCCAGCCCTTTACTTTTAGTCTATATATGTCTTTATCCATAAGGTGAGTTTCTTGTAGGCAACAGATAGAGGGTTTCTGTTTTTTTATCAATTCAGCCTGTCTGCTGGGGACCAGCCTCGGCTTGGGTGGGTTATCTCGACGGAGGCGACGCAGGTAAACAGAAGACACAGGCCTCGATGCCTTTTCACGCACGTCCTAAGCCGGACACCCCTCAAAGATCACTCTCTGAGGAGTGACAACTGCTAGGGATCATCGTGCCTTTTTATTGAAAATGTGTTACATGCAAGTAAATGGGAGAGGGGCTACGTGCTTCAATTATTAGCTCGTAAAGGTTTTAACAAAAGGGAACATAAATTCTATTCAGGGTTGGATTAAGGGTGGGTCTCGTGCAGTTCCGCATTTGTAGGTGGGTCTCCATGGAATTGTAGGTGGGTCTTCATAGAATGCAGTTTTGGGAAGGCGGTTCCGGTAAGCAGAGATGATTATCAGCTGATGCGGCGCAGCAGCCATTTTGTGATTACCAGGAATGGCTCTGAGAAAAGAAAATCTCAAGAATAGATATTAGTTCCTCTGGATCTTAATAAAGAATGATACTTACATAGTTTTATAGGGATCTAAAACTTGATTTGAAGAGTCCTAAAATATTTATCTATTTCGCTTGGTGAGGGAGGAGGTGTCCTGGGCCAGTTTTGGCCTAATCCTATTTTAAGTAAAGAAAGGATTAAGTTTACCTTAAATGTATTTTGAAGGGCCTTCCAAAGGTCAAGATTATTTCTGCCTAGATAGAACTTCAGCCCACCCTCTACTGTGACCATGGAGATAAAGCATTGTAATTAATAGTAGGTGATTATAGCAAAGGGGAGCGGTCGGGGGAGTTCCTGGAAAATTTTATCATATACTCAGGATGTATAAGAGAGCTATGCAATTCTTTTATAGTAGTAAATTGGGGAGTCAGAGGGGGGTCACTTCCCAGCAAGGCTACCAGTTTTCTGGAGCAAATAGCAAGCAGCCTTGCTGACATGCTAATTGACCCTAGCTTTGTTCCAAGGTCAGGGGGTGCACAACAGTGGCTTTGCCAGCATATTGATCTGACCAGAAGTGGAGCTCAAAGGTCTGGGGGGCTCAGACAGATCCTGGGGCCTCGCCGGGTCGGACTCCTCCACCTGTCTATGTGTCTTAATTGGAGAATTTAACCCATTGACATTCAATGTAATTATCAATATTTCCGTACCTGATCCTATCATTAAGTGAGCCATTTTCTTGGTTGCTTTTGTTCTCGTATAACTGTCTGTCTGAATTTTTAGTTTTCCTGGTATAGTACTGCTTTCAGAACCTCTTGAAGAGCTGGTCTCGAGTTGATAAATTCCTTCAAATTTTGTTTATTTGAGAATGTTTTTATATTTTTTTCCCATATGAAAGATAATTTTGCTGATATAGTATTCTTGGTTGAAATTGTTTTTCACTCAACACTTTGCCTATGCTTCCCCATTCTTTCTTTCCCTGCATTGTTTCCGCCAAGAGATCCGATGTTAGCCTGATGGGGTGACCTTTGTAAGTAACTTGATGTTTCCCTCTTGCCAACTTTAGTATTTTGTCTTTGTCTGTTGTTTTTACCAGTCTGGCTATGATGTGCCCTGGAGAGGATCTTCTTGTGTTTATTCTACTTGGGGTCCTATGTATTTCTTGGGTCTGGATATTTGAATGCCTTTCTAGGTTTGGAAAGTTTTCTTCCAGGATTTTATGGAATAAATTATCTAGGCCCTTATTATTTTCTTCCTCTTCTGGAATACCAATTATCCAGATGTTGGGGCATTTGATGGTATCCAGTATTCCTCATATATTATCCTCATTTTTCATGGTTGTTTTCTCAATCTTCTTGATACTTTTTTCTAGGTCAGATGTTTTGTCTTCTACGTTAGAGATTCTA
Organism: Tupaia tana; assembly: GCA_026018925.1. Classification (NCBI taxonomy): domain Eukaryota; kingdom Metazoa; phylum Chordata; class Mammalia; order Scandentia; family Tupaiidae; genus Tupaia; species Tupaia tana. The sequence continues at coordinate 77,999,775 of JAKSZU010000009.1, read as the reverse complement.
TCTTCTGCCTGGTCTAACCTACTTTTAATACTTTCAAGGGAGATTTTGATTTCCTGTATCACATTCTTCCACCCTAGAAGTTCCATCTGGTTCTTGTTTAAGGTATCCATTTCTTCTTTCAAGTCATGAAAGGATTTCCTCATCTCCTGGAGCTCCTTATCTCTTTTCTCTTCCATCTCAGTTAGTTTGGTCACTACAAATATTCTGAATTCCTTATTGGACATGTCCACGACGTCCATTGTATTGAATATGGGTGATGTAGGCTTGATGATTTCCCTTAAGGGAGAGGCCTTTTGTTGGTTGCTCATATTTCTTGAGCCTCTGCGATTGTTCCTAGTCATCAGGTAATCTATATGTTGCTTCCTAACTTATTTAAGGTAACTCTGAGTGTTAAAAGTTGTACAGAATTAGAAAATTGATGATTTCTCTTATGGTTGGCCTACCTGTTCCTCACAATTACCATTAACTGTTGCCATCAGTCCTGGATGGCCCAAAGTCCTCCCTGTTTCTAAGGAGTGGTGAGACTCCAACTGACCTAACAAGCAACACCTCAAGAGCAAAGAAAACCAAGACTAAAAAGGAAAACGCGTGGCGCGTAATGCGCACCATGCGCCATTCAAATCACCAAAATTCAGAGAGTCCAAAGGCTAGTGGGCAAGGGCCAGAGGATGAGTGACAGGACTGGGTTGGTTGGGCCTGCAGCTGCAGGCTGCCTGGTGTCCGGAACTGCTGGCCACCTTGATCCAATTTGCAGGTGGCATGAGGTGTGAGTTCGTCTTAAAGTTGCATAGAGCCAATCTGCAGTCCAAGGAGGAGGAAGGGTGGGGATTTGCGGAGGTTCGGAGGGGTTGGGCAACACCCACCTGTTCTTTAACCATTTCTATTTATAACTTTAAAAAGTCATCAACATTAATAAAAAGTCATGATAATTTAATGGAACATTGGTGTCGGCAAGCTTTTTTTACTGGATTAATTATTAACTTGTACCAGAATCTAAAATTAAAATACAGGCTCTTATGCTGAAATCACTAATAAGGTAAAAGCTGGTCTAATGGTCCTGTTTATGATTCTCATAGGCTGTTGTCAGTGTGTGAATTCCATAAGGGAAACTATAATACTAGAGTAGTATTCATATAGAACAAAAATACATTACTTGTGTGCTTAAATTTCCTAAGGCTTGGGTGTGTTTATAGTGACCCAGAGTTGAACAATATCTAAGCAACTTGCAATACTTATGCTTATGAAATAAAATCTCCAATAACAAATAATTATCCTTCCATGCTCTGGCTATTAGTACCTATTTAATTAATATAACATCAAAATTACATGAATATATTTAGTGTGACAAAATATAGATTTAAATTTAGAATTATCCAGTGATAGGTACCAAATAAAAAGATTCTGTTTATCAAATTTGAAGATTTTAAAATTTTACTAATAAAATGTATGTTAAATTATGAACACTTATTTGTTTTATCAATTGGTATCTTTTTTGATGGACACATAAATCATTTTTACTTTTTAAATATTGAATACAATTTTAACGAAAATGTTTGGATTTTAGGTTAAATATGTAATTTTTTGAGAGGTTTTACTTTATGGTGCATGCGTTCCCCAAAAAGGCAGAGAGAGACAGAAAGTGAGAAATCATCCACCATGGGGGATGGCCATGCCGCAATCCCTTTTCCTCCATTCTCCTCTCAGGATCTTGGACATGCACACACATGCACCCGGCGTGAGTTTAAGCCACCGGTCTGGGACTCAAATTGTGGTCATCTACATGGTCAACGACATAGCCATTATGCCAACTGCTGGTCCCAAATATGTAATTTTTAAAAAGAATTATTCATTTATTTATTTTTATTTTCTATTATTACTTTTCAATTTGACCAGAGAGAGAGAGCGAGAAAGGGAAAGTGAGAAAGCAGGTCGTCAGTCCAGGACTCAAAAAGAATTGGCCATGTGAGAGTCCAGCACCCTTACCTGTCACATCACCTGTTAGCCCCTAAATAAGTCATTTTAATACTATTCTAAAATAATGATAAATGCATACTCAAATTAAAAGCAAATGTCTCAGTATTAATAGACACTATATAAATTGAGTACATCAAGTATATCACTTCCATTCTACTACATAAAAATGCAAAACTTACTGAGTTGAAATGCTATTTCTTTTTTAAATTTTATTTATTATTATTATTATTATTATTATTATTATAATCTTGTTTATATTATATTAAAATCACATATATCTATATAGTGTATTACATTTCTTTTTCCAGAAGGAATACCATGCAGATTAGTCAAGACAAAGACATAACTATCCACATCGTCATCAAATAGCTTGTCATCATTTTTTTCCATATTATTATTATTATTCTCATTATTTTTTTAAATATACAATCACTCTATATCATTTTGCTTGTAAAAAGAATTTACCAAACATGAAATACTTCTCAGACCATTCCAGTTGAGAATATTATGTTATCATCAACAGGTAATAAACCATTTCTGTGCCCCACTAATGTCATGCCTATTTATTCTCTTGTTATTCTTCTCTATACTCTTCCCTTCACCCGCCCCATTCCACACTGCCTTCAGCATCCTTAACTATTTTCCCTGCTTTTATGCCCTCCAATATTTTGATCTCTACCATAAAGTGCAGATAGTTAGTATATATTAAATGGACACATACAATACCTTCTTTCTTTCATATTCTGGCTTGCTTCACTCAGCAATAGATCCTCCATAGTTGACCCTGTTCTATCAAATGCCAGGATCTTGTCTTTTTGTTTTTGTTTTTGTTTTTGTTTTTGTTTTTTTGGCTGGATAGTATTCAGTGTGAAGTATATGTGCCACACTTTTTTAATCCATTCCTCTGTTTGTAGACATTGGGGTTGGTTCCATGTCTTAGCAATTGTGAATAATGCTGCAATAAACATTGATGTGCAAGCACTTTTCCGACTGAGCATTCTTCTATCCTTTGGGTAGATACCCAGAAGTGGAATTTCTGGATCAAATGGTAGTTCAATTTGTAGATCTTTAAGGAACCTCCATATTGTTCTCCACAGTGGCTGAACCAGTTTACATTCCCACCAACAGTGTAGCAGAGTTCCCCTTTCACCACATCCCCACCAACACTTATAACTTTTTATATTTTTAATCTTTGCCATTCTGACAAGAGTTAGGTGATATTGTATTGTGGTTTTAATCTGCATCTCCCTTATGATGAAGGATGTTGAACATCTCCTCATATGCTTTTTGGCTGTTCATATGTCTTCCTTAGAAAGACTTTTGTTCAGCTCATTTCCCCATCTTTTAATTGGGTTACACATTTTTTTTTCAAGTAAGCCGCTTGAGATTCCTATGCATTCTGATTATCAGTCCCTTGTCTGAGGCATATTTTACAAGAATATTCTCCCATTCTGAGAGTAGTCAATTCACACCTGTTACTGTGTCCTTTGTTGTGCAGAAACTTCTTAGTCTGCCATAGTCCCAACTGTATATTTCAGGAATTATAGCCTCTGCTTTGGGAGTCTTATTTAAGAAGTCTTTGCCTACCACAATGTCTCCCAGAGTTTCCCCAGTATTTTCCACCAGTAGTTTTATGCTTTGAGGTGTTAGGTTCAGATCTTTGATCCATTTTGAGTTGATTTTTGTTAATGGTGAAAGATGGGGATTCAGTTTCATCTTTCTGCAGGTGGATACTCAGTTTTTCTGGCATAATTTACTAAAGAGGTTTTCCTTTCTCAATGGATTGACTGGTATTTTTTGTCAAAAATCAGTAGGCTGTAAGCTTTGGGGGTTGTTTCTGGGGTCTCTATTCTATTCCATTGATCCACCTGTCTGTTTCTGTGCCAAACCATGCTGTTTTGATGATCACAACATTATAGTATATTTTGGGGTCAGAGAGTGATATACCACCCACCCACTCCACTCTTCTTGCACAAGATTGCTTTGGCAATACGAGGTCTTTTATGATTCCAGACAAATTCTATGGTTGTCTTTTCTAGATCTGTGAAGAATGTCTCTGGTATTTTGATTAGAATAGCATTAAATATTTGGATTAATTTGGGTAGAATTGCCATTTTGATTATATTAATTCTTCCAATCCAGGAATATGCAATGGCATTCCACTTTTTTATGTAATTTTCTGTATCATTTTTAAGATTTTAATAGTTTTCTTTGTAAGGGTCTTTGACTTCCTTCATTAAGTTTATCCCTAAATATCTTTTACATTTTGTGGCTATGGTAAAAGGGATTTCTTTATTCAGGTCTATTTTATTAAACTTGTTGTTGATATATAGACATGCTATAGATTTTTGGATGCTGATTTTGTATCCTGCAACTTTACTGTATTCATTTATTACTTCGTTAAGTTTTTTCGTGGAAACCTTTGGGTCTTCTAAGTATACCATCATGTCATCTATAAATAAAGATATTTTCAACTCTTCTTTGTCTATTTGAATGCCTTTTATATTTTTCCCTATTTTTTAGAGGTTTTTGCTATAGAGCATGTGTGCTCACCAGAAAGACAGAGAGAGACAGAGAGACAGAATGGGAGAAATCACTCCCCAGGAGAGATGACCACGCCACAATCCCTTCTCCTCCCATTGTGAATTTAAGCCACCAAGTCTGAAACTTTAACCACAGTCGGCTACATGGGAGTCCAACGACATAGTCATTATGCCAACTGCTGGTACCCTATTGTTCTCTTTTCTGATTGCATTAACTAAAACTTCCAGCACTATATTAAAAAGCAGTGGAGAAAGAAGGCAGCCTTGTGTAGTACCAGGTTTTAGAGGAAAGGTTTGAGCTTTCTCCCATTCAGAATAATGTTAGCTATAAGTTTTATATATATATATATATATATATATATATATATATATATATATATTTATATATATAACTTTTATTGTGTTGAGAAATGACCATTCTATACCAATCTTACTGAGAGTCTTAATCATGAAAGGATGTTGTGTTTTATCAAATGCTTTCTCTGCATCAATTGAAATGATAATATGATTTTTATCTTTATGTTAATATGCTGTATTAGATTTATGGTCTTGCATATATTGACCCACCCTTGCATCCCTGAAATAAAGCCTACCCGGTTGTGATGAATCATTTATGTTATATGTTGTTGGACATGATTTGCAAGTATCTTCTTGAGAATTTTTGCAACTATATCATCAGTGATATTGGTCTGTAGTTTTCCTTTTTTGTCATGTCTTTATCTATTTTGGGAATGAGGACGATGGTGGCTTCATGAAATGAATTGGGAAGGTTGACTTCTTTTTCAATCTTTAGAAATAATTTGAGTAGGACAGGGGTTAAGTCTTTCTTAAAGGTTTTGTAGAATTTAGAAACAGAGCCATCTGGACCTGCCCTTTTTTTTTTTTTTTTTTTTTTTTTTTTTTTGTCAGGAGGTTATTTATTACTGATTCAATTTCATGACTTGCTTTGGGTCAATTCAGGTTTTCTATGTTCTCCTGATTCAATCTTGGTAGATTATATGCATCCAGGAATTTGTCCATTTCCTTCATGTTCTCTTATTTGTTGGCATATAGTTGTTCATTGTATCCTCTAATGATATTTTGTATTTCTATTATGTCTATTGTAATGTTGCATGTTTCATCACATATTTATCAAGTGTCTTTCTTTCTTCTTTATCAGTATAGCCAGTGGTGTGTCAATCTCGTTAATCTTTTCAAAGAACCAGCTTTTGCTTTCATTTATTTTCTGTATGGTTCTATTATTTTCTATTTCATTTATTTCTGCCCGAATCTTTATTATTTCTTTCTGCTTGGCATTTTTTTGTTGTTGTTGTTTCTCCAATTCCCTGAGGCATGATGCTAGGTTATCTATTTTCCACCTTTCCATCTTTTTCTTATGTGCACCAATTGCTATGAATTTCCCTCTTATGACTAATTTGCCATGTCCCATAGATTATGAAAACTCATGTACTCATTATTATTTGTTTCCATAATTTTTTATCTCAGATTTAATTTCTTCAGTAGTTAAGTCATTCAGAAGTAGGTTGTTCAATTTCCATGTCTTTGTGTATTTTCAAGGTTGTTTCTTGAAATTAATATTGAGTTTAATTTGATCATGGTCAGAGAAGATGCTGGATATAGTTTCTATGCCTATGAATCTGTTAAGGCTTGATTTGTGTCCTATTGTATGGTCAATCTTTGCAAAGGATCCATACCAGGATGAGAAAAATGTGTATTTTTCGGTCTTAGGGTGGAATGTTCTATATATATTAATCAAGCCCATTTGATTTGTAGTATGATTTAGGTCCTGTATCTCTCTATTTTTTGTCTAGAAGATCTGTCTAAAGGAGATAATGGGGTGTTGAGATCCCCAACAATTATAGTGTTGCTCCTTGTCTTCCCTTTTTGCTTCAGCAATCATTCCTTCACATATTTTGGTGCTCCTATGTTGGATGCATAGATATTAATAAGTGTTATGTCTTCTTGCTGAATTAACCCATTTACTTGTATATAATGCCCTTCTTTGCCTGTTCTTACAGTCTTTGTCTTGATAGCTATTTTGTCTGAAATCAATATCACAATTCTAGCCTTTTTTAAATTTCCATTTGGATGGAATATCTTTTTCCAGCCCTTAACTTTTAGCCTATGTATGTCTTTATCCATAAGGTGCATTTCTTGTAGGCAATAGAAATGCTCAATATCAAAACCACAATGAGATACCACCTAACACCAGTCAAAATGACTAAAATTAAAAAAAAAAGTCCTGGCATAGGTGTAGTGAAAGGGGAACTCTCCTACACTGCTGATAGCGATGTAAATTGGTCTAGCCACTATGGAGAACAATATGGAGATTCCTCAAAGATCTTCAAATAGAACTACCATATGATCCAGCAAGCCCACTCCTTGGTCTCTACCCAAAGGACAGAAGAATCCTTAGTTGGAAAAGTGCTTTCACATGGGTGTTTATTTGGGTCTCATTCACAATTGCTAAGACATGAAACCAACCCAAATGCCCATGAACAGATGAATGAATTGAAAAAATGTGGCACATATACTGTATGGAATACTACTCAGCTACAAGAAACAACAAGACCCTCGCTTTTGACATAAAGTGGAAGAATATGGAAGATTTACTGCTGATTGAAGCAAGCTAGGCTATAAAGGAGAGACATTGTACGTCTCCACTGAATGTCTGCACTCTAGAACTGAAACTGAATGACTGGAGGTTATAGAAACACAGAAAATGGTTATAAGTATAAGATACAGTGAGGGAAGTGGGCAGATGAAGGAGGAAAGACTGGGGAGGGGCACTGGGAAGAGAAATGGAGGGGCAGGCCATTTGTGGGACAGAAAGATGGGTTAGTTTTTATTTTTTTCTTACATATGTAATTTATTCATTCATTAAACATTAATTGGATGCACTATATAATAAATATTGTACTATATCTTAAGGGGGACACAAACATACAGGACTGGTTTCCAATACCCTATTGAGTTCAAGGTCTAGTTAATCTTGACCTGAAGAGAAAGGACTGTCTAGGGGAGGTATAAACAGTGGTCAGCTCCCTACTCTTCCTAGGGGAAGTGTTGGCGTCCCTTGCTAGCCCAGAGTAGAGCTGACAAGAGAAAAGCTGATGAATAGAGACAGACAGGGAAGCTTCATAGTTCCTTAAAATGCAGTTTCATTGTTTTGCTTGACATGTCCCCTGGAAACGAGAAACATCTTCACTTAAATATCATTGTCTGAACACCTTCCAGAATAGAGTTATTTTGGGATTACCCACATAAAAGTAAGTGTTGGTATTATATCGAAGCTTGCGATTCTCTGGGGGAGAGGTGATACTGCTTTGATCTGTGTCCATGTTCCTTTTCTTTTTTTTTTTATTTCAATTATTACATTTAGTCATTGCCTCTCTTCACCGTGTACAACATGGTTCTTCCCAGCATGAATACAACGCACACTAGTCAAGACAATGACACCACCATGTACACTATCATCAACAGACAACCCCTCACCCTCGTGTCCATTAAGTGGGCTGCCCGCTCAGTGAATCCCTCCCTTCCAACCTCAACCACTCATTCCCATTACCTCTCTCATACTGTCTCCAGCATCCACAGTTTCCCTCCCTGCTATTTTACCCTCCAGTTCTTTCAGTTTTTTTTTTCTTCCCAATTATCAGCTCATAAAGTTTTTAACAATAGGGAGCATAGATTCTATTCAGGGTTGAATTAAGGGTGGGTTTCATGCAGTTCCGCAACTGTAGGAGAATCTCCATGGAACACAGTTTCAGGAAAGCGGTTCGTGAAGGCAGAGATGATTATCAGTTGATATACCACAGCATCCATCTTGTGGTTACTGGGAATGGTGTTGTGGGGATCTGCAGCGTGAGTCATCCTCGGGTATCTGGCTTCCTTAAGAATGGTAGAGTAGTTCTTGTTTTTCCCTGAGGTAATGCAGGGCTGGTGACCATCATCTTCTCACTGTCCATAGGCGGAGACAATCCTCCTATACAATATATTTCTCAATTGGTTCAAGACAGCCAAAGTTTCTTTCTGTTGTTTGTAGTTGCAAGTTCTTAATCCTTGTTTTCGGCTTCAGTTTGCCGCCTGTGGCCGGCAACCATGTGCAGGCGCAGGCCTGGCGGCCACGCGCAGACCCAGCAGTCATGCACAGGCACAGGCCCGGCAGCCACGTGCCAGCCCGGGGGCCACGTGCCAGCCCGGCGGCCATGCGCAGGCCCAGCGGCCACGCGCCGGCCCGGGGGCCACGCGCAGGCCCGGTGGCCATGCTCAGGCCCGGCGGCCACGCTCAGTCCCGGCGGCCACGTGCAAGCACAGGCCCGACGGCCACGCGCAGGCCCGGTGGCCACGCGCAGGCCCAGCGGCCACGTTCTGGCCCGGAGGCCAGGCGCAGACCTGGGGGCCAGGCTCAGGCCCGGTGGTCACGGGCAGGCCTGGGGGCCACGCACAAGCCCGGTGGTCACGCGCTAGGCCAGTGACCATGCGCAGGCCCGGCAGCTACGCGCAGGCACAGGCCCGGCGGCCATGCACAGGCACAGGCCCGGCGACCACACTCAGGCCCGGCAGCCACGCGCAGGCCTGGCGGCCACGCGCTGGTCCAGCAACCACGTGCATGCCCGGTGGCCAAGCATAGGTGCTGGCCCGGCGGCCACGCGCAGGCCCTGGGGTCACGTGCAGGCCCTGTGGCCACACTCAGGCCCGGCGGCCACGCATAGGCCCAGGGCCCACGCGCAGGCCCGGCAGCCCCGTGCTGGCCCGGCGACCACGCTCAGGCCCAGCTGCCACGCGCAGGCGCAGGCCTAGCGGCCACATGCAGGCCCAACAGCCACGCATAGGCCCGGCGGCCACACGCCGGCCCGGAGCGCACGACTGTGCGTGGGATCCAGCGCTACCCCCCCGCATGCCTGCCCGCCCCTAGAAAGGAAGGTCAGCGAGCTCGGCCGGTCTGCGCCACTGGTCCGTGTCGGCGCCGAGCGCGGGACATACCCAGCGCAGGCCCGGCAGGTCGCCACGCAGGACTGGCGGAGGCGGGGCCGGCCAGCCACCGCCAGAAAGATGGGTTATTGTATGTTGAGAATGATGTGTATAGTGTTCCCAGCTTGATTGGTGAGTAATGTATACATGCTGGAATATTCAGTTTGCAAACTAAGTGACATATGTGATTGAATGTACAAAAGAAGTTGAAATAAAATATATTAAAAAAAGAAAATGAGAAAATAAGTTCTAAATTAGGCAATGTTTCTTTGTTCTTCATTCAAATTATACTCTTTCCATCCCTTTTACCCTCTATGAATTTCAGGGTGTGCTGATGATACAAATTCCAAGGTGTGATTTTTAACTTCAAAAAGTTGGCGAAATAAAATGGAATTACAAGTTTCTGTTGGTGCAAAAATATTCCAAAATCTGTGCATGATTTTTTCATAATGTATATCTTCCATATACTTTATGAAGACCCTTGCATAGTATGACAAGTGACACTCACACATATATCAACACATTAATCCTTAAAAAAAATCAAATTTGGGCCATCAAGTGGCAGGAAGATTAAAGCATTGAATTCTCACATGATCAACCACTGTTCAAGTCCCAGACCTGGTTTCTTGAAAATCACACCAGGCATGTGTATGTGTATGCCCAAAATCCAAAGAGTGGAGGAGGAAGAGTTGCTGCATGGTCATCCTTTCTGGGAGTGGTTTCTCACTTTTCCTCTCTCTGTTTCTCTATGGAAAGTGCACACACTCCCTAAGAAAAAAAGAACTAAATTTTTTTTTTTTTTTTTAAGATTTAAATATGTCCAACCTGTACAATGTGTCCATAGAGCAGTAAAGCAGGGAGTGGCATTATTCATGAGTACACAATTTCATTTCTCTAATTTTTATAGTATCTGATATGACCATTTCCTCAGCCTCAGAAACTATTCTGTGAGGGACTTTAATTCCAATGATCTTTTATAAATTATCTTTTATGCCAATGTTTTAGTATTAATTAACAACTACTTTATTTCACCCAATGTGTTCTTGGTTAGGGAAAGGGAAAATGTCAGACTTCACAGTATGATATTAACAAAAGATATTATCATAATTATCTACTAATTAGGAAGAGTATCTGAAATTATGGGCTTTATTACAGCAAAGATGAATTCTCTATTAGAATATCTTATATATTTTATTATGCTAAAAGAATATCTTATTTTTCTCTGTCTAAAGATGTCTTTTTCCAATACTTCAACATTTGAGTTACCAGACTTCAGGAAGAGAAGAGGGAAATTTATTTTATCTTTAAGTTACTAACTCACTCACATTCATTCACTGCAGATCATTACAACATACAAAATGAACTTCCTCATCCAGAATACACTGTATATTGGCTCAAAGATATTACTATAACTATTATCTTCAACAGAAAATTTTCCTTTTGTGTTTCTTAAATGTTTTCTTCTTTCTTTTATCCCCTCAATTCCATCCTTCTCACCCTCCAACATTTTTCACCCTCTTCCCATACTGTCTCTGGTATTCACAGTTGCTCCACATACCTTTATACCATCCAACATATAAGTATCTGCCATACAGTGCAGACATTTGTTATATATTATGTGGGAACATACAATGCCTCTCTTTAACAGTCTGATTTGTTTCACTTACTAGTAAGTTTTCTGTATTTGTCCACTTTCTATGAAGTACTAGGGTCCCACCAATTTTTTGTGGCTGAGTAAAATTCCATAGTGTATGTGTGCCACATTTTTTCAATCCATTTGTTTGTTTATGGACGTTTGGGTTGGTTCCATGTCTTAGTAATTATTAACTATGCTGCAGTAAACATGGATGTGCAAGTATTTTTCAAACTGCATTTCTATCCTTTGGGTAGATACTCAGAAGTGGAATTCCTGAATCATATGGTAGTTCTATTTGTAAGACTTTCAGGAATTTCCATATTGTTCTTCACAGTGGCTGTACTAATTAACATTCTCACAAACAGTATAGGAGAGTTTCATTTTCACCACAGCCTCACCAGCACTTATCATTATTTATTTTTTAATCTTAACCATTCTGATTGGGTTAGGTGGTATCTCATTGTGCTCTTGATTTGCATCTCCCTTATGATAAGTGATGTTGAGCATTTATTCATATGCTTTTTGGCTGTTTATCTTCTGAAGAGAGTTGTATCTTCAGCTCATTTACCCATTTTTAATTGGGTTGATCTATTTTTTTTTCCTTTTTTTCTTTTTTTCTGGTGAGCTCCTTGAGTTCCCTGTATATCCCCATTATCAGGCCTGTATCTGAGGCATAATTTGCAAATATATTCTCCCATTCTAAGAGTTGTTGGTTCACTTTAATTACTGTTTCTTTTGCTGTTCAAACACTTTTTAAACCCATGAAATCCTACTTGTCTATTTTGGTATTATTGCCTGCGCTTTGAGGGTCTTATTTAAGAAGTCTTTGCCTACTCCAATGTCTCCAAGAGTTTCCCCAGTGTTCTCCACCAGTAGTTTTATAATTTGAGGTCTTAGGCTTAGATATTTGAACCATTTGGAGTTGATTTTTGTTAAGGGTGAGAGATAGGGATCGAATTTCATCTTTCTGCAGATTGATCCCCAGCTTTCCCAGCATCATTTGCTAAAGCAGCATTCCTTTTCTCACTGGATTGACTGGTACCATTTGTCAAAAATCAGTTGGTTATATGTTTTGGGTTTATTTCTGGGTTCTCCATTCTGTTCCATTGGTCCACAGGACTTTTTTCTTTTCTTTTCTTTCTTTCCTCTTTTTTTTTTTTTTCCAGTACCATGCTGTATTGATTATCAAAGCTTTGTAGTACATTATGAAGTCAGGGAGTGAAATACCTCCAACTCCACTTTTGGTGGATAGTATTGCTTTGGCAATATGGGGTCTTTTATGATTCCAGACAAATTCTATGATTGTTGTTTTTCTAAGTCTGTGAAGAAAGTCCCAGATAAATTGATTGTGACTGCATTAAATATGTAGATTAATTTTGGTAGAATTGACCTTTTGTTTTTATTAATTCTTCCAATCTAAAAACATGGGATGTCTTTCCACTTTTTCATGCCATTTTAAATTTCTTTTTCATAATTTTCCTTGTAGAGGTCTTTGACTTCTTTTCTTAGGTTTATTTCTAGGTACCTTATACTTTTTCTGGTTATTGTAAATGGAATTGGTTTCTTCAACTTTATCTTAATCTGTTTGTTGTTGGTGTGTAGAAAAGCTATAAATTTTGATATGTTGATATTGTATCCTGCCAGTTTACTGTATTCATTTATCATTTCCAGTTTTTTAATGGATTCTTTTGGATTTTCTATGTACATATGTCATTTAAAAATAGAGATAACTTCACTTCTACTTTCCGTATTTGAATACCTTTTATTTTTATTCTCTTGCTTGATTGCACTGGCAAGTACATCCAGTAATATATTGAAGAAGAGTGGAGAAAGTGGGCAGCCTTTACTTGTTCCAGTTTTTCATGGAAAAGGCATTAGCTTTTTTTTTATTCAACACAATGTTAGCTATGAGCTTACCATAGATGGCTTTTATTGGGTTTAGCAATGTCCCATATTAACATAAAGAAAGATAGAAGCCATATTATCATATCAATTGATCCTGAAAAGGCCCTTGGTAAAATACAATATCCTTTCGTGATTAAGACTCTCAGCAAAGTTTGCATAAAAGGGGTATTTCTAACTTACTACTTTCAAACAAGTGTTTGCAACCAGGTGATCTGTTTTCTAGGGCTGGGTTAGGGTCCAGAACTCAAACCATGGTCAGCACCTTAATCTGGACACAATCTGCTGACCTCTAATTGAATATTTTTATGGATTATGTGTAGATATATGTCTGAGTGTTGTTTCTCACACTATGAAAGGATCTTCATAAAGTTTAAAAAAGATGTTCATTAGGAAAAAAATCATTCATGGATTTCAAAATATTTTTGCACCAAAAGAAATTTATACTTTAATTCATTTTTTTTTCATCAACTATTTGAAGTCCTCTCATAGCTTACCCCTCTCATCCATTAATTCTTGGAAGATTTAAGAATGTATATATAGACAAATTCTAATTTTGACATTAGAAAGATGAACTCTGTCCTGATAGTCTTGTTTTGGATTGGTATTTTATGTACCTTTTGATGATTGGTAGAATATCTTTAGCATCATGTTTTGGCTATGAACATAAAATAAATGGGTGAATGAGGTGGCTTTCATGCTGATCTAGACCACTTAATTTCTCCCTATTCTGAACAAAGGCTTTTTTTTCTGTTATTTGTAGCTTAGTATAGTTTTCTCATGCAAGGAAATTTGAATAGGGGTTTAATACAAAAAAGGAATCAGTGATAAGCATATTGTATTCATTGACATTTCATTAACATATATTTAATAAACAATGATTCATCAGGGACATCTGTGGCTATAATTGTTGACACAGTAGTACTTAAAGATTCTATCCCTGACTATTCTTTTTCTAAATTAAGATTCACACTTTTGGGACCAGCAGATGGTGTGGTGGTTAAAGCACTGGACACTCCCACATGGCCGACCATGGTTCAAGTCCTGGACCTGGTGGCTTACTAACTCACTTTCTCTCTCTCTGGTCAAATGAAAATAAATGAATGAATAAATAAAATTAAAATAAAATAATTATTAAAAAAAGATTCACACTTTTTCTCTATCACATATTGGAATTTCAAAATATTTTGTAAATTTTACTTTAAATTAGTGATTTTGTAAGTGATTGGTTAGTAGTGAAGTGACGTGGAGAAAATATGGAAGAGAAAAGTGGAAGGTTAATTAGACTAGATAATGCTGCATATAGAATTAGGAGTTGGCCTACTTGGGCATGTGAGCTATATTTCTTTTAGTAAAGAACATTTGTATATTGAGACTATTTAGTAGATGACAAGTTAGCAATCATGAAAACAAAACACAATTTTATTTTTCTATTTTCAGCTTCATGGTAATAAGTTTTAAAATGATAGGCACTGCTGTCAATTTATCCTTTTATGTAAATATTAAGTGAGCTTTGGAATTACCAATTGCTCTTAATGGAGGGCCCACTAAGACTGTATACACAATAGACCCCTCTTTCAAAGCACTGAAAACCAGGTCTGTGACATTTTGAAATACACTCATATTAGCAGGTTTTATTTAAGTCCAGATTGAAGTGACTTTAATGACATATCTTAGGGTGACACTCACGTTCCAATGACATTCCAAGTGGTAAGTCTTTACCACAAATTGTCTCTTTGATTAATATTTTTGGCATTTAATTAATATTCAACTTATAGACAAAATTTGTGATGAACTAGAATCATATATAATGTAGAAGCAGAAAACGTCAAGATTTATACTCATTTGCTTCTTACTCCTTCCATAAAAGAACTTGAGGATCCAGCAGATGGTATGGTGGTTAAGTGTGCTGGACTTCCACATAGTCAATCACAGTTTGAGTCCAGGAACTTGTGGCTTGCTTGCTCACTCTCTCTCTCTCTCCTCTCTATGCACAAATTTATATATATATATACACACACACACATACATATATATATGTGTGTATATATATATGTATGTGTGTGTATATATATATATATATATATATATATATATATATTTAGATAAAATAATTCTTTAAAAAAAAAAAGAACAAAAAGCAATTTGAGTATCTAGAAAAGGTCATTATAGAAGGTAAACAAGTCCCAGAAGCAACTCAAAGCAACCTGAAATCTATCAGACACTTATTGAGATCCAAAAAGATTGGTGACTAAAGTCTGAAATTCTAACTATTAAAGTAAAATCTCTCTTGGACAATGATTTTTTTTTTTTTTGGAGAGATTTTCTCTATAGGGTGCGTGCACTCGCCAGACAGACAGAGAGAGACATAGAGACAGAAAGCAAGAAATCACCCCCCAGGGGGGATGGTCATGCCGCAATCCCTTCTCCTCCATTCTCCTCTCGGGATCTTGGGCATGCACGCACATGCGCCCGGTGTGAGTTTTAAGCCACCGGGTCTGGGACATGAACCGCGGTCGACTACGTGGGAGTCCAGCGACATAGCCATTACGCTAACTGCTGGGTCCCTTGGACAATGATATTTTAATTTATTTTCTCTATTTTTTTCTTTTCACAAAATGTTGATCTGACACCACCAAATTATTTATAAAATGTTTAACTCAATCAGTCATTCATACCATGGGGAAGAGCCAGAGCCATTCTTAGAGATTTTCTTTTCTGTTTTTAAATTACATTTTTTATTTTATTTTACTTTATTTTATACATTCAATAACATTATTTAGCTTACAAAGTGAATAGTTCAACATGTGGACATTTCTCCCTAGTCCAGTTGATAAAACTATAAAATATCTTTAACAGATAATACCACATTTCCTTTTTTCATTAATGCTTTGCCTCTCTATTTTTGTTTTAAATGTCATTCCTCAGACTCTACTTTTTTGCACACACTATATCTGGTATTTACATCCATTTACTGTGTTTCTATATCGTTTAGTCAATCAGTTTCAGTCATAGAGTGAGGACACGGTATATATTAAGTGAGGACATAAAATGTCTCTCCTTCAAAGACTGGATTGCTTCACTCAGCAGTAAATCCTCCATTTCTTCCACTTCCTGTCAAAAGCCAGGATTTTGATTTTTTTTTTTATGGCTGAATAGTATTCCATAGAGGATATTGTGGTAATCAAAAAAGCATGGTATTGGCACAGAAACAGACATGTGGACCAATGGAACAGAATAGTTGTCCCCAGAAATAAATTCCCAAACATACAGTCAACTGATTTTTGACAAGGGGTACCAGTCAATCCAGTGAGAAAAGGAAAACCTCTTCAGCAAATGGTGCTGGAAAAACTGAATTTCCACCTGTAGAAAGATCAATCTGAACCCCTACCTCTCACCCTTGACAAAAATCTACTCAAGGTGGATCAAAGATCTAAATCTAAGACCTCAAACTAAAAAACTGCTCCTGGAAAACACTGGGGAAACTCTGGAAGACATTGGGATAGGAAAAGGCTTCTTAAATAAGACCCCCAAAGCACAGTCGATAATCCCCAAAATAGACAAATGAAATTACATCAGACTAAGAAGTTTCTGCATGGCAAAAGACACAGTAATTAGTGTGAATTGACAGCCCCCAGAATGGGAAAACATTTTTGTAAACTATGCATCAGGTAAAGGACTGATAACCAGAATACACAAGGAACTCAAGCAGCTGTTCAAAAAAAAAGATGATCAAACCTATTAAAGCATGAGATAATGATTTGAACAATCTTAGAGATTTTCTTATTCTTCACCTTATTTAGATTAGTTATAATTTAAAATTCATATGCTTTTTCAAAAAACTTATTAATTGCAAAATTTTTTACAAAAACATGTGATAAAATATAGTATTTCTTGGGACCAGCTGTTGGTGTAATGGCTGTGTCGCTGAACTCCCATGTAGTGGACCGTGGTTTGAGTCCTGGACCCAGTAGCTTAAACTCACATCAGGAGTGTTTGCATGCCCAAGATCCTGAGAGGAGAATGGAGGAGAAAGGATTGCAGAGTGGCCATTCCCCCTGGGGGGCGTGATTTCTCACTTTGTGTCTTTTTGTCTCTCTCTGTCTTTCTGGCGAGCGCACACATCCTATAGCAAAAACCTCTCAAAAAATACATATATATATATATATATATATATATATATATATATATATAATGTTTCCTAGTTGAAACCAGTCTATAATCAATATGTCAGTCCTTTAGTGTGCTTACTTCTCTTGATGCATATACGCATATACAAACACACACACACACACACACACACACACATATATATATACATATATATTTATTGACAGATGGCGTGAGTGCTCATTGGAGAGAGAAGTAGTCACACTGCAATCCTGTTTTACTCCATTTCTCCATTCTTTCAAGATTTCAGGCATGCAAAAACATGTGCCTGTCATGTTTTCCAAGCCTATGGGCAGGCATTCAAACCATCGATGGACATGTGCATCCAGTTCCCTATGTACAATCCTTAACCATTGCACTATGGATGTGTCCCAAAATGTTTATTTTTCAGACCCATGTTTCTGTAGTGGCAGAACTGTTTGAAGAATATAGTTAGAAAATGAGAGGGTTATGAGTTTATTTTGGTCATAGCTGTTGCCATGCTTCAAGCAAGGGGTTGAGTTGGATAAAAAATTAGGTTGAACCTAGACACTAAGACTCTCACTTAATAGAGATATGAACTGTGGACCAATTATGGTGGTGCACGCAGTACAGTGTAGCTGCATGATTCTGGAGCCATACATGAAGGACTAGGATTTGGTTCCTGGGCCAAATTGAACATGTAAATTTTACACATGGGGATGCCTGTGATCTTTGTTGGCTGGAAAGCTTAAGGGGATCATAGTGTGATGATAACCTGTCAAGGATGTCTGTCTCTCTCTCTCTTAGAAAGAGAAATAAACTTTAACAAAATGGAATCAAGCTATATATATTTTAAGTATAAAATAGTTCAATAAATAATAGCTAATATTAGTGGATTAAGGACACAGTTATTCTAATCAATAATCTCAATTTCCATGCACAAACTTATGTTGAAAACAATGATTCTGAGTTCTCATTAATAATCTTATTATCAAAAAGAGGGGTTCTAGACCAAACTTACTGAGGCAGAGAGGAAAGTTGAGTGTATAATAAAATAGGATTGAAGCATAAAGATATTTCCTTTGGCTTTCTCTTTTTTTTTCTCTCTCTTTCTTTAAAACTTGCAATAGGGTGCATGTGCTTGTGGGAGAGAGAGAGAGAGGGCACACTCTCAAGGTGGGAAGAGTGAGGGAGTGGAGAAGTGCCATGGCATGATCCCTTCTCCATTCTCCTCAGAATTCTGGGCATGCATGCCCATGCTCCTGGCATGTCTCTGAAGTTGGCAGATCCAGGACTTGAGCCTCACATTTGGCTATGTGGCATCCAGCTACCTCAAGCACTATGTCATAGGCTAGCACATTTGACTCTCACTTAATAAATCATATGTAATTTCCATTTTGTGTCAACAATTTTTATAATATATACTATTCAAAATTTATTTTAAATTATTTATTTTCTGAGAAAGAGAGACACCCTTGACAGAATTTTATGACATGATCCTCCCTCTAGCCTTTCAGACAGGATCATGGGCAAGCCCATAGTCACACCTGTCATGTTAGGGTAGACCTGGTACATGAATCCAAGCCTTTCCATATGGTCTCCAGCATGGTGCAGCAGTAGCCCTATGGCCTGCAACACCAAAACTAAGCTTAAGATGCATACTATTTATTGTTTCCTTTGTTGTGGATGAGCATTTACCTTGATGTAATCCCACTTTTCTATATTTGATGTTGTCTGTGATTTAGTGGTATTATTTAAGAAGTCTTTGCCTAATCCAGTATTATAAAGTGTTTCCATTTGCTGTCTTTTTTATTTTAAAATGTATTTTATACAAAGACTGTATATCACCCCAGCTTGTAAAATAAATTTTCTTAGCATGAATACAATGCATATCAGTCCAGTTGAATATATTATCATTTACATTATCATGAACAGACAATCCTTTTTGCTTTCTTCAAGTAGTTTTATGGTTTATGCTTAAGTCTTAATCTATTTTGAGTTTGCTTGTTTTTGTTTTGTTTTGTTTTGTTTGTTTTCCTCATAGTGAGGTGTCCAGCTTTAGTCTTCTGCACATGGATATCCAATTTTTCCAGCACCATTTATTTATAAAATTGCCCTTTTCAAACTGAATTGTTTTGGAATTTTTGTCAAAATTCAAATGATTATATGTTGGTTCCTGAAAATCTAAAAATATGGAGACCAGCAGGTGGTGGTGTGGTTAAGGTGCTGGGCTCCCACATGGCTGACTGTGGTTCAGGTTCCATATCTGGTGGCTTTCTTTCTCACAATTATTCTTTCTGTCTCTTTTTGGTCAAATTAAAATAATAATAACAATAATAAATAAAATAATTCCTAAAAAAGAATCTAAAAATAGAACTGCCATTTGACTCAGTAATCCCGCTATTGGATACACAATAAAAGGATAGGAAATAAATCTATCTGAGAGACATTCAAACATTCAAGTTTATTGCAGCATTATTCACTATAGGTATGGAATGAAATCAACCCAAGTTACTAGAAATTGATGAATGGGTAAGGAAAATGTGGCATATATTTATGCAATGGAATACTACACAGACATAAAGAACAAAGAATACCTGTTGTCTGATACAAGAATGGATGAGCTTAGAAAATAGAATGCTGTTTTTTTTTCTTTTCCTCATTTTTCTCTTTTTTCTACTTTTTTATTTTAATTTTTTATATACATTCAATCATATTATTTAGCTTACAAAGTGAACATTTCAATATGTGAACATTTCTTCCCAGTCCAGTTGATCAGAATATCTTCTACCAATAACACCACACCTCCCCATCCTGTCAATGCTCTGTCTCTGTATCCCTCCTCCAAATGTCCTTCCTTATGTCCCTTTTCTCCACACACTCCACTTCTGGCACTAACCCCCATCTCTTGTGTTTGAACAACCTTAGGTCAATCAGTTTTCAGTTATAGAGTGCAGACACTCAGTATATATTAAGTGGGGACATACAGTGTCTCTCCTTCATAACCTGGCTTGCTTCACTCAGCAGTAAATCTTCCATATTCTTCCACTTTATGTCAAAAGCCAGGTTTTTTTTTTTTTTAAATGGCTGAATAGTATTCCATAGAGTATATGTGCCACAGTTTCTCAATCCATTCATCCGTACGGGGGCATTTGGGTTGATTCCATGTCTTAGCAATCGTGAATAGTGCCACAATAAACATTGATGTACAAGCACTTTTCCAATGAAGAATTCTTCTGTCCTTTGGGTAGATACCGAGGAGTGGGATTGCTGGGTCATATGGTAGATCTATTTGTAGATTATTGAGGAATCTCCAAGTTGTTCTCCACAGTGGCTGGACCAATTTACATTCCCACCAGCAGTATAAAAAAGTTCCCCTTTCACCACACCCCCGCCAACACTTACCATTTTTTGTTTATTTAATCTTAGACATTCTGACTGGGGTTAGGTGGTATCTCAATGTTGTTTTGATCTGCATTTCCCTTACGATGAGGGATGTGGAGCATCTTTTCATATGTCTTTTGGTTATTCATATGTCATCTTTAGAGAGTGTTTTTTTCATCTCCTTCTCCCATCTTTAAATAGGATTGATCATCTTTTTTCCAAACAGCTTCTTTAGTTCCTTGTGTATTCTGGTTGTCAATACCTTATCTGATGCAAAATTTACAAAAATATTTTCCCATTCTGAGGGCTGTCGATTCACACTAATTACTGTGTCTTTTGCCGTTCAGAAACTTCTTAGTCTGATGTAATCCCACTTGTCTAGAATAAATTGACCATGTAAAATAAATGTTATATGTCACTGTTTAATTCTGAGTGCCCTCAGTCATTAGTGGAAATTAAAGGACTCAAAACCATAGAAGATATTAGAAGCTTCATGGTGAGGAGGGGACTTCAGAAAAAAATTATTAACGGGCACAAGATTACATTTGCGTTGGACTAGGTTATAGAATAGTATATCATAACAGAGTACAAAAGTAATTGACAATGTGATGCATACTTCAAAAAACCTCAGTAGAATGAATGAACACAACATATTGTGATATTAAATGTTGAAGATGGTGAATATGTTTATATACTTGATGTGATCATTACACACTGTACATATGCTTTAAAAAAACCACACTGGATCCTACAACAATGTACAATTATTATATAAAAATAAAAAATTACTGGATGTGTAATATATTTATACTATTTTTATTTTTATTTATTGTTTATAGGAAAAGCTAAGCAGAAGCAGACAAGGTTATATCTATATTTTAAAGGCATCAATTCTTAAATGAGTTAAAACTTTACAATTATCTCATAAATGGACTTAGAGGAAAAGATCTTAAAATATTATGAGGAGCCAGTCATTATAATCTAGTCCTGGTGGTGGGTTCAAAGGAATGATGAACCTATAAGTGTCTATTTGGGAACAGATCAACAATGTAAATAAATGATCTTCTCTTTTCTTTCTTCCCTAAAACTCATATTAAGGTACTTGTCAAATTATATCAAATTCCACAAACTACAAATTAGGAACAATCAGTTGAAAGAAAAAGATGGAGAGACTTTTAAATTCTCTTGGAAGAAAGAGACAATGAGTTAAGACTGTGAACAATGTCATCTCAGTGACCTTTATTTATTCTTTGTAGCTAATGGAACAAGAGTTGGCCTGTTCTGTTATCAAAATCATACTTGGTCTTATAGAGAGTTCATTAATCCCTAAGGCTTATTTTTAATCTTCCTTGTAATGTTCTTGAATTTAAGTATTGCTCTAGGATCACATTAATTTCCCAATTAATTTTCTTAGTTCTTTAGGAACTTAATGATGTTATAATAGGAAGATGTTCAACAATAGGACAATTTTCATCAAGGGATAACTTTCATTCATTCTGTCTTAATAATGATAGGCTAACTACCTTAACAGACAATCCCTAAATTCAGTGATTTAATTTAATGCGTCTTTTTTTTTTTTGAGAGAGGTTTTTGTTATAGTGCATGTGTGCTCACCAGAGAAACAGAGAGAGATAGAGAGATAGAAGATGAAAAATAACCCCCAAGTAGGTGTGGCCCTGTCACAATCCCCTCTTGTCTGTTCTCCTCTTGGGATTTTGGGCATGCATGTACATGTGTCCAGCATGAGTTTTTTTTTTAATTTTTTTATTATTATCATAATCTTCTTTATATTACATTGGAATACATATAATTTTACAGTGTATTACATTGCTTTTTCAAAAGGGAATGCCATCCAGCATGAGTTTTTTAAGCTGTTGTTTCCAGGACTCAGACCATGGTCTACTACATGGGAGTCCAACGACATAAGCACTATGCCATCTGCTGGTCCTGAACTCAATACATCTTTAATGTTCATGTTATGTGCTCATCTGAATCAGTAAGTTGGGTGGAGTCTCAATCCAGCATATACTAATTCAGGATCCATAGTCTTTCAACTTCTGACTCCACTCTCCTCTAGATTTGAAGAGTCTTCTCAATCAGCTGGTGGGTGATGATAAAGAAACAACATGAAGTATTAATTGAGAGGTTTTTACTAGTCAATTCTGTAACTGGCATACAACACTTCCATCCACATTTTGTTGCCAAGGTCTCAGTCACATAGTTGTGCTTGTCCTCAAGTGAAACCAGAAAACGTCCTCAAGGGAAACCAGAACTAGCCGTGTGTTCAGGTTCAGAGAGAAGCGTCACGTAAGCTATCATTTAAGTTCTGTTACCCTCACTTCTTCAGGAGAAATAAATTCTCTCCTAAGACTCTTGCAACACAGAGTACCACACCTTGTTATACAGAATTGTGTGTTTTTCATTTGTATTATCTTTTAGAAAGGAAAGGTTACAGTGTAATTTATTGAACAAGTTAAGATACTTTTGTTAAAGGGTGTGCTATTAATTATGCTGAGTGGGACCAGAAGTTGGTGTAACGGCTATGTTGCTGGATTCCCATGTAGTTGACCGCGGTTTGAGTCTTGTACTCGGTGGTTTAAACTCATGCCAGGCGTGTGTGCGTGCGTGTCCAAGATCCCAAGAGGAGAATGGAGGAGAAGGAATTGAGGCATGTCTATCCCCCCAGGGGGTGAGTTCTTGCTTTGTGTCTCTGTGTCTTTCTGGAGAGTGCACACACCCTATAGCCAAATCCTTTCAAAAAAAAAAAAAGTAATTATGCTGAGTAATTTGCATAAATAAGTACTGTATTGGGCAAACTTGGACATAAATCAGTCCTACATATGAGAGAATCTTCAATTTCATGGAAAATGAATATTATTTAAAAATTCCCACTTTTTTGTGCAAAAATAAATCTGTGCTTTTATTTTATTTTTCCACAAACTTTTAGAAGTCCTCCTCATATAGATCATAATTGTCTTCATAGCTAGGACAATAGATATTTATATATCTTATGTGGTATAGTGTACAGTGTTGAGCATTTGGTTGATCAATGAACACCTAAAGGTTTGAAAGTACTCAATGGAATGAAGTCTTGAAATAAATTTTCTTTTTAAATAACAAACATAGCCATGAACTTTTAAAAGTTTATTTATTTTATTAGAGTGAGAGACAGAGAGAAAGAAAGACAAGCACCCTCAACAGAACCTCATGCTGATATTCCTCATCAACCTTCCCAGTCAGTATGGATTATAGGTTCCCATGCCTGGTGTGTACAAGCCAACAATGGTTCAAACCCACCATCTTCCATACAGATGCAGCGTTGCTTGAATAGTGCATTACTTCTATGCCACTGAGGTAGCCCTAAAATTCTGTTTTATTTGGGGATGAATTTCCATCATTTATGTGTGTGGGGGTTGGTATGTGTGTTAGACTTGCAAAAAGTCACTTTGTGAGAATAAAGTAGTCACTTGCAAAAAAATCCATTTATTTGTAAGAGAATTGTCATTTAGTCATTTAATACCAGCTAGGATCTGCTTGAGCAACTCTATTTATCATGGTTAGTGGCTACTTAAAAGTATTAAGTTTTACACAAAATCACTGTGGTGTATATCATTGGGTAAGAAAACCTGAACTTATATAATGTTACTCTATATGTTTCATAGAGGTATATTTTCTGCTTTAGTATTGTCATAACTAAATGAGGCATGAATTGATATTCTATCTTCAGATTTTGAGATTAAGAAGGACAAGTAAGAGCATGTTCAGTAGAGAATGATTAAGATACAATAAGGATGAAAAACTTTGAGATACAAAAAGTTAGTTGTGAAAAGTGGAATACTTGGACTGGAAAAAATTAAGCAAAGAATGATCAGGATAAGTATATAGTCAAAAGTTTAAAAGGGAGAAATGGCTAGGTGTCTTTCCAAGGTAGAACCATGAATAGTGGATAGAAGATATAAGGAGAAAGATTTTCAACTGTATATAAAGGAAGAAAGAGGCACAGCTAACAGAAGGTTGAATTGTCTCAGGAGGGAGAAAGTTCATGTATAAATTGGGCAATTAATAGGAGATAACAAGGTTTCAAACATTGTATTGGCAGAGCAAATTCAAATAAAATATATTTAGAATTAATTCTAAATTGATAGGACATTAATTGATTCTTTGATTATAATGATATAGGCATAGTTCAAATGCCACATCTAATTCTTCACACTTTCATTGAGTGTATTAACTCAGAGTTTCTGCTTAGACAAGCCACTGACACTCTTTTACATGTTTCTAAAATCCTCCAAGGTCCATTTGTTTTACTTTGATTACTTTTTCATGCAACCTTTCATGTTCATTTTCAACGTAGGCATGACTTGATATGATATTCAGATAAATTAATATGAATCTTGGGAAATATTACATGCTCAGATGAATGCAGTCCCTTCTTGAGAAAACTTGCTTATTCTTTCATGCCACACACCAAACACAGCCATATCTCATGAATACACATTAGCTGACATGAAAATAAAACCATTGCTTTAAGCTGGTACTTCTGTATACATAAAGGATGGAAAACCTATCAAACTGTATAAAAGAGCCACTGATATAACAGCATTACTCACTGAAGTGAGTTTCATCATATGATGACTCATATAAGGAAGATAATGTTTTCTTTTATTTATTTTATTTTTTTGAGAGGTTTTTGCTATAGGTCACGTGCGCTCACCAGAAAGACAGTGAGACAGAGAGATAGAAAGCAAGAAATCAGCCCCCAGGGGAGATAGCCATGCCGCAATCCCTTCTCCTCCATTCTTCTCAAGATCTTGGGCACACACACACACACACACACACACACACACACGTTTAAGCCGCCAGGTCCAGGACTCGAACCACATTTGACTACGTGGGAGTCCAGTGACATAGCCATTACGCTAACTGCTGGTACCAGGAAGATAATGTTTTATTAAGTTAAAGATGCTGCTTATCATATTATATGCATGTCTCTCAAGTAAAGAACAATATTTAGTGAAGAAAAGAAAAATTATCTTTTCGGTCTCATTAATAATAAATTTTCATTTCAGCTCACAGCACAGCATTCCAATTCCAGAGATTCATTGAAAGAGATATGCTATAAACTGAACTTGATACATCTTTTGCATCTAAAATGAATGTGTGCTGGATACATTGGAAACTTCCATTTCAAAGACTATTTCAAAAACTCCCAAGACATCAGCAAAGAATTAAAAATGGGCCATGGACAGATTGATTAGACTATGTCTTTTTATAAAACTTTATTGGATGAGCCTAATATCAACCCCATTTTAAAGCAATGACCAGTTCTTGAAAAAATAGTGCTATAAAACAAGTTGTTTGTATCATTTCTCTCACATCCTCTTTCATTAGCTCTTTCCTTAGAAACTTTCCTCTTTCACTCTTGCTACCTCAATGTCTCCAAGAGATTATCTTGTGATTTCCACTAGTAGCTTTGTAGTTTGAGGTCTTATTTTTAGATCCTTGATCCATTTTGAGTTAATTTTTGTTAATGGTGAATGATAGGGGCCTAATTTCATTTTTCTGCAGGTGGGTATCCAGTTTTTGCAGCACCATTTGCCAAAGAGATTTTCTTTTCCCCACTAGATTGTCTTGTACCCTTTGTTGAAGATTAGTTGACTGTACATTTTGGGATTTACTTATTTATTTATTTATTTATTTATGGTTCGCAATTCTGTTCCATTGGTCTACCTGCCATTTTTGTGCCAATACCACGTGGTTTTGATAATCACAGCTTTGTAATATATTGAGGAAGTGAGATACCTCCTACTTTATTCTTTTTTTGCACAGTATTGCTTTAACAATATGAGGCCTTTTATAATTGCACACAAATTTTATGATTTTTTTCTATTACAATTCTGTGAGGAATATCTTTGGTAGTTTGATCAAAATTTCATTGAATTTGTAGATTAATTGGGTAGAATTGGCGATTTGATTAAATTATTTCTCCAATCCAGGAACATGGGATTTTTTTTGCAATTTTTTGTGTCTTTTTCAATTTTTTTCTTTTTTTTTTTTGACTTTTCATGCAACCACATCTTTTAATATAGTATACATGAAAAAACTTTTAGTTATACCCAAGCCTATGTCTCCTGAGGTATTTAAAAGCAGTATTGTAACTGAACCATAAGAGAACCAAAGTGACTCTGTATTGATTGTACTCAGTCTTGGAGTCCATCTTAATAGATTAAACCTTAGGCAAATCAGTCTTTAACTTCTTTTTTTTTTTTTTTCCTCCGATGTCATGTTATTTATTTATTTATTTATTTTTCAATTTATTTATTTGCATTCATTCACTGAACATCATTACAGCATACAAAATGAGATTTTCCATCCAAAGTACATTATATATTGTCTCAATCAAGCACATCAACAAACATGTTATTGTCAGCAAATGATCTTCCATTTCTTGTCTTCTGTATGTTTTGCTTTTTTTCCCCCCCATCCTTGATTCCCTATCTCCTACCCTCTCCCATCTCCCACTCTCCTCCCACACTGTCTCTGGTATCTATGTTTGCTTTCTATACTGTTTCCTCCTCACATTTTATTGTATCGCCAAAGACCCTAATCAATCCAAATACCCTCATAGCAAACACAGGTGATACACACATTTCCATGAACACAAGTCTTACTTTACGCATCCTATAAAGTAGCACCTAGCTGGGGCTACATATCCTACTGCAGTCATTGAATAGATATATATTTTTTTCTGAAACCTTTTTCTTTTTGTAACTCAATTTACATTCCTTCCCTAAGCTTCATCACAGCATGCAAAATGCAATCTCCCATCCAGTACACACTGCATAGTGACACAATCATGCACATTACAAAAAATTTTCCATTACTAGTTCCTAGAATTACTTCCACCCCTCTTTCTGACCCTCTGTCCCTTCCCACCCTCCTCTCACACCACCTCCGGTGTCTACAATTGTCCTTCATTCCCTTCCCACCCACGTTGCATTGATCACACAATTTCCTACATAATCTAACTACTTTCAATGGTGAGTTCACTCATTACTACTAAGAAAACCAGTTTTAACTTAACTCAAAGAAGTGCCAAGGAACTTTGCTTAAAGCCAGGAAACAAGTTAGGATTCTGTTCACATGGTAGGTGCATGAACCTATCAGTCTCATGTACTTTTATCTTCTGTTCTGGTTCAACTTTCCTGATTAAATTCTGGGATATAATATTCAACTCCAGACTTGTCCCTATGATTAAGTTGGCCACTTTCATAG
Organism: Tupaia tana; assembly: GCA_026018925.1. Classification (NCBI taxonomy): domain Eukaryota; kingdom Metazoa; phylum Chordata; class Mammalia; order Scandentia; family Tupaiidae; genus Tupaia; species Tupaia tana. The sequence continues at coordinate 77,971,956 of JAKSZU010000009.1, read as the reverse complement.
TTTTTGGACTCTTATTTCCATGTGTCTGTGTTTAATTTTCTTGATACAGCACACCCTTGAGAACTTCTTGGAGATCTGGTCTGGTGCTGGTAAATTCTTTCAGGTTTTGTTTATCTGAGAATGTTCTTGTCTTTTCTTCCCACCTGAAAGATAATCTTGCCGGGTACAGTATTCTTGGCTGAAATTGCTTCTCTCGTAACACTTTGAATATATTTTCCCATTCTCTCCTCGCTCACATTGTTTCCGATGAGAGATCTGCTGTTAGCCTGATGGGATGTCCTTTGTAGATAACTTGATGTTTCTCTCTTTCCAATCTTAGTATCTTGTCTTTGTCTGCGGTTTTGGTCAACCTGGCTATAATGTGTCTTGGAGAAGATCTTCTTGGGTTGATTTTATTTGGGGTCCTTTGTATTTCCTGGGACTGGATCTTCGAATGCCTCTCTAGGTTTGGAAAGTTTTCTTGCAGGATTTCATGGAATACATTATCAATGCCTTTATGGGTCTCTTCACCTTCTGGAATGCCAATTATCTGGATATTTGGACGTTTGATGGTATCCAGTACTTCTCGCATATCATTCTCAAATTTTTGGGCCATTTTCTCACTCTTCGTGGTGGATTTTTCTAAGCCAGCCATTTTCTCTTCTACATCTGAGATTCTATTTTCTGAATGATCTAGGCTGCTTTTAATAGTTTCAAGGGAGATTTTGACTTCTTGTATTATAGACTTCATCTCTAGCAGTTCCGTTTGAGTCTTTTGTAAAGTGTGTAATTCCTCTTTTAGATCTTGCAAGAATTTCCTCATCTCCTGGAACTCGTCAACTTCTTTCTCCTTTCTCTTTAGCAGTTCATTATCTCTCTTTTCTTCCATCTCTGTTAGCTTCGACATTATGAATGCTCTAAATTCCTTATCAGACATTTCCATGACCTTCACCGAACTGCTTGTGGATGAAGGAGAGTAACTCTTTTCCATTGGAGGAGAGGCATTCTCTCGCTTTCCCATATTTCTCATGATCCGATGGTGATTTCTTGTCATCTGATGGATGGTGTGTTTCTTTCAAACTCTTGGAGTTAAGCCTCAATGTTCAGGAGCGAGCAGACAGAGGTGTTCTAGAATCTGTTTGCTGTTCTGTTGTGATCGCACACTAGCTTTGCTTGCTGGAGGTTGAATTATGAGTAGAAAATCTTCATTTCTCCTGTCCCCTGAAATATCTAGTTCCCAGTAGCCATGCAGAATCCTCTGAAGGAAGGGCTCAATTCTCCTGCCACACTAGCTTTGCTTGCTGGAGGCTGAATTATGAGTAGAAAATCTTCATTTCTCCTGTCCCCTGAAATATCTAGTTCCCAGTAGCCATGCGGAATCCTCTTTTTCAATTTTTTAAGTATTGATGTCACAGGGAGATGTGGTATTGTCTGTTGAGGCTGTTTTGTGGTTTTGTCAACTGTGTTGGGGAGAGATGTTCACCTGTTGAAATATCCATTTTGTAAGACAAATAATAATGTGATTGAATGTATAAAAGAAAATGAAATGAAAAATAAATAAAATTAATTAAAAAAAATTTTTTTATAGTTTTCCTTGTAGAGGACTTTTACTTCTTTGGTTAGGTTTATTACTACTATATCATTGTTTTTATGGGTATTTTAAATGGGATTGCTTTCTTCAGTTCTAAGTTTGTTCATCATTTGTGCATAAAATGTAATATATTTTTGTATGTTGATTTTTATCCTGCCAATTTATTATACTCATTTATTATTTTAAGAAGTTTTTTGTGGATTATTTTAGATTTTTTATGTATATTATCTTATCATCTGAAAATAGAGATAATTTCACTTCTTCTGTTCCTATTTGAATCCCTTTTATTTGACTCTCTTTTATTTGACTTGCATTGGTTAGGACTTCCAGTACTTTGTTGAAAATGAGTGTAGAAAGTGGACAGCCTAGTCTTGTTCCAGTTTTTGAAGAAAAAGCTTTCACCTTTCCCCAATTAAGTAAGATGTTAGCCATGGTATGTCATAAACAGCTTTTACTGTGTTGAGGAATATCTCTTCTTTAACAATTTTTCTGAGTTTTAATCATGAAGAAATGTTACATTTTATTGAATGCTTTTTCTGAATTGATTGACATGACCATATGGTTTTTATATTTCCTCCAGTTAATGTTATATATTACACTCATGTTTTTGTTATGTCTTTGTCTGTTTTGGAGGACCTGTATGATGGAGGCTTCCTTGAATGAATTGGGGAGGGTTCATTCCTTTGTATCTTTACAAATAGTTTGAAAAGAATGAGGGTTAATTTTTCTTTAAAACTTTTGTAAAATTAGAGAATGAAGTATCGAGATATGGGATATTGATTATTTGGGGACTATTTATTACTGATTTCATCTCATTACTTGTTACCGGTGTGTTCATGCTGTCTACTTCTTTTTGGTTCAATCTTGGTGAGTTATATGTGTCAAGAAATTTTTCCATCTCCTTTAGATTTTCTTGTTTATTTGCTTATAATTGTCCACAGTATTCTCTCTCTTTTTTTTTGGTATTTCTGTAATGTCCATTGTAATATCTCCTGTTTTGTTGCAGATTTGATTTATCTGGTTCCTTTCTCTCTTCATAAATAATCTAGCTAATAGTGTGTTAATTTTGTTTATTTTGTTAAAGAACATTGAAAAGATATTGAATGATGAAGTGGGGAGATTAATGTTTCTGTATTGACTGATATGCATGGCATTTCATTTTGAAAAAGCAATGTAATACACTGTAAAGTTATATGCAATCCAATGTAATATAAACAAGATTATGATGATAATAAAAAAATAAATTAAAAAAGAACCAGATTTGCTTTCATTATCTGTATAATTCTTTTATTATCTATTTCATTTATCTCTGACCAAATCATTAGTTATGTCCTTTCTCCTGATTTTTTTGTTGTTGTTGCTTTATTAGTTCCCTGAGATGTGTCATTAGGTTGTTCATTTGTCACTTTTCTGTTTTTCTCTTGTGGGCACTAATTATAATGAAATTTTCTCATATGTCTGCTTTTGCTGTGTCCAAAAGGTTATGAAAACTTGTTTATTATTATAATTGATTTCATTGGATCTTTCAACTTCAGTCTTAATTTCTTCAATGCTTATGAAGTCATTCAGGAGTATATTGCTTAATTTCCATATGTCTGTGTATCTTCAAGGGTTCTTTCTGAAGCTGATTTGAAGTTTGATTCCATTGTGGTCAGAAAAGATGCTGGATATAGTTTCTATACATTTGAATTTGTAAAGCCCTCTTTTGTGATTGATCTTGAAGAACCCCATGTGGGGGTGAGAAAAATGTGTATTTTTTGTAACATTTGGTTGAAATGTTCTATACATTACAGTATTCTTGGTAGAAATTATTTTTCTTTTAATGTTTTAAATGTCTTCCCATTCTTCCCTTGCCTGCATTATTTCAGTTAAGAGGTCTGATATTACCCTAATGGGATAATTTTATAAGTAACTTGACATCTCTTTCTCACCATTTTTAAAAAATATTGTCTTTGTCATTGATTTTTCCCAATCTGGCTATGATCTGCCATAGGAGGATTGATGTTGATTCTATTTGAGGTTCTTTTATTTCTTGGGTCTAAATTTCTCCTTGTTTCTTTAGATTTGGAAAGTTTCCAGATAGTATTTTTTGTTTCATCTTTTTTATTATATATTCTATTTATTTTTAAATTTTCTAATTTTAATTATTACTTTAATTTATTTTATATGTATTTATTTTTAAATTTTCTCATTTTAATTATTATGTTAATTTATTTTATATATTCAATCACTGTACATCACTATAGCTTGTTCAATAAATTACCCAACATGAATACACTTCACATCAGTCCAGTTGAAGATAAACACATTACCCTCAACAGACAATCCTCCATTTCTGTGTAGTATTTCATAAAAGAGGTTTTCCATGACTTTGCCAGATTCTTCACTTTCTGTAATTATATTTCTATGGATATTTGGGCATTTCATGGCACCTGGAGTTTCCATATTTTATCCTCAATGTTTATTTTCTGGTTATCTTGTCATTCTTTTGGTGGTTTGGTCTATTTTGGAGACATTGTCTTCAAGATCAGAAATTATTTCTTCTGTACGGTCTAATCTGCTCTTAATTCTTTCAAGAGAAATTTTAATTTATTGTATTGTATTCTTCATTTCCCGATGTTCTGTTTAATTTTTGGAGGAGAGGAGGATGTCTATCTCTTTATAAAATTCTTCATTTATGTCCTGGAATGGTCTCTTCCTTTCCTGAAATTTGTTGGCTGTTTTCTCTTACACTTCACTAAGTTTTGTCCTAATTAATGTTCATAACTCTTTTATGACATTTCTCTGGATCCTTTCTTGTTTATTATTGGTGAGGGGTCACTGTGTTCCCTTGGGGGAGAATTATTTCCTTGTTTTCTCACGTTTCTTCTACCTCTACACTGGTTTTGGTCATCAAATGCAGTATTCACTTCTTTGTATGTATTTGGGAATATTTGGTATTATTGAAAGAGATAAGATAACCCTTAGATCCTACATGTGATTCCGTTAGAGGGTGGTGTCTTCCAGATCAGAGCAGATAAAGTTTGTATAGGTATTTTCAAGTTGTTGGCTTCTCTACCAAACTCAGCTTTTGATGAGCTGGGGATGAGCCACTGAGATATGACTTAGTGAAGAGGCTTAAGTCATGGTACATAATGCATAGACCAGAGGGTCTGTGGTTATGATGGCAAATCCAGTAAGTGGGGCAGCACTCACAAAGAGAAGCCCACTCACACAAGAACTTAAGTCTCCTGGTGAACAGCTGTGGCCCTAGAAGCAGACCTTTTAGCAGCCAATATGCCCCCAAGTTCCAAATGCAAACTTCAGCATGGGGTGGCACTCAAGAGGAGAGGCCTGCTAGAACCAACATCAGTGTCTCTCAGTGGATGGTTGTGGTCCAAATCACAGCATTTTTGAACTAATACAAGCCCTAGCAATCTGTACTTACCATACTGTCAAAAAAAAAAAAAAAAAAAAAACTTTGCTTATGTGGGAACAATATAGAATTCTTATACTAATCAGTTTTTCTTTAGTCACACATTTTAGCTTGTAAGTAATTTATCAATCGATAATTCAACAGTGGGAAAATACATATGAATACTCATACAGAGATGTTAATACTGACAAAAAGTAAAAAAAAAATTGGAAAGTGTGATATTATAAATATATTCTTATAAAGAAGTTGTCTCAATGATTTTGCCTGATTTTGTAAGCAAAGCAGCCTCTTTGAGATCTCATAACATTTGAGACTAATTTTTGTTTGTCATAAAGAAGAAACACTAGTCTGTGGTAAAATAGTGATGTTATCAACCATTACATTTGGAGTCCCAGGCTCAAAGTATGTCTCTTTTCCTCAAATCAATTGGAGATCTTTTTATTTCTTCTAAAATCCTAGTAACTTAAGTCAATATACGTTTATTTTGTATTTCATATGCAGCAGTCACTGGAATAAATACTATGGAGTAAACTTTACACTACCCTTGTCTGTTAGAAGATATAGTCTGACGAGATAAAGAGTTATACAATTATAAAATGTAGTAAATGCTATGATGACATAAAATTATTATTAATAGAGACCAGAGATTAGCGTTTTTAATTTTACTTGAATAAAAGCTTTTCACAAGTGAATGGCTAGGTAGTTCATTAGGTTTAGGAGGTTGGGGAAAACTATTTCAAGTACAACTGAAGAAACAATATGAACGAAGACAGATATTTGCATATGTCTAATGTTTTGGGAATATATTGAAGTACCAGTGTTGAATACTATTAAGTAAAATGTCATATTTATAATATAATATTTTGGCTAAGTTATGCTCTAGCAAAAAGAACAAAAATATACAATAAAACTAAGCACCAAAATTTCACTAACTTAGATGAACGACTTTTCTTCTGTTCATTCACACCCCATTGTGTGTCTGGGCAGCCTTCTAGAGCAACTGTCTTTTACATTGTGAAGACATGTAGCTTAATGTCAACATGTGCTTTTATAATTGCTAAGGCAGAAATCATATGGTGATATGCTAACTGGCTCTTAAAGACATGTACCTGGAAGTGGTGAACTGATGCACTTCACTTTCTCTCACATTGTTTGTAAAACTAAATGAAATTATTACACCTAACATCAAAGTCAGAGGAGTACCATTTTCTTTAATTTTGAAAGTGGAGAGAAAGCAGATATCAGTAAATGGCAGCAATGTCTGCTATACAATGTTGTGTCACAAGAGGATATGATCATTTTAGTAATTATCTAGTCTCATGAAAAATGAGTACTTATGGTAGAATTTCAGGCACCAATTGGCAGTCAATAGAGTCTTCCTAGATTCTCAAATCAAATATTAAATGAGCATACACAATTCAGTTATGCATAATACTAATTTGTCCTTAAACAATATTTAAGCACAGAACAAGCACCTGATAGGTACATTAAAACATATTTATTATGAATGAATAATAGATGTCAAAACACAAACAGGGGAGATTTGTTTGTCTTCTGGCCTCTTGCCATACACCTATGATCATTCCAACAATTTCAAGGCAAGGCAAAGATTTGTATGTCTCTAGACAATAGTTCTGAAGTTCTAGCTACCATTATACTTGTCTTTGTTCAATTCCAGAGAAGAAAAGAATATTAAAGTCCCCTCACCCCTTCTACAATGCACATAACTGAAGAAGGGCTGGCTTCATATATAACACAGTAGTGCATAATGGTTAAGCAGAAAGAATTTAGTGTCAGTCTTACCTGGGTTTAAATCTCAGCTCTGATACTCACTAGTTGTGCTTCTTTAGCAAGTTTTCTCACATGGAAAATGGGTTATGTGTGTCTAGTTTGCAGGGTTGTTGTAAAGATTTAATGTGATAGTTGATGTTAAAGCAGCAGTAAAATATTAGGAGTTCAAAAATATCACTTAACATTTCTTTCATGATTACTTCATTTGTATTATATTGTAGGCACCACTATTTCCCTGAAAAGTCATCCCTCAACCACAGTTTTTTAGGGATTTAAATTCTATGTGCCCAAATATTGTAATAATATACACTTTCATTTTAAAGAATGTTTTCTAATTTTTTTTAAAATTACTATAAGGTGTATGTACTTGCCAGAGAGAGAGGGAGGGAGAAAGAAAGTGAGAAAGCACTCCCCCCAACCCCAGAGCATAACCACTCCACAATTCCTTCTTCCATATTCTCTTCTTGGGAGTTTAGGAGTACATACATATGTGCCCAGCTTGTTTTAGAATCTGCCATGTCTGGGAATTGAACCACCCAGTTGGCCATATGGGATCCTGTTGCCTTAACCACCACACCACTGGCTTTCCCTGTTTTCCTATTCTAGCCCTTCTTCAGTTATTATCTCTACAACTTTCCTGGCAATTTTACTCTCATGGGATCCCACCTGATGTTTCTGCTGAGTACTGCCATTATAGATGGCTAAGGATTCCCAGAACTGAAAGTAACATCATTATTTGACTGAGGAATATATATATATATATATACACACATATATATATATATATATATATATATACACACACACACACACACACACACATACATATATACATATATACATATATATATATACACACACACACACACACACATACATATATACATATATATATATATATATATATATATATACAGACATATACACATATATATTTAGTGTGCAGTTTTTGAAAATTAAATATATGTGTTTCTCATTTTGGTCAGCAAATAATTTAGTTTAATAATATTTTAATGAATATATAGTTCTAATTTGACAGTTATTTTCTTTAAGCTCTTTGAGAATACTATTCCACTGTCGTTTGGCTCCATCATGTCTGAGGCTGTTAGGGTTGCCATTAAAAAGCTACCATATACTGTGTAGCTTAAACAACAAAATTATTTTGTAACTGTTCTGAAGGCTACAAACACATGATAAAGGTTTGGTTTCTCCTGAGGGATCTCTTCTTAACTTGCAGATGACCGGTTTCTCATTGTTTTTACATGGACTTTCCTCTGTGCAATGCACATTGTTAGTGTCTGTCTGTGTGTCCAAACTTTCTCTTCTTATAAGGTCACTAGTCAGATTTAATTAGAACATAGCCTAAAAATCTCAGTTAATCTTAATTGCTTCTTTAAAAATCCTACCATGTGACCAGCCAGTGATGTGGTTGTTAAAGGACTGAATCCCAGATGGCAAATTGCACAGTTCAAGTTTTGAACCAGTGGCTTGAAAAGGCACTTGACATGTGTGAGTGTAAACCTAAAATTCTGAAAGGAGAATGGAGGAGAAAAGGTTGAGGCATGGTCATCCTTCAAGGGAAGTGCTTTCTCAATTTCCCTCTATTTCTCTCTTTCTCTCTCTTTCCAGAGAGTGCATATTTCCAATAGCAAATTTAAAAAGGAAAAGTTCTATTGCCAAATATAGTCACATTTTGTGGCACTGTGGATTAAGGCTTTAAAATATGATTTTTTTTTTTTTTTTTTTTTTTTTTTTGCCATGGGCATATGTGCTTTCCAGAGAGAAACAGAAAGACAGAGAGAGAGTGAGAAATTACCCCCACCAGGAGGGATGGTCATGATGCAATTCTTCTCTCTCCATTGTCCTATCAGGATTTGTGGCACTTATGCACAAGTGCCTAGTGTGATTTTGAACCTGCAAAGTCTGAGATTGAACCACAGATTTAGCCATGTTTGATCCAACTGCCTTAACCTCTGTGACACCTGCTGGCCTTAAGATATTAATTCTGAGACACTCTCGTCAGCCCATAAAAAAAGGTGTTTCTATTTTCTCTGTTTCTGTTATGTACATGTGTATATTTGGTTGTATTAAATGTTGTCTTCCCTTCTTCTCATTGTTAATTTTATATGAAATTTACTGATTGGTGGCAGATAGTGGTGCTGCAGTAAATGTGACGCTCTGTGATGCAATTCCACATGAGAAGATTCAAGGTCTGAGTATGAAGAATTTTCTTAGTACACTGGGCATGCGCATGCCCATGATTCACAGCTAGTTGAAGTCTTAGGGTAGAATGGGGTATCAGGACCTGTTGGGAGTGCTGTCTAGCTATTTCTCTCTTTCTATCTCTCTGTGTTTCTTTCTTACACAACAAAGAAAAAAGTAAAAACAACTACTTATGATTAAATTTCAAAATTAGTCTTTATTTAAAAAAAATATTCCATTTAATCACTATATCATTACATCATACCAAATCAATTTTCCCATAAATTTTGTGGACATTTGGGTTGATTCCATGTTATCAATTACGAGTAAAACTGAAAATAAACACGGATGTGCAAGTGTTTTTCCAACTGAGTATTTTCCTATCCTTTGGATAGATAAGCAGGAGTGAATTGCTGGATCATATGGCAGTTCTATTTGTAGGACTTTCAGGAATTCTATATTGTTATTCATAGTACTTGCACTAATTTACATTCCCACCAATAGTGTAGGAGAGTTTCCTTTTCTTCACAGCCTTATCATCACTTACCATTCTTTATTTTTTAACCTTAGCCATTCTGACTGGGGTCAGGTGGTATCTCATTTTGGCTTTATTTGCATCTCCCAAATGATAAGTGATATTGAAAATTTTTTATATGATTTTTGTCTTCCTAGAGAGTTTTCCAGCTCATTTGCCCATCTTATAATTGGTTATCAGACCCTTTTCAGAGGCATATCTTGTAAATATATCCTCCCATTTCGCAGGTTGTTGATTCACTCTATTATTATTACTTCGGTGTACAGAAGCTTTTTATTTTTATTTTCTTTTTATTTTACTTATTTTTTTTCTACATGAGTGTGGTTTTTTAATGGAAAACAGTAATCTGAGGAGTCCTGTTCACAGCCATGATGACCCCCATTCCTGTGGATGTTGTTGGAGGGGGTAGGGGTTGTTAGTTTTGATTTGGGAATGGCAGCAAAGTAAGAGGCTGCAAGGATGAAAATACTAGATTCAGGTCATGGGGCTTAATAAAATCAATATAATTTATTCTGCAAAAGCTCTCGGGTAAAGTCCTGGTCAGAGGCTGAGGGAGTCACACCCAGGGTCAGTGCTGCTCATTCTTAAAGGCTGTTGTCCAATAGGTGGTCACCACGGATCCTTGTCCTGCCAATGAGGTTTGCTGTTTCTGTTCAACTTTGGCGGGTGCACCAAATGCTGAAGGGCGGGAAAGTCCCTTGGTGGTGGCGGGTCAGAGCAGAAAACAGGAAAGTTCTGCTGGCGGGAATGTTTCTGCCCTGTTCCTTTTCCCTTACCCCAGACCTTACATTTCGGTCTTAAAGGGATAAGAGATGATGACTGACTGCTCTGGCTGCTTCAGACTGTTAAGGGATGTTGATCTGGGGCCCTCTGGTTGGAGGGTCTTGGGGAAGGGGTGCATAGGGGTGCAGGAGCATCTGATTAATTGCCACTCAAGTGATGGTGGATGCACATTCCCTGAGAAAGTGTAAAACACAGAGCACAGAGGCCAGGATTAGAGATAGGTTAGGAGTGAGAAACACCAAGACATAGGAGGTTGAGTGTTAGGGCTGTGAGCAAGAGAACACAGTACCTCCACAGAGGATGAAAATCCCAGTGAGAGGGAGGCACTGGGCAGAGGCATTGGGAGCCAAGGTAAGGTTAGGTGTGTAAAGTAGAGAGACACTGGAGAACTGTGAAGAGGTAGTGACATTGTGGACAGAGGTATAATTGACCTGGATTGAGGGTGGTACTAGAACGGTGACTATGACTCGTCTTAACAGTGGGAGGCAGAACCAGCAAGCATTATCTTGGGTGGGGCCCAGGGAGGCCAGAAGATGAAAAGTAGAGTTGATTAAAGCTGCCACTTGGGGGCTTGGGAAGGAGAGCAAAATTACTGGGGCCAACATTTTCTGAATTGGTCATATAGGGGGCGGGTAATGATAAACTTTAAGTATTTATATAATATCCCCAGGGTCTGTACCCTAGGCATCTATTTGGATACCTGCCAGTTGGGCGGACAGCCAGAAAGATGCAGACAAGTTCCTGATGATAAATGTGAACAGATTACAGGTCATGGGGGTGCAGCCCTGAGGGGGCCAAAGATTGACCAGAGGGCTGCTAAGGTACCCTGAATGGTTGAAATGTAAAGTGACCAATGAGGAGCGCCTCTCCCAAGTAGTCTTATTGATAAAACCTTGATTGCCCCATGTGTGTCGTACCTGGAATTCCCACCCTGTAACTGCCATGGCAGAGTCCATCCCAAAGGCCATGAGAAGAAGGAGGAGGCCAGACATGGCTAACAAGGTGCGGAGGAGGCAGCCCCAATTAGCCAGTCTAGACATCTTAGACTTACTGTGATTCCGATGAGTAAGAGGTATAACACTGTTAGCAAAAGTACTTTCTAGAACACCCATTCGTGTAGGACCACTGCAGCTAGTCCAAAAGAGAGAACTAGGGCTAGTGTTATGGGAGGGCCTGAACAGGTAATTATAGGGGTAGGGTAGAGATGACATAGGCTTCTGCCGTGAGAGAAAGAAGGGGGTTTTACTAAGAGTTGGAACTATGGGGTTGACCTGGTCTGGAGAAATGGGTGGGAGAGGGGAATTAAGTCCAGTGAGGAACAGGTGACCTGGCAGAGGAGGCAAAGAAAGGGGGAGGAGTTAAATTGAAGGGCGATGTGTAACTTTGCAAGGATGTCACGGCCTAGGAAGGGTATGGGGTATGTGAGAATGATAAGAAAAGAGTGGGTAAAGTACATTTTTCTGAGGGGGCAGGCTAAAGGTTTGGTAGAGAGAGGACATGAGGGCTGGCCATCAATACCCACAATAGAGACCTGGGATGGTAATAAGGGGCCAGGGTACGTTGGGAGGATGGAGTAGGTAGCCCCTGTGTCCACCAGGAAGGTGAACAACTTACCCGCTAACTGAAGCTGGACCCTGGGCTCAGCAAGGATAATTGGGGTGGTTGAATCTGGGACCCATCAATCCTTAGCCAATCCTATCATGGCCAGGTCGAAATCGTGGCAGTGGATCTCCTTTCGGTGTGGCAGCATTGGGAGTGGATCTCGTCTCTCTCTTTTGGGGAAGTCAGAGCCCCAGTGACCCATTTTGCCACACCCTGGGTAGGATTTAGTGGGCAGCCTGGGATCCTGGCATTCACGGGCCCAGTGGCCCGGCTTGCCACATTTGAAGCAGTTTTCTGGGGGAAGACTGCGTCTGGGGACCCCCTTCTGAACGGCCGGCTGCAAGGCAGTCACCAGGGCTTGGGATCACGTGGCAACCATCTGTTTGGCCTGTTTGTGACGAGCTACCTCAGCATCCTCCTCTCGAGAATTGAAAACTCTAATTGCCATATTCACCAGGTCTTATATGGGGGTTTGAGGGCCCTGTTCAGCCTTTTTGAGTTTTTTTTTTTCTCCTGTTATCAGGGGCTGACTGGGTGATAAAATGGGTGGTCAGAACTACTGCCCCAACAGTATCTTCCAGGGAGAGTCAGGTATGGAGTTGCATAGCCTCAGTGAGGCAGCTCAAAAACATGGCTGGATTTTTTTTTTTTTTCTGACCCTGGGTGACTTTTCGCAATTTGTCATAATTTATTGCCTTTTGGGCTGCTTGTTCCATCCCTGCCTTAAGGCATTGTAACATGTAGTTCTGTTGCCGGTGGCCAGGGTCACCTTCCTGATATCTCCAGCCGGGATCAACTGCAAGGATTGCCTCAGCACCTACCACTGCGGTGACGTCTGCCATGTGGTATCTGTTGGCATACTCTCTTCCTGCCGCTTGTACCTGGTCACGTTCGTCCGCCATCATGGTGGATGTCATAATTACATGGACATCATGCCAGTTGAGTTAATAGGCCTGTGTAAGATATCTGGATTCCTTGATAAACTGGGTGGGTTGGCAGAGAAGGAACCTAAGTGCTTTTCAATGGCGGATAGATCTGTAAGGGAAAAAGAAACGCGGACTCAAATGACTCCCTCAGCTCCAGTCACTTCTTGTAAGGGAGCCATGACCTGGGGTGGGGGTAGATTATTCGAGTGCTTATGTCCAGCAATGGGGAGGACAGAGAGATTGTTGTCTGAGGGGGATGGGGAGGATTTTCGGGGTAGGGAGATGGGGGACGGGGGTTCAGGAAAGTTTAATGGGAGGTCAGGAGGGGGTCTCAGCAGAGAGGAGAGAGATTCTGGGGGAACAGTGAGAACAGAGGATTCAGGGGGTTCAGAAGTTTCCTTGGAAAGGCTAGGAGTGGGTTTTTGGCCCTCACCTCCCCTAGCAAGCAGAATCTGGGAGGGAGAGCAGGTAATACAGAGGTGGGGACGAGAGCGCAGATACCAAAAGCCTGAACATAAGGTATTTCCTTCCATTTGCCCTTACTCTGACAAAAACTGGTAAGATCAGTCAAGACATTGAAATCGAAAGTGCCCTCAGGCAGCCAGATTGATCCATTGTTTAGTAAATATTTGGGCCAAGCCATGGTCTACAGGAAGACCAGGTGGCATTTGGATTACGGAGGACACATTCTAAAGGTATTTTATGGATCAAGTTTGGAGGCAGCAGACCCCATGATGGATTAGACCTCTGGTAGAGAGAATGAGCCGAGAGGTGTCCCTTTTGGGAATAACCTCTCCATGGATAGTAGGGTGAAGGAAAGTGTCGTCCAGGCAGCCCTAAGATGAGATGATCCTTAGGGTACCCCTGGGGCACCTGGAATAGAAAAGGGTAAAGGAAAGTGTCGTCCAGGCAGCCCTGAGACAAGATGATCCTTAGGGTGTCCCTGGGACACTCGGAATGGATGGGGAGTGTTCCTGGCATGGCTGTGACTATAGACAGGAATATTCCTGAGTTCTGAAAAACGGGGCTGGAGTCACTTACCTTCCCAGCCGGGTGACCCTGTGAGAGGTCTGATGGAGGGGCTCTAACCAAGAGGCATCCAGCCCCTCCCGGGTTTCGGCGCCAGATGTTAGGTTTGATTTGAGATTGACAGCAAAGTCAGAGGCAGCAAAGATGAAAATACCAGAGTCAGGCTATGAGGTTTAATAAAACCAATATAATTTATTCTGCAACAGCTCTTGGATGAGGTCCCTTGGCATGGTCAGAAGCCGAGGCAGTCACACTCAGGGTGGGTGCTGCTCGTTCTTAAAGGTCCGTTGCTCAATAGGTGGTCACCATGGGTCCTTGTCTGGCCAATGAAGTTCACTGTTTCTGTTCAACTTTGGCAGGTACACCAAATGCTGAAGAGCGAGAAAGTTCATTGGTGGTGGCGGGCAAGATGCGGAAAACAGGAAAGTTCTGCTGGCGGGAATATTTCCACCATGTTTCTTTTCCCTTCCCTTGGACCTTACAGAGGTGACATCCTCAATCTGCCCAATCTTCATACCAGAGCAGGCAAGGCCTCCGAGGGCTGACTGGACCCCCTCTCATGTCTTATTTCCCCCCATGGCCCGGAGCTGGATGTGTACGGCAGTGATGCCCAGCTCTTTGCATCTCTGGGCCACATCCTGGGTAGCCAGCATGTCAGCGCAGGACAAGGATTCATCTTGGGTTGGCCTTCACTTTCATCCCACCTGTCACTTCGCAGATAGTTTCCTTGCCAGAAAGATCAGTAACATGGATGAAGGTATCATTGAAAGATGCAAAACTGTGGCAAACACCAAACACATTCTTTCTTTCAGCCACCTAAGGTCCAAGGGTGATGACCTGTTCTTTCTTTTTCTTCCCCTTGCTAGATGCCATTTCTGTTTGTGGGTCCCAGACTCTGCCACAGAAAGGTAGAATCTTTTTGATTCAACATAATGCGACTTGTCTATTTTGGGGATTATTGCCTGTGCTTTGGGGGTCTTATTTAAGAAGTCTTTGTCTACTCCAATATTTTCAAGAGTTTCTATGGTGTTTTCTACCAGTAATTTTATAGTTTAAAGCCTTAGGTTTAGATCTTTTATCCATTTTGAGTGGATTTTTGTTAGAGAAAGGTGTCCAATTTCATCATTCTGCAAGTGGATATAACAATAACATTTGCTAAAAAGGTTTTCTTTCCTCCACTGTATTCATAGGTATTCTTTGTCAAAAATCAGTTAGCTGCTTCTTCAAGAGACAGACAGCTCCATGGCTCCTGCCATCTAGCCATTTTGGGAGAAAGGAAGATGTCCCACTGATCACTGGGCCTCCAGCATACAAAACCCACGTGAACAGCCCTTCTTCAAGAGACAGACAGCTCCATGGCTCCTGCGATCTAGCCACATTGGGAGAAAGGAAGATGTCCCACTGATCACTGGGCCTCCAACATACAAAACCCACGTGGTACGAAGACCCCCTTCAAGTCTCCTGTCTCGGTATTAGTCTTTGTCTCTCTCTACCTCTGTCTCTGTCTCTTTTTTTAAATTTTTGCTTTTTAGAATTTTTTAAGGTGAGTCATTTCATAGGGCCCTTTGACCCCTCCTAGCTAGCCTTTTATCTTGTTAATAATCCCCTCTCCTCCTCCCAGAACAGCTCTTCTTCAAGAGACAGATAACTCCATGGCTCCTGCGATCTAGCCACTTTGCGTGGCATGCTTGCATGCCACGCGGTTTTCTAATTTTTGGATTTTATTGAAATTTTTTGAATATTAATTTTTCTTTTTTAGATTTATTTAAAAGTTTTTCTCTTCTTTTTCTCTGTTTCTTGTCTGTTTTTTTGCTGTTGTTGGTATTGTTTTCCTCTCTCTGCTTCCTTTTCTGCACACTCCTCGACCATCAGTTTGAACTTCCAAGTTTGGGAAGAAACCGACCATCCACCAGATGACTAGAAATCGCTGCAGGACCACAAGAAATATGGGGAAGCAGGAAAATACCTCTCCCACAAGAGAAACGGATAGCTCCTCTTCATCCACACACAGTTCAATGGAAATCATGGAAATGTCTGATAAAGAATTCAGAACATTCATAATGGCAAAGCTAACAAAGATGGAAGAGAAGAGAGAAAAGGAACTGCTGAAGAGGAAGGAGAAAGGAGTTGAAGAGTTCCAGGAGGTGAGGAAATTCATGCAAGATCTAAAAGAGGAATTTCACACTTTACAAAAAAATCAGATGGAACTGTTAGAGATGAAGGCTATAATACAAGAAGTCAAAATCTCCCTTGGGACCGGCAGTTAGCGTAATGGCTATGTCACTGGACTCCCACATAGTCGACTGCGGTTCGAGTTCAGGACCCGGTGGCTTAAACTCACGCCGGACACGTGTGCGTGCGTGCCCAAGATCCCGAGAGGAGAATGGAGGAGAAGGGATTGTGGCATGGCCATCCCCCCGGGGGGTGATTTCTCACTTTCTATCTCTCTGTCTCTCTCTGTCTGTCTGGCGAGCGCACACGCCCTATAGCAAAAACCTCTCCAAAAAAAAAAAAAATCTCCCTTGAAAGTATTAAAATCAGACTAGATCATACAGAAAATAGAATCTCTAATGTAGAAAAGAAAATGGCTGGCCTAGAAAAATCCACCACGAAGACTGAGAAAATGGCCCAAAAATTTGAGAATAATATGCGAGAAATACTAGATACAATTAAACGTCCAGACATCTGGATAATAGGCATCCCAGAGGGTGAAGAGACTCATAAGGGCATTGATAATCTATTCCATGAAATCCTGCAAGAAAACTTTCCAAACCTGGAGAGGCACTCAAAGATTCAGTCCCAAGAAATACAGAGGACCCCAAATAGAATCAACCCAAGGAGATCTTCTCCAAGACACATTATAGCCAGATTGACCAAAACTACAGACAAAGACAAGATACTAAGACTGGCAAGAGAAAAAAGGCAAGTTACCTACAAAGGGTATCCCATCAGACTAACAGAAGACCTCTCATCGGAAACAATGTGAGCGAGGAGAGAATGGGAAAATATATTCAAAGTATTAAGGGAAAAGCAGTTTCAGCCGAGAATTCTGTACCCAGCAAGGTTATCATTCATTTGGGAAGAAAAGACATGAACTTTCCCAGATAAACAAAACCTGAAAGAATTTACCAGCACCAGACCAGATCTCCAAGAAGTTCTTAAGGGAGTGCTATGTCAGTAAAATTAAATGCAGACACACAGAAATAAGAGTTCAAAAACTAAGAAAATGGACAACTTAATTGTAGGGACAATGTTTGGAGATGAATATTATATCCCAGAATTCAATCTGGAAGATCGAACCTTAACAGAAGAAAGATTAAGTACATGAGACTGAACCGATGAAACAACATTCTGTGACTTGACTGAATTATTCTGCCTTTCTCCTAAGCTTTGTTTTCCGGTTTTAAAGGATTTTTGTCCTGTTTTGAGCTGTTGATAGGTGCATGTACCTACTATTTTAACAGAATACTAACCTGTTTCTAGGCTTTAAGTTTCAAGGAAATATCATTATCAGTTCAAAACTACTCTTCTTGAAATTACCTGCTGAAAGTAGTTAGATTACTTATGATATTGTGTGATCAACAAAATGTTGGGGAAAAAGGAATGGAAGACAACTGTATATAGCAGAGATAGTGTAATAAGAGAGTGGGAAAGGGCAGAGGGTCAAACATGGGGTAAAAAACATATATATATGTATACATATGTATGAA
Source organism: Tupaia tana (assembly GCA_026018925.1). Classification (NCBI taxonomy): domain Eukaryota; kingdom Metazoa; phylum Chordata; class Mammalia; order Scandentia; family Tupaiidae; genus Tupaia; species Tupaia tana. Next base: position 77,954,393 of record JAKSZU010000009.1, on the reverse strand, counting down.
AGTAGAAATGGAATATTATTGATAATAACATGCATGATTAAGCCACTATGCAGTTTATTCTAGATGGGAAACCACATTTAGTATGTTGTGATGATGCTCAGGGAATGAATGTTAAGTAATTAAAGAAAGTTGCAGGAGGAAAAAAAATGCTAAAACTGTTAGTATCGAAATTTTTTTAAAAATGCATATTTGATGACTGCAGCAAGCTATATAGCCCCAGCTGGGTACTACTTTATAATATGTTCATTCTACTTACTGGGGTTTATGCCTAAAGTCAGACTTGGGTTCATGTATAGATATATATCAGCTGTGCTAGCTATTGGATATATTTAGACTAATTAAGTTCATTAGCAAATCAATTAAATGGGGGGGGGGAAGGCATAGAAAGCAACCATGGATACCAGAGACAATGTGGGAAGACGGTGGGACATGGCAGAGGGTGAGGGATAAGGAATCAAGGATGGCAAAACAAAAAACAAAGTATACAAGACATATGAATTGGAAAATTATTTGCTGAAAACATGTATGTTGATGTGCTTGATTGAGCCAATACACAATGTATTTTGAATGGAAAATTCATTTGTATGCTGTAATGATGTATAGTGAATTAATGTAAAAAATAAATAAATTTAAAGAGAAAAAAAATCAGTTGGCTGTATGTTTTGGAGTTTGTGTTTGTGGTCCATATTCTGTTCCATTGATCCACATGCTTGTTCATGTGCCAGTACCATGTTGTTTTTTTTAAAAAAATTATGTTATTATTATTAATTTTTTAAACACTCAACTGGAATACATTATTTGGATTGTAAAGAAAATCTACCCAACAGGAAATACATCTAAGACCAGTCCAGTTTAGAATACTATACACATTTTCATCAACAGGTTATAAACCATTTCTGTGTTCCACAAATGTCTTGCCTCTGTATTTTTTTCTCTCTGATTTTTTTTTTTTTTTTGAGAGGTTTTCGCTATAGGGTGCGTGCGCTCACCAGACAGACAGAGAGAGACATAGAGACAGAAAGCGAGAAATCATTCCCCCCAGGGGGGACGGTCACGCTGCAATCCCTTCTCCTCCATTCTCCTCTTGGGATCTTGGGCAGGCACGCACAGGCGCCCAGCGTGAGTTTTAAGCCACTGGGTCCGGGACGCGAACCAAGGTCGACTACATGGGAGTCCAGCAACATAGCCATTACGCTAACTGCTGGTTCCCTGCCTTCTTTCTATACTTAGGAACTTAGGATAGAAAACATCCAGGGGCCTCCACCTCAGTCTGGGTTGGACCTCTGGATTCTGCTTCCAGCACTGAAGTACTCCCGCAGGCAGGGCTCCCCAGAGCCTCCAGTGCCAGTCAGTACACAAGTGTCTCCCTCTTGTACTGCTCTGTCCCTTCTAAACTTTCTCTCTCTTTTTTTCTGTTTTTAAAAATACAACTTTTAGCCTTCTTTGTGTTTTTCTCATGTTAAATTATCTCTTCTTTCTACACCTAGGATAGAAAGAATCCTGGAGCCTCCACCTCTGTCTGGGTTGGGTCTCTGGGTTGAGCTTCAGGGCTGTGAAGTACTCCCCCAGCCAGGGCTCCCCAAGCAGACTAATTTCAGTCAGGTACTCGAGTGTCTCCCTCTTGCTCTGTCTCTTCTAAGATTTTCCCCTGTTTTTTTTTTTTGTTTGTTTTTGTTTCTTTGTTTTAAGAAAACAAACAAACAAACAAAACACTGATTTTTGCCTTGTCCTTGAATTTCTCTTGTTAATTTTTTTCTTCTTTCTAAACCAAGAATAAAAAGAATAAAACTCACGCTCCCAGCGTGAGTTTTAAGCCACCGGGTCCGGGACGCGAACCGCGGTCGACTACGTGGGAGTCCAGCAACATAACCATTATGCTAACTGCTGGTTCCCTCCCTGATTTCCTTTTTTATACACTTCCAGTCTTCTACCCTCCTTACACACTGTCTCTAGTGCCTATAACTATTTTCACTGCTCTTATCTCCCCCAGTCTTTCAGTCTCTACCATAGAATGCAGACAGCCGGTATATATTAAGTGAAGACATACAATGTCTCTCTTTCATAGCCTGACGTGCTTCACTCAGCAATAAGTCTTTCATGTTCGACCACTTTCTATGAAATTCCAGAGTCTTTTTTTTTTTTTTTTTTTTTTGGCTAAATAGTATTCCGTAGAATATATGTGCCACACTTTTTCAATCCATTCATATGTTTGTGGACATTTGGGCTGACTCTCTGTCTTAGCAATCATGAACAATGTCGCAATAAACATTGATGTACAAGCACTTTTCTGACTGAACATTCTGCTGTTTTGAGTAGATACCCAGGAGTGAAATTGCAGGATCATATGGTAGTTCTATTTTTATGTCTTTAAGGAAACTCCCCACTGTTTTCCACAGTGGCCAGACCAATTTACATGCTCACCAACAGTGTAGGAGAGTTCCCCTTTCACCACTACCCAGCCAACACTTACTGTTTTTTGTATTTTTAATCTTCACCATTGTGACATGAGCTAGGTGGAATCTCATTGTGTTTTTAATCTGCATCTCCCATATGATAAGGAATATTGAGCATTTCTTCATATGCTTTTTTGGCTGTTTGTATGTCTTCCTTACAGAGTTTTTTGTACAGTTCGTTTTACCATCTTTTAATTTGGTTTATTGTTATTATTATTTTCACACAAACCACTTGAATTCCCTGTGTATTTTGGTTAATAGTCTCTTATCTGGGGCATAGTTTATGTAAATATTCTCTCATTCTGGGGGTTGTCGAATAACACTAATTACTGTGTTCTTTGCTGTGCAGAAGATTTTTAATAAGACTCAATCCCACTTGTCTACTTTGGGGATTGTTGACTGTGCTTTGGGGGTCTAATTTAAGAAGTCTACCTACTTTAATGTCTCCCAGAGTTTCTCCAGCATTTTCCATCAGTAGTTTTATAGTTTGAGGTCTTAGGTTCAGATATTTGATCCATTTTGAGTTGATTTTTGTTAATGGTGAAAATGAAGGTCCAGTTTCATCTTTCTGCAGGATCGATACCCAGTTTTGCCAGCCATATTTGCTGAAGAGGTTTTCCTTTTCCCACTGGATTGACTGGTACCCTTTGTCAAAAATCAGTTGGCTGTATGTTTGGGGATTTAATTCTGGGGTCTCTGTGTATCTATTCTATTCTATTGGTCCACCTGTCTGTTTTTGTACCAATACAATGCTGTTTTGATCATCACAGCTTTATAGTATATTTTGAGGTCAGGTAGTGGGATGCCGCCCACTCCACTCTTTTTGTGCAGGATTGCTTTGGCAACACAAGGTCTTTTATGATTCCAGACAAATTATATGATTGTCTTTTTTAGGTCTGTGAGGAATATCTCTGGTAATTTGATAGGAATTGTGTTAAATATGTAGATAAATTTGGGTAGAATTGCTATTTTTATTATATTAATTCTTCTAATCCAGGAACATGGGATGTCCTTTCACTTGTTTGTGCCTTTTTGAATATCTTTTTTTAAGATTTCATAGTTTTCCTGGTTAAGGTGTTTGACTTCCTTAGTTAGGTTTCTCTGTAGGTATCTTATACATGTTGTGGCTATGGTAAAAGGAATTCCTTTCTTCTGTTCTACTTTGGTCAGCTTGCTGTTCATATATAGAAATGCTATAGATTTTTGAATGTTGATTTTGTATCCTGCCACTTTACTGTATTATTTATTACTTTGAGAAATTTTTCATAAATACCTTTGGATTTTCTATGGATAACATCATTTCATTTGCAAATGAAGATATTTTCAACTCTTCTTTCACTATTTGAATGGCTTTTGTATTATTATTTTTTCTGATTGCATTGGTTAGGACTTCCAGTACTATATTTAAAAGGTATGAAGAAGGTGGGGAGCCTTGTCTTGTACATGTTTTTAGTTTAAATGTTTTTAGTTTTTTCCCATTCAATATAATGTTATCCATAAGTTTTTCATATATGGCTTTTATTGTGTGAAGAAATGACCCTTCTGTGCCAATTTTCCTAAGACTGTTAATCATAAAGGGATGTTGTATTTTTTTCAGATGCTTTCTAAGCATCAATTGAAATGATCATATTATTTTTATTTTTATTTCTCTTAATACTGTGTATTGTTTAAGGTCTTACATATGTTGAATCACCACTTAATTTCTTTGGTAGTTGAGAAGTCATTCAGTAGCAGGTTGTTTTGTTTCCTTATGTTTGTGTATTTTTGAGTAACTTCATCATGGTCAGAAAAGATGCTGGATATAGTTTCTATGCCTTTAATTCTGTAAAGAATTTATTTGTGCCCCATCATGTGGTCAATTGTCGGTGTCCACCCTGGGCTTAGCTCTATCTACAGGGAAAATGGAAAGAATGAGATAAAGAGACAGAGTAGCAGTGGACACAGTTAGCATGAGCCTAGGTAGCCCAAGCAACTTGTGCTGCCCAAATTGGGTGCCTTTATTCATAGGGCAAGGTGACACTACATATGTGTATTTCATGACATTCCATAGATAAGTTGATGTGTTACAGACAATAAGAAGCAGGTAGCAAACCTGTAAGGGCTTAGACAGACTGGGCCAGGTGTATCCCTTGGCAATAATCCCATCAAGGTGAAATCCCATTATCTTCTTTTCTAATGGAGAGAAGACTAGCTGCAGGTGTGAGGAAAATACATAAGGCTAAAGAATCTCACCATAGGATGGGAACCACCATGCCCCGAGAAGGATAAAGAATCTTACAGAGGCACAGTAGAGATTGGGCTTTGCTAATTGGGGGGTCAAGATGTTCCCTGAATTCCATCACATGTGTCTGTGGGAATGTCCCTAGCAATTTCCACACTTTGCTCTACCTACAGTGAGGGTCAAGGAAAGGACAAGCTGCAAGGTTCTGCTATAACCCAAAAGGACAGGTGATGTTTGCTCAGAGCATGTCCCCACATCTTCAGGACCTCTTTCTGAATATGTCCCTACAGTAAATCTTTGAAAAAGTTCCAAGTGGGGTTGAGAAAAATGTATATTTTGTGATCTTAGGGTGAAAAATTCTATTAGTGTCAGTCAAGTCCATTGGAATAAAGCCCACCTGGTCATAATGAATAATCTCTTTCACGTGTATTTGGATATGATTTACTAATATTTTGTTGAGAATTTTTGCATCTATATTCATCAGAGATATTGATCTGTAGTTTTACTTTTTTATCATGTCTTTATCAGTTTTGGGAATGAGGATGATGGAAACTTCATAAAATGAATTTGGGAGGTCTCTTTTCTTTTGGATCTTTAGAAATAATTTGAGTAGAATGGGGATTAACTCTTCCTTAAAAGTTTTTTTTTTTAGAATTCAGAAGTACAGTCCCCAGAACCTGGGCTCTTCTTTGTTGGAAGTTTATTTTTTACTGATTCAATATCATTGCTTTTTGTGGGTCTATTCAGACTTTCTATGGCCTTCTGATTCAATCTCGGTAGATTATATGCATCCAGGAATTTCACCATCTCCTCCATGCTCTCTAATTTATTGACATGTAGTCATTCCTAGTCTTCTCTAATGATGTTTTGTATTTCTATTGTATCTATTGTAATATTGTTTGTTTCATTTTGTATTTGATTTATCTGGTTTCTTTCTTTCTTCTTAGTCATTCTAGCTAGTAATGTGTCTATCTTTTTAACCTTTTCAAAGAACCAACTTTTGCGTTAATTTATTTTCTGCACAGTTAATTTATTTTGTATTTTATTTATTTCTGCTCAAATGTTTATTATTTATTTTTTCCTGGTATTTTTTTGGATTTTTTTTGCTGTTTTTTGAATTCCCTGAGGCATGATGTAAGGTTGTGTATTTGCCACCTTTTTTCTTCTGTGCATTAATTGCTATGAATTTCCATCTTAGACTATTTTCACAGTGTTCCATAGATTATGGGAACTCGTGTACTCATTATCATTTACTTCCATGAATCTTTTGATTTCGGACTTATTTCAGTAGTTGTAAAGTCATTCAGGAGTAGGTTATTTTGTTTCCTTATGTTTGTGTATTTTTGAGTACTTTATTTTTTTTTTTTCTTTTTTTGGAGAGGTTTTTGCTATAGGGCGCGTGCGCTCGCCAGACAGACAGAGAGAGACAGAGAGATAGAAAGCAGGAAATCACCCCCCAGGGGGGATGGCCACGCCGCAATCCCTTCTCCTCCATTCTCCTCTCGGGATCCTGGGCACGCACGCACACGCGCCCGGCGTGAGTTTAAGCCGCCGGGTCCGGGACTCGAACCGCGGTCGACTACGTGGGAGTCCAGCGACATAGCCATTACGCTAACTGCTGGTCCCAGTACTTTTTCTTAAATTAGTACAAGTTTAATTCCATCATGGTCAGAAAAGATATGGATATAGTTTCTATGCCTTTGATTTTGTAAAGGATTGATTTGTGCTCTATCATGTGGTCAATTTTTGAAAAGTTTCCATGTGGGGGTGAGAAAAATGTGTATTTTGTGGTCTTAGGGTAAAAAATTCTATTAGTGTCTGTCAAGTCCACTTGTTTTATAGTATCATTTAGGTTCTATATCTCTTTGCTTATTTTTGTCTAGATGTTCTGTCTAAAGGAGATAATGGGGTCTTGAGATCCTCAACAATTGCAGTGTTGCAGCCTGTCTCTCCTTTTAGCTCTAGTAGCCTTTTCTTCATGTATTTAGATGCTACTGAGTTGAGTGCATAGATATTTATAGACAAATTTGATTTATCTGCTTTCTTTCTCTCTTCTTAATTAGTCTAGTTAATGGTTGATCAACTTTGTTAACTTTATCAAAGAATCAGCTTTTGGTTTTAGTCATTTTCTGAATACATTATTTATTTAATTTATTTTTTCTCAAATCTTTATTATTTCTTGTTTTTTGATAATTTTTTGTTTGTTTGTATGTCTGTTATTCCAATTCCCTGAAGTTTGTTGTTAGGTTTTCTGTTTGCCACCTTTCTGTTTTTGTTTGTTTGTTTTATGCTCACTAATTTTAATAAACTTCCTTCTCATGACTGTTTTTGGTGTATCCCATAAGTTATGAAAACTCATGTGCACATTATTATTGTTTACAATGAATCTCTTTTTTTTTTTTGAGAGGTTTTTGCTATAGGGCACATGTGCTCGCCAGAAAGACAGAGAGAGACAGAGAGACAGAAAGCAAGAAATCACCCCCCCCCCAGGGGGGATGGCCATGCCGCAATCACTTCTCCTCCATTCTCCTCTCAGGATCTTGGGCACGCACACACACACATCTGGCGTGAGTTTAAGCCACTGGGTCCAGGACTCGAACCGCGGTCGACTACGTGGGTGTCCAGTGACATAGCCATTACACTAAATGCTGGTCCCTACAATGAATCTCAATTTTAGTCTTAATTTATTCAGTGGTTGTGAAGTCATTCAGGAGTAGGTTACTTAGTTTCCATTTGTGTGTGTTTAGTTTCCATTTGAGGTTTCTTTTTGAAATTAATAGCAAGTTTAAGTACATCATGGTTAGAGAAAATGCTCAACATAGTTTCTATGCCTTTGAATGTGTCAAGGCTTATTTTGTGCCCTGTCATGTGGTCAGTCTCCGAAAAGGTTCCATGCGGAGGTGAGAAAAATGTATATTTTTGGTTCTTTGTTGAAAAGCTCTGTAGATATCTGTCAAATCCATTTAATTTTGTTGTTATTTAAGTCCTGTCTCTCTTTGCTTACTTTTTTTGTCTTGATAATCTGTTCAAAATAGAAAGTGCGGTGTTGAGATCTTCAATGATTAGTGTGTTGCAGTCCATTTCTCCTTTGAGATCTGGCAATCTTTCCTTTAGTTATTTGGGTGCTCCTGAGTTGTTTGCATGGATATATATAATTTTTTGGAGTGTTTTCTTCTATAGGGCACATGCATTCACCAGAAAGACAGAGAGAAACAGAGAAGTAGAAAGTGAGAAACCACCCCCTCCACCCAGGAGGAATGGACATGCTGTAATACCTTCTCCTCCATTCTCCTATTGGGATCTCGGGCATGCACACACACATACACACCCAGTGTGAATTTAAGCCACTGGGTCTAGGACTCGAAAAGTCCAGCGACATAGCCATTACACCAACTACTGGTCTGCAAGCACATGGATATTTATAAGTGTTAAATCTTCTTTGTGGATTAGCTCTTTTAGGACTATGTAATGTCTTTGTGTCTTTTACAATTTTGTCATAAAGTCTATCTTATCTGAGACAAATATCACAGCTCCAGCCTAGTTTTGGTTTCTGTTTGTAAGGAATAACTTTTTTCAGACCTTCTCTTTCAATCTATTTGTGTCTTTATTCATGAGATGTATTTCTTGTTGGCAGCCAGTCTATGTCTCTTGATTGGACAATTTAATCCATTAACATTCAATGTTACTTGCATATCATTCAGTTTTGTCACTGCGAATAGCCTAAATTGTTTATCTGACATAAAAGTGGGTGGGGGGATATGGGCTGCACTCTCTCAAGTGTTCCATCACTCTGTCCTACTGAGGCCGATTATGCACCATAGCTGGAACCCTGAATAATCTAATGATGTGGGACACTGAATAGAATAGAACTCTCAGGACCACAAAACACACCTGGGAGTTTAAAGGCAGGTGAAGGCATATTACCTGTACTCTCTCAACAGATCCATTACTCTGTCCTAACTGGGACTGGCTCTGCACCATAGTTGGAATCCAGAGAAAATTAATGAATCAGGGTGCAGGGAAGAATGGGACCCTCCCAAAATTAGTCTTAAGCTAAAAAAATGTTAAGGAGGAATTGGAAGATTTTGTGAAATAACTAATGTAATTAGTAGTGGATATAATTCCTAATATTTTTACATCTTTTTATTTTGAGGAAGAATGGAAATCTCCTAACTTGTAAGAAAGATAGTTTATCTTGTTAGGTAGAAATATAAAGTTGTTTTCTTGTTTTTAATTGAGTTCAGATGTGTGTAAATATGTGCATATAGAAACTGGGTAGATAAAGGTGGGGACTATGTCAGTTATCCGTTTATTGCCTTTCAGATCTAATTTTTTTACCTTTCAGTATCTTCTCTGTAATGATGGGTGTAATTCCTTTAAGAGTTTCTCATTTGCAGTAAATATAATGTTGAGATATTTTTTAGTAAACACTGTTGAAGAAACCTTTGGAATGGTAAGGATGCTCTAAGTGATTTTGGTGGCTGCATCATGAGTTAATGGTGTGTATGTGAGGGTATTTGATGGAGATTACCTTCTCCCATTAACTCAGAATATTTAACCCTTTTGTTGATTTTGCAGTCCTGGCCTGGCCTGACAATCAATTTCCTGTTCCTTCTCTGTAAGAACATCTTATGCTACAGACATTTCACCTGCACTAGAGTTTCAAATCTCTTTGATCACATTCCCTCCTAGAGGTTTGTATCCCATGGACTTCTTGATGCCAATGTCTGGTTGACATGGACACCATGTGATATAAGACATACTGACATCCTTGGTCCCTCTCATGTCTTGTGCTAGCCACTGATTCAAAATTCATTGTATCTTGGGTGGTTGGTCTCTTTTTTTGTATTCGTAGAAACTGTAGACCATCTCTGGTCTGGATAAGCCAGGGAACTTCTTTGTTATATAGGGGGCTATACCTACATCTTCTCAAGTAGGGTCTGAACCTCAGTATGGGGAAGGAGCGCCACTTTCAAAGTCCTTCTTTGGGTAGTCTCCATTAACTCTAAAGTAATCAATAGTATTCTTTTACATCTTATGCTATTTTATTATAGTGTAGTAATCATGCATACAAAACGTATGCAGTTTAAATAACTAGGCACTTTCTATTTCCTGATTAGTCCTGGACTGACAAAAGGTCATGTAGAGAACTGAAATTTAAAAAAAAAGTTAGAAATAGGTGCATGTACATTCGGCAGCTGAGTACAAGTTGTGTGGCCAGAGATGGCATAGAGGTGAAGTGCACTGGACTCCCACATGGCTTACCATGCTTCAAGTTCTGGACCTGGTGGCTTGCTTTCTCACTTTTCCTCTCACTTTCACTTTCTCTGTCTCTGTTTCTCTCTAGTCAAATTAAAATAGTAATAATTATGATGAATAAATGAAATAAAAGAATTCTTTAAAAAATGTAAGATGTAACCAAAAAGTTTTATTTATTTTTAAATTTACATTTAATCACTGTATGTCATTACGGCATACAAAATGATTTTTCCAGTATGAATATAGTGCATATTAATCCAGTCTAAGACATTACCATACAACTTATCACCAACAGATACCTTTTCCTTTTTGTGTTTAAAATATTTTTTGAATTGATATTCACAGTGTGCATCAAAGCAAATATCAAAAGGGTCAAAGATTTAAATGTAAAAATAAAACCATAAAGGAGAAAGCCTTTCTAAGTAGAATGCAATTTTTTTTTATTTAAAATGAGTCGTTTAGTTGTCAATTCATCTCCATAAAATTAATTTTTACTAACAACATGATTGGTTTAACAGTATTAAATATTTAAGGACCGGCAGGTGGTGTAGTGGTTGGGGCACAGGACTCCCAGATGGCCAACTGGTTTGAGTCCTTAACCCGACAGTTTGAAACTCACCCTGGGTGCATGTGTGTACATGCCCAAAATCCTGAGAGGAGAATGGAGTAGAAGGTATTGCAGCATGGCCATACTCCCGTGGGGTTATTTTTTGCTTCCTGTCTCTCTTTCTTTGGTGAGTAAACATGCCCTATAATAAAATATCTAAACAAAAAAATTTAAAATTAAAAAATAGATTTGAAACACTTGTTTTTAATAGTGCAAATACTCTTCAGGAAGTCCACTTAATTTTTTTTTATATTTACATTTAATCACTATACATCTTTATAGTGTACAACATGTTTTTACTCAGCATGAATATGGCACATATTAGTCACATCAAAGACATTAATATACATTATAGGGACCAGCAGTTACTGTAATGGCTATGTTGCTGAACTCCCATGTAGCCGACCACGGTTCGAGTGTTGGACCTGGTGGCTTAAACTCACGCCAGGTGCGTGTGCGTGCATGCCCAAGATCCCGAGAGGAGAATGGAGGAGAAGGGATTGCGATGTGGCCATCCTCCCTGGGGGGTTATTTCTCGCTTTCTGTCTCTCTGTCTCTTTCTGTCTTTCTGGCAAATGCACACGCCCTATAGCAAAAACCTCTCAAAAAATATATATACATTATAGTCAACAGATAGCTTTTCATTTTTGTGTCTATTAAATGCCATGCCTGTTTTTTCTCTGATCACCTCCCTCCCACTCCCTGTTACCCACCGACTATCACTTGCCCACTTCTATACTGTCACTAGAATCTACAGTTTCCTTCCCGGCTATTACACCTTTCAATCTTTCAGTTTCTGCTATAGAGTGCAGATATTCAGTTTATATTGAGCAGGAACATACGATGCCTGTCTTTCATAGTCTAGCTTGCTTTGGTTATCATTAAATATTCTATAGTCATCCACTTTGTAACAAATGTCAGGGTATCATTACTTTTTTATGTCTAATACTATTCCATACAGTACATGTGCCATACTTTTATAATGCTGCAATAAACATGAATGTGCACATGTTTTTCCAACTGAGGCTTTCCTATCCTCTGGGTAGATACCAAAGTATTGACTTACTGGGCCACACAGTTCTTATATTTGTAGGATTCTTAAGAACCTCCATGTTGTTCTCCAGTAGTGGTTGCATTTATTTACATTCCTACCAGCAGTGTAGGAGAGTTCTCTTTACACTGAAGCTTTGTTAGTACTTATCATTTTTTTTTAAATTTTAGCCATTCTGACTGGGTTTAAGTGGTATCCTATTGTGATTTTGATTTGCATTTCCCTTATAAGAGATGTAGAGCATATTTTTAGATGCTTTTTGGCCATTTGAATGTCTTCCTTGGAGAGTTGTCTGTTCAGCTCATTGCCGATCTTTTAATTGGACTGATTATTTTTGTAGCAGGTAAACTGGTTCAGTTCCCTGTATTTTCTGGTTATCAGTCCCTTATCCAAAGCATAGTATATTCTCCACTCTGAGGGATTTATCTTCACTCTAATTATTGTTTCTTTTGCTGAACGGAAAATTTTTGGCTTGATGTAGCCCCACTTGTCTATTTTGGGTATTATTGCCTGTACTTTGCAGGTTTTATTTAAGAAGTCTTTGCCTCCTAATATATCTGCAAGAGATTTCACTGTACTTACTCCCATTAGTTTTATAGTTTAGTGTTTCATGTTTAGACCCTTGATCCATTCTGAGTTAATTTTTGTTATTTGTGAGAGATAGGAGTCAGGTTTTATTTTTTTACAGGTGGATATCCAGTTTTTTCACTACCACTTGCTGAAGAAATTCTTTTCCCCACACTGGGTTATCTTATGCCTTTTGTCAAAAATAAGTTGGCTGTATGTTTTGGAGTTTATTTTTTGTTTCTAAATTCTATTCCAGTAGTCTACATTCCTGTTTTTGTACCAATACCAAGCTGCTTTGGTTATCACAGCTGTGTAATATATTTTGACATTAGGAAATGAGATGCCCCCTACTGCATTCTTTTTGCTCAGTATTGATTTGGTGATACAGGGTCATTTATAATTGTAGACAAATTTTACAGCTTTTAAAAATGTTTCTGTGAGGAATATCTTTGGGACTTTGACCAGAATTGCATTATCTGTGTATATTAATTTGGGTAAGATTGGCATTTTGATTATACTAATTCTTTTTATCCAAGAACATGGTATGTTTTTTCAATTTTTTGTATCTTTAAAAAAATTATTTATTAATTCATTTATTTTAATTTGACCAGCTAGAGAAACAGACAGAGAGGGAAAGTGAGAAAGCAAGCCACAAGGTCCAGGACTTGAACTGTGGTCAGCTCTGTGGAAGTTTCCAGCACCTTAACCACCACGCCACCTACTGGTCCCCTCTTTTTTGCATCTTTTTTAATTTTTCTTTTTTAGTTTTTATAGTTTTCTTCGTAAAGGTCATTCACTTCTTTGGTTATGATTATTCCTAGGTATCTTTTGTGTGTGTGTGTGGCTACTGTAAATAGGATTGTTTTCTACAATTCTGTGGAGGGCATTGCATATGGAAGCCATCTTGAGAGCTGTCCACCATCTTAGAAACCTTAGGCTTCACTTCCTTTTTTTTTGGAGAGGTTTTCACTATAGGGCGCGTGCGCTCACCAGACAGACAGAGAGAGACACAGAGACAGAAAGCGAGAAATCACCCCCCAGGGGGGATGGTCACGCCGCAATCCCTTCTCCTCCATTCTCCTCTCGGGATCTTGGGCACACACGCACATGCGCCCGGTGTGAGTTTTAAGCCACCGGGTCCGGGACGCGAACCGCGGTCGACTACGTGGGAGTCCAGGGACATAGCCATTACACTAACTGCTGGTTCCCAGGCTTCACTTCCTCATTGAGCAAACCATTTCTCAGAAATCATGTGGCCAACTGTTGCTAGGCAATGGGAGATCCACCCACATCAATGATTGGCTCATACTGTTGTATCTCTTTTTGGGCAACCAATCAATGCCCACCAGCCTGTATATAAAGCACAGTTTGCTCTGCAATAAATGAAGACTTGATCAGCATCTCATCTGGTCTCCACTCTGTATATGTCTGTGGGAGTTTTGTGAGCCTGTGTATGTGTGGGTCCCCTTTTTCACCATCCACACCCAGGTACCTGTTCGACTGTCCTGTGGGTCGGGGCACAATTCTACCTCAGTTTGTTCATTGTTGTTGTCTAAAAGTGCTATTTGTTCTTGTATATTGGTATTGTATCCTGCCACTACTGTATTCATTTATCACTTCCAGAAGATTTTTGTGGAGTTTTTTTTTTTAATTTTCTATTCATATTATCACATCATCTTCAAAGAGAGATAGATTTACTTTTTATTTCCCTATTTAAATACCTTTATTTGACTATCTTGTCTGATTCCATTGGCTAGGACTTCCAGTACTGTGTTGAAAGAAGGAGAGAAAGAGGGTAGCCTTATCTTGTTCTGTTTTTCAGTGGAAAAGCTTAGATTTTTCAGTCCAGTTATCTATGGTTTTATCATAGATGGTTTTAATTGTGTTGAGAAATTGCCCTTCTATGCCAATTTTCCTGAGTGTTTTAATCATAAAGGAATGTTATATTTTATCAAATGATTTTTTCTACATTGACTGATATGATCATGTAGTTTTTAATCTTTTCTTCTGTTCATGTGATTTATTATATTTATTATTTTGCATATATTGAATCATCCTTTGATCCCTGAGATAAAGTGTACCTGGTTGTGCTGTATAATCTTTTTAATATGTTGCTGGATATGATGTGCTAGTATCTTATTGAAAATTTTTGCATCTGCTGGACCACCGAATGGCATAAAGTTTATGTTGCTGGACTCCCATGTAGTTGACCATGGTCTCAGACCCAGCGGCTTAAAACTCATGTCGGCATATGTGCATACATACCCAAAATCCCAAGAGGAAAATGGAGGACAAGGGATTGCAATGTGATTATCCCCTCTGGAAGGGATGAGATTTCTCATTTTCTGTTTCTCTGTCTCTCCAGCGAGCACATACTCCCTTATAGCAAAAATTTCTTTAAAGAGAGAGAGAGAGAGAGAGAGAGAGAGAGAAGAGAGAGAGAGAGAAAGGGAGAGAGAGAGAGAGAAGATTTGCATCTGTATTCATCAGGGATATTGGCATGAAGTTTTATTTTTTTGTTATGTCTTTTTTGTTTTGGGAATCAGAATGATGGTGGCTTAATAGAATGAATTTGAGAGAGTTTTTTCCTTTTAGATCTTTAGAAATTTGAGGAGAATCAAGGTTATTTTTTAACATTTTGAAGAATTTGGATTTGAAACCATCAGGACCTGAGATTTTTTGGAGACAGAATCATCCCATTGCTTTTTACTGGTCTGTTCAGACTTTCTAGTTATTCATGGTTTAATCTTGTTAAATTATGTGAGTCCAGAAATTTGTCCATTTTATCAATATTTTCTTTTTTGTTGGCATACAATAGTTCATAGTGTTCTCTCATGATATTTTGTATTTCTGCAGTTTGTTGTAGTATCACGTATTTCATTGCTGATTTGATTTATCTATTTCATTTCTCTGTTCTTCTTAATTTATTTTTTGGAGAGGTTTTTGCTATAGGGTGTGTGCACTCACCAGAAAGACAGAGAGACAGAAAGACAGAAAGCGAGAAATCACCCCCCAGAGGAGATGACCACACCGCAATTGCAATCCCTTCTCCTCCATTCTCCTCTTGGGATCTTGGGCACACATACACACGTGCCTGGCCTGAGTTTAAGCCACCGGGTCCAGGACTCGAATCGCGGTCGACTACCTGGGAGTCCAGCGACATAGCTATTACGCTAACTGCTGTGCCCTTATTCTTCTTGATTAATCTAACAGTGTTTTTATTTTTTCTTTCTCAAAGAACCCACTTTTGTTTTCATTTATTTTCTGTAGAATTATTTTATTTTCTATTTTATTTATTTATCCTTAAATCTTCATTTTTTAAAATTTTGTTGTTGTTTATCCAGTTCTTTAAGATGTTTTCTCTTTCTTTCTTTCTTTCTTTCTTTCTTTCTTTCTTTCTTTCTTTCTTTCTTTCTGTCTCTCTCTTTCTTTTCTCTCTTTCTTTCTTTCTTTCTTTCTTTCTTTTTCTTTCTTTTTTTTGGAGAGATTTTTGCTATAGGGTGCGTGTGCTTGCCTGAAAGACAGAAAGACAGAAAGGGAGAAATCACCCCTCAGGAGGGATGGCCATACCATAATCACTTCTCCTCCATTCTGCTCTTGGGACCTTGAATGTGCACGCACATGCACCTGGAGTCAGTTTAAGCCACCAGATCCGGGACTCGAACCACGGTTGACTACATGGGAGTCTAGTGATAAAGCCATTATGCCAAGTGCTGGTCCCAGATGTTTTCTTAGGTTGCCTATTTGCCACATTTCTGTTTCTTTCTTTCTTTATTTTTATTGTGGGCACTAATTGCTATGAAATTTCCTCATATGTCTGCTTTTTCTGTGTTCCAAGGGTTATGAAAACTCATTTGTTCATTATCATTGGTTTCAATAAATCTTTTTATTTCAATCTTAATATCTTTAGTGGTTGTGAAGTCATTCAGGAGTAGTTTAGTTTCTGTGTGTGTACTTTTGAGGTTTCTTTCTGTATTGAATTTTAAGATTGATTTCATTGGGGTAAGAAAAGATGTTTGGTATAGCTACTATACCTTTGAATTTGTGAAGGCTTGTTTTGTTCTTTATCATGTGTTTTATCTTGAAAAACATCCCATGTAGGGGTACAAAAAATGTGTATTTTTTTGGTTGTTGGGGGAAATGTTCTATAGATGTCTGTCAAATACATTTAATTAAATGTCTATTTAGATCTTGTATCTGTTCATTTGTTTCTGTCTCAATCATCTGTTCAGAGGAGATAGTGGAGTTTGAGAGTCCTAATGATTATTGTGTTGCAGTTAATCTCTCCCTTTAGTGCTAACAGTCTCTTAGGTTTTTGGGTACTCTAGTATTAAGTGCATATTTACATTTTATATCTTCTTGGTGAACTAGCCCTTTTTGTACTATATAGTGTACTATTTTTTTTTCTTTTCTTACACCTTTTGTTTTGAAGTCTACCTTGTCTGATATCTGCATTGTGAGTGCATCCTCTTCTTTATTTCCATTTTCATGGAATATTTTCTCTCAGCCCTTCAGTTTTAGTCTACTTATGTCATAATCAGTGAGGCGCATTTCTTGTAAACAGCATATAGAAGGCTCCAGCTATTTTTTAATTTATTATTCATTCAGCCAATCTATGACTTTTAATTGAAGAGTTTTATCCATTGAATGTTATTGTTGATATTTGTAGACTTATTTCTTCCATTTAACTAGTCATTTCTTTGTTGCTGTTGTTGTGGTTCTCTTATTTCCGTCTCTCTTTAGTTTTCCTGATATAGTACTCCCTTTCAGTACTTCTTGAAGAGCTGATCTAGTGTTGTTGAATTCTTTCAGTTTTTGTTTTTCTGATAATGATTTTATCTGTTCTTCCCATTCAAAGATAATCTTGCCAGGTATAGTATTCTTGGTTTAAATTGTTTTTCTTTGAATATTTTGGATATGTCTTCCCATTCTTTTCCTACCTGCATTATTTTCGTTGAGAGGTCTGATGTTAGCCTAATAGGATAACCTTTGTAAGTAGTTTGATGCTTCTTTTCTGCCATTTTAAAATATTATCTTAGTCATTGATTTTTATAGTCTGGCTACAATGTATCAGGAGAAGAATCTTTTTATGTTGATTGTATTTAGAAATTTTTAAATAATTATTTCTTGTGTCTGAACTCATCCTTGTTTCTCTAGATTTCCCTTGTTTTTAGAAAACTTTTCATAGAAGAGGTTTTCTATGTCTTTATCAGTTTCTTCCACTTCTTGATGCCCATTATACAGATATTTGGGCATTTAATGGTGTCTGGAATTTTCCACATGTTATCTTCAATATTTTTTCTATGTCTATTTTAAAAAAATATTTTTGGTTACTTGTTATATGTTGAGACTTTGTCTTCAAGATCAGATAATTTTTTGGCATGGTCCAATTTACTGTTAATGCTTTTGAGGGAAATTTGAATTTTTTATTGTATTCTTCATTTCTAGAAATTCTGTTTTTTCTTTTTTTCTTTTTAGGATGTGTAGCTCTTTGTGGAATTCCTTTTTCATGTCCTGGAATGATTTCTTCATGTCCTAAAATAGATTGTCTGTTGCTTCTTAAATCTCATTGAGTTTTGTCACAATGAATGTTAAAAATTCTGTTTTTGACCTTTTTGTGAAATCTTTTGTGTTGTCTACTATTAGTGACGGGTTATTGTGGTCCCTTGGGAGAGATTTAATTCCCTGTTTTATCATATTTCTTCTGCTTCTGCCCTGGTTTTTTTTATCAGCTGATGCAGTACTCACATTTTACTTTTTATTGGAGTAGATTATATAGTATTGGAGGAGGGAATATCATTCTTAGATCCAAAGTCTGTTTATTTTAGAGGCCTGTGTCTTCCAGATCAAAGCAGATAATGGTAGCTTTAGTTGGTGCCTCCTTCACCAACCTTTCAGGTCCCTCTGAGCTGGGGATGATTTATGAATTTTTGACCTAGTGAAGAAGCTCAAGTCACATGCGGTGGCCCAGCACATAGACTAAGAGACCCCAAGTGCCAGAGGCAAACATGGTAAGGAAGGCTGTACCCACAATGAGAGGACTGATGAGAACAGAACTCAAATATCCCGGTGGACAAATAAGGCTCAGAAAGCAATCAATGTGGCATGGTCAGAGTTCCTCAAGTTCTAAAGAAAACCTGGGAGGCAAGGCTATATATATAACCCAAGATGTGATTTTGATGATATACTGGGATTTCACTGTCTAAGATTGAGAATTGTACAGCTTTTACTATTCTTACAAACTCTGTGTGCCATTTTAATAGAAGTACATGTCAGTACATGAGATAAGGAGAAATAAAATATATATTAAAATTTAAAAGGAATAAATATATTTAATTCTCTGGCAATAAATTTATGTACACAAAAATTTACATTGTCTACAGATAAGTCCTTAGAGTTGATAAGCAAATTTACAAAGATTACTAGATAAAAATTCAATAAAGAAATAGACTGCATTTTTTATACTATGAAGAAATGCTTAGAAAATATAATGTGAGGGAAAATCAGGAGGCATGGTGGTTAAGGTGCTGGACACTCCATATGGCTGACCATGATTTGAGTCATGGACCTGGTGGCTTGCTTTCTCACTCCTCCCCCCGTCTGTCTCTGTCAAATTAGAAATAAATGAATGAATAAATAAAATTTAATAAATAATTTTTTTTTAAATAATGTCATACTACTTTAAAAAGCATCAGACAGGGAACCAGCAGTTAGCGTAATGGCTATGTCACTGGATTCCCACGTAGTCAACCGCGGTTCACGTCCCGGACCTGGTGGCTTAAAACTCATGCCAGGCGCGTGTGCGTGTGTGCCCAAGATCCTGAGAGGAGAATGGAGGAGAAGGGATTGCGGTGTGACCATCCCCCCTGGGGGGTGATTTCTCACTTTCTGTCTCTATGTCTCTGTCTGTCTGGTGAGCGCATGCACCCTATAGCGAAGAACCTCTCCAAAAAAAAAAAAAAAGCATCAGACAAATATTTTTGACTATGTCTAGGAAAAGTATGTATAAATGAGTTAAAAACAGCCTCAGTGTATTAACACCTAGGTTATTAATTTCTTCACTGTAGTCTGAGACCTATTAGCTTCAATGAGTGCCAGATTCTAACTTTTTAATATCAATTTATTTTAGAAATAGGCTAAATAAGGTTTTTAGCTCTTTAGAGTCTTCCTGCTTTACTGCTCTGCAAGACCTCACCTCACTTCTGTTGACCATTGATAAGAGAGAATCTTGTGATTATAAGATTCCAGCTTGCTACAGCCTGTCATTATTCTCTGACAGAGGCTTCCCACTGTACTTCTGAGTGCCATCACTTAGGCATTTAAGTTCCTCCTTTGGTACAATTCTCTCCTGGGAGTTCCCTTGACCTTTGCCAGTTGTGGATAGTGGCCTTTTCCCCATAAACTTCTGTATGGTCTCATTATATGAGATACTTCTTTGATAATGCAACTTTGTTCAATCACTAAAAAATGAAGCTTGTCTATTACTGCCTGTCATGGTTATGTCTTTTTCTTTGATTTCTCCAAATCCTTAAACTTCTACAAAGGTAAAGGACCTATGTATTCTGTACCAAGAGAAATTTTAAGACATCTCATTATGAAAAGGCAAAATTTTGCAAATGGAGTTATCAAATTAATTTATCACAACAAAAAGCACAGAAGGCATTTGTGTGAAATTAAATAATCTGATTCTAAGGGGATAAGGAAAAACACTCTTGAAGAACAACTTACTTTTCTAGATATAAAAATTCATTTTAATACTATCTTATTTAATGTAATATTATAGCTGAGGGATAGACAAATAGATCATTGGAAAAAGATAGAAAGCTTAGCAAGAGATTGGCTCAAAAATGGATAATTGTTTTGTTTAATTTTCATAATTTGATTTCTTTTTTATTTTTAAAATTTTAATTACTTATACATGTAATTACTATAGATCATTTAGATTGTAAAGACACTTTATCCAGTATGATATATACCTTAGTTCAGCCAAGTTGAGAATACTATACACATCCTCATTTCAGAGTCTTGAAGATAAATTAATCTCTTCAATAAGTGAAAATAACATAATTGAGTATTCATCTGGAAAAAATGAAATAAGCTACCTATCTCAAACCATATTTAAAATCCAACTCAAAATATGTTATAGATAAGGTGATCATATATCCCATTTGTCTAAAATAGTTACAAGTGTGACTTTTATTCTGAAATGTAACTAAAACTTTATTTCATTCTCAAAGTTACCCAGTTTTAAAGATAAATTATATTGCTGCATTAGTTTGCAACCAAAATGTGAACAGCAAAACTATAACTCATTTAGAAGGTAATATATGCAAATATATTTGTGGTCTTTAGAAAATAAAATGTTTCTTAAAGAAGATGCAAAAATATAGTCTATAAATGAAATTTTATATATTTGACTACACTAAAATTAAGAGAACCTATTCATTAAAGGAAACCATTAAAAACAAGGTACACAGTTACGGTATTTCTTTTTTGGGGGAGAGATTTTTGCTTTAGGGTGTGTGCGCTGGCCAGAAAGACCAAGAGAGACTGAGAGATGGAGAGAAAGACAGTGAGAAATCACCCCCAAGGGGGGATAGCCATGCCGCAATCCCTTTTCCTCCATTCTCCTCTTGGGATCTTGGGCATGCACGCACACGTGCCTGGCGTGAGTTTAAGCCACTGGGCCCGAGACTCAAACCACAGTCGACTACGTGGGAGTACAGTGACATAGCCATTACGCCAACTGCTGGTCCCTGGTTAGGGTATTTCTAACACAGATAACTAGCAAAGACTTATATTCAGTTGACACAAATTAGTAAAGAGTAAAATTCCAGATGCAATCAAATGACATGAAGGTTAAGGTGACTGGATCCTACATGGCCAACAGCGTGTTTCAAGCCCTGAACTTGGCAGCTTGAAAATTTTGCCAGGCATGTGTTCTTGTGTGCCCAAAGTCCTAGGAACAGAATAGAGGAAAAGGCATTGCAGTGTGGCCATCCCCCACTGGAGTAATTACTCATTTTCCCTCTTTCTGTTGCTCTCATAGCAAACTAAAACAATAATGATAATAATAAAAATAATAATAATGAGCATAATTCCGTTTTCTGATATTTGATAGTTGACAGCGTTTAAGCTTTTTCCCCATCTAACCACATTTGAGTAGGCAGATAAGAAAGCCCAAGTGTCCCATCTTTGGAGATAGTGGAAAGTTCAAACTATGGAAAGATGACTGCCCATGTATAAGAATATTTACCACAATCTTAACCTCTAATCACCATGAAAACTCAAAGTCAGTCTTCTTTGCCAGATCTCTCAAGCTATTTGAAATATGTTTAGCATGTCATGATATCTGTAGAAAGCTTCATTATGTCATCAACAAGATTTCACATTATCCTAGTGTGTGTTGAATCATCAGTACTGATTTTTTAATCAAAATCTAGGTAAGGATCAGTCCTGTATCTGTGGAGTGTGAAACAACTGAAGCAGTGAGAAGTATATCTATAGGCAGACTGTCATAATCAGATGTCTTTAATATTTTATTTAAAAAAAAACTCGATTGCCTACTAGAGGACATAAACTTTGAGTTGGTGGTTACTGGTGAGTCTGCACTTGAGTTGTGTTGCAATGTGTTACACTTATCAAAACCTACTTACCTGTTATTATAGATTTAACCTCAGAAGTTTCAATAACTGCCATTTAGAAAGAGGATTTTGGAATCGAGGCCCTTCCTAAAGTGGCTCTGGATTGTATTCCCAGCCAAGATCTTTTTATACTCTTAGAATTAATCATGTGTTTAATAGCAACATAAGCAGTAACTGACTCTAGACTCAGTGGAATGAGTCTTAACTGTGATCATTGGTTGTACATCTTAACCAGATGTGAACCCTATTCTATAAAGCACTCTGGGGAAAAGATCAATATACTATGTGCTATATGGGCCCCATGTATAGTTGCCTATAAGAGAAAGAGAAACAGCAGTTACTATGTGACATGTCACATTCCTAAAGGTAAGTGGGCCCCTAAGATGCTACAAAAGAGGACTCCCTCACTAGATGTACTTCCAATAGACAGTATACGCACATATAAAGAAAGGAAAAAGATGAGAAAGAGTTTATCTGGAATATGGGTTAAGAAACAAAATCTGAAGCATAAGTACATATTTGATCTAGTTAGAACTCCAAAATTTATTAATATAATTTACATAACAAAAAGAAAGTGATCACTAAATGGCTTTTGTACCTGCGAGATATGTGCTGAATTTAATTTAACATGATGGGCCTTAAACAATACTGGTGCTCAAAATAGAGTAATGCTCAAGGTTCCCTTTAAAACTAAGCATATTATTCTCTATAATCTTAGGGGAGTTACGTAACTGAAACAAAGAACAAATAAGTATGCCTCAACTTAATCATCAGAACTATTGTCTTGTCTAAATTTCCCATGTTTTGAAATATCTCATAGTAGGCATACAATCCCTATATAACGTGCAGTAATTAAAATTAAGTCCTGCACATTTATGAATTGGCTTACAAAATGAGATTTTTGAGCCTCTTACTCTCAGTTAAAATGTATACCATGGCCCAATATAAATTTAACAAGTTCTTCAAGAATTGAAACCAATTACACACCTATTTAGATAAGAAGTGATTATATCCAGTGGTTTCCAATTAATAGCTAAATTTGGCTTGTTCTTAAATTTAGAAAAAGGAATGACACCTCATGGTATTACTAAAACCTTAATACCATAGCCCTATCTATTAAAGCAACTTTGTTAATAGCCAACATTATGAAAATTACTGACTCCTTTTAATAAACAACTGGTAAACATGTTGCCATTACATTTTTGGCCAACACTTTCTGTGCACTGCTATGTCAACAGCCTTTCAGTTTCAGTTTGTCTTCATATCTGAAGGGACACAATACCTTTACCCAGCTACGTCAGCAGCCTTACAATTACACACAATCTTTTCAGGCAAGATCTTAATATAATACCATCCAACTTTCTCCAGAAGCACAGATGTGATGATATTACACTGGTGACATTCTCTTCTGAAGAGATTAATTTGAAAACTCCTTCAAGAGGGACCAACAGTTGGCCTAATGGCTATGTTGCTGGACTCCCATGTAGCTGACTGCGGTTCAAGTCCTGGACCCGGTGGCTTAAACTCACATTGGGTGCATGTGCGTGTGTGACCAAGATCCTGAGAGGAGAATGGAGGAGAAGGGATTGCGGCGTGGCCATCTCCCCTGGGACGCAATTTCTCACTTTCTGTCTCTCTGTCTCTCTCTGTCTTTCTGGAGAGCAAAAACCTCTAAAAAAAAAAAACACAAACAAAAAATATCAACTCCTTCAAGACATGCAAATATTCACAATGGAACTCATGATCCCACAAATAGAGTAAGACTCCACCACTGTGCTTAAATTTCAGAAAGCTATATGGTAATCTGAAGGCAGCTCCATCCCTGATGGTATCAAGAAAAATCTATGGGAAAAGCCACATCAGTACAGGCTGTTAACACACTGTGTTCTGCAAGCTGAGACCTCATAAGAGGCCTAGTTTTGATTCTCAGTCCAGCCTAAAGTGTGGTCATGGTGGCATGTGCTTATAATAGCAGCAACATAGGATGCTGAGGATTGTAAACTCAAGGCTGGGCAGGGTAACATGGTGAGACACTCTAAAAATGATCCAAGTGGCCAACAAGATGGCAAATGGGGAGCTACATGTAGATAGCCTCATCATTCCATTGCTAGAAGTATAAGGATGTTGTCCAGAAAAGATCGTGTAGATGACTGAAACAGAAGTTTGGAGCTCAAGTCTCAGGAGATTTTTCTCAGTCATCTTATTCTTTTGGAATCGGAAGCACTACTGAAAGTAGTGGAGATATTCTTAGACACTATACAGATTTACTGAGATTATTTGAATATGGAGATTGTCCACCAGAAGACAACAATGTTTTCTTGGGAGACTATGTGTACAGAGGAAAACTGTCTTTGGAAAACATTTGTTTGCTATTGGACTATAAAATCAAATATCCAGAGAACTCCTTTTTCTTAAGAGGAAACCATGAGTGTGCTGGCATCCGTTGCCTTTATGGATTCTATGATGAATGCAAATGAAGATTTAAAATAAATTTTGGAAGACATTCACTGATTGTTTTAATTGCTTATAGTCACCATTGTGGATGAAAAGATCTTCTGTTGTCATAGAGGACTATTCCTAGACCTATGGAATATATTTGAAGAATTATAAGACCCATTGATATCCCTAATACAGATTTGTTAGTTTTGCTGTGACTTGCTGTGGTCTGACCTGGATAAGGATGTACAAGGCTGAGGAGAGAATGATCATAGTAGTGTCTTCACTTTTGGAGCTGATGTAGACAGTAAATTTCTGAATTGTCATTTAGACTTGATTTATCAAGTTCATCTGGTAGTAGAAGGCAGATATAAATTTTTTGCTAAATTACTTTAGTAACCATATTTTTAGCTCTGAATTCCTGTGGTGAGTTTAATAATGCTGGTGGGATGATTAGTGTGGATGAAACTGTGATGTGTTCATTTCAGATAGTGAAACCATCTGAAAAGAAAGCTAAGTACCAATATGGGGGACTGAATTATGGACATCCTGTCACTCCACATCAAACAGCTAATCCAGGAATTCCATAAAGAAACTTTCAGATTTGTTAAAGACATTCATAATATATGAGTGCACTATAAAACCATCCAACTATTTGACAGCTTTTATGATGTCACACCCTTTAACTTAAGGAGGTGGAGAGTCTGAGGAAGGACATTTAGAAGAAAAATAGAGAGGCAAATTACTAACAGGACAAAGAAATGTGGTATTATCTTTTGAAGATACTTATAGTTTTATTAACTGGACTAGGGAGAAATGTTCACATGTTGAAATATTCAGTTTGTAAGCTAAATAATATGATTGAATATAAAAGAGAAATGAGATAAAAAAGTTAAAAAATGGATCTTAAATTTTCTAATAGGAAGATGTACTACACTGTATTGTAATAAGTATAATCCGTTATGATATTCAACAAAGTTAAATTTAAATTCAGTTATCCATTATAAAGTTACATATTCATGTATCACAAATTTTAAAGTTGAAAAACATCCAGTTAAACTAGATGTAACAGGGAAACCAGATGAAAGCATGCTGATCCATCTGTTTGATGTGTTTTTTAGTGTTGCTTGGTTTATGAATTCCTTATTTTGAGAGATTTTTGCTATAGGGAGCGTGTGCTTGCCAGAGAGACAGAGAGAGACAGAAAATGAGAAATCGTCCCCTGGGAGGATGACCACACCACAATTCCTTCTCCTCCATTCTCCTCTAAGGATCTTGGGCATGCATGCACATGCAGCCAGAGTGAGGTTTAATCCACTGGGTCTGGGACTCTAACAGTGGTCGACTATGTGGGAATCTAGCAACATAACCATTATGCCATTAGCTGGTCCCATGGCTGTTTAATCCCTTTGGACTTTTTTTTTGGAAGATAATGGCAAATGGGGCCAGCAGTTAGCGTAATGGCTATGTCGCTGGACTCCCATGTAGTCGACTGCGGTTCGAGTCCCGGACCCGGCAGCTTAAAACTCACGCAGGGTGCATGTGCGTGTGAGCCCAAGATCCCAAGAGAAGAATGGAGGAGAAGGGATTGCGGCGTGGCCATTCCCCTGGGGGGGTTCATTTCTCACTTTCTGTCTCTATGTCTCTCTCTGTCTGGCTGGCGAGCACACGCACCCTATAGCGAAAACCTCTCCAAAAAAAAAAAAAAAAAAAAGATAACATAGTAAAAAATCTAGGTGATCTGGGTTTCTAAATACAATAGGGAAATGATAATCTATAAAAGAAAAATTGGAACTTACACTTCATTAAAATAAAAAGATTCTGCTCTGAAAAAGACACTAAAATAATGAAAACACAAATTATACTAATATAAAGTATTTGCAGCAGGCTCCACCTCAAAGCCCAGTGCCAGTCAGGATAGAAAGACTCCAGGGGCCTCCACCTCTGTCTGGTATAAGCCTCTGGGTTTACATCAGGTCTTTGAAGTACTCCCCTAGCCAGGGGTCCTCCAAAGACCCCAGTGCCATTCAGTATAGAAAGACTCCAGGAGCCTCCACCTCTGTCTGGGTTGGGCCTCTGGGTTCAGCTTCAGGGCTGTGATGTACTACCACAGCCAGGGTTTCCCCTAGACCCCAGTGCCAGTCAGGTATGCAAGAATCTCCATCTCATTTTGCTCTGTCCCTTCTAACTTTATTCTCTCTCTTTAAAAAAAGAAAAAAAAAGTTCACCTGTTGAAATATACACTATGTAAGCTAAATAATGTGATTGAATGTATAAAAGAAAGTGAAATAAAAAAGTAAATAAAAACAAAATGAAACAAACAAAAAAACCACTCCAGCTTTTTGCCTTGTTTGTGCCTTTCTCATGTTAATTTATCTCTTCTTCTGTGACCTAGGATAGAATGCTTTCAGGGGCCTCCACCTCCGTCTGGGTTGGGCATCTGGGTTCAGCTTCAGGGTTGTGAAGTTCTCCCCCTGCCAGGGCACCCCTGCAGACTCCTGTGCCAGTCAGGTATACAACTGTCTCCCTCTTATTCTGCTCTGTCCCTTTTAAATTTTTTCTTTTTCAAAAAAAAAAAAAAGAAATAAAAAAACAACTTTTTGCCTTGTTTGTGCCTTTCTAGTTTAATTGACCTCTTCTTCCTTCACCTAAGACAGAAAGCCTCAGGGAGCCTCCACCTCTGTCTAGGTTGGAACTCTGTGTTGAGTTTTCAGGCTGTAGAAGTACTCCCCCAGCCAAGGCTCCCCCATAGACCCCAGTGCCAGTCAGGATAGAAAGCTTCCAGTGACCTCTACCTCTGTCTGGGTTGGTCCTCCGAGTTAGCTTCAGGGCTTTGAAGTACTCCCCCAACCAGGGCTCCGGCACAGACCCCAGTGCCAGTCAGGTAGGCAAATGTCTCTCTCTTGTTCTGCTCTGTCCCTTCTAACTTTTTTCTTTCACTTAAAAATTAAAAAAAAAGTTTTTGACTTGTTTGAGCCTTTCTCATGTTATTTATCTCTTCTTTCTTAACCTAGGAGAGAAAGCCGACAGGGCACAACAACTTTGTCTGGGTTGGGCCTATGGGTTCAGCTTCAGAGCTGTGAAGTACTCCCCCAGACAGTGCTTCCTGGCAGACTCCAGTGCCTGTCATGTACTCAAGTGTCTCCCTCTTGTTTTGCTCTGTCCCTTCTAACTTTTTTCACTCTCTTTTAAAAAAACAAAACAAAAACAAACCAAAAAAACAAAAACAAAAACAGTTTTTAGCCTTGTTTGTGCCTTTCTCATGATAACTTATCACTTCTTTCTTTACATAGAATAGAAAGCTTCCAGGAATCTTCACCTCTGTCTGGGTTGGGCCTCTTGATTAAGCATCAGGTACACAAGTTTCTCCCTCTTGTTTTGTTTTGCTCTGTCCCTTCCTACTTTTCTGTCTCTCACTTTAAAAAAAAAAAAAAAAAAAAAAAAAAAAAACAAGCAAAAAAAAAAAAAAAAACCTTTTTGCCTTGTTTATGCCTTTCAATTGTTAATTTATCTCTTCTTCCTTCACCTAGAACAGAAAGCCTCCAGAGGTCTCCACCTCTGTCTGGATTGGGCTCTGGTTTCAAATTCAGGGCTGTGAAGTACTCCCCCAGCCAGAATTTCCCAGAAGACCTCAGTGTTAGTCAGGATAGAAAGCCTCCAGGGGCCTCCACGCTGTCTGGGTTGGGCCTCTGGGTTCAGCTTAAGGGCTCTGAAGTACTCCCTTAGCCATCGTTCCTCTGCAGACCCCAGTGCCTCTCAGGTACTCACTTTTTTCTCTCTCTTTTAAAAATAATAATAATAATCTTTTTGTTTTATTTGTGCTTTTCCTGTGTTAATTTATCTCTTCTTACTTCAACTACAATAGAAAGTCTCCTGGGGCCTGCACCTCTGTCTGGGTTAAACCTCTGGGTTCAGCTTTAGGACTGTGAAGTACTCTCCCAACTAGGGCTTCCCTGCAGAATTTGGTGCCAGTTATGTACACACGTGTCTCCCTTTATTCTGCTCTGTCCTTTCTAATTTTGTCTCTTTCTTAAACAAAACAAAACAAGACATATTTTTGCATTGTTTGTGCCTTTCTAGTGTTAATTTATTGCTTCCTCCTTCCAGTGGCCTCCACCTCTGTCTAGGTTGGGCACCTGGGTTCAGCTTCATGGCTGTGAAATACTCCCCCAGCCAGGGCTCCCTCACAAATCCCAGTGCCTCTCAGGTACTCAGGGGTCTACCTCTGGTTCTGCTCTGTGCCTTCTAACTTTTCTTTCTCTATTTTTTTAAAGAACTTTTTGCCTCACTTATGCCTTTCTTGTGTTAATTTATCTACTCTTCCTTCACCTAGGATAGAAAGCTTCCAGTGAACTCCACCTCTGTCTTGATTGGGCCTCTGGGTTCAGTTTCAGGGCTGTGAACTATTCTCCCAGCCAGGGTTCCCCCCTGCAACCCCAGTGTGAGTGAGGATAGAAAGCCTTCAGGGGCCTCCACCTTGTCTGGGTTGGACCTCTAGTGTGGGAGGCTGTGCACCAGTGAGTCTGCCAAGGCCATTTTGGATTATTGTATTTGGCTGCCTCTGTTTCTAAAATTTCTTCTTCAGGCGGCCATTTTGGATTATTGTATTTGGCTGCCTCTGTTTCTAAAGTTTCTTCTTCAGATGGCCATTTTGGGTTATTGTACGTGGCAGTCTTTGTTTCTAAAGTTTCTTTTTTAGGCAGCCATTTTGAGTTGTTATTTTTGACTGTCTTTGGTTCTAAAGTTTCTTCCTCAGAATTAGTCAATTAATTATCCAAATGAGCTTTAAGCTCCGTAAGAAATGGGTATAATTTTTTCTGAGGCTTTTCAAGGTTTATAACTTTCTCATTGATTTTTGGATTCTTAAGTTGTTTTGACCTGACATCCGATTGTTTAGTGAAATTTGTTACTTCTTTTTCACTATCTAAGGAAATAAGATCCTCTCCCTGTTCTTTTTCAATTTTAAAATCCTTGGTTAGATCTGAGATGGCTATAGCCTCCTCCTGGGGTTGATATTTTGCATGATCTGCTCTCCCTTAGCGACCATAATGGCAAGGGCTTCTTTTAAGCCCTGAATGGATAGTTTGTACTGACTAAGCTCTTGTCCCATTATTACCCGTACTTAAAAATGAAACATAAGTAACTACTTACCAGGACGTCTTCTCTTCATCCTTCTATGTTTTTCGCAGGCCTTTCTCGAGACGAGTCCCTGCTGTCCCCTTCTGGACGAGTCTCGGCTGTCCTCTTCTGGACGAGTCTCTGCTGTTCTCTTTTGTTTTCCACAGCAGACTTCCTCTTTATTTCGGTTCTCTTCATTGGATCCCTCATACCCAGGTCCCTGTTCAGGTGCCACATGTCCCAGCCTGCAGGACAGACGAACAATTTCCTGGGGGAGGGAGTAAGAGCAGGGACAGACACACACAGACACACAGAGTGGAGACAAGATGAGGTGCTGATCAAGTCTTCAAGTCTTCTTTATTGAGGAAGAATGTCGAGGTATATACAGGCTGGTGGGCACTGATTGGTTGCCCGAACTGCAAATGAGATAGAACAGTATGAACCAATCATTGGTGTGGGTGGACCTCTCCCATTGCCTAGAAACCCAACCGCCCCACAGGGAGAACAGTTGGTCACATGATTTCTGAGAAAAGGTTTGCTCAGTGAGGAAGTGAAACCTAATGGTTTCCAAGATGGTGGATAGCTCAAGATGGCGGATAGCTCAAAATGGCTTCTGTATGCAGTGCCCTCCACACTCTAGGTTCAGCCTAAGAGCTGTGACGTACTCCCCCAGCCATTACTCCCCGGCAGACCTCAGTGCCTCTCAGGTACTCAAGTGTATCCCTCTTCCTCTGCTCTGTCCTTTCTAACTTTATTCTATTTGAAAAAAGAAATAATAATAATATTTTTTGTTTTATTTGAGCCTTTCTTGCGTTAATTTATCTCTTCTTATTTCAACTATGATAGAAAGCCTCCACGGGCCTTCACCTCTGTCTGGATTGGGCTTCTGTGTTCAGATTTAGGACTGTGAAGTATTCCCTCCCCCCAGAGCTCTCCTGCAGACTCCAGTGCCAGTCAGGTACACAAGTGTCTCTTTCAAATTCTGCTCTATCCTTTCTAATTTTTTCTCTTTCTTTAATTAAACAAACAAACAACAACAACAACAAATAACTCTTCTGCCTTGTTTGTGCCTTTCTAGTGTTAATTTATCTCTTCCTCCTTCACCTCGAATCGAATGCTTCCAGGGGCCCCTCCACCTCTGTCTATGTTGGGCATCCGGGTTCAGGTTTATGTCTGTGAAATACTCCATGCAGGGCTCCCCTTCAAATCCCAGTGTCTCTCAGGTACTCAAGTGTCTTCCTCTAGTTCTGCTCTGTTTCTTTTAACTTTTCTCTCTCACTTAAAAACAAAACGAAGTAAAACAAAACAAAACAAAACAGGGACCAGCAGTTAATGTAATGGCTATGTCACTGGACTCCCATGTAGTCAACTGCGGTTCGAGTCCCAGACCCGGTGACTTAAACCCATGCCAGGTGTGTGTGCATGCGTGACCAAGATCCCGAGAGGAGAATGGAGGAAAAGGGATTGTGGCATGACCATCCCCCCTGGGGGCTGATTTCTTGCTTTCTGTCTCTCTGTCTTTCTGGTGAGCGCACACCCTATAGCAAAAACCTCTCAAAAAAACAAACAAACAAAAGAAAAAAAAACACTTTTTGCCTTGTTTGTGCATTTCTCATGGTAATTTATCTCTTCTTCCTTCACCTAGGTTAAAAAGCCTACAGGGGATGACAACTCTGTCTGGCTTCAGCCTCTGGGTTCAGCTTCAGGGCTGTAAAGTTCTCCTCCAGCCAGGGTTCCCCCACAGATCCCAGTACCAGTCAGGAAAGACAGCCTCCAGGGGCTTCCATCTCTTTCTGGGTTGGGCCTCTGGGTTCATCTTCAAAGATTTGAAGTACTCCCCCAGCCAGCACTTCCCCGTAGACCCCAGTGCCTGTCATGTACTCAAGTGTTACCCTCTTGTTCTGCTCTGTTGCTTCTAACTTTTATATCTCTTTAAAAACAAAAACAAAGCAAAACAAGACAAAAACAAAAATAAAAAAAAAAAACAGGTTTTTGCCTTGTTTGTGCCTTTCTCTTGTTAATTTATCTCTTCTTCTTTCACTTAGGAAAGAAAGTCTCCAGGTGCCTTCACCTCTGTGTGGGTTGGGCTCTGGGTTAAGTTTCAGGACTATGAAATTCTCCCCCAGCCAGGGCTTCTCAGCAGACCCCCAGTGCCAGTCAGGAAATAAAGCCTCCAGGGGCATCCATCTCTCTCTGGGATGGATCTCTGGGTTCAGCTTCAAGGCTGTGAAGTGCTCCCCCAACCAGCATTCCCCTGCAGACTCCTGTGCCTCTCAGGTACTCAAGTGTCTCCATCTTGTTCTGCTCTGTCTATTTTAATTTTTCTCTGTCCCTCTCTTTTTTTAATAATCTTTTTGCCTTGTTTGTGCCTTTCTTGTGATAATTTATCTCTTCTTACTTGAACTATGATAGAAAGCCGCCAAGGGGCATCTACGTCTGTCTGGGTTGGGCCTCTGGCATCAGCTTCAGGGATGTGAAGAACTCCCCCACTCAGGGCTTCTCTGCAGATTTCAGAGGTAGTCAAGTATGCAAGTGTCTCCCTCTTATTCTGTTCAGTCTTTTCTAAATTTTTTCTCTCTCTTTAGTAAGAAAAATAAAAAATACCTTTTATCCTTGTTAGTGCCTTTCTAGTTTAATTTATCTATTTTTACTTCTCCTAGGATAGAAATCCTTTAGGGGTCTCCAGCTCTTTCAAGGTTAGGCCTCTGTGTTCAATTTCAGGGCTGTAACATACTTCCCCAGCAAGGTCTCCCAGGCAGACCCAAGAGTCAGTCAGGAACACAAGTGTCTCCCTTTAGTATTGCTCTGTGCCTTCTCTCTCTCTCTCTCTCTCTCTCTCTCTCTCTCTTAATAAAACAGCTTTTTGCCTTGTTTATGCATTTCTCATGTGAATTTACCTCTTCTTCCTCCACCTAGGAGAGAAAACCTTCAGGAGCCTCCACCTCTGTCTGGATTGAGCCTCTGAGACAATATCAGGGCTTTAAAGTACTCCCTCTGCCAGTGCTCTCCCACTATTAACACTGCCAGTTATGATAGAATGCCTCCAGGAGACTCCATCTCTCTCTGGGTTGGGCCTTTGAGTTCAGTTCAGGCTGTGAAGTACTCCCCCAGCCAGCGCTCTCCCGCAGACTCCAGTGCCTGTCAGGTACTCAAGTGTCTCCCTCTGGTTTTGCTCTGTCCCTTCTAACTTTTCTCTCTCTTTTTTTAAAAAAAAAAAAAAAAAAAAACAGCAACAACAGCAGCAAAAAAAAAAAAAAAAAAGAAGAAAAAAAAGTTTTTTGCCTTGTTTGTGCCTTCCTCTTGTAAATTTATCTCTTCTTTCACCTAGGAGAGAAAATCTCCATGTGCCTCCACCTCTATCTGGATTGGGCTCTGTGTTCAGCTTCAGAGCTATGAAGTACTCCCCCAGCCAGCCCTCCCCTGAAGACCCCAGTGCCTGTCAGGTACTCAAGCATCTCCCTATTGTTCTGCTCTGTCCCTTAAAAACAAAACAAAACAAAACAAAAACAGGTTTTTGCGTTGTTTGTGCTTTTCTAGTGTTAATTCATCTTTTCTTCCCTCTCTTAGGATAGAAAGCCTCCAGGGGCCCACACTTTTATCTGTGTTGGGCCTTCCCAATTTGCACAAGCATGCCTCATGGTTTTTCATTTTTAACCCAATTTCATTTTCTGTGATATTATTTTTAATTTTCCCCCTTTTTTTTCTTGTAGTACTTTTCTTCTTTTCTCTTTGCACATTTTTACTCTATTTCTTACTCTTTTATCTTACTCTCCTGGTTTACTGCATGCCTTTAATACACTGCCTACAGACTACTAAATTCACAGTAGCTAAATTCTAAACATTGTGAGTTTTAGAGCATTCTTTGCACCTCATTGCAGCAATTGCAAAACCAATGAAATTCTCCTTTATAAATCTGATAGCAAAACTTTTTGTGGTTTTTCTTTTCACATTTGGGAACACAGTATAAGGAGAAAACAGTACCAAATTATTTCACAGAAAGGAAATGTTAGGCTGAGTTAACATATGTTAGGCTGAGTTAGTATAGGCCGAGTTAGCATATTCACCTCCATGACAAGGCTACAAGGAGGGAGCCCAGGAGTTCCTGAATAAACAGAGGACAGGAATTTGTAAATAAACAGAAGACAGAAACTCATAAAATAGCAGAGGATGGGTGGGCCAGGCGGCACCAGGACAAGGTTTACCTAAATTTAACTGAGAGTTCTTATCTAAATTCAAGCAGGCGATAACAGCTGGACCCTAACTGCACATACTCCCTCCCTTGTGTGCTGCATGCTATGGAAAGTTACTGACAGTATATTCTGTATTGCCTCTTGAGCTATAAAAGGCCCCTCTATCCTAAGTTCAGGGTTGCAACCTGCTGTGTCGAGCATAAACTTGGACCCCAGCTAGCTGGAAAAATAAATCCCTCTTATGCAGTTGCATTGTCGTTGTCTCCTCTGCATCACCACTAGTTAAAAATCGATCTTTGAACCCTACAAAAACACATACACTCACAGTTTCATAACCTTTTTTTAACAAGTTAGGCAAAAGTCTCCACATTACCAAATGACTAAAAATCAGTTAAGAACCTCAATGATGAGAGAATCAAGTAGTAAATCTCAAGCAAGGGAACACTGTAACTTGTCTCCATGTAAGGAAAAAATAGAGCATATTACCAAAATGTCAGAGAAAGAGTTTAGAATATTTATGGTAACAACATTCTATGAGATGCAAGAGTAGAGAGACATTGAGCTCCAAGATATTAGGAAGTTGTTCCATGATATGAAATAATGTAACACCATAAAAACTAATCGAATAGAACTGTTAGATATAAAGGGTGTAATACATGAAATTAAAATCTCCCTTGAAAGTATTGAAAGCAGGTTAGACCATGCTGAAGATCAAATTTCAAAAGTAGATGACAAAACCAATGACCTAGAAAAAAATTATCAAAAATATTGAGAAAACAGCCAAGAAAACTGAGGATATTATATGAGAAATACTAGATACTATGAAAAACTCCAATATCTAAATAATAGGTATTCTAGAAGGTGAAGAAATATTAAGGGCATTGATAATCTATTCCACAAAATTCTGGAAGAAAACTTTCCAAGTCAAGAGAGGAACTCAAACATCCAGACCCCTGAAATACAAAGAACCGCAAGTAGAATCAATCCAAGAAGGTCCTCTTAACACCACATCATAGCTAGATTGATCAAAATGACAGATAAAGACAAGATACTAAGTTTGGCAAGAGAGAAATGTCAAATCACTTACAAAGACTATCCCATCAGGCTAACACTGGACCTTTCATTGGATACAATGCAAGCAAGGAAAAAATGGGGAAATATATTCAAACTGCTGAATGAAAAACTATTTCAACCAAGAATGGTATACCTAGCAAGATTATCCTTCATATGGGAAAAGAAAATAAAAATGTTCTCAGAAAAAAAAAAAAAAAAGAAAAAAGAAAACCCACAAACCTGATAGAATTTACCAACACCAGAACAGCAAAAAGCTCTTTAAGAAATTCTGAAAGGAGTACTATACCAAGAAAACTAAAGAGAGATAGATAGCAATAAGAGAACAAAAATACAAGTAATATGGCCAACTTGATCGTAGGGACAAATCTGGAATTATCAATAATAATGTTGAATATGAATGCATTAAATTTTCTAATCAAGAAATACAGACTGGCTGAATAAATTAAAAATTAGAAACCCTCCATCTGCTTCCTACAAGAAACCCATTTCATGGATAACGACAAACATAGACCTAAAGTGAAGGGGTGGGTAAAGGTATTCCACACAAACTAAAACCAGAAAAAAAAAAAAAAAGGATGGGAGTTGCTATACTAATTTCAGACAAAATAGGCTTATGACAAAAACTGTAAGAAAAGACAAAAACAAGGCATTATAGGGACCAGCAGTTAGTGTAATGGCTATGTTGCTGGACTCCCATGTAGTTGACCGTGGTTCGAGTCCCGGACCCAGTGGCTTAAACTCACGCCAGGCGCATGTGCATGCGTGCCCAAGATCCCAAGATCCTGAGAGCAGAATGGAGGAGAAGGGATTGCGTCATGGCTATCCCCCCGGGGGGTGATTTCTTGCTTTCTGTCTCTCTGTCTTTCTGGCAAGTGCGCGCGCCCTATAGCAAAACAAACAAACAAACAAACAAACAAACAAAAAACCTCTCCAAAAAAACCCGAAAAAAACACCAGGGCATTATATAGTAGTAAAAGCGCTAATTTCCCAAGATATAACTCTTACAAATATCTATGCACCGAACTCAGGAGCACACAAATATTTAAATGAAAGACTACTAGATATAAAATGAGAGATAGACTATAGCACAATAATTGCAGGAGATCTCAACACCTCATTATCTGCTTTAGAAAGGTCAATGAAACAAAAAACAAACAAAGAGATTCAGGACCTAAACAATACCATAAATCAGATGGACTTGATAGACATCTATAAAACGTTCCACCCCAAAACCACAAAATATACATTATTTATCAGCCCCACACGGTACCTTTTTTTTTCCAAAGATTGACCACATGATAGGGCACAAAACTAGCCTTTACTTGGCACCAGAAGTTAGTGTAATGGCTGGAATCCCATGTAGTGGATCATGGTTTGAGTCCCGGATCCAGTGGCTTAAACTTGCACCTGGCACATGTGCTGGTGTGTCCAAGATCCCGAACAGAGACTGGAGGAGAAGAGATTGTGGCATGGCCAATCCCCCGTGGGGTGACTTCTTGCTTTCTGTCTCTCTGTATCTCTCTTTCTTTCTGATTAGCACACATGCCTTATAGCAAAAATCTTTCAAAAAATAACCAAAAAACAAAAACCCAAAAAACAGCTTTTACAGATTCAAAAGCATAGAAACAATATCCAGCATCTTCTCTGACCATGATGGAATTGAATTTGATATTAGCCTCAGGAAAAAAAAATCTAAAAAATACACAAATACATTGAAACTAATAACCTAGTTTGAATGACTTCTCAAGTACTGAAGAGATTAAGACTAAAATCAAAAGATTCATGGAAACCATTGATAATGTGTACACAAGTTCACATAAGTTATAGGACACTGCAAAAGCAGTCATAAGAAGGAAGTTCATAGAAATTAGTGCAGGGAACCAGCAGTTAGCGTAATGGCTATGTCGCTGGACTCCCACGTAGTCGACCGCGGTTCATGTCCCGGACCCGGTGGCTTAGAACTCACGCCGGGCGCGTGTGCGTACGTGCCCAAGATCCCGAGAGGAGAATGGAGGAGAAGGGATTGCGGCGTGACCATCCCCTCTGGGAGGTGATTTCTCGCTTTCTGTCTCTATGTCTCTCTCTGTTTGTCTGGCGAGCGCACGCGCCCTATAGCAAAAAACCTCTCAAAAAAAAAATAAAATAAAAAAAATAGAAAAAAAAAGAAATTAGTGCACACAAGAAAAAGATGGAAAGGTGACAAAAGGACAATCTAACATCATGCCTCAGGGAATTGGAAAAAAAAAATCAAAAAATGCCAGGAGAAAAGAAATAATAAAGATTCATGCAGAAATAAATGAAATAAAAAATAAGCAAACTATACAGAAAATAAATGAAAGCAAACACTGGTTCTTTGAAAAGATAAACAAGATGGACACACCATTAGTTAGACTAATTAAGAAGAAGAAAGAAACCAGATAAATCAATTTTGCAACAAATCAGGCAACATTACAACAGACATAACAGAAACACAAAACATCATAAGAGGATTCTATGAGTGACTATATGCCAGCAAAGAAGAAAAACTGGATGAGATGGACAAATTCCTGGACACTTATAATCTAACAAGATTGAGTCAGGAGTACATTGAAAGCCTGAATAGATGGATAACAAGCATGGAGATTGAATCAGTAATAAATAACCATCCAACAAAGAAAGTCCAGCTCCTGATGGCTTCACTGCTAAATTTTACAAAACTTTTAAAGAATAGATAGCCCCCATTCTACTCACACTGTTTCTCAATATCCAAAAGGAAAGAACCCTTCCAAATTTATTCTATGAAGCCTCCATGACCCTCATTTCCAAAATGGATAATGTTAAGACAAAAAAGGAAAACTATAGACATATATCTCTGATGAATATAGGTGTAAAATTTCTCATCAAGATACTTGCTAACCATTTTCTTTTTTTTTTGGAGAGGTTTTTCACTATAGGGCGCGTGCGCTCGCCAGACAGATAGAGAGAGACATAGAGACAGAAAGCGAGAAATCACCCCCCAGGGGGGATGGTCACGCCGCAATCCCTTCTCCTCCATTCTCCTCTCGGGATCTTGGGCATGCACGCACACGCGCCCGGCGTGAGTTGTAAGCCACCGGGTCCGAGACGCGAACCGCGGTCGACTACGTGGGAGTCCAGCGACATAGCCATTACGCTGACTGCTGGTTCCCTACTTGCTAACCATTTTCAACGGCATATAAAAAAGATTATTCATCACAATCACGCAGGCTTTATTCAAGGGATGCAAAATCATAAATGTAATTCACCATATCAACAGAAAGAGATATAAAAATGATATGATCATTTCAATCAAAGTGGAAGAAGCATTTGACAAAAGACAACATTCCTTTATGATTAAGACTCTCTGTGAAATTGGCATAGGACATTTCTCAACATAATAAAAACCATCTATGAAAAAACTATAGCTATGGGACCAGCAGTTAGCGTAATGGCCATGTCGCTGGACTCCCATATAGTCGACCTCGGTTCACTTCCCGGACCCAGTGGATTAAAACTCACGCCAGGGGTTTGTGCATGCGTGCTCAAGATCCCGAGAGGAGAATGGAGGAGAAGGGATTGCGGCATGGCCATCCACCCGGGGAGTGATTTCTCACTTTCTGTGTCTCTGTCTCTCTCTGTCTGTCTGGCGAGTGCATGCACCCTATAGCAAAAACTTCTCAAAAAAAAAAAAAAAAAAACTATAGCTATCATTACACAGAATGGGGAAAAGCTAAAAGCTTTTCCACTAAAAACTGGAACAAGACAAAGCTGCCCACTTTCTGTACTCCTATTGAATATAGTACTGGAAGTCCTAGCCAGTGCAATCAGAAAAGAGAAGGAAATAAAAGACATTCCAGTAGGGAAAGAAGAGCTGAAATTATCTCTGTTTGTAGATGACATGATTGTATACACAGAAAACCCAATAGTATCCATGAAAAACACACCTCAATGTAATAAAAGCATACAGTAAAGTGGCAAGATACAAAATTAACTTTCAAAAATCTGTAGGATTTCTATATACAATCAACAAACAGAGATAGAACTGAAGAAAGTAATTCCATTTACCATAGCCACAAGAAGTATAAGTTAGTTAGGAATAAAACTAACCAAAGAAGTCAAAGACCTCTACAAGGAAAACTATGAAAACCTTAGAAAGGAAGTAGAAAAGGACACTAAAAAGTGGAAGGACATCCCATGTTCCTGGATTGGCAGAGTTAATATAATCAAAATGGCCATCCTACCCAAATTAATCTACATATTTAATGCAATCCCTATAAAATAACAAGAGGCATTCTTCACAGATCTAGAAAAGACAATCATAGAATTTGTCTGGAACCATAAAAGACCGTGTTTTGCTAAAGCCATCCTGTGCAAGAAGACTAGAATAGTCACCTTATGATGCCAAAATATATTATAAACCACTGATAATCAAAACATCATGATATTGTCACAAAACAGACATGAAGACCAATGGAACAGAGTAAAAGCCCCAGAAATAAACTCCAAAACATATAGCCAACTAATCTTTGACAAAGGGTACCAGTAGATCAAGTGGGAAAAGGGAAACCTATTTAGCAAATGGTGATGTAAAAACTAGATATCCACCTGCAGAAAGATAAATCTGATAAATCATTACAAAATCTACTAAAAGTGGATCAAAGATCTAAACCTAAGACCACAAACAATACTACTACTTTGGAAAACACTGAGAAAACCCTGGGAGACATTGGACTAGGCAAAGACTTCTTACGCAAGACCCCCAAAGCATAGGCAGTAATCCCCCAAAATAAACAGGTGAGATTACATCTGATTAAGATGTTTCTGCACAGCAAAGAACACCATAATAAGTGTGAATTGACAACTCTTGGAATGCGAGAGAATTTTTGTTAAGTGTGCCTCAGATAAGGGACTGATAACTAGAATAAACAGGGAACTCAAGTGGCTTACTTGACAGAAAATGATTAACTCAATTAAAGGATGGGAAAATGAGCTAAATAAACAACTCTCTAAGGAAGACATAGGAACAACCAAAAAGCATATGAAAAACTGTTCAACATCTCTCATTGTAATGGAGATACAGATCAAAACCACAATGAGATATCACCTAACCCCAGTCAGAATGGTGAAGATTAAAAAAATAAATAAATAATGTAAGTGCTGGAGGGAAAGTGGTGAAAAGGAAACGCTCCTACACTGTTGGTGGGAATGTAAATTGGTCCAGCCCCTGTGGAGAAAAATATGGAGGTTCCTCAAAGACCTTCAAATAGAACTACCATATGATCCAGCAATTCAACTCTTGGGTATCTCCCCAAAGGACAGGAGAACACTCAGTCAGAAAAGTGCTTGTACAGCAATATTCATTGCAGCATTATTTATGATTGCTAAGACATGGAACCAACCTAAATGTACACAAACAGATAAGTGGATTTAAAAATTGTGGCACATATACTCCATGGAATACTACTCAAGCATTAAAAACAACAAGGCCCTGGAATTTGATAGAAAGTGGGTGAATACAGAAGATTTGTTCTGAGTCAAGCAAGTCAGTCTATGAAAGAGAGACATTGTATGTCTCCACTTAACATATACCCACTATCTGCACTCTCTGGTAGAGACTGAAAGACTGGAGAACTTAATACCATTAAATATTGTAATGAACACTAGAGACAAAGTGGAAAGAGAATGTGGGAGGGGAAGAGCATAGGAAAGGAAATTTGGGAGAAAAATAGAGAGGTAAGACACTTGTGGGACACAGATATGATTTATTATCTTTTGATGAAAATTTATATCGTTTTCTCAACTGGGCTGGACTGAGGTCAACATCATGCTCGGTAATGTCTCTTTACAATACAAATGATGTAGGGCAGTTGAATGTATGAATAATAATATTAATAATAAAGAAATTGTGTTAAAATATTCAAAACATGGACAAAAACAAAAAGCAAGTATGTAAAACAATGAGAACTCAAATTCATTCATGGTGGAAATGGAAAAATATACAATCAGCATAAAAGATGTTTTGTCCTTTTCTAACAAAGCCAAACAAGTTGTTCCATGCATCTTAGGAATCATACTCTTTGGTATTTACTCAAATAATTGGAAAATTTATGTCCACACAAAAATTCATACAGAAGCGTTCATGGGAGCTGTATTCATAATTTCTAAAAACTAAAAGCAAAAAAGATGTCCTTCAATAGTTTAATAGTTTAACAAAGTGTTATAAATCCTGCCAATGAAACATTATTAAGTTATTTTAAAAAATGAGCTATTGGGATTAACAGATGATGGAATGGTTACTTCCCTAGACTCCCACACAGTTAACCGTAATTTGAGTCCCATAACTGGTGGCTTAAAAGTCACACCAGGTGCATGTGCATATGTGCCCAAAATCCTTAGAGGAGAATGGAGGACAAGGGGTTGCAGCATGACCATCCCCTCTAGGGGGGATTATTTCTTGCTTTCTTTCTCTCTGTCTCTCTGGCCATCACACATGCCCTAGAGCATGA
Source organism: Tupaia tana (assembly GCA_026018925.1). Lineage (NCBI taxonomy): Eukaryota > Metazoa > Chordata > Mammalia > Scandentia > Tupaiidae > Tupaia > Tupaia tana. The sequence goes on along the minus strand of JAKSZU010000009.1, from coordinate 77,913,270 downwards.
AACTCTCAAAAGAAAAAAAGAAAAGAAAAAAAGAAGAAAAGACTTGGAGAAACTTTGCTATAGGGCGCGTGTGCTCACCAGACAGACAGAGACAGAGAGACAGAAAGCGAGAAATCACCCCCCCAGGGGGGATGGCCATGCTGCAATCCCTTCTCCTCCTCTCCTCCGTTCTCCTCTCAGGATCTCGGGCACGCACACACATGCACCTGGTGTGAGTTTTAAGCCACCGGGTCCGGGAAGTGAACAGCGGTCGACTATGTGGGAGTCCAGCAACATAGCCATTACACTAACTGCTGGTCCCACAAGACTTGGAGAAACTTTAAACATATATTGCCAAGTGAAAGAAACTAGCCTGAAAAGACTATATAAAGACTACATACTATTTAATTCAACCAATATGCCATTCTGAAAAAGTTAAAAATATATAGAGAGTGAAAAGAATCATTATTGTCATATGTTGGAGTTTTGAAGAAGAGAGGCAAATAAATATATGGGGCATAGGTTATTTCTTTTTTGTTGTTTGCTTTGTTTTGTTTGTCAAACATATACAGAATTATATTTAAATTCATATAGAACAATATTTACATTTTAAGTTATACTTTTGAACTTAAGAGGATGAAGTACAGCATAAATTTTTCAGCAAATAAAAGAACAACATACATGACAGAAATAGAATTAACAGTAAAAGTACAGCTCTCTGTTTATGATACATGTGGAAACTTCTTGTCAGAAAGCCACATCTTCTTAATCTGATTGTCCAAATCATTAAAATAAGGATAATTCAGGGCCATTTTGCCAGAAATTCGTTTGGCAGGATCATAGACTAACATTTTTGAGAGCAGATCAAAAACGTATTTATCCAATTTTTTGAAATGGTATGCTAGACTTCCTGGCTTCCATTTAGGAAATGTATTCTTATAGTCCTGTAAAGATTCCACTTCTTGCCACACTTCATTATTGGGGGTGCCCAAAGCTTTGAAAATTCTGAAGAGTTGGTCAATTTCTGAATTCCCATGGAAAAGTGGTTTCTTGGTGGCTAATTCCGGAAATATGATCCCTATACTCCAAATGTCAATTGGAGTTAAGTAACAGGCTGACCCCAGCAATACTTCTGGAGAGTTGTACCAGAGCGTCACTACCTCATGTGTTTATACTCTAATTGGTATTCCAAAAACTCTGGCAAGGACAAAATCAGCCAGTTTAATCATTCCTTTGTCTTCGATTAATAGGTTTGAGGTTTTAAGTCTCTATGAAGAACTCTTTTAGAGTGACAAAACACAATCCCTTGTAGGATTTGGTACAAATAACTCTTAACAAGTGAAAAGTCCATGAGCTGATCAGGAGGGATAGAATCCAAGTATTTCTTGAGATCCATGGAAAGAAATTTGATGATGAGATATAACCTGGAATCCTGCCTAAGCACATCTTGAAGACTGACTATATTTGGATGACAAAGTTCTTTTAATAGAGAAATTTCCCGAATTGTAGTAATAGGAATCTCTTCCTCACTTTCTAGTCTTATTTTCTTCATAGCTACCACTTGATCTGTAGTTTTGTGTCTACCCTTATTCATAACTCCATAGGTACCTTCTCCATTTTTTTCTATTTTTGTATAGTCTTTCATAATTAGTCAACAGGTATGGTAGTACATCCTGGCTTATTATCCTGTGGCAGCCACGGCAGCAGCTACCACGTCAGCGGTGCTCTTCACTCAATCTCCAGAAGTCAGCTTAGAAGTTAAGATCTGAGCATAGGTTATTTCTAGGGCAGTGAAACTATTCTGTGTAATGCTGTAATAGTATAATGTCAAAACTCATAGAGCTATACAACAAAAAAATGAACTTTGGGGCAATGTGGTGGTACAGTAGTAACAGAACTGGACACACATGATATGATATGAGTTGATTCATATCTCAGGATCTCTCTGAGCATGCTGGGCACATGCATGCTCATGACCAGGGCTGGCTGAGACTGGAGTGGATTGTGATATGAATATCCATTTTTGGGGTGTCTCTCTGTTTGGTCATACTCTCTGTTTCTATCTTTCTCTCTCTCTTTCTCTGCCTTTCTCTTTCAGAAGAAACATTATCTTAAAAAATGAACTATAATATATACTATGAACTTCACTTAATAATAATATATCCGTATTGGTTCATCAGTTGTAACAAATGTACCACACCACTACAAAACTTTAATAATAGGAGAAACTAAGGTTAGAAGAGAGGGAACATATGAGTACTTTTTTGCACTACTTACTCAGTTTTTTAGTAAAGTTAGATTATTCTGGAAAATAAATTCTATAAATGGGAAAAATCCCAACAATCTAAGTTTTCTTTTGTGTTCTGGAGGCCACATATTCATCATTTGTACTTAACAGATGAGCTTGAATAAAACTTTTATAGACTTAACTTTTTACAGCAGTTTCATTTATATAGATGGTCCAGACAATGACAGTTCTTTACTCCAAAATTCCCCCTTTCAGGTAATGAACTCTGGGCATCTCATGTCACTTTACTTTCTTTGTTTTCTTTTTTTTTAACTTTTTAATGCAATAGTATGAGACCTTATCAAGAAACCTTCTGAGTTCCAAACATAATTGATAGTGACTGAGACTTTTGTTTCACTCCTCATAATACACAATGATGGAGTTTTAAATATGGAATTATAGAGAACTTTTGTCTCTCTTACTAGCCACAGATGACAGACCTCATATAAGTCTGCAATAACTTACTTAAGCAAGTTTAAATTTAATAAAATGAAATATGCAAATTTCAATTAGCAGTCAAACATGAGGTGTCAAATGTAATAAAGAACCTGACATCCCTTTATGAAGTCCAAACATGTATACCTTTTAAAAAGAGACTTAATATTTAGAGCAGTTTAAGAATCACAGAAAAATTGAGCCAAACACATAGTGTTCCCATTTACACTCTGTGCCACACAAATATAGACTCTTCCACTATTGACATCTTCCACTAAAGTGGTACATTTGTAAATTGGTGAACCTATGTTCACACATCATTATAAATGAAGTCCATACTTTATACTGGGGCTCACTCTTGAAATTATATATTCTATAGATTTTAACAAATCTATTATGGCATATATCCACTACTATAGTATCATAAGGAATAGTAGTTGACTGACCTAAACGTCCTCTCTAATTATCTGTCCCTCTCACCTAACCCTCTGACATGACTTTTGGAAAATATTGATCATCTTGCCATCTCCATAGTTTCCCTTTCCCATAATGTCATATAGTTGGATGACACTCGATGTATTTTTATGGGTTGATAGCTTTTTTCGTGTTTGCATGCATGTATGCTGGATAACAAGATAATATTCTATTGTCTGGATGTACTACAAATTATTTATTCACCTACTGAAGAACATTTTGGTAAAGTTTTGGCAATTATAGATAAAGATCTTACAAATTTCCACGTGCTAATTTTTCTGTGGACATAATTTGTCACCTTATTTATGTAAATACCAAGAAGTATAATGGTTGGATTGTATGGTAAAGTGGGTTTAGTTTTGTAAGAAACTGCCAAACTTTCTTTTTCCAAAGTGACTAGAAGCATTTTACTTTCTCATTAGTAATGAATAAAGAACTCCTGTTGCTCCATATTCTTGCTAACATTTGAAATTTTTCCTGTTTTGGACTTTGGACTTTCTAATAGATGTCTAGTGATATCTCACTGTTATGTTAATTTGCAATTACCTAATGAAAAAATGATGTTGAGCAGCTTTTTAAGTGCTTATTTGCTATCTATAATATTTTTCAGTGAAGAAGTGTCTGTTTGGGTCTTTAGGCCATGATTTAATTTTCTGTTTGGGTCTTTAGGCCATGATTTAATTTTTATTTTTTTTATTATTATTATTTTTTTTTTTTTGCTATAAGGTGGGTGCATATGCTGGAGACAGAGAGAGGGGAAAAGTGAGAAATCAACCCCCTCCCCAAAAGGGTGGGGATGGCCATGCTTCAATCCCTTCTCCTCTATTTTCCTCCTGGGATTTGGGCACACACACACATATATGCCTGATGTAATTTCCAACCCATCAGGTGTGGGACTCAAAGTGTGGGTGGCCATGTGGAAATCCAGCACCTTAACCACCACACCACTTGCTGGCTCAGATTGCAGATTTTTTTAAAGAGATATTTGTATATTTTAGGCAGTAGTACTTTATCCAATGTGTTTTTTCACAAATACTTTCAATCTAGCTTGTCTTTTTGTTCTCCTGACAGTGTCTTTCACAGAGAAGTTTTAAAATTTTATGTTCAGCTTATCAGTTTTTTTCCTTCATGTGTCTTGCTTTTGGTTTTGTATCTAAAAAGTTATTGCTATATTCAAGATCATGTAGAATTTCTCTTCTATTACATTCTAGGAGTTCTACAATTTTGCATTTTACATTTAGGTCTATGATCTACTTTTATCTTTTTTTGGAGAGGTTGTCGCTATAGGGCACGTGCGCTCGCCAGACAGAGACAGAGAGATACAAAGCGAGAAATCACCCCCAGGGGGGATGGCCACGCCACAATCCCTTCTCCTCCATTCTCTTCTCGGGATCTTGGGCACACACGCACACGCGCCCGGCGTGAGTTCTAAGCCACCGGGTCCGGGACATGAACCGCGGTCGACTACGTGAGAGTCCAGCGACATAGCCATTACGCTAACTGCTGGTCCCTAGGTCTATGATCTATTTTAAGATAATTTTTGTAAAGGGTGTAGATTTATTATTGTGATTGTGGATATTTAGCTATTTCAGCAGCACTCTTTGCTGAAACTACTCTTTTTTTATTGTACTGTTTGTGTTTCTTTGTAACAGATCAGTTGAATTCTATTTATGGGGACTTATTTCTGGATTTTCTGTTGTGTTCCTTGACTTATTTGCTTATGCCTATACCACACTATCTTGATTTCCGGGCTTTGTAAGTAATGAAGTTGAGTAAGGTTAGTCCTTCAACTTTATTTTCCTCCTTAAATTTTGTGTGACTTTTCCACGTATCTATATAAACTTTAGAATCAGTTTGTCAATATCAATAAAATGATTTGCTCGGATTTTTTTATTGGAATCGCACTGAATCTATACGTCAGTTGGCAAAATCTCACATCTTGACAATATTGAATCTTTCTTTTTTAATAATTATTTTTATTTAACTTTATTTATTTGCTTATTTGGAGCGACTGAGAGAGAGAGAGAGGGAGAGAAAGTGAGAAAACAGGCAGCCAGGTTCGGGACTTGAACCACAGTCGGCCACATGGGAGTCCAGTGCCCTTAACCACCACGCTACCTGCTTGTACTGACAATATTGAATCTTTCTATTCATAAAAGAATATTCAACTTATTCAATTTGAGTTCTTTATCAAAATTTTGTAGTTTACATAGATTTTGTACATCATTTTTAGATTTATACCTATGATGGCTATGGTTAAGTATCAACTTGACTAGGCTTAAAGTTATTCTGATAGCTATTATAGCATTATCTCTCGGTAAATCTTTGATGGTGTTTCCAGAACACATCAACCTTTAAATAAGTGAACAGAATAAGGAAGATCTATCCTCACACAATGTGTGTGTGTGCCATACAATTAGCTGAAGACCTGGATAGAACAAGAAAGAAGAGGAGAGGAAAATTTATTCTCTCTCTTCTGGAACTGGGACATCCTTCCTATCTTGCCCTTGGACATCAGAATTCTAGGTTCTCTGGACTTTGGCCTCTAGGACTTTTACTAGTGGCTTCCCAGACTCTCGGGTATTCATTGGCTTCCCTGTTTTGAGGCCTCTGAAATTGATCTGTGTGTGACAGGCTACTGGCTTCTCTGGTTCTCTAGCTTACATAAAATCTATCGTGGGACCTCTCAGCCTTCATAACATAAACAAAATTCCCTTTATATGTATATATATATATATATATATATATATATATATATATATATGTGTGTGTGTGTGTGTGTGTGTGTGTGTGTGTATAAAATCTACCCTATTGCTTCTGTATCTCTAGAGAATCCTAATTAATTATTTTATTGTGGGTATGCTAAAGAAAATAGTACTGCATTTATGACTTCAAATTCTATTTGCTCATTGCTGGCATATAGGAAAACAATCTTGTATCTTGCAAACTTGCTAAAATAATTTATCATTTCAAGGTGGGGTTTTTTTGGTCAGGCCTTTCAGATTTTCTACATAAGCATTCATGTCATAAGTAAGACTGTATTATTTCTTCCTTCTCAATCTGTACAATTTTTATTTTCTATTCTTATCATTATTTTATTTAGTTATTTGACTCAAGTTATTTAGTAATGTATTTCTTTTCTTTTTAAAATTATCTTATTTTATACATTCAATCACTGTACATCACTACAGCTAGTAAAATGAATTTACCCAACAATGAACACATTGCCCACCAGTCCAATTGAAGATATCATACACATTATCATCAACAGACAATCCACAATTTCTGTGTCCTTTAAAAGTCTTGTGTCTCTATTTTTCTCTTTGATTCCTTTCCTCTCACTCTTCCCCATCTCCCACCTTCTTCCCACACTATCACCAGTATCTGTAACCATTTTCTATGCTTCTATATCCTCTAATCTTTCAGTTTCCACCATAGAGTTCAGGCAGTCAATATATATTAAGCGGAGACATATGATGTCTCTCTTTCATAGTGTGGCTTGATATTCACTCAGCAGTAAATCTTCCAAATTTATCTGTCTATTTTTTTTTTTTTTTGAGAGAGAGAGATTTTTTCTGTAGGGTGTGTGCACTCACCAGAGAAACAGAGAGACAAAAAAGCAAGAAATCACTCTCTAGAGGGGTGGCCAAGCCACTATCCCTTCTCCTCCATTCACTTCTTGGGATCTTGGGCATGCAGGCACACATGCTCAGCCACCGGGTCTGGACTCAAGCCACAATCAACTATGTGGGAGTCCAGTGATGTAGCCATTCTGCCGTCTGCTGGTCCCGGGTCTTGTTGCCTTTTTGTGGCTGAATAGTATTCCATATTGTATATGTGTCACACTTTTCCAATCTATTTATCTGTTTATTGACATTTGGGTTGGTTCCATGTCTTAGCTATTGTGAATAGTGCTGCAATAAATATGGATGTTCAAGTACTTTTCTGACTGAGTGTATTCCTATCACTTTTTCAACCAAGATTTATAAAGCCTAAACAGAGATCAAGTATGTCTAGTGAATATTTAGCTTCTGAATTGAAATGTACCTTATGTGTGAAATACATGTGAATTTCTTGAAGATTTATGAAAAGAGATTATATCTCATTAATAATTCTTTTCACAATGATTCAATGTTGAATAATGATATTCTGGATATAGTAGCTAAAACACGTAATTAACATTAATTTCATTTTTTCTTTTTACTTTTCTAATGTGGCTACTATATAATTTATTTATTTATTTATTTATTTATTTATTTATTTTTTGGGGAGATTTTTGCTGTAGGGCACATACACTCACCAGAAAGACAGAGAGACAGAAAGTGAGAAATTACACCTGGGGGAATGACCACACCACAATCCCTTCTCCTCCATTCTCCTTTCAGGATCTTGGGCATGCACGCACATGTGCCCGGCATGAGTTTAAGCCACCAGGTCCAAGGCTCAAACCACGGTTGAATACATGGAAGTCCAGCGACCTAGCCATTATGCCAACTGCTGGTCTTGCTACTATAATACTAACATAAAAAAATACCAAAATGTTTTTCAAAATGTTTTTCAATAAATTTACATTTCCACAATTGTACCTGAGAGTTGTCATACACTGATAAACATTATATTCCTTTTCTAACAATGGGGATTGTTAGATTTACTAGTGTTACTAAACCAATAGGTGCAAAATACCATCTCATTGTGCTTTAAATTGCATTACTCTAGTTATTACCTTGGTCATTTTTTTATTATATATCCAGTTACTATACTTGATTTCTCTTTTGTGAAATACCTCAGGGTGCAGGTTCTCACATGTTAGAGAGAGAGACAGAAATGGTGAGAGAAAAAGTGAGAAATCACCCCTCAGAAGCATGATCACATTGCAGTCACTTCTCCCCCATTCTCTTACCAGGATTTTGGGTATGCACACACACATGCACAGTGTAAGTTTGAAGCCACTGAGTCTAGGACTTTAATCGCATTCGGCCATGTGGGAGTGCAGTGATGTAACTGATACACCTTCTGCTGGCCCCAACCATGTAGGTTTTCAGGACATAAAAACTATGTGTAAAGATCAAATCAGGATAACTGATATATCCATCAACTCAAGTGTGTGTCAATACCTTTGTTGGGAATATTCAGAACTTTTTTAAGTATTCTGAAATATCCAATAAATTGTTAACTATAATCATTGTACTATATTAATTAGAATGTCTTCCTCTTATCTAACTGTAATTTTGTATTTCTTAACAGACATCTCTTGGTCCTTACTCCCCCCCAACCCCTCCCACTGTCTTCTTTTTCTTTATCATTTTCCCTTTAGAATTTTTATTTTAAATTCATTCACTTTATATTATCACAGCATACAAAATTAATTTTCCCATTCAGAATACACTGAATATTGGCTCAATCAAAAATATTACCATATATATTATCATCAATGGATAATTTTCCATTATGTGTTTCTTAACGGTTTTATTTCTTTTTTCCCTTTGATTCCTTCTCTTTCACCCTCTGCCATTTCCTACCCTCCTTTCACACTATCGCTGGTGTCCACAGTGGCTCTCCATGTCTTTGTATCGTCTGATATATCAGTTTCTGCCATAGAGTGCAGATATTCAGTACAATATATTAAGTGGGGACATATAACGCCTCTCTTTTATAGTCTGGCTTGCTTCACTTAAGAGTAAACCCTTCATATTTGTCCACTTGTCAATTGCTACAGTCTTATTTTTTATGGCTGAGTAGTATTCTATAATGTATATGTGCCACATTTTTTAAATCCATTCATCCTTCCTTGGACATTTGGGTTGGTCCTATGTCTTAGCAATTGTGAATAACAGCATAGTAAACATGGATATACAAGTGTTTTTTTCTGAATGACTGCACTCCTATCTTTTGAGTAGATACCAGGGTGGAATTGCTGGATCATAAGGTAGTTCTATTTGTAGGTCTTTGAGGATTCTCCATATTGTTCTCCAAAGGGCTGTACTAATCTACATTCCTATCTACAGTGTAGGAAAGTTCCCTTTTATACTTCTATAAAGTCATCTTTTTAGGTTTTACATATTAGTGTGAACATGAGGTATTTCTCTTTATATGTCCAGGTTATTTAACTTAATATAATATCTTCCAGACACATCCATCTCATCCATGTTGTGAATTATAAGATTTCACCTATTTTTATAAATGAATTGGATTCAACTGTGTGTGTGTATGTGTGTGTGTGTGTGTGTGTGTGTGTGTGCGTGTTTACACACATACCTACTAAGGTGGCTTTAATCACAAAGGCACACAATAAGAAGTTTCAGTGCTATAAAAATTTTGAACACTTATAGCATCATTGGAGGGAATATAAAATGTAACTACTTGGAAAACTGTCTTGAGAGTTTCTCAAAATCTTAAACACAGAGTCACTATATGACCCTATTAGGCCTATGTCCAAGAAAATTAAAGCATAATGTTTACACAAAAACTTGTGCAACAATGTTCATAGCAACATTATTTATAGTAGCCAAAAATACAAATGACTCTAATTTCATTTGCTCATGAATGGATAATTACAAATATCATCCATACAATAGGATATTTAATGGTAAAAAGGAATGAAATCAAGATGCATGCTATGGAAGAGATAAACACTGAAAACATGATTAGTGAAAGACCACATATATGCTAGAAACAAAAGGCTAGCCACATTTCATATAATTCCACTTATATAAAATATTCTAAACAAGCAAATCACACACAAAAAATTTAGTTTTGCCGGCATCTATGGACCATGAGGCATAACAATGATTGCGGACTAGTGCTTATAGAATTTATTTTGGAGATGATGAAGATCTTTAGAAATTATTTATGAAATTGTTTCTCTCTTCTTTCAATACATCTTCCCATTCTTTCTTTGCTTGCATTGTTTCTGTTGAGAAGTCCAATGTTAGCCTAATGGGGTGAATTTTGTAAGTCACTTGTAGTTTCTCTCTTACCAGTTTTAGTTTCTTGTCTTTATCTTTGGTCTTTGCCAGTCTGGCTAAGATGTGCCTTGAGGAAGATCTTCTTGGGTTGATTCTATTTGGGATTCTATGTATTTCTTGGGTCTGGATGTTTGAGTGCCTCTCTAGATTTGGGAAATTTTCTTCCAGGATTTCATGGAATAGAATTTCCATGCCCTTATTAGTTTCTTCACCTTCTAAGATACCAATTATTTGAATGTTGGGGCATCTAATGGAATCTAGTATTTCTCATATATTATCCTCGTGTTTTTTTTGTTGTTGTTGTTGTTATTTTCTCTATCTTTTTGGTGGTTTTCTCTATATCAGAGATTTTATATTCTGTGTCAGAGAATTGATCTTCAGTGTGGTCTAATTGACTTTTAATACTTTCAAGAGAGTTTTTGATATCCTGTATTACAGACTTTATCTCTAATAGTTCCATCTGATTCTTTCTTAGCGTGTCCATTTCTTCTTTCATATTGTGGAAGGACTTCCTAATCTCCTGTAGTTCGTTATCTCTTTTCTGTTCCAACTCAAAGAATTTGGTCACCATGAATGTTCTAAATTCTTTCTCTGACATTTTAGTAAGTCTTCTGTTTTTTCAAGAAATGGAAGGGAGTCACTGTGTTCTTTTGATGGAGACATATTTCCTGGTTTATTCAAACCTGAGGCTCTTCTTCTACTTCTAGCCACTGGGAGATGTATTCACTTTGGAATGCCTTTTAGGAGAATGTTTCTTAGACTAGGAGCAAGTGTGTTTCCCTTTTGCTGTGGAGTGATGACTACCGAAGTCTCTCTTCTGTTGTGCTTAGCAATGTGGTCTGAGGAGGAGTATTCTATTCAGGTGTCTGAAGAACAGTATCTCCTTTTTTGAAGCTGGTTCAATAAAAGGGAGGACCTAGGGAGTCTAAAAATATTAGAATATTTTAGACCTGTGATTCTAGACCTATCTAGACCATCCAGGAGGGTGGAGGAAGAGGAAGACAGGACCAAATATGAGGAAAAACGAAGGAGAATAAAGAAAACATCACACGCCATGCACTAGCATGGCGTGCAATTTCACCAGGGGTCTGGAGATGGAAATGGGGTCTGCTGATGGAAATGGGGTCTGCTGTAGAGCTGAGGGTGGTCCTGTGTGAGATATATATATATATATGAAATTAGAAATGGAACATTATTGATGATAACATGCATGATTAAGCCACTATGCAGTTTATTCTAGATAGGAAACCATATTTAGTATGTTGTGACGATGCTCAGGGAATGAATGTAAATTAATTAATTAAAAAAAAAGGTTCAGGAGGAAAAAAAACACTAAAACTGTTATCAAAATTTAAAAAAAAATGTGTATTTGATGACTGCAGCAAGCTATATAGCCCCAGCTAGGTACTACTTTATAGTATGTTCATTCTACTCACTGAGGTTTATGCGTAAAGTCAGACTTGGATTCATGTATATGTATATATCAACTGCGCTTGCTATTGGAAATATTTAGACTAATTAAGCTCATTAGCAAATCAATTAAATGGGGGGAAGGCATAGAAAGCAACCATTGATACCAGAGACAATGTGGGACGAGGGAGGGACACCGCAGAGGGTGAGGGATAGGGAATCATGGATGGAAAAAAAAAAAGCAAATTATACAGGACATAAGAAATGGAAAATTATTTGTTGATAATATGTATGTTAATGTGCTTGATTGAGCCAATATACAGTGTATTCTGGATGGAAAATTCATTTTGTATGCTGTAATGATGTATAGTGAATTAATGTAAATAAATAAATTTAAAGAAAAAAAAAGATGAGAAAATGAGCTGAACAGACAACTCTCAAAGGAAGACATTTGAATAGCCAAAAAGCATATGGAAAAATGCTCAGCACCTCTCATAATTAGGGAATTGCAAATCAAAACCACAATGTGATACAACCTAACTGTATTCAGAATGACTAAGATTAAAAAAAATAAAGCATAATAAGTGCTGGTGAGGCTGGGGTGAGAAAGAACTCTCCTACACTATTGGTGGGAACGTAAATTAGTACAGTCACTGTGGAGAACAATATGGAGGTTTTTCAAAGACCTACAAATAGAACTATCATATGATCTAACAATTCCACTCCTGGATATCTCTTTCGAAATACAAATACAGTGATTGAATGTTTATACAAAGTTTTTAAAAAGATGGACAAATAAACTGAACAGACAACTCTTTGAAGAAGACATTGGAACAGTCAAAAAACATATGAAAAATTTCTGAACATCTCTTATTATTAGGGAAATACAAATTAAAACCACAATGGGATTATCACTTAACCTCAGTCACAGTAACTAAGATAAAAAAGAAATAAAGAATGATAAGTGCTGGTGAGGCTGCAGTGAAAAAGGAACCTTCCTACACTCTTGGTGGAATTGCAAATTGGTACAACCACTGTAGAGAACAATATGGAAGTTCCTTAGAAACCTACCATACAACCCTATAATTCCACTAAGACAGGAAAACCCTCAGTCAGATAAACACTTGTACATCTAAGTTTACTACAGCATTATTCCCAATTCCTAGGACATGGAGTTAACCCAAATTTTCAAGAACATATTAGTGGATGGAAAATATTTGGCACATGTACTCCGTGGAATACCACTCAGCCATAAAAAGTAATGAGATGCTGACATTTTGTTCCAAGTGGACAAATATGGAAGACGTAATTGCTGAATGAAGCAAGCCAGACTATGAAAGACAGGCATTGTATGTTATCACTTAATATATGCCAAATGTCTGTGCTCTATTAAAGAATCTGAAAAATTAGAAGATACAATATCAAGGAAGGAAGCTGTAGATACTAGAGACAGTACAGCAGGGTGTGGGCTATAAGGGATCCTGAACTAAAACAAGCCTGATTATTAGTTAATGAGAATATATATCCCAGAGAAGATAACTGGCAGTCAAAATAACTACATGGGAAAGGGTCTGAGTGTGATTATTGCTCTTAATCTTTGTGTCAGTGTGATAGCCTCCTTTTGTTGGCATGACTGAACATCTTGCAGTAATATTTGAAAAAGCTGGAGAATAAGTTTTGGAATTAAGAAAATTATTTTTCAGGTGGATATACTTTTTAAGATACTATTTGTTTATTTCTTCCAAGATAGAGAGGAAAAAAAGAGAGAAGCACTCTTGACAGTCTCATGTCACAAACCTCCCCCCAGCTTTCCAGTCAGCTGAAACTGTATACATATACATGCCCAGTATATTCAAGTCGAAACAGGGTAGCCTGTTTTTCACATAACTTCCAACATTGCAGAGACCCAACATACCATCTATGCCACCATGACTCGGCCACTTTTTAGTGTTTAAAGTCACCAAGACACCTAACAGGCCCAAGGACAACTGCATCTAGTTCTACATAAGAATTTCTGAGAGAAGACAATGATGCACAGTTGATTACTTGAATTATGTACTGTACTCTTGTTTGAATGTAAGTCTTCACTTGTACACATAGTTTCACAATAAGGTCAAGTCATACATCTAAAGAGCCATCTATTGCTATTGATATAATAAGCAAAGTGTCTCATGGACTACAATTAGACAAAAAAAATCAGCATGCAACCCAACAAAACTAACAAAATAATTTTAATAAATGCTATGATAGGGCACAAAAGAAGCCTTTACAGATTCAAAGGCACATAAACTATATCTTCTCTAACCATAATGGAGTTAAACTTAATATCAGAAAAAAAAATACAGGATCATATGGAAACTAAACAATGTACCCCTGAATGACTTTACAACTAATGAATAAATTGAGTGAAATAAATATTCTTTGAAAACAATGATAATGAGTACATAAGTATCCATAATCTATGGGAAACAGCAAAAGCAGTCAGAAGAAGGAAGTTTTTAGCAATTAGTGCACATAAGAAAAAGATGAAAAGATGGCAAATAGACAACCTAACAGCATGACTCAGAATTAGAAAAATAACCAAAAAATTCCAAAAAGTATAAGAATACAAATAACAAAAATTTGAGCAAAACTAACTGAAATAGAAAATAAATAAACCATACAGAAAATAAGTGAAAGCAAAAGCTGGTACTTTAAAAAGAAAACAAAATTGACACACCATTAGCTGGACTAATTAAAAAGAAGAGAGAAAGAGAATAGATAAATCAAATTTGCAAAGAAACAGGAATTATTACAACACAATAGAAATATAAAACATTACTAGAGAATACTATGAGTGCTTATATAACAACAAACAAGAACACCTGGAAGAGATGGACAAATTCCTGGACATATATAATCTACCAAGACTGAAATAGGACAACACAAAAAGCCTGAATAGGCCATGCAAGCAATGAGATTTAAACACTAATAAATAACCTCCTGGCAAAGAAAAGCCCTGATCCTGATGGCTTCACTTCTGAATTCTACAAAAATATTAAAGAAGAGTTAACTCCCATTCTACTCACATTCTTTTTAAAGACCCAAAAGGAAGGAACCATCCAAAATTTATTTTATGAAGCCTCCATCACCCTCATCCTCAAAACAGACAAGGACATGACAAGGAAAAAATATTATAGACCTATATCTCTGATGAATATAGAAACAAAAAAAATTCAACAAGACATTACCCATTAATATCCAACAACACATCAAAAAGATTATACATCACAACCAGGTTGGCTTTATCTCAGGGATGCAAGGGTGGTTCAACATATGCAAACCATAAATGTAGTACAACATATTAGCAGGAAGAAAGTTAAAAACCATATGACCATATCAATTGATGCAGTAAAAGCATTTGATAAAATACAACATCCCCTCCTGATTATAACTCTCTGTCATATTGACATAGAAGCGTCATTTCTTAACAAAATCCACAATAAAAATGATTTATAAAAACCCATAGCTAACATCATACTCAATGAGGGAAAACTGAAAGCAATAAAAGGTATTCGAATAAGGAAAAGAAGAGGTGAAATTATCTTTATTAGCAGATGACATGATTGTATATATAGAAGACCTAAATTATCCATGAAAACAACTCCTGGAAGTAATAAATGAATATAGTAAAGTAGCAAGATACAAAATCAACCTACAAAAATCTATAGCATTTCTATATACAAATAAGGAGACTGAGGTAGAACTGAAGAGAGTATCCCATTTACAATACCCACAAAATGTATAACATACCTAGGAATAAATCTAACCAAGGAAGTCAAAGATCTCTAAAAGGAAAACTATGAAAATCTTAAAGAAATTGAAAATGACACAATACTACAATACTACAATAAATACACAAAGCACAATATTAGGTTATAAGACAGAAAAGGATCAAATATCTACAAAACATACATAATCAATAACATAAGTGAGGAAAGAGCTATTTTTAAGAGGGTAAAAATTAGGTAAATCATTAACTAGACTAAGAAAAATAGAGAACACAGAAATGAAATTAAATAAGACATGAAAAAGGCAATATTATAATGGATATAATAGAAATATAATGTATCATTAGGTTACTACAAGCAACATTTTCTAACAAATGGGAAAATGTGCATGAGATGAAAAAATTTCTGGACACATACAATATACCTAGATTAAACTGAAAAAAAAATCCTGAATAGAGCAATAACAAGCTATTATATTGAATCAATGATAAACAGTCTCCCAAAAAAGAAAAGCTCAGGATCCAATGGCTTCACTTTTGTATTCTATAAAAATTTTAAAGAAGAATTAACACCAATTTTTCCCTATTTCTAAAAATCCAGGTGGAAAGAATTCTCCCAAATTCATTTCATGAAGTCATCATTTTGATACTAAAAGCAGACAAGGACACAATAACTAAATAGGTGACTACAGATCAATATCCCTAATGAATATAGACGCAAAAATCCTCAACAAAATACTAGCAAATTGAATAAAACAGCACATTAAAAAGAGGGTAAGTGGGATAGGGTGAGTGAGAGGAGGAAAGGGAAGAAGCATTTAACAAAAAAAAATGTAAATTTATCTGTGGAACAAAAGTTCTATAACTTTTGCTTTATATATAAAAAAAGACTATAGATCATAATCAGGTAAGCTTTATCCCAGGGATGCAAATATTGTTCAACATATGCAAAACAGTCAATATAAAGATGTAATACATCACATTAACAGAGTAAAAATAAAAAACAAAATGACTGTATTGGGACCAGCAGTTGGTGTAATGGCTATGTCGCTGGACTCCCATGTAGTCAACGGTGGGTCGAGTCCCAGATTCAGTGGCTTAAACTCATGCCGGGCGTATGTGAATGCGTGCCCAAGATCCCAAGAGGAGAATGGAGAAGAAGGGACTGCGGCGTAGCCATCTCACTTTCTGTCTCTCTGCCTCTCTCTGTCTCTCTGGCGAGTATAAGCGCCCTATAGCAAAAACCTCTCAAAAAAAAAAAAAAAAAAGAAAAGAAAAAATAAAAATCAAAATGACTGTATCAATTGATGAAGACAAACAATTTGATAAAAGATAACATTCCTTCATGATTAAGACCCTCAGCAAAATAGGACTAGAAGGTATATTTCTTAACACATTAAAGAATATATATGGCAAACACATAGCTAAAATCATACTGAAGGGACAAAAGCTGAATGCTATTCCACTAAAAACTGGAACAAGGTTTCCACTTTCTCCACTCCTTTTCAACATAGTATTGGAATTCCTAACCAAAGCAATCAGATAAAAGAGTGAAATAAAAGGGATTTAAATAGAAAAGGAAAAATGAAGTTGTCTCTATTTGCAGACTACATGACTCTCTCTCTCTCTGTCTCTCTCTCTAAATATATATATATTCCCTAAATCATTCATTTAAAAAATCTAGGAATAAATATAGCCAAAGACATAAACAATCTCTACAAGAAAAACTGTGAAAATCTGAAGAAATAGAAAATATGAAAAAAGAAAGACATTCTTTTTTCTTGAAACAGAAGAATCAATATAATTAAATGTCAATACAAATCAAATTAATTTACAAATTCAGTGCAGTTCCTATCAAATTATTAGTGAATCTTCACAGAAATAGAAAAAAACTAAATTTGCCTGGAATCATTAAAAACTCCATATCACCAAGGCAATACTGTACAAAAGGAATAAAATTGGAGCTATCTCATGAACCAACCTCAAAATGTATTCCAAAGATGTAATAATCAAACAGCATGTTACAAACTCAGAAACAAAAACATTCACCATATGAAACAGAGTAGAGAATCCAGAAAAAAAAAAACCCTACAACCTACTGATCTTTTCTTCTTTATTTCTTTCCTTTCCTTTCCTTTCCTTTCCTTTCCTTTCCTTTCCTTTCCTTTCCTTTCCTTTCCTTTCCTTTCCTTTTCCTTTTCCTCTTTTCTTTTCTTTTCTTTTCTTTTCCTTTTCTTTTCTTTTCTTTTCTTTTCTTTTCTTTTCTTTTCTTTTCTTTTCTTTTCTTTTCTTTTCTTTTCTTTTCTTTTCTTTTCTTTTCTTTTTTCTTTCCTTGCCATTCCTTGCCTTTCCTAGCCTTTCCTTGCCTTTTTTCTTTTTTTTTCCTTTGAGAGATTTTTGCTATAGGGAGTGTGTGCTCACTGAAGAGACAGAGAGACAGTGACAGAAAGTGAGAAATCACTCCCCAGTGAGATGTCCATACAGCAATCCCTTCTTCTCCATTCTCCTCTTGGGATTTTGGGCATGCACCCACACACATCTAGCGTGAGTTTTAAGTTGCTGGGTCCTGGACTCGAACTGTGTGGGCATCTAGTAATGTAACCACTATGCCATCTGCTGACTTTTGACAAAGAACATGAGTATCTAGTGGAGAAATTAAAGGCTTTTCAACAAATGTCACTCATAAACTGAACAGTCACCTGTAGAACAATAAAATTTAGACTCTTTATCTCTAACCAGTAACAAAAATCAACTCAGAATGGATTCAAGATTTAAATGTAAAGCCCCAAGCTATAAAATGATTTGTGAAAAACACAGGGGGAAGGGAACCAGCAGTTAGCATAATGGCTATGTCGCTGGACTCCCACATGGTCGACCGCGGTTCGCGTCTCGGACCCGGTGGCTTACAACTCACGCCGGGCGCGTGTGCGTGCGTGCCCAAGATCCCGAGAGGAGAATGGAGGAAAGGGATTGCGGCGTGACCATCCCCCCTGGGGGGTGATTTCTCGCTTTCTGTCTCTGTGTCTCTCTCTGTCTGTCTGGCGAGCGCACGCGCCCTATAGCGAAAAAACTCTCCAAAAAAAAAAAAAAAAACACAGGGGGAACACTTAAAATGTGAGAGTAGGCACACTGTGGAAGTAGGCACAGTGACTGGACCAATTTACATTCCTACCAGCAGTGTAGGAGGGTTCCCCTTTCACCACATCCCTGCTAGCATTTATTATTTATTTATTTTTTAATCTTTTCCACTGGATTGCCTGGTACCCTTTGTCAAAAATCAGTTGACCGCATGTTTTGAGGCTTATGTTTGGGGTCTCTATTCTGTTCCATTGGTCCACATATCTATTTTTGTGCCAATATCAAGTTCTTTTGATTAGCACATCTTTGTAATATATTTTGGAGTCAGGGAGTGAGATACCGCCCACTCCACTCTTCTTGTGTGGGATTGCTTTGGCAATACAGGGTCTTTTATTATACTAAACAAATTCTATGATTGTCTTTTCTAGATCTGTGAGAAAGCCAATTATAATTTTAGGGCTGCTATGTCTGGGATTCAAACAATGCAGTTAAACATATGAGATCCAGTCACCTTAGCCACTATGTCTTGAACTGTTTTGAAACTTTTTTTTTAATGCTTTTTAAACTTGGTTGCTGTTGTTCTTCTTAAAAACTATGACACAAATGAATACATTAGCTTGGGCCTACAGAGAGTTAGAATAATTTATATCACTGTCCTTTATAGTTGTCCCATTGGAAAATATTCAGGGGCTATAACACACATAGAGATGCTTTCTTCTAAAATACCTCCTGGAGGACCTGCATGAGTTTATTCTTAACAAGGTGTCCCTCTTCTCAGAAATATATTCATGATGTTTTGTTTGGTTTGTTTCTTCTTTTCTTTTTGTAATCATAGATTTTCTTGTTATATAGATAATGTACCAGAAATACTACTCTTCATTAACAAAAACATTTCAATGTTTTCCAATATTCTCAAGAACTTGTTGAGGTCATCCAAAGCTTCTGTTAAGCTGTAAAGCTTTGTGGAGGTTCTTTTTTTCTTCTTGTATTTTTCTTTTACTTTGCCTCCTTATTTATTTATTTTAAATTATTTATTTTATATTCATTCACTTTACATAAATACAGAATTCAAAAATGAGTTTGCCAATCCAGAATACAGTGCATATTGGCTCAATCAAGGATATTACTATATATGTTATCGACAACAAATGATTTTACATTTCTTGTTTCTTATATATATATTTTTTTCTCTCCCCCCCCCTTGATTCCTTCTTTTCTTACCCTTCGCCATTTCTCACCTGCCCCCACAGTGTCACTGGTATCTACAGTTGCTTTCTATGCTTTTTTTTAAATTTTGGTATTAAGATTAATAATAAAATTTTGGTATTAAGAATACTAAAATTACTCATATCAAATGAGCAACACTTTGGAAAGTAAGTTGTTTCCAAAGAGTAGTTTGTTAGCATAACAATTCAGCCAGGCATCTTAGAAAATAATCTGGGTTCTTATTGTGTGCTTATTGATATGTTTTAAGATTCTGGGGTTCTCAATGATCCAGAATACAAAGGATGTTTATGTGTAGTCTGCAGCATAATCCCTAAGCAAGAATGTTTTCCTGTTATTAAAAATCTTCCCCCCAACTTAGAGGGGGTATATGCTCACCAGAAAAACAGGAAGATGGAGGGGAGTAGGGGTGAGAGAGAAAACATGCTCCATTTTTCCATCCTGCCAGGATTTGAGGCATGCACACACGTACACCTGATGTTGATATGGTTTTCAAGTGACTGGGGACAGAATTTGAATCATATGGTCGACCATGTGAGATATGAACCCCTTAACCATTAAGCCAAGGGACACACTCCTGTCTTTAAAAGTCCTAAAATCTGGTATTGACTTGTCCTCCTTACAGATGAAAGTTCTTCAGACATCTATTTCCAGAATAAGGAAGTTTCATTCATTTGCTCTGGCAAATACTTTTCTTTTACAGTCAGCTTATCTAGAGTTTCCAAAAACTCTTGCTGCCTTCACATCAACACTCAAAGACTCATCACTTAATTTCATATCTTATAATACATAATGATTCTTAAATAGTGTAAGCTATCCAGATTCAGCAGTAGATCCAATGTTAAAATGAGGTTTGCCATTTTCTTTTAAGATTTTATGTATACAAACATTTTACTTTGGCCATGATTATTATAGTGCTGAGAGAAATCTCTTCTGTGTCTTGTCTTCAATCCTGGTCACTAGAGGCTTTTCCATATCTCATATAAGCCCTTCTCAAGTTTATGTTAGTCTCATTGCCTTCAATAAAACAGATTATTTGATAGCTTTTATCACTTTTTTCTTGCTCTTCAGAATTATAGCAATGGAGAAATGGGACATGCTTGACTGAAAAACTAACCATCTCTGATTTTCTACCTTTGTAGTCCTTAAACACATTTAACTTTATTTCCAGATAGGTCACTCAATGTGAACTGTTAAAGACAACATTAGCAGTAGATTTTTGTATGTTTGAGAGCCTTCATGAACAAAACTACACAAGATTAAATCTAACACATGAGAAAATGATACAATCAATGCACATAGTAAACACAATGTATGAAGCTGTTGCAGACAATATGACATCTTGTTTTACAGTAACCTTCTTGTAAACAAAATACACTAGAATAATAATAAATTGTATGGTAAGTACATAAATTAATATAATAATTTATTATTATCAAGTATTATATACTTGTACATAACTCTTTGCACTATACTTCTATACAATTGGTAGTTCAGTGGCTTTGTTTCAACCAGCATCTTCATAAACACATGACTAATGCATTGTACTACAATATGATGTTATAATGA
The DNA here is from genome assembly GCA_026018925.1 of Tupaia tana. NCBI lineage: Eukaryota > Metazoa > Chordata > Mammalia > Scandentia > Tupaiidae > Tupaia > Tupaia tana. The sequence continues at coordinate 77,892,080 of JAKSZU010000009.1, read as the reverse complement.
CCACGGCATCACAAGGTGATAGTAATTTTTTAGCTTCAATATAATTTTTAAGGCTATTCATTTATCTGCTTAATGGGAAAAAGGAAGCAAGTGAGAGAAAGGCAACATTTCTGACAAATCCTGAGGCTACACTCCACCTGTAGACCATGACCACACATATATTCAGTGTATTAATTGAGGTATCTCAATGTGAACCTGGAAGAGTCCAAAGAGCCACAGTAGCATGGTGCCTCTGTCTTTCCCCCTTTATAATATTATGTGTATGTAGCCATCATTGTGTATGTAATCTGTCACTAAATAAAATATTACACTTCATTGAGTGACTGTATATGTATTTACAAAGGCTAACACACATATGTATTTGTTCTGATATACTTTCTATTTTTATTTAAATCAAATAATTTTGTGATTCACCTGGTCTCTTTTCATAGACCTATTTATTATTTCAAAAACCATTGATTATTTTTCAAATATTTAGGTATTTACTAAATTCCTTTCTGTTTTGTGTTCTAATTTAACTCTATAACAGTCAGAAATTGAACTTTGTATAAGATCACTCCTTTAAGTCCATTATACTTTCCTTTTGGCTTAGCATGTGGTTTACCCTGAATAATGTTTCAAGTGTACATAAAATGACAAAATTATTTTAAATATTTTAAATTATAATAACAATTTACATGACTATTAATATTTAAATTATTAAATATTATTAAGTATTATAAATTATTTTGCATTTTCTGTCAAGGCTTTTTTAAATCAATATTTGAAAGTGGAGTATTGAGTTCTAAAACTATATCGTTTTAGTGTATATTTCTTACTTTAATTCTATCAGTAACTGTTTATGCATATTGAAAGTTTTTGTTAGATGAATATATGTTTATATTAGTAATATCTTCCTACTAAATGACCTTCTAAAAATGACAATAACACTTATAAAATATCTCTGTCTAAAGTACCATTTTTTTTCTTTGGAGTCTATCAGAGGACTTCACAAATTTAATGAAAAGATGGAATTAAATTACAAGTATATTTTGGTGCAAAAAGTTTTGAAATTCATTAACAGTTTTTTCATAATATGCATTTTTCATGAATTTTTATAATACTTTTGAGTTTTGTCTGAGTTAAATATAGACTCTACAGCTTTTTTGATATATACTTATTATTTATATTTAATCACTCTACATTTTTACAGTGTGCAACATGTTTTTTCCAGCACAAATACAGTGCATATCAGCCAAGATGAAGATATTAGCATTATCATCATCTAATAACTTTTTGTTTTTGTGTCAATTAGATGTAATTTTTTCCTGTGCCCCTCTCCCTAATACCCACCCCCTATTACTCCTTTCTTACTAACTCTTGTGTCTACACTTGCTCTCTCTGCTCTTATACTTTCCAAACTTTCAGTTTCTGTCATAGAGCACAGACATTTAGTATATATTGAATAGGGATATATAATACCTGTCTTTCATATTCTGGCTTGGTTTGCTTAACATTAACTCTTCCATATTCATTCTCCTTGTATTAAATGTCAGGGTTTCATTTTTTATGGCTGAGTAGTAGTCTGCAAAGTATATCTGCCACATTTTTCCAATCCACTGATCTATTTTTGGGCATTTGGGTTGATTTTATGTTCAAGCATTTGTAAATAATGCTGCAATAGACATAAATGTACAAGTGTTCTTTGACCAAACGATTTTTTAACTTTGGGTAAATATCTAAGAGTGGAATTACTGGGCTGTATGACAGTTCTATTTGTAGATTTCTAAGGAATTGCCATATCATTCTCCACACTGTTGTACTAATTTAGATTCCCACTAACAGTGTAGGAGAGTTTCCTTTTCACCATAGCCTTACCAGCACTTATTATTTTTTGAATTGTTACCATTGTGATTGGGGTTAAGTGGTATCTCATTGTGATTTTAATTTGCATTTCCCTTATAATAAGAGATGTTGAGGATGTTTTCATATACTTTTTTTGATTTGTAAGTCTTCCTTGGAGAGTTGTTTGCTCAGTTCATTTGCCTATGTTTTAATTGGGCTGATATGTGTGTGTGTGTGTGTGTGTGTGTGTGTGTGTGTGTCTGTGTCGTTAAGCTATTTGAGTTCCCTGTGTATTCTGGTTATAAGTCCTGTATCTGAGGTATAGTATGTAAATATATTCTCCCTTTCAGAGGAATGTCTCCTCACTCTAGTTATTGTTTCTTTTGCTGTGCAGTAGCTTTTTAGCGTAATGTAGTCCCAATTGTCTATTTTGGGGACTATTTTCTGTGCCTTGGGAGTTTTCTTCAATAAGTCCTTTTCTACTTCAAGATCTCCAAGAGTTTTCCCTGTATTTTCTATCAGTGGTTTTATAGTTTTAGGTTTTATGTTTAACCCTTAACCCATTTTGAGTTTATTTTTTGTTGGTGGTGAGAAATTAGGGTCCATTTTCTTTCTTCTCCAGGTGCACATCCAGTTTTCCCAGCACCATTTGCTAAAGAGATTTTCTTTTTTCCACTGGGTTGTCTTGAGCCTTACATCAAGAATCAGTTGACTGTGTTGTGGAGTTTCTTTTAGGGTTCTCAATTTTATTTCATTTGTCTATCTGCCTTTTTATGTCAATACTATGTAGTTTGCTGATCAGATTTTTTTTTTTCTTTTTAGAAGTTTTTTGCCTTAGGACACATGTACTTCAGGGTTGGAGAAGAGAGGCAAGCAATGAAAGGGAAAATGAGAAATCTCCCTCCAGGGGTGAATGGCCACACCTCAATCTCTTCCCCTCCATTCTTCTCCAGAGATCTTGAGCACAAATGCATTTGTGCTTAGCATGATTTTCTGACCACCAAGTCTGGGATTCAAATCCCAGTAGGCCATGTGGAATTCCAACAATATAAACTCTATGCCATCTACTGACCCAATTATCACAGCTTTTAAATATATTTTGAGTTTAGGAAATAAGATGTCTCCTACTTTATTCCCTTTGTACAGTATTGTTTTGTTGTTATGGGGCCTTTTATTATTTCTGACAAATTTTATAATTTTTTTTCTATTTCTGTGTGGAATATCTCTGGTAGCTTGATTGAAATTGCACTAAATTTGTAGATTAATTTGGGTAGTATTTATACCTTGATTATGTTAATTCTTCCAATTCAGGAAAATGAAATGTTTTTTCTATAACTTTTAATTTCTTTCTTTTTTTTTTTAGAGGTTTTTGCTATAGGGTGCATGTGCTTGCCAGAAAGACAGAGAGAGACAGAGAGACAGAAAGTGAAAAATCACCTCCCAGGAGGGATGGCCACGCCACAATCCCTTCTCCTCCATTCTCCTCCTGGGATCTTGGGCACACATGCACATGCACCCGGCATGAGTTTAAGCCACTGGGTCCGGGACTTGAATCATGGTCGACTACATGGGAGTCCAATGACATAGCCATTATGCTAACTGCTGATCCCAATATAACTTTTAATTTCTTTTTCAAGTTTTTCATAGTTTTCCTTGTATTTGTCTTTGACTTCTTTGGTTGGGTTTATTCTTAGATACCTGATTGTTTTTGTGGCTATTGTAAGTAAGATTGCTTTCTTCAGTTCTATCTCAGTTTGTTCATTGTTGGTGTATAAAAATGTATGCTGATTTTGTATCTTGCCACTTTACAGTATTCATTTATCATTCCCAGGAGATTTTTGGTGTATTTTTTTAATTTTCTCTATATATAATCATATCATCTGCAAATAGAGATTCTATTTGAATGCCTTTCATTTGACTCGCTTGTCTTATGACATTGGCTAGAAATTCAAGTATTATGTTGAACAGGAGTGGAGAGAGTGGGAAACTGTCTTTTTCAAGTTTTTAGTAGAAAAGCTTTAAGCTTTTCCCCATTCAGTGTGATGTTAGCTATGGGTTTATCATAGATGGCTTTTATTGTGTTGAGGATTGTTCATTCTATGCTAATTTTGATGAGGTCTTAATTATAAAGGAATGCTGTATTTTATTGAATGCTCTTTCTGCATTAATTGATATGATTGTTAGGTTTTAACTCTTCCTTGTTATTGTGATATATTGCATGCATTGTTTTGTGAACATTGAACTATCCTTGCATCCCTGAAATAAAGTGTTCTTGGTCAGGATGCATAATCTTTTTCATCTATTTTTGGATATGATTTTCTAGTGTCTTGTTGAGAATTTTTCCATCTTTATTCATCAGGGATATTGACCTGAAGTTTTTGTTTTTGTCATGTCCTGTTTGTTTGTGGAATTAGGTTGATGGAGCCTTCATACAGTGAATTTTGGAGGATTCTTCCTATTAGATCTTTAGAAATAATTTGAGAAGAACTGTGGTTAGTTCGTCTTTAAAAGTTTTGTATATTTTGGAAGTAAAGCCATCAGAACCTAAGCTTTTCTTATTTTAGGAGACTACTTTTTATCAATTCAATCTCATTGCTTATTATTGGTCTATTCAAGCTTTCTATTTCTTCCTGGTTCAGTCTTGGGAAGTTATATGTGTCCAGAAATTTGTCCATTCCCTCTAGGTTTTCTTGTTTTTTATTTTATTTTATTTTTTTGCATATAGTCTCTCCTAGTATTCTCTAATGATGCTTTGTGTTCCTGTTATGTCCATTGTAATATCACCTATCTCCTTGTTGATTCCACTTATTAGGTTCTTTTCTCGGTTCTCAGTCTTTCTAACGGTGTGTCAACTTTGTCCGTAGTTTCAAAGTATCAGCTTTTAGTTTCCTTTATTTTCTGTACAGTTCCTATTCTTTTTTATTTATTTCTGCTCACATTTTTATTATTTCTTTTCTTCTGGAATTCTTTTTGTGGCTGTTTTTTGTGTTTCCTGAGTTGTGCCATTACATTGTTTATTTTTGTTTGTTGGTTTGTTTGTTTTTTTGAGAGGTTTTTGCTATAGGGCGTGTACAGTCACCAGAAAAAACAGAGAGAGACAGAGACAGAAAGCGAGAAATCACCCCCCGGGGTGATGGCCATGCCGCAATCCCTTCTCCTCCATCTTCCTCTCAGGATCCTGGGCACATGCGCACACGCACCTGGCGTGAGTTTAAGCCGCCGGGTCGGGGACTCAAACCACAGTTGACTACATGGGAGTCCAGCAACATAGCCATTATGCCAACTTCTGGTTCCTTATTTTTAATGTATATATAAAATTATATGTTTATGTATGCATATTTTATTGTTTCAATATACAGAGCAACAAAGCTTGATCTTTTATTTCTGCATTCTATATTTCATTTATCTTTTATCTGATTTCTATTTTCCTTTTTTTTCCAATTGAGAATACTATACATGTTGCTGTTAACAGGTGATAAATCATTTCTGTGTCCCGCAAATGTCATGCCTCTATTTTATTCTCCTGTTTTTTTTTTTTTTTTTTTTTTTTCTCTCTATATTCTTCCCTTCACCCCATTCCACAGTGTCTTTAGCATGCTTTCTAATTCTTTTTCTGCCTCTTTGGACTTAGTTTGTTTTTCTTTTTTAAAAAAATTAAATGTATTTATTTAAATGCATTAACTGTACATCATTACAGTATACAAAATGAGATTTCCATCTAGAATACACTTTATATTGGCTCAATCAAGGATATTACCATATGTGTTATCAACAAATAATTTTCCATCTCTTTTTTCTTATATATTTTGCTTCTCTCCCCCTCTTGATTCCCTACCTCTCACCCTCTGCCATTCCCCACCCTCCTTCAACACTGTCTCTAGTATCCACAGTTGCTTTTCATGCTTTTTTCCTTCACATTTTATTGATTCAGGAAAGATCTTAATTAATCTAAATACTTTCAAAAGTGAGTGCAGCTAATATATACATATCTGTGAACACATATCTATGTATGATTTCAGGCATAAACCTCAGTGAGTAGAATGAGCATACTATAAAGTAGCACCTAGCTAGGGCTATATAGCTTACTTCAATCATTAAATATTTTTATATATTTTTAATTTCAAAAAGTTTTAGTTTTAATAGATCAACATAAAAAATGTAAAAATAAATTTGATTAATACTTAAAGCCAGGAAAATAGTTAGAATTTAGTTCAAACAGTAGGTACATGAATCTATCAACAGTTCAAGAGAAGACAAAATTTCTTGAATTGGGAAAACAAAGTATAGAAAAAAATCAATCATATTTTAGTCAAAAAAGTGTCTTGTGTACATTGTAAAGTTTTATATTTTTAGATTTTTCTTTTTTCTTTCTTTTCTTTTCTTTTTTTTTTTTTTTTTTTTTTTTTGAGAGGTTTTTGCCATAGGGCACGTGCACTCACCAGAAATACAAAGACAGGGAGACAGAAAGCGAGAAATCACCTCCCCCCAGAGGGGAAGGCCATGCCACAATCCCTTCTCCTCTATTCTCCTCTCAGGATCTTCAGCACGCATGCACACGTGCCTAGCATGAGTTTAAGCCACTGGGTCCGGGACTAGAACTACAGTCGACTACATGGAAGTCCGGTGACATAGTCATTATGCCAACTGCTGGTTCCATCTTTTTAAATCTAGTCATTTACACTATTGATTCCCCTCTTAGAACTGCTTCTGCTGCCTCCATTAGTTTTGGTATGTTATCTTTCCACTTTCTTTTATCTGAAGATACTCCTTTCTTTTAGAATTATTTTATTTATTCAGTTTTATTTGTTAATATTATTTAAAATTAGACCAGAGATAGACAGAGAGACAGCCATACCATGCATAATGATGCTTTAAATGATGGACCACATATATGACAGGGGTTCCATAATATTATAATGGAGATGAAAGAATTTCTATCACCAAGTGATGCCATAGCCATCATGAAATCATAGTGTAACATATTATTTATTGTTTATAGTAATGCTGGTTTAAAGAATCCTTTTGTGCTGTCAGTTGTACAAAGTATAACACATGTAGTTATACATAGTACATAATACTTGATAATGATAATAAACAACTATGTCATGGTTTATGTGTTTACTGTACTATATTTTTTGCCATGATTTGGGAGTGTGCTCTCCTTACATTCATAAAAAAAAATGTAATGTAAAACAATTTGCTATGTTAAGCTGCCAATTGCCTCATATATCTTGTGTTTACCATGTCTCTTGATTGCATCATTTTCTCTTGTGCTTGATTTATTCTCATGTTATATTTTTATCATGGCTCTTCCAATACGACAAAATGTGAATATGGAAGACATTGATACTGATGATCCTAACCCTGTGTATGGCTAGGGTAATATGCTTGTTCGTGTCTTATTAGTTATTTTTTTTCCAAGATTTTTGCCATAGAATGCATGCACTCACTGGAGACAGTGAGATGCAGACAGAGAGAGAAGAAAAGAGAAATTATGCCCCAGGGGGAATGGCTGCACTATAATCCTTCTTCTCTAGTCTCTAAGCTTTGCATTAATGCTGCACCATCTTTGCACTCTCTCTCTGTTTTTTTTTTTTTTTTCTATAGGGTGCATGCACTCACCAGACACACACACACACACACACACACACATACACACACACAGAAAGCGAGGGAAAGTGAGAGTGCACCCACGCCATCCAGAGGAGATTGCTATGCTGCAATCTCTTCTGGGATGTAGCAGGCTGTAACTATAAATTAAGATTCATGGGGTCAAATGCAGGTTATTAGCAATGTGACCTGGTGTTGATATGACAAATCCAGGTGTTAGGTTCTAAGGGTAGGGTATAGATCAGTGGCTACACAGTCCCAGTAATAGCTGGTTGAAACTACAATTCAGGACCTAAGCAATGGGTCCTAGAGCTTCAGAAGCACAGCTCTGGTAATAAATGGATGAAGCCACAACTCCAGATCATGAAGGCTTGGTATTTAACAGCTGCAGCGTGGCCTCAGTGATGGTGAATTAAAGCTTCCACACAGGACTCTGAAGACAGGGAAGTGCAGTGGCAGTGCAGTCCTGGTGATGATGGATTAAAGACAGGATACCAAAGGTAGCACACAGCTGTGGTAGCATGTGCCAAGTGCTGGTAGGCTAATGATAAAATCCAGGGCACAGGAGTGAGACACAGAGAAATACAGCTTCAGTTCTGTAGAAAATGAGACACTGTGGCATTCTCATCCCAGCAAGCAGGGCACAACAATAATTCTGGCATCTGGAGGCAAGCTCAGTACAGTTCCAACTCCATCACTTATCAAGAGACACATTAGGAACATCTCCTCTGGGGAGGGCACTGTCACATGGATTCTAAGCAGCTCTGTCAACTCAACGTAGCACTGGTTAAGACTTCAGGCTTTGTTGGCTAAAGCTACAAATGATCATGGTGGAGAGGAGGATGGCTGAGTCCCCATCCTCCAGCTCTTCTTTTCTCCAAGGTGGAAAAATCCCTCCTAGGTTGCCCTGTTTTATGCTGTTTTTGAGTAGGAGATGGAGTGGTGCTTATAAAGTGCTTCCTACTATTTTCTTTGTATATTCCTGATGTTTTCCATTAATTTTTAAAATTTATTCAACTCATGTAATGAGTGATTGTCATGTAACAGGCCCTCTGTCCAGGCTGAAGAAAGGAGACATTCCATATCATAGCAGGGACGTATAAGAAATACCTTGAAAAAAAGCAAAATGTTGGTGTGTATGAGAAACTGAAAGAATACCTGTGTGACTGGAGCATAATGAGTGCAGGAAAGAGTGGACTGAAATAAGTGTCTGAAAAAATATGTGAATATGTAACTTTCAAACACTCTGAAACCTAAAATTCTTATTCTCAGATTGCATTGTGGTCTTGTTTATAGCCCTGGAGTGTCCTTTGAAAATACAAAATTAAAAAGTAGTTAAGTTTAGGATTTCTTCACTACAAATTTATTTCTCACAGTTCTGGAGGTTGGGAAATCTAAGATTAAGGTGCTGGTAGATTCAATGTCTAATAGAAGGCCCACTTTCTCTTTGTTTAATTTATGTTATTTTATTTATTATTATCACAATCATGTTTATATTACATTGAATCACAAATAACTTTACAATGTATTGTATTTCTTTTTCCAGAAGGAATACCATACATATGAGTCAATAGAAAAATTGAAATCCCCATCATCATCATTATCAAAGAGCTTTTCTTTATTTTTTCCAGATTATTATAATTATTCCAATTATTTTTTAAACATTCAATCACTGTTTATAATTTTGTTTGTAAAACAAAACATGAAATACTTCTCATACCAGTCCAGTTGCGAATACTATATACGTCATCATCTATAGGAAATAAAATATTTCTGTTTCCCACTAATCATGCCTATCTATTTGTTCTCTTGCTATCATTTTCCATACTCTTCTCCTGCTCTGTTCCACACTATGATCATCATCACCACCTGTTTTCACTGATTTTATGCCCACTGATATATCAATTTCTACCATAAAGTGTGGATAGTGGGGATATATTAAGTGGATACATACAATGTCTTTCTTTCATATCCTGGCTTGCTTCACTCAGCAATAGATCCTCCATATTGAATGACTTTCTATCAAATGCCAGGGACTTGTTATTTTTATGGCTGAGTAGTATTCCATAGGGTATATGTGTCACACTTTTTCAATCCATTCATTAGTTTATGGACATTTGGGTTGGTTCCATGTCTTAGCAATTGTGAATAATGCAGCAATAAACATTGATGTGCAAGTGCTTTCCCACTGAGCATTCTCCTGTCCTTTGAGTAGATACCCAGAAGTGGGTTTGCTGGATAAAATGGGAGTTCTATTTGTAAATCTTTAAGGGACCTCCATATTGTTCTCCACAGTGACTGAACCAATTTACATTCCCACCAACAGTGTAAGAGAGTTCTCTTTTCACCACAACCTCGCCAACACTTAATACTTTCTATATTTTTAATCTTTGCCATTCTGACAGGGGTTAGGTGGTATCTCATTGTGGTTTTAATCTGCATCTCCTTTATGATGAGGGATGTTGAGCATGTCCTCATATGATTTTTGTCTATTCTTATGTCTTCCTTAGAGAGATTTTTGTTCAGCTCATTTTCCCATCTTTTAATTGGGTCAATCATTTTTTGTTCACATAAGGCACTTGAGTTCTCTATGTTGTCTGGTTGTAAGTCCCTTATCTGATGCATATTTTACAAAAATATTCTCCCATTCTGAGGGTAGTCAATTCACATTAGTTACTGTGTCCTTTGCTGTGCAGAAACTTCTTAGTCTGATGTAATCCTAATTGTCTATTTTAGGGATTATTCCCTGTGATTTGGGAGTCTTATTTAAGAAGTCTTTGCCTACCCTAATGTCTCTCAGAGTTTCCCCAGTATTTTCCACCAGTAGTTTTATAGGTTGAAGTCTTAAGTTCAGATTTTTGATCCATTTTGAGTCTACTTTGTTAATGTTGAAAGATTGGGGTTCAGTTTCATCTTTCTGCAGGTGGATACCCAGTTTTTCCAGCACCATTTACTAAAGAGGTTTACATTTTCCCAGTGGATCAACTGGTATCCTTTGTCAAAAATCAGTTGGCTGTAAACTTTGTGGTTTATTTCTGGGGTCTCTATTCTATTCCATTGGTCCACTTGTCTGTTTTGTGCCAATACTATGCTGTTTTGATTATCACAGCTTTAATAGTATATTTTGGGGCCAGGGAGTGGGATGCTGAACACTCCACTTTTTTGTGCAGGATTGCTTTGACAAAACAAGATCTTTTATGATTCCAGACAAATTCTATGATTATCTTTTCTAGATCTGTGAAGAATGTCTCTGGTATTTTGATTGAAATTTAATATATAGATTAATTTGTGCAGAATTGCTATTTTGATTATGTTAATTCTTCCAATCCAGGAACATGGGATGTCCTTCCACTTTTTCATGTCTTTATAAATATCTTTTAAAAGATTTTCATAGTTTTCTTTGTAAAGATCTTTGACTTCTTTAGTTAGGTTTATCCCTAGGCATCTTACACATTTTTTGTCTATGGTAAAAGGGATTCCTTTCTTCAGCTCTACTTTGTTCAACTTGTTGTTCACATATAGAAATGCTATAGATTTTTGGATGTTGATTTTGTATCCTGCTGCTTTACTGTATTCACTTATTACTTCGAGAAGTTTTTTCGTGGAAACCTTTGGGTCTTGTAAGTATACCATCATGTCACCTGCGAATAAAGATATTTTCAACTCTTCTTTGCCTATTTGAATGCATTTATATTGTTCTCTTCTCTGATTACATTAGCTAAGACTTCCACCACTATATTAAAAAGCAGTGGAGAATGTGGGAAGCCTTGCCTAGTACCAGATTTTAGTGGAAAAGCTTTTAGCTTTTCTCTATTCAGTATGATGTTAGCTGTGGGTTTTTCATAGATGGCTTTTATTGGGTTGAGAAATGACCCTTCTATACCAATCTTATTGAGGGTCTTAATCATGAAAGGATGTTGTATCTTATCAAATGTTTTCTCTAAAAAGTTGAAATCGGTACCAGCAGTTAGCGTAATGGCTATGTCGCTGGACTCCCACGTAGTCGACCGCGGTTCGAGTCCCGGACCCGGCAGCTTAAACTCACGCCAGGCGCGTGTGCGTGCGTGCCCAAGATCCCGAGAGGAGAATGGAGGAGAAGGGATTGCGGTGTGGCCATCCCCCCTGGGGGGTGATTTCCTGCTTTCTATCTCTCTGTCTCTCTCTGTCTGTCTGGCGAGCGCACGCACCCTATGGCAAAAACCTCTCCAAAAAAAGAAAAAAAAAAGTTGAAATGATCATATGGTTTTTATCTTTCTTTGTGTTACTATGGTGTATTATATTTATGGTCTTGTGTATATTGAACCACCCTTGCATCCCGGTAATAAAGCCTACTTGATCATAATGAATAATCTTTGTTACATGCTTTTGGATACAATTTGACAGTATCTTATTGAGAATTTTTGCATCTATGTTAATCAACGTTATTTGTCTGTAGTTTTCCTTTTTTTAATGTTCTTATCTGTTTTGGAATGAGGATGATGGAGGCTTCATAAAATGAATTTGAAAGGTTTCCTTCCCTTTGAATCTTTAGAAATAATTTGAGTAGAATAGGGATTAATTCTTTCTTAAAAGTTTTGTAAAATTCAAAAGTGAAGCCCTCTGGACAAGGGCTTTTCTTTGTTGAGAGGTTATTTATTACTGATTCAATCTCCTGGCTTGTTATGGGTTTATTCAGGTTTTCTATGTCCTCCTGATTCAATCTTGGTAGATTATATGCTTCTGGGAATTTGTCCATATCCTCCAAGTTCTCTTGTTTGTTTGTAGTCAACAAGCAAGAGAACTTGGAGTTTGTTGGCTCATAGTATCCTCTAATAATATTTTGTATTTCTATTATGTCTGTTGTAATATTGCCTGTTTCATCACAGATTTTCCTTCTTTCTTCTTTATCAGTCTAGCCAATGGTGTGTCAAGTGTGTTAAACTTTTCAAAGAATCAGCTTTTGCTTTCATTTATTTTCTGTATGGTTTGTTTATTTTCTATTTCATTTATATCTGCTTGAACCTTTACTATTTCTTTTCACCTGGCTTTTTTTTTTTGTTTTTGTTGCTGTTTTTCCAATTCCCTGAGGTATGATGTTAGGTTATCTATTTTCCACATTTCCATCTTTTTCTTATGTGCACTAATTGCTATGAATTTCCCTTTTATGACTACTTTTGCTGTGTCCCATAGATTATGAAATCTCGTATACTCATTATCATTTCTTTCCATACATTTTTTGATTTAAGAATTAATTCTTTCACTAGTTAAGAAGTCATTCAGAAGTAGTTTGTTCAGTTTTCATGTGTTCATGTATTTTTGAGAGTGTTTCTTGAAATGAATCTTGAGTTTAATTCCATCATGGTCAGAGAAGATGCTGGATATAGTTTCTATGCCTATGAATCTGTAAAGGCTTGATTTGTGTCTTACCATATGGTTAATCTTTGAAAAGGTTTCATGCCAGGGTGAGAAAAATGTATATTTTGTAGCCTTAGGGTGGAACATTTAATAGATATCTATCAAGCCTATTCAATGTAGAATACAATTTAGGTCTTGTATCTCTATTTATTTTTTGCCTAGAAGATCTGTCTAAAGGAGATAATGAGGTATTGAGATCCCAACCATTATACTGTTGCTCCCTATCTCTCCTTTTAGCTCCAGCAGTCGTTCCTTCACATACTTAGGTGCTCCTGAATTGGGTGCATTGATATTTATAAATGTTATGTCTTCTTGCTGGATCACCCCGTTTACTATTATATAATGCCCTTATTTGGCTCTTCTTACAGTCTTTGTCTTGAAACCTATTTTGTCAGAAATCAATATTGCAACTCCAGTCCTTCTTTGATTTCCATTTGCATGGAATATCTTTTTACACCCCATCATTTTTAGTCTATGTATGTCTTTATTCATAAGGTGAATTTCTTGTAGGCAACAGATATAGGGTTTCTGTTTTTTTAATTTATCCAGTCTGTGTCTCTTAATTGGAGAATTTATTCCATTGATATTCAATGTTATTATCAATATTTCTGGACCTGTTCCTATCATTAAGTGAGCCATTTTCTTGGTTACTTTTTTTCTTTCATAACAGTCCATCTGACTTTTTAGTTTTCCTTGACATAGCACTCCTTTCAGAACCTCTTGAAGAGCTGATCTGGAGTTGGTAAATTTCTTCAGATTTTGTTTATCTGAGAATGTTTTTTTTTTTTTCCCCATATGAAAGATAATCTTGCCAGGTGTAGTATTCTTGGTTGAAATTGTTTTTCATTCAACACTTTGACTATATTTCCCCATTCTTCCTTGCCTGCATTGTTTCCACTGAGAGGTCTGATGTTAGCCTGATGGGTTTTGTAAATAACTTGATATTTCCCTCTTGCCAACTTTAGTATCTTGTCTTTGTTGCTTCTGCCAATCTGGCTATGATGTGCCTTGGAGAGGATCTTCTTGGGTTCATTCTATTTGAGGTCTTATGTATTTCTTTGGTCTGGACATTTGAATGCCTCTCTAGGTTTGGAAAATTTTCTTCCAGGATTTCATTGATCATAAGTGACCAATGTCCTTATTATTTTATTCCTCTTGTGGGATACCAGATTGTTTGGATGCTGAGGCGCTTGATGGTATCCAGTATCCCTCATATATTATCCTCATTTTTCTTGGTTGTTTTCTCAATCTTCTTGATACTTTTTCCTAGGTCAGATATTTTGTCTTCTACGCTCGAGATTTGAACATCCTCTTGATCTAATCTACTTCTAATACTTTCAAGGGAGGTTTTGATTTCCTGTATCACATTCTTCAACCCTAGAAGTTCCATCTGGTTCTCTTTTAAGGTGTCTATTTCTTCTTTCGAATTATGAAAGGACTTCTTCTTCTCCTGGAGATCTTTGTCTCTTTTTTCTTTCATCTCAGTTAATTTGGTCACTACAAATATTCTGAATTGCTTATCTGACTTGTCCACAACAACCATTGTATTGACTGTGGGTGATGTGGGCTGCACAATTTCCCTTGGGTGAGAGGCATTTTGTTGGTTGCTCATATTTCTTGAGTCTCTGCAATTGTTCTTAGTCATCTGGTGATCTATACATTCCTTCCTAACTTATTCAAGGTATCCCTGAGTTTTAAAAGGTGTGCAGGATTAGAAATTTGGCAATCTATCTTTTGGTATGCTTCCCTGTTACTCACCAGTACCATGCACTGTTGTCACTGGTCCTGGGTAATCCAAAGTCCTCCCTATTTCTAAGGAGTGGTGAGCCTCCAACTGAGCTAATAAGCTTCACCACAAGAGCAAAGAAAAAAGTGCTGCAAGTTATTCAGAACATTGAAGTTCTGAGAGTCCAAAGGCAAGGAGGAAGGGGCAGAGGATGAGTGACAGGTCTTGGCCTTTAGGGCCTCTAGTCACAGGCAGCCTGGTGTCAGGCAATGCCTCTGGCTTGAACTGGTGTCTGGATGGGGTAGGGAGGGGTGCAAGTTTGTCTTAAATTCCCAAGAGACAAACGTGACGCCAAGGAGGGTTAGGGATGAGTGAAGGGTCCCAGTCGTTAAGGCCTGTAGCCACAGGCAGCCTGGTATGTGACAATGCCACTGGATTCAACTGATATCCCTGGAAGGACCCCTTTCAAAGATACAAAGATAGCAATCTCTAGCTGTGTTTTACATGGTAAAAGGGATGAGTAAGAAGTGTTTCTCTGCAACCTCTTTTTTTTTTTTAATTACTTTAACTTTATTTATTATTTATTCATTTGTTTATTTAAATTTGACCCGAGAGGGTCAGAGTGAGAGAGAGAGAGAGAGAGAGAAAGAGAGAGAGAGAGAGAGAGAGAGAGAGAGAAAGTGAGAAAGCAAGCCGCCAGGTCCAGGACTCGAACCGCGGTCGGCCATGTGGGAATCCAGCGCCTTTAACCACCATGCCACCTGCCGGCCCCTCTGCAACCTCTTTTATAAGAACACTGATTCCATTCAATAAGGGTTTATCTTTCATGACCTAACCCCTCCCAAGAAACATCTCCTCCTAATACAATCATCTTGAGGGTCACAATTTTAACAAACTGTGAGGGCAGGGACACAGGCATTCAGACCACAGCAGTAAGCTAATGGTCACATTAAAAATAAAATTTATGACTTTACTCAGATTACATATAAATAAAACAAAAATCCTTGAATGAGTGATGTTAAAAATTATTAAGTTCCAAACTGTTGAAAAGACATCTATTTAGAATAATTTATAAGTTGTGATAGAAGCTTTGAATTTTAAAGTCTGTATTTTATATTATAAAAAGGTTTTATTATTATTTTATACAGTTAAGTTTATGTTAACTTTTATAGAAGATTGATTTAAATATTAACTGACTTAAATGACACTCTGTAAAGCAGTTAAGTGGAGGTTTTACTAAGTATTTAATCACCTATCTTCTTTCTAAAAAATTAGTTAACCTGCACGATTAAGCTCATTACAAGTTGTAGATAAATAACTTTAAAATTATTTAAGGATAAAACACAATAATCCATATCAGTAGAGTGACCCTAAGATATTGATAATATGGATTTATTTTGTTTAGTTCTGTGTTTTAATAAAATAGATACGTAGATGAAGGTGCTTGAATTAATACTCCCATAGAAATGTAAAGTGCCACTTTCCTAGAAAGTATCAGAAAAATATAGTTGGTTTGTTAGCATAAACTAAAAAATATGATTGCATAGAAGTGCAGAGTGAAATGGCAGATACAAGAAGCTGGGAAGAAGAGGGAACTTGGTTAAAAGTTGCAAAAGTACAAACAGGTAAGTGGAATGAATTCTGGAGTACTACAGCAATATAGTTGGTGCCAATCCTATGTATATTTCACAAAAGCTAGAAAAGAGGATTTCAAATGTTCACAACATAAAGCAATGGTAAATATTTGTGATGCTGGATACATTTATTGCCCTGATTTGATCATAACACATTGTATTAATGTCCATAAATATGTTCAATAATTTTACATCAATTTAAAATTATAATTTAAAAATAGGATATAGATGGCACTGGAATAGCTTCATTGGCATTGTTTGCATAGTAGTCGAGAAAGTAGATACTAATATTTTATCTATGATAAAATCTTTTTTTCTGGTCATTTAAAATAATTATCATCCCACAAATTCATGTGTCCTTGACATTCTATATTCCAGGTCTTCACAGGAATTGTTATTTGTAAATTGATTTGGCAGTCATTACTTAATGCCACACTGGTAGTGTCTTAGTATTTGTTTAGTTAGCTTCCATCAACATGAGGTTATTTTTAACCTAGGTCATGGGTATTTGTTTATTAATTGTGGCTTCTATGAGGCTCTGTGTCAAGTCTCTGATACAAGAAATGCAGCACCTTACTCTGGCTATAGTTATAAGGAAAGTTAGGACTGAGGCTACCATTCCTTTCCATTTTTCAAACCATCCTTCTAACCAATCAGTAAATGGATTATTCATGCCTGCATTTTCACCCAATTCATTTTCCAGAGTTATAAGCCCTGGTAATATTAGTAATGGTTCCATCCAGGACACTATTATTTAAAATAAAGGTACAGTATTTCCCTCCTAGAATGACAGAAATTTCCCCTTTCTCTACCAGAATTATGTCCAATTTGATTTGGTTTTCCCAGGCCATTTGGCTGGTGGCTTCCAATTGATTAGCTACTCCCTAAAAGGCATCCCCAGTATAGTTAATCAACCTCTGTTGATTGTAATAAATACAATTATTCCAGTCTACATTTTTGTTAGTATTAGACCACCAGAAGAGTTCTAATTTGAGTCCTGAAGCTATTTGATTTATTGTCATGAATTCATTGAGAACTTCCCTTGGGACTCCTATTGAATCTATGTATATATAGTAGAGTTAAATGACCCTTATAGTGCCTTTACTTTTGATTGTGTAAACTATTATTTTTAAATGATGGATGATATGCTAAGGTAAAGGGAATTGCCAATTGGACTAATGCACAAGTTCCAGTCCAGTTGGATCACAACAGATTACAGAGGTTCCTCTTTCAATACTACCAAACATCTGCCCAGGGAATGCACAGGTTGGAACAGTTGTTACCTGGTTCACCAAAGATATTTAGGATGCATGTACAAGTCAAAAGATCTCCTATGAGTTGAAAATTTCCCCCTGCCTGGAGAGGCAAGAGGAGTGAAAGTTGCTTGTTTTCACCTTTTGTACCAATATAACTCTCTGCATCTGGCCCAATTTTCTGTTAGGGAAAGGTGAACACATTTTTTATCTGCTTTCTCTCCTAGTTTGTAAATTTTGTATAGCCTGTGGCCAAGGCTGTCCTAATGTATTACAGAGATTACCTTAAACGGAAAAATAAAAACGTATTAAAAAAAACCTTAGCCCTTATATTTAGAAGACTTATTTCTTCTTAAGTAATCAAAGATATAACAAAAGATAGCACAAAACACAACACAACAAATTATCTTGAGAAAACATAGAACTTTTTTTTATTTACTAAAGGTAATGAAACCCTGCTATAATATTTTTATTATCTAAGAGTAAATCAATATTTCAAAACCCTTGGTGTTATAATACTTTTATATCAGTATTGATATAATACTCTTGACATTAATGCCCAATTTTCTAGAAAACCTTATATATCCTTTTAATTTTAGACAACTTTGATTGCATACAAAATTTCCTTTACAAGATTTGCTTTTCATAGCTTTTAGTAACCAATCCACAAGAGAATCAAGAATCAAACTTTGGAAAAGTCAGACTTGGGGCCAGTAGGTGGTGTGGTGGTTAAGGTACTGGACTCCCATGTGGATGACCATGGTCCAGGTCCCAGACCTGGCAGCTCGCTCTCTGACTTTTTTTCTCTGATGAGTGCACATGCCCCAAAGCAAACTAAGAAACAATAATAACAATAAATGTAATTAAATAATTTTAAAAGTCTTATCCATAATCACTCAAAACTTTTCTTTCACCATTAGGTCCTGATTATCTGTGAGAAACAAGGTATTAGATAAAGCTAGTCATTAATTCATTTTTCCTGTTGGTCAGATATCCACCATGTAATATACAAAATAGAACATATAAATACCAACTATTTCATTAAACTAACCATATTAAGGCAAATATCTTGGGGCCAGCAGTTGGCATAATAGCTATATTGCTGAAATCCCATGTAGTCAACCACAGTTTGAGTCCCAGACCCAGTTGTTTAAACTCACGCCGGGCACATATGCTTGCATGCCCAAGATTCCAAGAGGAGAATGGAGGAGAAGGGATTGCAACGTGGCCATCTCCCTGGGGGGTGATTTTTCGCTTTCTGTCTGCCTATCTTTTCTTTGTCTTTCTGGTCAGCGCACACGCCCTATAGCAAAAACTTCTCAAAACAAAACAAAACAAAACCCGACAAACATGTTACTGCCTGAATAATAAACCCTGGGGAGAATATATGTTGGAAACTGTGAAGATCTTCATTTATTAAACTTTTTTCTTTTACCATTTTTTTTAGAGGATTTTGCTATAGGGTGCGTGCGCTCGCCAGACAGACAGAGAGAGACATAGAGACAGAAAGCAAGAAATCACCCCCCGGGGGAATGGCCATGCCGCAATCCCTTCTCCTCTGTTCTCCTCTCGGGATCTTGGGCACGCACGCACATGCCCCCGGCGTGAGTTTTAAGCCACCGGGTCCGGGATGCGAACTGTGGTCGACTACGTGGGAGTCCAGTGACATAGCCATTACGCTAACTGCTGGTCCCCTTTTACCATTTTTGAAAGCTATTTATTTACTTAATTCACATGAACTTGAAACACATTTAAATTAATTTGTATGAGTGCTCTTTTTAAGTCAAATAGAATGGAATTTCTTAAGACCTTTTACCACATAGACATATAACATATAACACACAATACATATGAGGCACACACCTATACATGAAAATAAAAGATCTCATAGTCTTCTGAAAATGTATTTTTTCCACTTTCCCCATTTTTATTATTTTTTAAAAACTTTTTAAATTTATTTTTATTTTTTATTTTTTTATTTTTTTCACATTATTTATTATTATTATTATTATTATTTCTATATACTTTCAATCATATTGTTTGGCTTACAATGAGACCATTTTGATATATGAACATTTCTCCCCAACCCGTTGAATGAAATATCTTCAACAGATAACACCACACCTCCCTGTCCCGTCAATGCTCTACCTCTGTATCCCTTCTCCAAATGTCTTTCGTTAGGCCCCACTCCTCCACATACACCTCATCTGACATTCACACCCATCTCTTGTGTTTGTTCAACTGTTAGTCAATAAGTTTCAGTCACAGAATGCAGACAAACGGTATATGTTAAGTGGGGACATACAATGTCTCTCCTTCATAGCCTGGCTTGCCTCACTCAGCAGTACATCTTCCATATTCTTCCACTTTCTGTCAAAAACCAGGGCTCTGTTGGTTTTTATGGCTGAGTAGTATTCCATAGAGTATATGTGCCACAGTTTTTCAATCCATTCCTCCATACGGGGGCATTTGGAATGTTTTATTTTATTATTATTTATTTTTATTTTTTATTTCATGTTCTTTTATACATTCAATTGCATTATTTAGCTTACAAAATGAATATTCCAACATGTGTACATTTCTCTCTAGTCCAGTTAATAATACTATAAATTTATCTTCAACAGATAATACTACATTTATTTGTCCCATTAATGCTTTGCCTCTCTATTTTTATTCTAACTGTCCTCCCTCAGACTCTACTCTTTAAGCCACATTGTAAAGTGAATTCTTCCAACATGAATACACAGTTTAGGATACTATACATATTATCATCAACATACAATAATCCATTTATGTGTCCCATAAATGTCTTGCCTTTCTATTTTTTCTCTTAATATCTTTCCTCACACTGAAATAGAATTTTTAAACAAACTTGAATATCCTTAGCAAGCATAAGAGATCCTGCAGAAGAGCAAAGAATGCTTCCACATTTTAACTCTGTAATTGTAGGTTTTGGATTACTCCTGTTTATTAACTGTACAAATGCCAGAGTTTAAGCTCAGTAAAAGAAAAGGCCTTGTAAACTTGCACAGAGCTAAATTCTTTTATTTTTATTTATTCATTATTTTTTCTGAATGGACCAAAGTATTAACAATAGAGGAATTTTCTCTCAGGCCTCTAGTAACCAGCATAGAGAATACTCTTTCTCCTCCTGGGAGTATGAGAATTTATCATTAAAATAGAGGACAAGGGCCAAACAGACCCAGTCATTTTCTGAACCAAATTATGGCCAAAAGACTGAAGGTTTACAAATTGGTTCTTTGGCCCAAATAAAACAACAGTATTTAATCATTTTCTGTTTGTCCTTACTCTTTGTTCAGCAATTACTTCCCCAATATTTTAACATCCTCTCAAGATACTATCTGATGAAATATTGGGGGGGGGGGTTCTCATTATTTCTTCCATTATTTAGTTCCCTAGGCCTAGATTTCTTGTTTCCCATTTTCTCTTTAGGTCATCAATCCCTCTGTCTGAGTCTTGCTTATGTACTCAATCCCCTGTACTGGAGGTTTCTTGTACATGTCAGGACCCACTTCATTATCTCTGGCTGCTTCCCTCATAGGGAGAGGAACCATGGATCCAGACTCCATACCCTCTATTTATCTTGGATACATCTCAGTCACACACATTCAACTTTTGAAAATGCCCAACCACCAAGGCACTACTTAAAGTCCTATTTCTTACATTAGCTTGTGCACAAGTTTGCCTGGTTGCTGTGGTGCCAACTCACTCCCCCCCCCCCCCCACACACACACACAGTGTCACTTCTGCCATCCTCAGAATAACAGTCTTGGACATATTTGCAGTCCTGCAAGAAGCCAAAACACCCAGACAGAGCCGGTCATATTGGGTAGAAGGTGTCTCCTGTTCTATTGGATCCCAGTCCCACAGTTGCAAAGATCTCAGGCAAGTCTCCATATTTGTGAGAAATGCACTCACCTGTCCAATGCCAAAGAATGGACATGGATACATGAGGTACCATGAAGTGAGACTTTCAAGGCAGTCTTACAAGATTGGGTGTCTGATGGGCAAGAACCTATTTTTTCATTTTATATCAACAAAATCATTTTACAGCAACAAAATCAAGTGGTCTTGTTTTACATATGTACTTCTTAAGCACATTACATTTCAGAAAAGTCAGCAGGACCAACTTAAGAAAAAGTTAATCCATAATCAAAATCCATCAGTGGAATTGGTAGCAGAAAATCTTTAGGTTCTGGAGCAGCATATCTGGAGATGGCTGCTTACTCCATCTCTCCCTCTCTCTCTTCTCTCTCTCTCTCTATCTCCATCCCCCTATTCCTCCCTCTTTTTCTCCTCTTCATTTCCTGCTACCCTACCTACCTCCTTCCCTTCTTCCTTTCCTTCCCTCTCTCCTTTCTCAGGATCTTTCTCATTCAGTCCTCTTCAGCCACTTAGGAGTTGTGATGCCTTGCTTCAATTGACTTGAGTTTCATCACCTATAAAACTCTAATTAAATTTGGTGCTGTCTCAGTGGTACAGTGGTAATACACTGCTCAGGTGATACTGGACCCTTAAAGAGGATCACAGATTCAGGTCTCCAGTCATTCTGTACATCAGGTGAATGCACTCTTGATCTCGGTTGACTTGGAAGGCTAGGGCTGGGAATGTGGTATGACATCCTATTGAGAGTGCCTGTCTCTTTCTCTTTCTCTTTCTCTGATTCTCCTATGAAAGAAAAAGAAAATACTCTAAAAATGAATTTTAATTGATGATTATTATTCCCTCTTACTCAAACGTTCTTGGAAGTTTAAACATGCAATTTGAGGCAATATGATTTTGAGGAGCAGGAAGATCCTGAAATAGTATTCCACTAGGCAGGTACCTCAGAATGTAGCTGATGATAACATTAAACCTTGTTATGAGACTTAATTCTTTGATACTTCCCCTTAGAAACATTTGAGATATCCTTGGAGCTAGTAATATTTTGGAATGCATTAGAGAATAAAAGGAATTAAATACATTTTCATGGTAATATCCTGTCTTTGAAGAGCATATCGAAAAATCACTATTTAACTTTTTTCCACCTGAAATAGCCTGATGTATTGGTTACCTCCTAGTAGGGCTGGTGCAAAAGATTTCAGTCTAGTGATACTCTGTTTATGGAACATACCAATTCAAAAAACATGCTTTAATAATCTTTTAGGCATTAGGTATATTTTAATAAATAGATGGATTTTAAATACAAGTCTGTGGAAAATTACGGCAACCTATGGAGACAAGATTCAGGAAGAGAGATTTCAAAACTGAGGTTTTATCTGGAAGTTTGGCCATAGAATCATTGAGCTTCCTTTGGCTCATAAAGGAGAAATATAGAACCATGTAGCAGAGTTAGGACTGGGAGTGGGAAGAAAATGAATGATATATTTAAATGTAGAAACAAGGCAGAGAGAGAATCTTGGGATTTCTGGAGAGCCGTAAGTGATAGGGACGGTCATCATTTATTCATTCCTTCAACAAATACTTATCTTAGAAATGTTATTATCTAGTGACTAAGAGAATATACTTCAGGGACAAAATAAACCTGGGAGATATACTCTAATTTTCTACAAGGTATGTTTTTAGACAAATTAATGAGTTTTTCTGAGTCTCTTTCATCATTGGTGCATTTGGGAGAATAATAAGTACCTCAGGATCATTGTAAGGATTGAATAAGTTAATGTTTTGAGTTTTAGTAAACACTCCATAAATGATCATTGTAAATAATAATAATATTGATATTTTATTTTCCATATTGTTACTATTACTTAATAGGCTCTTTCTATATATCAGAAATTTTACCAAGCCTTTCACACTGTTAAAACCAGAACAAGTATAAAGTGAATTAATCCAGGGCACTTAACAAGTCAGATTTATTGGAATATTTCTTTTTATGGGCTCTGGTAAAACTTTATGAGCCAGAAAAGACTTGCAAAGAAGCCAAACTAAGAGCACACTAAGAAGTACCAACAAACCTTCATGAGTTACCCATGGGCTACATAGTTTGATTATCTACAGTATCCTGATAAACTCCACATTCATAGTGTGATCAATCTTCTATGTTTATATGTTAGCTGGAAAATCACCAATAAATATGTCATGCTGGAAATTAAAGAAAATTTTTATTATTTAGTGTGACAGTCTGATCATCAAAATATTGATTTTTAAAACTCAATCTCTAAATAAGGGATAGCCACCAGCCTTTTAAGCAACCTTTTTGCCATATTTTCTTAGTGATTGGTGGAAGCTAATGTGCAGGGCTCATGATAAGAGGCTGCTCTGTAGCAGGCTATCACTGCTACCTAAAATCAAACTGAAATGGCATAAGTAATTGTGCTGTAGAAAGCCTTTCTGTTGCACCTTGCTGATCACTGACAATTTACATATCTTCAGAAAACCTTTGTTGACTTCTGTCATTTCTGCACTGTTATGTGCCTTTCTGGATAATTACCAGATAATGTGAAAAAGCAGATAAAAAAAAAAAAAAAAAAAAACCTTGAAATTTCTGATAGAGAATCCTCAAACTTTTCCTCTTATCTGTGCATAGCAGCCTCTTGATTTCAAAAGAAGTTTCAAAACCTTTGTTAAAAATGTCCCTGTTTCTCACTAATGTCCTGCCTATCTATTGTTCACTTGTTATCTTTCTCTATTCTCTTCTCTTCACTTCCCCCATTCCACACTGTCCGAAGTATTTCATGATAGGCAAAGTATTTGTACAAGCAAAATGAGAAATAGCAATTGACTGTTTTAATAAATAATTAGAATAATAATAATAATGATTGGGGAAAACATAGAAAAGATACTGAATGTTAAAGTGGGGAGATTAATGTCTCTGTACTGACTGACATGCATGGCATTCCCTTTTGTAAAAGCAATGTAATACACTGTAAAGTTATATGTAACTCAATGTAATATAAAGAAGAATATGATGATAATAAAAAAATATATATATTTAAAAAAAAAAGTCCCTGATTCCCAGTTTGAATAAACCAAATGACATTCAACTAAAATTATTCTGCATTTTCCACAATTAAATTCCATTATCATGAACTGTCAAAGTAAAATAGGAGGCCTCTTAACTAATGTGTCAGTTGTTTGTTTGTTATGTTTGTGGCCTGGACTCTATAAAGCTATGTAAAGTGTTTGTGGGGCAGATAAAAACAATAACTGTAATTTTTCTACACTATGTGGGTGATATTAGACAGCCTCCTTCTCTCTAATTCCCTTCTACTTCCAAAAAGTATTTCTTAAGAGAGACATTGACTGACTATTTTATGAAACTTAAGAAGTGGAGGACAGCTTTAATATGCAGGACCTCAAAATGAACAGTATGCCCTGACTTTGTCTATCATTTGTGTTGGACACTATAAACCTGAACTTATACTCCTTTTATGAATGAAGATATGATTACAGAATAATTCATGAAAGTTATCACAAGATTATATTCAAATTTCTATCATTAAGAGCAGAGTATCCAAATGTATTTATATCTGAAAAGGCAAATAAGTTACTATCATACAGTGATGAATGTCTTCTTTCATCATCTTCTGTGAGGTCGTCTTTTATTCAAATAGCTTCACCTTTCCTAATACTACATTTTGGGTATATGGAATATTTAGTACTTTGAAAGAGTTTGAGCTCTGAGGCAAGCAAATGGCATGGTGGTTATTAAGGTGCTGGACTCCCACATGGCTGACAACAATTTGAGTTCCAGACCTGGTGATTTGCTTTCTCATTTTACCTCTCACACATGGCCTATAGAAAATTTTAAACTAATAATAAATAAAATAAAATAAGTAATTTTTCTAAAAGGAATGAGTTAGAGCCATTCTTTTTTACCTTTTTAGGAAATATACTGTTAATGATTAAGTGATCTTATGAATTCTCTGTCGATGAATCATTGACTTTATGGAATATCCATGGTCTAATTTAGAGTCCCATTCCAATTTCCCTCCTACCTGCCTTTGTACTTTTCCCAGATTTCTGAGTAGTCTGAGAATGTAAACAGAGAAAATATGATGCAAAGGCTTTTTCAAGTATTGCATATATAAAACTCATGTCTCTTTTTTTATTCCCTTGAAAAAACTATTTATTTTTTATAAAGCATATTAAACTGGAGGTCAACCAACAATCTATACTGGCAGTGTAGAAATAGTTCCTGGGATAATAAGTAGAGAGTGATATCTATAGGTATATTTAAATGTATGTGACTATCCAAGAAATGACATATAGCAACATACAGTCCACAGGAACTCAGCCTAAATAAATAATTCTGGATATTGTTTTAACATCCATTTACTAAAATGTAAACAATTTTATCATGCCACTATCTTTCAATTCTTCACTTGAAGGTTACTTTTTTCCTTATTATTAATTTTAATTATTATTTACATACTTAATCATTATACCTCATTTAGATTGTAAAGAGACTTTACCCAGCATGATATACACCTCAGTCCAGCCCAGTTGAGGATACTATACACATCCTCATCAACAAATAATAAACCATATCTGTGTCTCACAAATGTCTTACCTCTCTAATTTTTACTCCAAATTTCCTTTCCTACACTCTTCCCCTCCCACACTCTTTCCACTTTGTCTCTACTGTCCATAACAATTTTTAGTGCTTGTACGTCCTACAGTCTTTCAGTCTCTACCATAGAGTGCAGACAGTCAGTATACGTTAAGTGAAGACATACAATGTCTCTCTTTCATAGCTTGACTCGCTTCACTCAGCAACGGATCTTCCATATTTGTCCACTTTCTATCAAATTCCAGGGCCCCATTGGCTTTTATAGCAGAGTAGTATTCCATAGAGTATATTGCCACAATTTTTAATCCATTCATCCATTCGTGGACATTCGCATTGGTTCCATGTCTTAGCAATCCTGAATAAGGCTGCAATGAATATAGATGCATGCGCTTTTCCTACTGAGAGTTCTCCTATCCTTTGGATAGGTACTCAGGGGTGGAATTGCTGGATCATAAGGTAGTTCTATTTGAAGGTCTTTGAGGGACCTCCATATTGTTCTCCACAGGGGCTGGACTAATTTACATTTCCACCGACAGTGTAGGAGTATTCACCTTTCAATGCATCCCTTCCAGCACTTATCATTTTTTTTTTTAATCTTCATCATTCTGACTGTGGTTAGGTGGTACCTCATTGTGGTTTTGAACTGCATCTCTCTTATGATGAGAGATGTTGATCAATTCTTCATAAGCTTTTTGACTGTTCATCTGTCTTCCTTAGAGAGTTTATTCAGCTCATTTTCCCATTTTTTAATTGGGTTAATCTTTTTTTCTGGTAAGCTGCTGGAGTAGCTTGTATTCTGGTTATCCTTCCCTTATGTGAGGCATAGTTAACAAAAATTCTCTTCTGTTCCGAGGGTTGTCGATTCACACTAATTATGGTATCCTTTGCTGTGCAGAAACTTCTTAGTCTGATATAATTTCACTTGTCAATTTTTGGAAGTATAGCCTGTGCTTTGGGGATCTTACTTAAGAAGTTTTTCCCTATCCCAATGTCTCCCAGAGTTTTCCCAGTGTTTCCAACGAGTAGTTTTATAGTTTATGATCTTAGGTTTGGATCTTTGATCCACTTCAAGTTGGTTTTAGTTATGGTGACAGATAGGGGTTCAGATTCATTTTTGTGCAGGTGGATACTCAGTTTTTTCAGCACCATGTGCTAAAGAAGTTTTCTTTTTCCCACTGGATTGATTGGTACCCTTTGTCAAAGATGAGTTGGCTATATGTTTTGGGGTTTATTTCTGGAGTCTACACTGTTCCATTTGTCCTCAAGTCTGTCTTGGTGCCAATACCATGAAGTTTTAATTATAACAACTTTGTAATATTTTGGGGTCAGGAAGTGAGATGCCCCCTACTCCCCTCCTTTTGTGCAGAATGGCTTTGGCAATACGGGGTCTTTTATGATTCCAGAAAAATTCTATGATTGACTTTTCTTGATCTGTGAAGAATGACTCTTGTAATTTTATAGGGATTGCATTAAATACATAGGTTAATTTGAGTAGGATTGCCATTTTGATTATATTAGTTCTGCCAATTCAGGAATATGAGATATCCTTTCACTTTTTTGTGTCTTTTTTGATTTACTTTGTAAGGTTTTTATAGTTTTCCTTGTAGAGGTATTTGACTTCCTTGGTTAGTTTTATTCCTAAGTATCTGATACTTCTTGTGGCTATGGTAAATAGGATTACTTTCTTGAGTTTTGTCTCTTTCTGCTTGTTGTTTGTATATAGAAATGCTATAGAGTTTTGTAAGTTAATTTTGTATCCTGTCACATTACTGTATGCATTTGTTGCTTCTAGGAGTTTTTCGTGGATACTATTGGATCTTCTATGTAAAAAATCATGTCTTCTGCAAACAGAGATAATTTCAGTTCTTCCTTCACTATTAGGATGTCTTTTATTTCCTTCTCTACTCTGATTGTATTGGCTAGGACTACTATATTGAATAGGAGTGGAGAAAGTGGGCAGCCTTGTCTTGTACCAGATTTTAGTGGAAACGCTTTCAGCTTTTCCCTATTCAGTATAATGTTAGCTATAGGTTTTTCATACATGGCTTTTATTATGCTGCGAAACAGTCCTTCTATGCCAATTTTTCTGAGCATCTTTATCATGACAGAATGCTGTATTTTGTCAAATGCTATTTCTGCATTAATTGAAATGATCATGTGGTTTTATCTTTCTTTCTGTTAATATGGTGTATTACATTTATGGTTTTGCATATGTTGAACCACCCTTGCATCCCTGGAATAAAACCCACCTGGTTGTGATGAATAATCTTCTTTATATGCTGTTGAATATGGCAAGTAAATGTCTTGTTGAGAATTTTTGCATCTATATTCATCAGAGTTATAGGTCTGTAGTTTTTCTTTATTGTTGTATCCTTATCCATTTGGGGAATGAGGATAACGGAGGCATCATAGAATGAGTTTGGAAGGGTTCCTTCCTTGTGGTCTCTAGAAACACTGTGAGTAGGATGGAGTTACCTCTTCTTTAAAAGTTTTGTAAAATTGATCAGTGAAGCCATCGGGACCTGGACTTTTCTTTGTTAGGAGGTTATTTATTACTGATTCAATCTCATTGCTTGTTATAGGTCTACTCAGGTTTTCAATGTCCTCTTAAGTCAATCTTGGTAGATTATACATCTCCAGAAATTTGTCCACCTCATCCTTTTTTTCTTGTTAGTTGGTGTATAGTCACTCATAGTATCCTCTAAGGATGTTTTGTATTTCTGTTATGTAGGTTGTAATGTTGCCTGATTCATTGCAAATTTGATATATCTGGTTACTTTCTCTCTTCTTAATTAGTCTAGCTAATGATATGGCCATCTTGCTTACCTTTTCAAAGAACCAGCTTTTGCTTTCATTTACTTTCTGTATAATTCGCTTATTTTCTCTTTCATTTATTTCTGCTCGAATCTTTATTATTTCTTTTCTCCTCAAATTTTTTGGCTTTTTCGGTTGTTTATCTAATTCCTTGAAACATGATGTTAGGTTGTCCCTTTTCCACCTTTCCATCTTTTTCTTGTGTGTACTAATTGCTATGAACTTCCCTCTTATGACTGCTTTTGCAGTGTCCCATAAATTATGGAAACTTGTGTACTCATTATCACTTGATTCCATGAATTTTTTGATTTCAGTCTTAATTTTTCAGTAGTCAAGAAGTCATTTAGACGTAGGTTATTTAGTTTCCATACTTTTGTGTATTTTTGAGGGTTTCTCCTGAGATTAATATCAAGTTTAATTCTATCATGGTCAGAGAAGATGCTGGATATAGTTTCTATGTTTTTGAATCTGTAAAGGCTGGCTTTGTGCCCTGTCATGTGGTCAGTCTTTGAGAAAGTACCATATGGGGCTGAGAAAAATGTACATTTTGTGGGGTTTTGGGGTAGAAAGTTCTATAGATGTCTGTCAAGTCCGTCTGATTTATAGTATCATTTGGGTCTCATTTTTGAGGCTCTTCTCTGATTCTTAGTCATTTGGTATTGTATTCACTTCTGCCTAACTTGTGGGAGAAGAATTATGAAACTGTGAGCTTGTGTGCTTCCTTAGTTTGAAATAATTTGGTGCTATAGCATTTTCTAAAACTCACAATGTGCAAAATTTAGCTACTATGTACCTAGTAGTCTCTAGGCAGTGGGTAAGGGCTGAACAGTAAAACAGGAGCATAAGGGAAAAGAAAAAAGTAGGAAATAGAGGAAGAAAAAGTAAAGAAAACAGAAGGAAAGCACTACAAGAAAAAGAGAGAAAAATTTTAAAATTTTGTCACAGAAAATGAAATTGGGTTAAAAATGAAAAACAGTGTATCAAGCTTTCATGCTATGTAAAGGTCCAACCCAGACAGAGGTGGAGGACCCTGGAGGCTTTCTATCCCTGGTGTAGGAAGAAGAGATAAAATAACATGAGAAAGGCACATACATGGTAAAAAGCTGTTTTTTGGGTTTTGTTTTGTTTTTTTGTTTTGTTTTTTAGAGAGAAAGAGAGAGAAAAGTTAAAATGGACAGAGCAGAAACAAGAGGGAGACACCAGGTACCTGACTGGCACTGAGGTCTGTGAGGGAGCCCTGACTAGGGGAGTACTTCACAGCCCTGAAGCTGAATCCAGGAGTCCAACCTAGACAGAGGTGAAGGACTCTGGAGGCTTTCTATTTTGGCTGGCACTGAAGTCTGTGGGGGAGCCCTGACTGCTGAAGTACTTCACAGCCCTGAAGCTGAACCCAGAGGCTCACCCAAGACAGAGGTGGAGTCCCCTGGAGGCTTTCTATCCTAGGAATAGGAAGAAGAGATAAATTAACATGAGAAAGGTACAAACAAAACAAAAAGCTGACTTTTTTAAGAAAAAAAAAAAAGAGGAAAAAATTTAGAAGGGACAGAGCAGAGCAAGAGGGAGACACTTGAGTACCTGACTGGCACTGAAGTCTGTGGGGGAGCCATGACTGAGGGAGTACTTCACAGCCCTGAAGCTGAACCCAGAAGCCCAACCCAGACAGAGGTGAAGGCTCCTGGAGGCTTTCTATCCTAGGTGTAGGAAGGAGAGATAAATTAACACGAGAAAGGCACAAACAAGACAAAAAGCTACTTTAAAAAAGGAGAGAGAGAGAAAAAAGAAAGGACAGAGCAGAAAAAGAAGGAGACACTTGCGTAACTGACTGGTACTGAGGACTGCGGTGGAGCCCCGGCTGGGGGAGTACTTCACAGTCCTGAAGCTGAACCCAGAGGCCCAACCCAGAGGTAGAGGACCCTGGAGGCTTTCTATCCTGACTTGCAATAGAGTCTCAAGACTTATGTCTCTTACATATAAATAGCTTATATAAACCTTGGGATGCCATTGTAAGAGTGATAATAGTAACAATGTTCATCATTATAATCATCACCATGACAATCATCATCATGATAGCTTAAATTTATTGAAGGGTTTTGTTGTGCTTGTTTATATCAAAATTATTTTTATTCACTTCCTGTCTGGTCCATTCAGTCTGCTTTAACAAAATCCCTTAGACTTGTTTATTTATGTATACTGGAAATTTGTTTCTCACTGGTCTGAATGCTGGGAAGTTCAAAGATCAAGGTACCAGTAGCTCAACATCTGGTGAAGGCTCTCTCTCTGCTTCATTGAGGGTGACTTCCTGCATTCTCAGATAGCAGAAGGGGCCAAAGGGGCAATATGGCTTACTCAAGCCTTTATGTAGGAGTATTAATCCAATTTATGAAACTAGAGCCCAATAATTTAATCACTTATCAAAGGCTGCACATCTTAATACCATTACCTTGGGGATTACCTTTCAACATATGAATTTTGGAAGGAAAAAATATTGAGACTATCTAATCCTTACACAATCCTATGTTGTGATAATTATTTTCTAAATCTTATAGATGAGAATAATTTTATTTTTTGAAATAAGCAATTATGCCAAAGTCATTCAACTAAAAAGTAGCAAAACAGGAACATAAATTTATTTTAAAATTTATTGTTTTTTAATGTACATTTAATCTTTGTACATCTTTACAGCATATGGTATGGCTTCTCAAGACATAAATGTATTGCATACCAAACAAGTCAAAGATATTACCATACACAATAACTTTCTATTCTTGTCAATTTATTTTCCCTGAAATTCAGCCTGTATAATTCCAAAGCAATTGTACTTAAATACTGTACCATTTTTAAGTAACTTCCACCTTCCCTTTATTTTTAGAAGTTGGAAGATGGACACCTCTAGTTTTCTTTTCCTCTTTCTTTCTTGTGGTCTAAGCCTGCAACTTTATGCTCCATTCCTTGTTAAATAAAATATGTGGGAGCCCATTGATTTGGACTGAACTCTTACACTAAGCTTCAACAGACCAAACCAAAATAGAGTCACTCATGCTAATGTTTCATATCACTAATTGTTGGTGTCTGCCAACAAGCTTAAGAATAACATCTCTCTGGATAGTAATACTGTCAGCGTCTGCCCTTGGGGTTTGGTCCTGTGAAGAAAAAGTTAGAGAAAGAAGGAATATGTAGAAGTAGAGATGCAGGTGAGTACAGACAAACTGTGCTGCTCAGTCGTGCCGAACTTCTTTATTTATACATTTTACCAGGCACAGTGAACTGTTTGTAAGCTTTCAAGGATGCAGTTGAAGTTCTACAGTTAGAGATAAGGACTTTAGTGTAGACATTTTTTCGACCTTGTTACTCTCATGTGCCAGTTTACTTATGCTGTTCCTCTGCAACTTCAAGGAAGGCTGTCTAGTATGCATCAAAGAGGATGGATGATGTGTAAGCCATAAACTTCATATAGAACAGGCATTGCATGACCTAGTCAGGATCAGTATGTTTCCAGTGCCCTAAAGATCTTATCTGTGGAGATCCTGGTAATTAAAGCATGTGCCAGCCATCTTCAGTGAATAATTAGTGAGGCATACTGATAACTGCTTCATACTGCCAGGCTGCATACCCTCATATATCCCCTTTTCTTGTTTTAAAAGTCAACATGACTCTTTCCTGTCTAGAAGGAAGGGGCCAACACCATCAGATGCATAAGGAAACCACATAAATATAGCAACAAGTGATTATGAGAACAATCAACAGAAATATAGCTCCAAAGAGTAATTGTTTAAGGCAGGTGATGGTGGAAGGTACAGGAACAGGTATATCAGGATGTAACAAAGTATCATAGAGTTTGTAGTAAGTTTTCCACTCATGGCAAGAAACAGATTTTCAGGGGTTAATTCTTTGTTTATCTCTGTCAGCATTTTATGGGCGTTGTTGGACAAGGCCTCGATGTCTTCCCAAGTGCCGATGTTAGCTTCAGTTGGCTTCTTCTGTCTCTTATTTTCAGGATCTGATGTCAGCTCATGGTGTACAGGTCATATGTACCAAGAGGGGATCCAAACCGGACCTGTACGAGTTAGCACAGAGAGAAACCCTCTTCCCCAGGTTATTAGAGGAGCTGGACCTTGCCAGTTTGGATCTGGTGGCATTTTTAAAAAGACTTGCTTGGGGAAGTTTTCATGTTGTTAAGTAGTACTCCATTGATTTAATTTTGAATCAAAAGTCAAATTTAGATCACTTAATTTAAATATGGTTAAAGAAAGCAATTTTGCAGCATGACTGGGGGTGGGTTCCTACAGTCCCCCTTTTTGCTTTAAAAATATGGAGAAGGTTTTTTGTTGTTGTTGTTATAAGAACTGTTTTTATTTATTTATTTATTTGACCTATAGCTTAGTTTTTCAAACATATTTTCATGAACTTGTTTGGGTGTCTTTTGTTTAAATGTTTGATAAAGAGAAGGTTTGTTTTATCAACAAATTTTAAATTAGTAAATTAGGTCTATTTAGACTGTGGTTCAGTGCCAAATTGTGTGGCCCATTGTTTTATGGCCACCTTAGATACCATGTGTCATATATACATCTTTTCGTGAAATCTTTCTAATTCTTTACAATTCCCTCTCAGTCCTTCTTCAACATAACTTGAACCTTTTGTGACACAATTTATTCCTTGATTATTTCTCCCTTTTTACTTTTTTCTATTTGGAAAAATACAGCCATTTTTCTTTAGGACAAAAATTTTACCATACCAAATTCCTTCAATATTGAAATGTTCTCTTTTCTTTTATCCTTTTCACCACAAATACATCTTCATACCCATATCTTTATTTCCACATCTCTTTTCTACTTACTGTTTCCTTTCTACCTTGTTCTTTTTCTGTATAAATTTGTCTTTGGAGATAGTTGTTACCTTTGATTAATTAGATAAAGATTGTATTTTGCTTGTCATTTTAAGGATTATTTTAGGCTTGCCAAAGCCTATGTTTTTATTCTTTTGCCTTGCCTGGGAAATCTAACTTTATATGTAGGACTTTACGTATTTATCAGAATTTTTGACTCATTGTAAATTTAGTTTTTTATTAGTAACAGTTTAAGATTTTAATCATTTGAAAAGACCTTTTAGAAGGCATCAAGCAAAGCAACAGACTATGAACACAAAGTTCCAAGCACTCTAGAGATGAGAAAGAGTTACTTCAGTAAGCACAGTTGTTAGGCTGTTGTCAGAGCTACAAGGTAAGTAAGAGTTGCTATGGGGATGAGGTAGCAAGGTCACCACAGCAGGCTGTCTTGTGTTTTTCATTCTTTCATTTATTTAATTTTTTTTTTTTGGAGAGTTTTTTTTTTTTTTTTTTTTTTTTTTTTTCTATAGGGCACGTGTGCTCCACTGAAAGACAGAAAGAGACAAAGAGACAGAAAGTGAGAACTCACCCCCCAGGGGGGATGGCCATGCTACAATCCCTTCTCCTCCATTCTCCTCTTGGGATCTTGGGCATGCACGCACAGCACCCAGCATGAGTTTAAGCCACCAGGTCCAGGACTCGAACCATGGTCGACTACAAGGGAGTTCAGCGACATAGCCATTACGCTAACTGCTGGTCCCGTGTTTTTAAGTTTTAAGTTTTTTTGTTTTTTTTTTTTGAGAGGTTTTTGCGATAGGGCGCGTGCGCTCGCCAGACAGAGAGAGAGACATAGAGACAGAAAGCGAGAAATCACCCCCCAGGGGGGATGGTCACGCCACAATCCCTTCTCCTTCATTCTCCTCCTGGGATCTTGGGCACGCACGCACACGCGCCCACCGTGAGTTTTAAGCCACCGGGTCCGGGACTCGAACTGAGGTCGACTACGTGGGAGTCCAGTGACATAGCCATTACGCTAACTGCTGGTTCCCTTAAGTTTTAAGTTTTTAGCATGTCCATTTTTCAGAGGTCCTGATAGCTGAGTGTTTAATAGGGAAACCTTTCCTGGCAAACTTAAAGAAACCTCCTCTTGGGCAATTAAATTAATACCAGCACTCTCAGCTTTAGCATAAACAGTGTCATAAATTTACTGGGTTGGATTGGGATGAGAGTGAAACCTCCTTGGGTCTTAAGTTGCTGTAGGTGTGCCAAGTATCGGGTTTCCAGACACATCAGTGGAAGACTGGCAGTGATTAGTCCAGTGAAAGCCTTTACCACAGAGTTCACATTTGGAGGAAGGCTTCTTTTGTTTTTCTTTACAATCCTTCAAAATATATCCCTTAGGTTTAATGTTCTTTATAGCCTTAAATGGAGGAGGAAGAGGAGTAGAAGGTGCCAAAAGAGAGTCAGCAGAGGGCACAAGTGGCACAGTTGAAGGAAGAGAAGATGGAGGACAAGGAGGAGTGGAGGACCCAGGAGTTAACCCTTCCCTTTCTTGGGACAGTTTTCTTTTGGGCATTAATATGGGAGGAGTTCCAAACAAATATATATCACCATGGCACAAGTGGCAAGCTTGAAGGATTTCAATAGAAGCGTGAGGCTCTTTATGCAGGCAAATACCAGTTCTGTCCCAGTCTTCAATTTGGAGGCAGCTCTTTTCAGGGTACCAAGGGCATGATAAGTCAATTTCTTGTAACATTTTAGAAAACTTCTAGAGGAAACAAAATGCTCTGCTTGTGCTAGCAAAAAACGAAGTTCATTTGTATGAGCTGTTTGCTCGGGAGAAAATGGATTCCCCATATAGAAATCTTGGAATCTCTGTAGAGGTAATGGTGCACCTTATTGCCCTATACGCGAGTGTGGGTCTCAATATGTCGGTGTTCTGTATCCTAGCCACTTATTTCTTCACCAGTTTAAAAACACAATTATTTTATTTTTAACCTTTGGGGTCAAATGCCAATAAAGGTGCCTCAAGGATTTCATATAATGCCTGAACTCTCAGTTTAGGGATGGACTGAAAACTACATATAACTCTCCAAAAGGTTCTGCCTTCAAATTGGCAGCTGAAAGGTGATTGATATAAAACAACTATGAAAAGTCTAACTAGCTCTATGGCATAGTCTTCTTTATGATAACTTGTCTGACCAACTTCTCTAGAAGTAAATTGGAGTTCATGTAATAAACAATGGCTGAGAACCTCTACAGCCTTGTGGGAGGCAAAGTATCCTTATCTTACATTAACTGCTGGTTGTTCCAGGCAGAGGGAGCATAAACAATGGCTGAGAACTTCCACAGCCTTGTGGAGGCAAAGTATTCTAATCTTAAATCAACTCCTTGTTGCTCCAAGCAAAGGGAGCATGTCTCCTTTCTCCTTTAAGAATTCTCTTGAGGGACCAGCAGTTAGCGTAATGGCTATGTCGCTGAACTCCCATGTAGTCCACCATGGTTTGAGTCCTGGACCTGGTGGCTTAAAGTCACGCTGGGCGCATGTGCATGAGTGCCCAAGATCCCAAGAAAAGAATGGAGGAGAAGGGATTATGGCATGGCCATCCCACCTGGGGGGGGGGGTGATTTCTCGCTTTCTGTCTCTCTCTGTCTTTCTGGCAAATGCACGCGCCCTATAGCAAAAACCTCTCAAAAAAAAAAAAAAAAAAAAAAAAAAAAAAAAAAAAAAAGAAGAAGAATTCTCTTGAGAATTTTAAGCTAAGTTGAAGTGAAAGGGGTGAAAGTAGCAATAGTACAGGAATCTGGAGTCAAGCCACTGGGGGCAGAGAGGCTGCGTGGTCATTTACTTACTGCTTGAAGTGGCAATGGAACTTGTGTAAACTTCACTGTGTGAAGAACTCAGGCAAACAAAGGGGATCTCTTGAGGGAGAGAAACAATCCGGCATTCACCTGGCACCATTCCTAGAGGAACTTTAAGGAGTCTCTTGACTCTGGTAATATGATATAAATCTGCCACTGGATCAGGTGTGCAGGGAGGGTAGGAGACCCCCAATGTCTGATTTTACTGTAAGGCCATATGAGAATCTCCATGGAACCACAGGGAAGAACTCAATCAGACTCCATAGCAAGAGTGCTGTGGAGCCAGAAACACTTTCATTCACTTACATAAACAACAAGCATACCAAGGTTAAGGGAAGCCCATGGTTAAGATCTAGGATCTCTAGGAATTGATCCCAGGTTTCTGCACCAGTTTGTTGGCATCCACTGACAAGCTTAAGAATAACATCTCTCGGGAACCAGCAGTTAGCGTAATGGCTATGCCGCTGGACTCCCACGTAGTCGACCGCGGTTCGCGTCTCGGACCCGGTGGCTTACAACTCACGCCGGGCGCATGTGCGTGCGTTCCCAAGATCCCGAGAGGAGAATGGAGGAGATGGGATTGCGGCGTGACCATCCCCCCTGGGGGGTGATTTCTCGCTTTCTGTCTCTCTGTCTCTCTCTGTCTGTCTGGCGAGCGCATGCGCCCTATAGCGAAAAAACCTCTCAAAAAAAAAAAAAAAAAAAAAGAATAACATCTCTCTGATGGTAATATTGTCAGTGTCTGCCCTCAGGGTTTGGTCCTGTGAGGAAAGAAAGTTAGAGAAAGGAGGAATGTGCAGAAGTAGAGATGCAGGTGAGCACAGACAAGCTGTGCTGCTCAGTCATGCTGAGCTTCTTTATTTATACATTTTACCAGGCACAGTGAATTGTTTGTAAGCTTTCAAGGATGCGATTGAAATTTTAGAGATAAGGACTTTGGTGTAGACATTTTTCGACCTTGTTACTCTCATGTGTGATCCTATTATGCATCATAGGTCAAGCCAGTTTACTTATGCTGTTCCTCTACAACTCCAAGGAAGGCTGTCTGAGTATGCATCAAAGAGGATAATGTGTATGCCATAAAACTTATATAGAACAGGCATTGCATGACCTAGCCAGGGTGAGAATGTTTCCTGTACCCTAAAGATCTTATCTGTAGAGGAACAGCATAAGTAAACTGGCTTGACCTATGAAGCATGTGTCAGCTATCTCCAGTGTGTAATTAGTGAGGCATACTAACAACTGCTTCATACTGTCAGGCTGCATATCCTTACAACTAATGAAACTTAGTTGATTATTTGATCTTTAAGAAATTAGGAGAGAAATGATAGGTGAATTCCTAACCATGCCAGTTTTAGCTGCTTTAACCCTTACAAGGGAAATAATGTGAAGTAACCAATCTTCTCTTTGCATTATGTTGTTTCCTTGATTCTGCTCAGGTTTCCTTATAAAAACAGACTCTTCTCCTATGCCCAATGGAATACTTATGTATTCTTTAGTTAGGATGCTGCCCAATTAATAAATTGATAATAAAAATCAGATAGACCTTTAAATTTTTTGAAATTTTGTTTTTTAACACCCTATATATCGGGCATATTCTTCTATAGCAGATTAGCTTTCAAAGGTTAAAATCAGGGAGGAAAACTCAAGAGACTATTTTGTCTTCTTCCTTTGTTACTAGCTATATTTATACCAGTCTATGTCTTTGCCCCAATAACTTACTGTATGTTTCCACCTAGAGAATTCTCATCTTCATCTTTCAGCCCATGCCCTTAATCCTTGTATAAAATATCAAGAAAATATAACTAACTAGGAGAATAGATTTTGTTTCTAAAGTGAAAGTTAATCCTTGTCACCTTTGATAATATCAGTGGATACAATAGAAAAAATGAAACTGCAATCTAAGAAAATTAAGGAAATTTTTGTCATTTATAAACTCACTAACACTGAGAAATTTTTAAAATTTATTTGATCTTCAATCTTGTCTTCTATAAAACAGGGTTAATGATATGTCTCTTTTAAGAATTTTGATATGGATTAGATGAGATTATGGGTCTGAAATGCCCAGCACTATGCCAACACAGCCAACACATGGTAGTAATTCCATAAATAATACTTTCTCTTGTTATAAGTTATATATGTAAAAAGGAAAGAGAGAAAATAATTAAATAAGTGCACTCTCCACAAGTGCAAACTATAAAAATAAAATAAATGTTATGCAGCATGTATAGACAACTGCCTGGTGTTCTAGATTGGAACTCTACTGAGATTTTTATAAAACATATCCAATGTACTTAATTACATTGAACAACTATCGTCTGTGTACACATATATTTGTAAATACACATTCATATATGAACACTATATATATTTTACATGTATATATGTTATATATATGCACACATATAAATCTATATAAATACACACATATATATATATATATACACATTCATATAAATTATACAAAAAATGTATATTATTTAGGGAAAGAGATGGATAATTAATATTTATTAAGAGCCTATAATGCACTAGGCACTCTGCTAAGTATGTTTATTAAAGGAAATTATTTAATCCATATATTATTACACTTTTAAATATAAGAAAACCAACGTTCAGAAGAGTAGAGAAACTTACTTCGCTATAGCTCAAATAGTTCTAGGGTTGGGATTCAAGGCAAGCTTTGTCAGACTCCAAAGCTCACTGAACAATGGTGCCTTTGAGCTAAGCTACTAAAGCAGTCCTCTTCCAGGTTCAACCAGCCAATTCAACAAATATTGAAAGGCTGCCATGTACAAGGCACTGAACCAGGAGCAACCAGAGAGAGATATGGTTAAACATGGCTTTTCTCAAATGTAATCATAACTATAATGCAAGACAGGCTATTGTTCAATACCATAAAACTAACATAAAATATTTTGAGATTTTAACCGAAGGACAAATTGAGATGATTAGATTTTCAACCCCTTAATTCAACTACATGTGGGTTAAACAGGATTTTGTGGAGTGTCCTAGGACTCTTAATTGTGATAATATAATATGTATGATAAAATGTATTGTGAGTCCTACTGGAGCCAACCTACAAATAAAACAGAATGCGGCCATCTGGAACCATGAGGCTACAAAGATTGGTTGGAAATGATTACCTACATGATGCTTAAAAAGAAACTAGGAGTAAAAAAGAAAAAGAATTTCCTATTCAGGGAAGATATATTTCATTTTTTTTCTTTGTCACTTTAAGGGGCATGGTCTACAGTAAATCACCTAAATTTGCTGAGCTGCAGCTTCCACAGGTGTATGACAAATGATACAGTTTGACTGTTGAATAGACAGAAGGTGTGGTGCAGGGAAATTTGTAAGGATCAAATGAAATAATCTATGTTAATGAATTTTGCAAATGGTATAAATGTGGCACACATGTTATTAACATAATTATTTTTGCTACAGATATGCATGGCATCTTTCCCTTTTCACTTGTATGTATATTTCTTCAGTGTGAGTCTGGAAACCAGTCATTTCATGTTGCTAACCAAGAAAAACCATTTCAAAGAGATTCTTCCTTTGCACTTGGGTAATCAAACAATCACTGTTGAGTGGCTACTCTCTTCTAGGCACTTTACCCTCAGGAAATATACAACTTAGTTGGGATAAGACAATACCTATAAATATTACAATGTATAAGCTCATGCTTAAGTGCATATTATCCACTAAGAATCTTTTAATGTACTTTATATACATTGTACAGCTAAATCATTACAATATTGTTATATAAGTTTATATTATTTTCATATTACAAAAGAGAGAATTGGACCAGCCATGTGGCCTCATGGTTAAGGAAGCTGTATACTACATAACTGAGTGCAAGGTTTCAATCCTGGCCCCAGGGGGATATAAAAACACACAGGGCACATGTGCATGCATGTCCAAAGTCCCAACAGAGTGCATAAATAAAGGGATTGTGGTACGGCTATGTCTCATTGGGGGGTGCTTTCTCCCTCTCTCTCTGTTTCTTCTTCTCTGTCTGGCAAGTGTACAGGCCCTCTAGCAAAATTTCAAACAAATATTAAGACATAAAAATGTTAAATGGCTTATTAAAGTTTAGACCTACAAAGAAACCATGCTGCTTGACAAACCCAGGGTAATGCCTGCTCTCACATGTGGACAGAGCAGGAATAATACCAGTCTAAGTTTGCAAATGGGGCTTATTAGTGAGCTAGATAATAGAAGTGCTATATGAATTCAGCTACTTAAGGAGGTTCAGGAAGAGTGTGAAACTTCAAGACCAAAGGTTTGTTTCCCCCCTCAGTTAAGTATAGACTTTAACATCAAAAATTATTTCTTGTCTTAGGCACTTCTTTGGCTCTTAGAGTTGTTTTAATCTTGATAAAAAGCTATGCTCTTGCTTCTTATGTCACCTTCTTGTACTTTTTAAGGTTAGAACATAAGATAGTATAAGTAAAATAGTCTATTCCCTACATTTCATTAATCTAATATTCTGCCTTTAATGTCCCTTTGTTGCTGGAGAGACTCAATCCATGGGGATTCTACCCAGGATGTGAGGCTATTTGGATTCACATAAAAAAAAGTTCAAGAGTGAGCCACTGAGGAAAGTGAAAATAACTTTATTAAGGGATGTTTACAGAATGGAATATTCCATAGGTTGAACAGCCATGTGGAACCACTGTCCCTCCCATTTTCCAGTCTTAATAGGGTAGGTCCAACCATTGCCGTTGTTATTTCAAACTGTCATGGTGCAGATGGGAGTGTCATATAGAGTGCTATTAGAATTCAATAAGGGTATAATGAGTCTGAAAGTTAGGCAGCAAATTATTCCAGGCACCATCTTGATTCCAGCTGGTTCGGACTCAGTCTCTCAGTTGCTTCTTGTCTTTTAGATTTTAGGAGTTTGGAATGTTCCTTGGTTCACTTTGAAACATCTCTCCTGACTCACCTTGACTTTGGACATTCAAAACTGATTTAAATAAACCTCTATTTTATATAATTACCCAGTGCAGTGTTTAGAAACATACAACAGACATAAACAGGTGTCTAGTAATAAATTAGTTTTAAAAGATGTATTATGAAAATCATCTTTTAGTATTAGTTTATGTAGATTCAGCTTGCTTATCTTTGTAATAATGGCTAATACACACTAAGTGTTCACTATGATAATGCACGTGTGTGTGTGTGAAAGTGGTGTATACTGGGACCAGCAGTTAGCGTAATGGCTATGTCGCTGGACTCCCATGCAGTCGACTGTGGTTCAAGTCCTGGACCCGGTGGCTTAAAACTCACGCCGGGCGCATGTGCGTGCATGCCCAAGATCCCAAGAGGAGAATGGAGGAGAAGGGATTGCGGCATGGCCATCCCCCCGGGGGGTGATTTCTCGCTTTCTGTCTCTCTGTCTCTCTCTGTCTGTCTGAGCGAGCGCACGTGCCCTGTAGAAAAAAAAAAAAAACCTTCTGGGGGAAAAAAAGTGATTTATAGTATAAAGCTTGATTTAATTTTCAGAGTAACCAAGAAAATTTAATTATAGTTTATCAATATATGATGTAAGGACATTTACTAACTTCCTAAAGTCTCACAGTCAGTAGGTATAAAAGCTGGGGCTCCACTCAGGAATGTGTTCTATTACTTCTTTCTTTTTATTATTATTATTATTGTTATTGTTATTTTCATTCCATCACTATACATCATTTAACTTGTAAAGAGAATTTTTCCAACATGAAATGCATCTCAGCCCAGTTCAGTTTAGAATACTATACACATTATTATCAACAGGTAATAAACCATTTCTGCATCCCACAAATGTCTTACTTCACTATTT
Source organism: Tupaia tana (assembly GCA_026018925.1). NCBI lineage: Eukaryota > Metazoa > Chordata > Mammalia > Scandentia > Tupaiidae > Tupaia > Tupaia tana. The sequence goes on along the minus strand of JAKSZU010000009.1, from coordinate 77,849,784 downwards.
TTCTCCCTAATTTTCTTCTCTATACTCTTCCCTTCTCCCATCCTCCTTCCACACTGTCTCCAGTGTCCATAACTATTTTCAATGCTTTTATGTCCTCCAGTATTTAAGTCTCTACTATAGAGTGTGGACAGTCAGTATATGTTAAGTGAAGACATAAAATGTCTCTCTTTCCTAGCCTGACTTGCTTCATTCAGCAACAAAACTTCCATTAAATTTGATTTCTATCAAATGCCAGGGTCTTGTTGTTTTTATGGCTGAATTGTATTCCAATGGAGTATATGTTCCGCACTTTTTTAAATCCATTCATCTGTTTGTGGATATTTGGGATGGTTTCATTTTTTAGTAAATATAAAATTGCCACAATAAACAGATGTGTAAGAGCTTTTCTGACTGAGCATTCTCCTTTGGGTAGATACCCAAGAGTGGAATTGTTGGATCATATGATAGTTCTATTTGTAGGTCTTTGAAGAACCTCCATATTATTTTCCACGGTGGCTAGACCAATTTACATTCCCATTAACAGAGTAGAAGAGTTCCAGTTTCACCACAACTCCATCAACAAATATCTTTTTTTGTATTTTTAATCATCACCATTCTGACTGGTGTTAGGTGGTATCTCATTGTGGTTTTGATTAGCATCTTCCATATGATGAAGGATGTTGAGTATTTTTTCATATGTTTTCTGGGTGTTCATATGTCTTCCTTAGAGAGTTTTTTGTTCACTTCATTTTCCCAACTTTTAATTTGGTTAATTTTTTTCTCAGGTAACTCGCTTGAGTTCTCTGTGTATTCTAGTTATCAGTTCCTTAATTGAGGTACAGTTTACAAAAATATTCTTCTATTCCAAGGATTGTTGATTCAAATTAATTATTGCATCTTTTGCTGTGTAGTAACTTCTTAATATGATTTAATCCCACTTGTCTATTTTTGGGATTATTGCCTGTGCTTTGGGGATCTTATTTAAGAAGTCTTTGCCTACCTCAATGTCTTCCAGAGTCTCTCCAGTGTTTTTCATCAGTAGTTTTATAGGTTGAGGTCTTAGGTTTAGATCTTCAATCCATTTTGAGTTGATTTTTGTTAATGATGAAATATAGGGTCCAGTTTCATCTTTCTGCAGTTGGATACCAAGTTTTGCCAGTACCCTTTGCTAAAGAGGTTTTCCTTTTCCCACTGGATTAACTGGTATCCTTTGTCAAAAATCAGTTATTTGTAATGTTTTGGAGTTTATTTCTAGCATCTCTATTCTATTCCATTGGTCCACCTTTCTGTTTTTGTGTCAATATCATGATGTTTTCATTATCACAGCTTTATAATATATTTCAGGGTCAGCAGGTGATATGCTCCACACTCCACTCTTCTTGCATAGGATTGCTTTGACAATACAGGGTCCTTTATCATTCCAGACAAAGTCTATGACTGTTTTTCCTAGATATGTGAAGAGTCTCTGGTAATTTGTTTGGAATTGCATTAAATATGTAGATTAATTTGGGTAGAATTCCTATTTTTATTTCATTAATTCTTACAATCCAGGAATATGAGTTGTTCTTCCATTTTTTGGTGTCATTTTTAATATTTTTTAAAGAATTCCATAGTTTTTCTTGTAAAGGTCTTTGACTTTCTTGCCTAGGTTTATCCCTAGTTATCTTATACATTTTGTGGCTATGGTAAAATAGATACCTTTCTTCAGTTCTAACTCCATCAGCTTGTTGTTTGTATATAGAAATGTTATAGATTTTTTGAATGTTGATTTTGTATCCTGACACTTTACTGTATTCATTCATTACTCCAAGCAGTTTTTTCAAGGATAACTTTGGGTCTTCTATGTACACCATCATGTGTTCTACAAAAAAATAAATAAATAAAAAATAAAAATAAAAAAAGATATTTTCAACTCTTCTTTTCCATTTGAACGTCTTTTATATTATACTCTTTTCTGATTGCTTTGGCAAAGACTTCCAACACTATATTGAAAAGGATTGGATAAAATGGACAGCCTTGTATAGTACCAGTATTTAGTGGAAATACTAAATACCTTCAGCCTTTCTCCATTCAATATAATGTTAGCTATAGGTTTTTTATATATGGCTTTCATTGTATTGAGAAATGACCCTTCTATGCCTGTTTTGCTGAGTCTTAATCATGAAGGGATGTTGTATTTTGTCAAATTCTTTTTATGCATTGTTTGAAATGTCCATATGGTTTTTTATCTGTCTTTCTGTTAATATAGTGTATTGCGTTTATAATTTTGCACATCTTGAACAAACCTTGCATCCCTGGAATAAAGTATAAAGTCTACTTTGTCATGATGAATAATATTTTTTATATATTGTTAGATATGATTTGCAAGTATCTTGTTGAGAATTTTTGCATGTATATTCATTAGAGATATTGGTCTATACTTTTCCTTTTTAATCATGTCTTATCTATTCTGGGGATGAGGATAATGGAGGTTTCATAAAATGAGTTTGGGAAGATTCCTTCATTTTCCATCTTTAGAAATAGTTTGAGTAAAGGACCAGCAGTTGGCGTAATGGCTATGTCGCTGGACTCCCATGTAGCCTACCGTAGTTTGAGTCCTGGACCCGGTGTCCTAAACTCATGCTGGTCACGAATGCGTGTGTGCCCAAAATCCAGAGAGGAGAATGGAGGAGGAGGGATTGCAGCATGGCCATCCTCCATGGGGGGTGATTTCTCACTTTCTGTATCTCTGTCTCTGTCTACCTGGCAAATGCATGCGCCCTATAGCAAAAACCTCTAAAAAAAAAAAAAAAAAAAAAGAAAGGAAGGAAGGAAGGAAGGAAGGAAGGAAGGAAGGAAGGAAGGAAGAAAGAAAGAAAGAAAGAAAGAAAGAAAGAAAGAAAGAAAGAAAGAGAAAGAAAGAAAGAAAGAAAGAAAGAAAGAAAGAAAGAAAGAAAGAAAGAAAGAGAGAGTTTGAGTAGAATGGGGATTAAATCTTTAAAACTTTGGTAGACTTCAAAGGTAAAGCTATCAGGACCTGGGTTTTTCTTTGTTGACAGGGTTATTTAATACCAATTCAATCTCATTGCTTATTATGGGTTTATTCAGGTTTCTATGTCCTCTTGATTCAATCTGGGTAGATTATATGTGTCTAGGAATTTGTCCATCTCATCCAGGTTCTCTGTTTTTTTTTTTATTTGCATATAATCATTGTAGTATCCTCTAATGATGTCCTGCATTTCTATTGTGTCTGTTTCATTGTGAATTTGATTCATATGGTTCCTTTCTCTCATCTTCTTAATCAGTGTAGCTAATGGTGTGTCAATTTTGTTATTCTTTTCAAAGAACCAGGTTTAGCTTTCATTTATTTTCTGTATAGTTCATTTATTGTCTATTTCATTTATTTCTGTTCTAATCTTTATTTCTGCCTTTTTAATATTTTAAACTGTTTTTCCAATTTCCTGAGGTATGATGTTAGCTTGTCTATTTGTCACTTTTCCATTTTATTCTTATGTACACTAATTCCTATGAATTTCCCTTTTATGACTGCTTTTGCAGTGTACCATAAATTATGGAAACTTGTGTACTCATTATCATTTGTTTCTACAATTATTTATATTTCAGTCTTAAATTTCTTTGGTAGTTGAAAAGTCATTCAGAAATAGAATGTTTAGTTTCCATGTGTTTGTGTATTTTCAAGGATTTTCCCTGAAATTAATATGAATTTTAATCCCATCATTGTCAGAAAAGATTCTGGATATAGTTTCTTTGTCTTTGAATCTGTAAAGGTTTGATTTGTGTGCTATCATATGATCAATCTTTGAAAAGGTTCTATGAGGTGGTGAGAAAAATGTATACTTTGTGGTTTTAGCGTGTAAACTTCTATATATGTCTGTCAAGCCCATTTGATTTATGGTATCATTTAGATCCTGTATCTCTTTGCTTATTCTTTGTCTAGAAGATCTGTCCAAAAGAGATAATTTTGAGATCCCAATGATTACAGTGCTGCAACCTATTTCTCCTCTTAAATCTAGAGGTCTTTCCTTCATGTATTTGGGTGCTCCTGGGTTGAGTGCATAGATAATATAAGTGTTATGTCTTCTTGATGAATCAGTCCTTTTACTACTGTATAAAGTCCTTCTTTGTCTCTTCTTTCAGCTTTTATCTTAAAGCCTATATTGTCTGAACTCAAAATCGCAACTCTAGCCCTTCTTTGATTTGCATGTGCATGGAATACAATTTTCCAGCCCTTCACTTTTAGTCTATGTATGTCTATTTACAAGGTGGGTTTCTTGTAAGCAATAGATAGAGGGTTTCTGTTTTTTAATCCATTCTGCCAGTCTATTTCTCTTAATCAGATAATTTAATCCATTAATATTCAATGTTATCATTAATATGTCTGGACTTGTTTCAATCATTATTAGCCAGTTTCTTGGTTGTTTTTTGTGCTCTTGTACCTGTCTGTCTGACTTTAGTTTTACTGGTATAGCATTCCTTTCAGTACTTCATGAGGAGTTGGCTTGGAGTTGGTTAAATCTTTCAGGTTTTGTTTTATCTGAGAATGTTTTTATCTTTTTTTTTCCCATATGAAGAATAATCTTGCCGGGTATAGAATTCTTGGTTGAAAAAGTATTCTCTTCAAATGTACAAAGAAATTGTTTCTTATTTAACACTTTGAATACATTCCCCCATTCTTTCCTTGTCTGCATTGTTTCGAATGAGAAATCTGATGCTCACCTGATGGGATACCCTTTGTAAGTAACTTGATGTTTCTCTCTTGCCAATTTTAATATTTTGTCTTTGTCTGTGGTTTTGGCCTATCTGGTAATAATGTACCTTGGAGAAGATATTCTTGGGTTGATTCTATTTGGGGTTCTTTGTATTTCTTGTGTCTGGATATTTGAATGCCTCCCTAGGTTTGGAAAGTTTTCTTCCAGAATTTTATAGAATAGATGGTCAATTACCTTATTATTTTCTTCTGCTTCTTAGATACCAATTATCTGGATGTTTGGGCACTTAATGATATCTAGTATTTCTTGTATATCATCCTCATTCTTCTTGCTTATTTTCAGTCTTTTTGATGATTTTTTCTTAGGTCAGAGGTTTTTTTTCTTTTATATCTGAGATTTGATCTGATGCATGATCTAATCTCTTTTAATACGTTTGAGGAAGCTTTAATCTCCTATATCAAAGTCTTCATCTCTAACAATTCTGTTTGATTATTTTTTATGATGTCTATTTCTTTTTTCAAATCATGAAAGGACTTCCTCATCCCCTGGAGCTCATTCTCTCTTTTCTCTTTTATCTTCTGGAGTTTGTTTCTTTTCTCTTGCATCTCATTTTTTGTCACTATATTTTTGTCACTATACATATTCTGAATTGTTTATCTGACATTTCCACGTTACATAGTATTATCTGTGAATGACGATGAATTAATTATTTGCCTTCTGGGAGAAATGTTTTCTTGTTTTTTCATATTTCTTCTGCCTCGGTGATGGTTTCTAGTTATCAGGTGAATTATACATTTCTTCCTAAATTTTTTTTGAGAGTTTTTTTCGCTATAGGGCGTGTGTGCTCGCCAGACAGACAGAGAGAGACATAGAGACAGAAAGCGAGAAATCACCCCCCAGGGGGGATGGTCACACCGCAATCCCTTCTCCTCCATTCTCCTCTCGGGATCCTGGGCACGCACGCACACGCGCCCGGCGTGAGTTTTAAGCCACCGGGTCCGAGATGCGAACCGCGGTCGACTACATGGGAGTCCAGCGACATAGCCATTATGCCAACTGCTGGTTCCCTTCCTAAATTCTTCAAGTTAATTCTGAGTGTTCAAAGGTGAGCAGAAAGAGGTGGTGATCAGTGATTTCTCTATTGCTCTACCTTCCTGATGCTCACCCAGCAACCTTCACTGTTATCTCTAGACTTGGATAATTCAAAGTCCTCCCATTTCCTAGAGAACAGGTGTACCAGGATCTGAGATGCCGAGTTTCAGTTGAGGAAGGGAGAATGGGTCACTTCAGAAGATGCTGAAGTCTTAGGATTCAGAGGGATGTGGTATGGGATAAGCCATAGTCTTTCTGTAGCTCAGTTTCCCTGCTGCTCAATGCAGCCAGGCCTGGCCTTGGGGCAAATGTCCAAATTGCACAGGGAGCAGAGAAAAATGGGTTTCTCAAAGTCCCAATTCCCACACCTGAGTGTTCAAAGGCATGTAAGGGAGTGGATAAGCCATGTCCTGCAACTCCTTCTCCTAGCAACAAAGAGCTCTTTCTGTATCAAGGCCATCTGGGGAAGATGTCTTGATTGTGTGGAGAGTAGGGAAACATGGGCTTATCCAAGTCCCAAGTAACACACCTGGGAGTTCAAAGATATGTGGCAGAAGAGATAAGTCATACTCTCCAGCATCTCCTCCTAGACGCAAATAGCTCTCCTGGCAGCAAGGCCATTGGGGGCAGATGTCCCGATAGCATGGGGAACAGAGAATGATGGTCTTCTCCAAGTCCTAATTAAAACACCTGAGTGTTCAAAGTCATATCTATTTCTTCTTTCAACAACTTTAGTTTTATAATGTAAGAAATAATGTTATGCATAAAAGTAAATTTTTAAACAATCAGAGATTTCCAAGAAGAAAGTAAAGTAGTAAGCTCTTTCCTTAAAGTTTTCATACAGAGGCTGAAATGCAATAGAGGCAGTTGTTAAATTGCAGGATATCTAGACTAGGTAGCCTTTGTAGTTCCTTTTAAGTCTAAGATATGCAGCTCTCTCGAACCTTTCTTCAATAACAGCTCGTTTGCATATTTTTTGGAGAGTTTTTTTGCTATAGGGCGCGTGCGTTCACCAGGTAGACAGAGAGAGACAGAAATATAGAAAGCGAGAAATCACCCCCCAGAGGCATGGCCACGCTGCAATCCCTTCTCCTCCATTCTCCTCTTGGGATCTTGGGCATGCTCACACACGCACCCCGTGTGAATTTAAGCCACCGGGTCCGGGATTTGAACTGCGGTCAGCTACATGGGAGTCCAGCGACATAGCCATTAGGCCAACTGCTGATCTCACATGTTTTTTTTTTTTTTTTTTTTTTTTTTTTTTTTATTGGAGAAGCTTTTTGCTATAGGGCACCTGTGCTCGCCAGAAAGACAGACAGAGACAGAGAGTCAGAAAGTGAGAAATCACCCCCCAGGGGAGATGGCCACAGTGCAATCCCTTGTCCTCCATTCTCCTCTTGGGATCTTGGGCACATACACATATGCGCCTGGCGTGAGTTTAAGCTACTGGGTCTGGGACTCCAACCGCGGTTGACTACATGGGAGTTCAGCAACTTAGCCATTATGCCAACTGTTGGTCCCACCTTTACATATTTCAAATTTTAGCTTAGGCAAGATATTACTCAAGTACTATTTGTCCTTTCTATTTGCTTTCTCTAGTTCCTCATTAGAAATGTCACCATATTTATTTTGTGCATTTGTATTTATATAAATAAAATGTATCACAGTGCCTGATGTATATAAAGCACTCAATTGGCATGTATTGAATGAATAGAAAATCAATGAATTATGAGTTCTGAGTATCCCCTTTCAGGGATTAGGACCACTGAAGACCTTCTGCCAAGACTTCACCCTCCTGATCCATGATCTAGCTAGGAGTCAAGACAAGGCAATCATCAGCCATCTATGTCTGAGTTCTGAGTGGCCCCTTTTAGGGATTAGAATCACTGAAGACTTTCTGCCCAGATATCACCTCCTGACCCCAGATATAACCAAAAGCCAGGTTAGAGCACTCTATTTGTTCTCTGTCTCTCTATATATATATTTAAATTTTAAACTTCTTAGCTCTCTGTCAGTCTTTTTCTTGCTAAGTTTTACCTTTCCCCTGACCCTATAGGAAAAGTCAATCACCAGTCATCTATATCTGAGTTCTCAATTTTTTTTTCATTTTTTGCTTAAAAAGTTTGTTTCCTCTTTTTTATTGTTTTTGTCTTTTTTTTTAACCTTTCTCACTTTTCTGCTAAGCCTCCACACACTGAGTCTCTAGACAGGTCTATGTGCACAGTAGCCAAATATCTGAATACTTCTAGGTCATATTAATTCTCAATTTCCATTTAATCTGCTGCACAAAGGGAGAAAAATGGTACTGTTTAGAGATGGCAGGTCACCCCCTCCCCAGCATGCCTCTGAATGCTAAAAAAGTAGGAAAAAATGTGTAATCCATCTGATGACCAGAAATCACTGCAGAGGCACAATGTGAGAAACCAAGAAAATATCTCTTCCCTAAGGGAAAAGAATAACTCCTCATTGCCACAGACAATACAAGTGAACTCATGGAAATGCCAGATAAAGAATTTAAAATATTCATAGCGACAAAGCTAACAGACATGCAAGAAAAGAAAGACAATGAACTCCAGAAGAGGTAGGAGAAAATAAACAATAAGTTACAAGAGGTGAGAAAGTTCTTGCATGATCTGAAAGAAGAAATACACATCATAAAAAAAAGATCAATTGGAATTGTTAGTGATGAAGGCTATATTAAAAAAAGTCAAAACCTCCCTTGAAAGTATTAAAAGCAGATTAGATTATGCAGAAGATCAAATCTCAGATATAGAAGATAGAACCTCTGACCTAGAAAAATTCTCTGAAGAGATTGAGAAAATACCCCCCCAATGAGAATAGCATATCAGTTATACTAAATATCATTAAACACCAAAACATCCAGATCATCGGTATCCCAGAAGGTGAAGAAACTAATAAGGGCATTGATAATCTATCCCATGTAAACCTGGAAGAAAACTTTCCAAGCCTAGAGAGGCACTCAAATGTCCACACCCAGGAAATACAAAAGACCCCACATAGAATCAACTCAAGAAAGTCTTTTCCTAGGCACATCATAGCCAGACTGACCAAAACCACAGACAGAGACAAGATAATAAATTTGTCAGGAGAGAAACATCAAGTTACTTTCAAAGGGTATCCCATCAGGCTAAGGTCAGATCCCTCATCAGAAACAATGTAAGCAAAAAAAGAATGGGAAAATATATTTAAAGTGTTAACTGAAAAACAATTTCAACTAAGAATAGTATACTCAATAAGATTATCTTTCTTTCTTTTCATTTTATTTTTAATAGAAATAAATTATTTTTAATTAATTTTTAAAAATTTTACTTGGCAAATAATAATTATTTATGTATTTATGGCATACAATGAGATACTTTCATATAGGTTTATGTTATGGAAATTTTAAACCATGTCTATCACCACACTAATCATCTTCTTTTCCTTCTTTCTCTTTTTTTATTTCATTTTCATTTATACATTCAATCACATTATTTAGCTTACAAAGTAAATATTTCAACAGGTGAACATTTCTCCTTAGTCCAGTTGATAAAACTATAAAATATCTTCAACAGATAATACCACATTTTTTTATCCCATCAACGTTTTTCCTCCCTATTTTTTTTCTAAATGTCCTTCCTCAGACCCTACTCTTTCACGCACACTATATCTGGTATGTACATCCATATACTGTGTTTCTATATTCTTTAGTCAATCAGTTGCAGTCATAAAGTGTGGACACTCGGTACATATTAAGTAGGGACATACAGTGTCTCTCCTTCATAGCCTGGCATGCTTCATTCAGCAATAAATCTTCCATATTTTCCCACTTTTTGTCAAAAGTCAGTGTTTTATTGTTTTTTTATGATTGAATAGTATTCCATAGAGTATATGTGCCACAGTTTTCCTATCCATTCATAAGGCGTGTGTGCTCTCCATAAAGACAGAGAGGGACAGAGAGACAGAAAGTGAGAAATCACTCCACAGGAGGGTGGTCATGCTGCAATTCCTTGTCCTCCATTCTCCTCTCAGGATCTTGGGCATGCACGCACATGTGCCCAGCATGAGTTTGAGCCACCGGTTCCAGGACTTGAACCACAGTTGACTACATGGGATTCCAGCGACATAGCCATTATGCCAACTGCTGTTCCCAAAGATTATATTTCATATGGGGAAAAAAAGACAGAAAACATTCTTAGGTAAATAAAACCTGGAAGAATTTACCAACACCAGACCAGCTCTTCAAGAAGTCCTGAAGGGGGAACCAGCAGTTAGTGTAATGGCTATGTCGCTGGACTCCCACGTAGTCGACCGCGGTTCGCGTCTCGGACCTGGTGGCTTACAACTCACGCCGGGCGCGTGTGCGTGCGTGCCCAAGATCCCGAGAGGAGAATGGAGGAGAAGGGATTGCGGCGTGACCATCCCCCCTTGGGGGTGATTTCTCGCTTTCTGTCTCTATATCTCTCTCTGTCTGTCTGGCAAGCGCACGCACCCTATAGCGAAAAACCTCTCAAAAAAAAAAAAAAAAAAAAAAAAAAAAAAAAAAAAAAAAAAAAAGTCCTGAAGGGAATGTTATACCAGGAAGACTAAAGTCGGACACAGAGAAGTTAGAGTACAAAAAAAAACCCAAGAAAATGGCCACCCTAGTGGTTGGGACATGTCTGGATTGATTGTTAAATTCTAGAGTTTAAATGGAAAGATCAGACCACATTAACACTACAAATTCAATAGAAGAGAGATTAATTACATGTGACTGAATTGGTGAAATAGAATTTTTTGACCTTAGACTAAAACACTGATTTTCTTCTATGCTTTGATTTCCAGATTTAAAAATTTTTGTGTTCTCTTGATTTGTTGATAAGTTCATCTACCTACTGTTTGAACTGAATCCTAAACTTTTCCCTGGTTTTAAGTATTAAGCAAATTTTTTAACTTTTAAAAAATTTTTGATATATTAAAACTAAAACTGTTTTTCTTGAAATCAAAAAATGCATTAAAAATGCCTATTTAATGACTGCAGTAATCTATATAGCTCCAGCTATTTGCTACTTTACAGTATGTTCCCTTTACTAACTGAGGTTTATGCCTAAAGTCATACATGTGTTCATAGACATGTATATATCAGCTGTGCTTGCTATTGAAAGTTTTTTTTCTTTGTAAGTTTTTATTTATTTTTAAAAATTTTTAAAAATATTTTTACCAGGTAAAATTAAAATTAACAATGAGTTCAGGTCTCCCAATTCTTTAGAAATTTTAGAAATCCATAAAGTCTTGAAATTATAGCTTTTTCTTTTCACAGTTGTAGGATTACAGTACCCTTAAAAAATGTTTCCATGTCCCCATACTCTGGTTTTTTTTTTTTTGCAATTTCTAAAGGATAATTTTTTTTTTACATTTAATCATTGCACCTCTTTACAGTGTACAACATGGTTTTTCCCAGCATGAATACAGTGCACGTTAGTCAAGACAATGATATTACCATATACATTATCATCAACAGACAACTTTTCATTTTTGTGTCTATTAAGTGTGTTGTTTGTTCCCTGAATCCCTCCCTTCCGCCCTCAATTACTCATTCCCATTACCTCTCCCATACTGTCTCTAGTATCTGCAGTTGCCATCCCTGCCATTTTACCTTCCAGTTCTTTCAGTTCTTTTTTTTTTTTTTCAATTATCAGCTCATATAGTTTTTAACAATAGGGAGCATAGATTGTATTCAGGGTTGGATTAAGGGTGGGTCTCGTGCAGTTCCGCAATTGTAGGTGAGTCTCCATGGAATACAGTTTCAGGAAAGTGGTTCTGGAAAGTAGAGGTGATTATCAGTTGATGCGGCACAGCATCCATCTTGTGATTACCGGGAATGGTGTTGTGGGGATCTGCAGCGTGAGTCATCCTCGGGTATCTGGCTTCCTTAAGAATGGTAGAGTAGTTCTTGTTTTTCCCTGAGGTAATGCAGGGCTGGTAACCATCATCTTCTCACTGTCCATAGTCAGGGAAAATCCTCCTATACAATATATTTCTCAATTGGTTTAAGACAGCTAAAGTTTCTTTCTGTTGCTTGTAGTTGCAAGTTCTTAATCCTAGTTTTCAGCTTCAGTTTGCTGCCTGTGGCCAGCGGCCACGTGCAGGCGCAGGCCCGGTGGCCACGTGCAGGCCCGGGGGGGCCACGCACAGGTCCAGCAGCCACACGCAGGCCCGGCGGCCACGCTCAGACCCGGTGGCCACGCGCAGGCCCGACGGCCACACGCAGGCCCAGTGACCACGCTCCGGCCCGGCGGCCATGCCCAGGCCCGGCGGCCACGCGCCAGCCCCAAGCGCACGAATATGCCTGGGATCCAGCGCCATCTTCTGCTCGCCCGCCTGGCCTGAGAAAGGAAGGACGGTGAGCTTGGCTGGTCCATGCCACCAGCCTGCGTCGGCGCCGAGCGCGGGACACACCAAGCGCCGGAGAGGCAGCGGGGGCCGCGCAGGCCTGGCTGTGCGGCAAGTGAGGCAGAGCCCCGGCCCACCGTGCAGGCCCGGCCGCGCAGGGGCACGCGAGGCAGAGCCCCGGCCCGCCGCACAGGGGCACGTGAGGCAGAGCCCCGGCCCGCCGCGCAGGCCCAGCCCACTGTACCACTATTGAAAATTTTAAAATTAATTAAGAGCTTTAGTGAATCAATAAAACGTGAGAAAAAAAGACTGGAAAACAACTGTAGATACTAGGGACAGTGGGAGGAGGGTAGGAGATGGCAGAGGGTGGAAGGTGGGAAAGTAAGGGGGGACCAAAAAAAAAAAAAAAAACTTGCAAAATATATAAGAAACAAGAAATGGGAAAGTATTTGTTGATGATAACACATATAGTAATATCCTTGATTGAGCCAAAATACAGTGTATTCTGGATGGAAATATCTCATTTTGTATACTGTATTCATGCACGGTGAATGAATAATAAAAAAAGAAAATCAATGAATAAGTGAAATTTATTCTAAAGTGTCTTTTTATCATCATAGAAGTATATTATTCTCACAGAAATAAAGAAATTTGTGTCACAGACTTGGCACCAATATGATATGTAGATTATTTGGGGAAATTAATCTATTCTTTCTGAGTTTCAGATTTCTCATCTCTAATGTGATGGAAACATTAAATATTTATTTTAATAATAAAAATGATGGTGGTTCACTAAGTTCTCTGTAAATTGCAGAATGCCTTACAAATACAGACTTTCCAGCACAATTAGAATTTCACATACATAATTAACAATTTTTTTTTCTTTGAAAGAGAGATTGTCTGCTATAGGGCATTACACTCTCCAAAGAGACAGATAGAAAGCAAAAAATCACCCCCCAGGGGTGACTAAAACCCAATCCCTTCTCCTCCATTCTCTTCTCGGTATCTTGGGCATGCACCCACATGCACCTGGTGTGAGTTTTAAGCCTCTGACTCAGGAACTCAAACTTCAGTTGAGTATGAGGGAGTCCAGTGATATAACTGTTATACCATCTGCTGGCCCTTACAATTTCTTTTTAAAAGTGTAAATAGTGACTAACTATAAGTGCCTAGTCAAACTTTCCAATTTCTTAATCATGCTGTATAAACAGGTACTTTCTAATGTTAATGACTGAAAATATTAATATACACTTTTTTTAGGTTTTTGCTATAGGAAGTGTGCACTCACAGTAGAGGAACAGAGAGTGAAATAGTGAGAAGAAAAGTGAGTAATTGCACCTCAGCAGTGTGACCATGCTGGTTTTCCTTCTTCTCCATTCTCCTTTTGGGATTTTAGGCACATAAGCACACACACACCTGGACTAAATTTCAAGCTTCCAGGTCTGGGATTTGAACCCTGATCAGCCCTGTAGGACTTCTGCACCTTAGCCACCACATCACCTACTGGTCTCATTATCATTATGCAAGGTAAATATCCTCAATAATATCTCTGCAGAATTTATATTTTAATTATTAGAAGAGTAGATTTTAGGGATGGCATCAGATTCTAGTGTATGAATTAATGACAATTGTTTTCTCTCAGCTTTGAAATTATCAAGTTCTACTCTGAAGTTAAAGAGACGTACATTTTGTATAATTTATATGTTCACAATTATTTCTTTCTTCATAATAACCTCAAAGAATAATGTTTTGGTTACTGATTAAAGTAGATAGTTTTTCTTACAGAAAAATAAAATCCCTCTCCAAAACAAAGTAGGTTTTGATAAAGATATGCTAAAAACATTGATTAAGTATATGTTGATAAACTGTGGAAAATCATGTAATTGCAATGTAAATTATTGTCTTTTTTTCTAATTTTGGTGTTGGATGTTATGTCCTCAGATATTTGTTACATAAGTAGAAAAATAAACAAAAGAAGGCCACAGTTTCAAACAATAATAAGGATGTGTTTTAAAAAAGCAGTATGAATTTAAATGTGCAAAAGTTCAACAAGAAGAAAACACATTACTCACTATTAACTAAGGCTTACTATTGATTTAAGCTCATCATTGTTGCTGCTAAAATTATGTGTTAACAAATGGATAATTAATCACCTATCAAATCTTCCTTTAATAGCTATTATATTCTAGATATCTTGCAGGGCACATTGTGAAAAAGAAAAATAACCAAAATAATATGGCTGGAGGGGGAAAAATACATACAAAAGTATTAAGAGATGAGGCTGGAAAAATAAGCGTCATCCAAAAGACTAAAACCTTTAATGTACCAAACTAAATTTGAATTTTTACATTTTGCTGTTAGGAGGCCATTGAAATGTATAAACTTGGAAATAACCAACTCTGCAGAAATAATAATGCAATTTATTCTAAACATGATTATGAGTTACCTAGGCTCAGAGAAAAACAAAAAATGTTTCTCAGGGTGTTGAGATAAAGTGACTCCTTTTATTAGCTGTGTGATCAGGAGAGTTGTCAGTATAGTCTTTTTATATTGACCTGGCTTAAAAAGGTGGGATTTCTGGAAGCAGAAACTTGTAGGTTACTAGTGAGTTTGAAATTCTTAGATAAGTAATTGGCTAATAAAGCCCACAAGTATCTATCCCTGAAAAATTTTAGCAAAAGAATGTGTGTGCTTTACTTTAAGAGATAAGAAGGCTTACTATGCATCATAAAAATACTTTGCCTGGGATAGGACTGAGCATCTCACTATCAAGAGACCAAAGTGTTCTGTTAATGTTCTTAGGCCTCTGTTAATGTTTGTAGGCTGACTCTCCCAGGACCTCTGGAAACAATTTTAGAATAAACAAGAAAAATAGTTAGAACTCTGTCCTCAAACCTAAAGAATAATGTGATTAGATTTTAGTTTTTAGCCAATTATGCAAATGTTGGTTTGTTGGGAAAGTCATGATGCATTCTTACATAGAAATTTTACACAGAAAATGCATTATGACTTTGCCTACAACCTAATAGTATAGATGATGAGTTCCAGAAGAGCTTGACTAAGCATAAGAGATCAGCTAAGAAGCTACTGCAATTATTTTATTTCATCTTATTCTTTTGAATTACTTATGACTCCAATGCTTATGCTTTGGCTTGTTTTAGAAAATTTTATTTATATTCTATATTACTACAACTAAATAGCTCACAATATGGTATTGTGAAGTATGCATGCAGTACATAACAATGAAATAAAGGATATTAGCATAAAATATAATTTTCAACAGAGAACTTTACATTCTTTGTCTTTTGTTTTTTCATCTTTAAAAATATGTTTGTTTTGTGACCAGCAGTTAGCGTAATGGCTATGTCACTGGACTCCCCTGTAGTCGACTGTAGTTTGCGTCCCGGACCCGGTGGCTTAAACTCACCCTGGGCACGTGTGCGTGCATTCCCAAGATCCTGAGAGGAGAATGGAGGAGAAGGGATTGCAGTGTGACCATTCCCCCAGGGGGGTGATTTCTCGCTTTCTGTCTCTCTGTCTCTCTCTGTCTTTCTGGCACGTGCATGTGCCCTACAGCAAAAACCTCTCCCAGAAAAGCAAAAAATACATGTTTGATTATTGGGAGAGAAAGAAAGAGAAGCACCTTCCAAAATGACTTCATGCCACAATCCTCCTTCCATCTCTGCAGCCATAATTTCAGGCATGTCCACTCCAATATATATATACATATATATATATATATATATATATATATATATATGCATATATATATATAATATTTCTTTTTATGTCAATTTATTTTATACATTCAGTCACATGTTACTTAGTTTGCAAAGTGAATATTCCAACATGTGTACATTTCTCACAAGTCCAGTTGACAATACTATAAAGTTATATTCAATAGATAATCAATTTGATTGTCCCATAAATGCCTTATCTCTCTATTTTTCTCCTCAATGCACTTCCTCAGGCTCTACTCCTTCACCCACCCTCTTCCCACATGGTATCTGGTAATCACAACCATTTGCTAAGTTTCTAGAAACTTTAGTCATTCTATTTTGGCCATAGAGTGAGGACACTAGGTATATATTAAGTGGAGACATACGATGTCTCTCCTTCCTAGCCTGGCTTGCTTCAGTTAGCAATAAATCTTCCATACTTATCCACTTTCTCTCAAAAGCCAGGGTCTTGTTTTTTATAGTTAAATAGTATTCCACAGAGTACATGTGCCATAATTTTTTAATCCATTCATCTGTTCGTGGGCATTTGAGTTGGTTCCGGGTGTCGGCGTCACTTCTGCAGAGACGGCACGACCCCCGGTTCTTCTGCCCGTAGTCTTTATTCACAGGTTTCCTTTTTCTTCTTCCCCCTTTACTTCTCCTTTCTCCCCATATATATAGGGTCCTCCCGGCGTCCCCACCCGCAAGTTCCTTCACCTGTACGAGGCAAGTCCTGATTGACTGTCTCTAAAACATGTAAGGAGTTGTTTGTACACACCTCCCTATGCAGCCAGCAGCGCCATCTTGGCTTGGCGGCCAACGGCGGTGGCCAACAGTTCCCCCCTTTTGTTTTTGTCAGGAGAAGACCGATGCCTTTTTGCCCAGGTCTTCTAACCTTAACTGTCTAATTACTCTCAGCTTTTTCTAACTTCTAAACTTTCAAAATCTTCAAATTGACTCTGTCAATTTTTACTTTTATTTCCTAACCTTAAAATAAATTTCTTAGCCTTCTAAGTTTCTTAGTCCTTTAATACATCTCTTATTTCCTAACCTTAAAATAAATTTCTTAGCCTTCTAAGTTTCTTAGTCCTTTAATACATCTCTTATTTCCTAACCTTAAAATAAATTTCTTAGCCTTCTAAGTTTCTTAGTCCTTTAATACATCTCTTATTTCCTAACCTTAAAATAAATTTCTTAGCCTTCTAAGTTTCTTAGTCCTTTAATACATCTCAGCTTTCCAAATTTCTTCTTAGCCTTTTCCGCCTCTTTGCTGAGGTCTTCTTTCCGGGACCTTCGCCCGGTACCAGCTAGCTGCCCTGTAGACTCGGAGATTCTGAATCTTCTGTACCAGGTCCTTCCTCACGTAGTCTTTATTCACAGGTTTCCTTTATCCGCCTCTTTTGTTTTTGTCCCCGTACAGGCCACCACTTGTCGGCGTCACTTCTGAAGAGACAGCACGACACCCAGTTCTTCCTCCTGCAGACTTTATTCACAGGTTTCCTTTTTCTTCTTCCCCCTTTACTTCTCCTTTCTCCCCGTATATATAGGGTCCTCCCGGCGGCCCCACCCGCAAGATCCTTCACCTGTACGAGGCAAGTCCTGATTGGCTGTCTCTAAAACATGTAAGGATTTGTTTGTACATGCCTCCCTATGCAGCCAGCGGCGCCATCTTGGCTCGGCCGCCAACGGCGGTGGCCAACATCCGGGTCTTAGCAATCATGAATAATACCACAATAAACATAGATGTACAAGTACTTTTTCTTTTTTTTCTTTTTATTTCAATTTATTTATTTGCATTCATTCACTGTACATCATTACAGCATACAAAATGAGATTTTCCTTCCAGAATACACTGTATATTGTCTCAATCAAGCACATCAACAAACATGTTATTGTCAGCAAATGATCTTCCATTTCTTGTTTTCTGTATGTTTAGCTTTCCCCCCCCATCCTTGATTCCCTATCCCTTACCCTCTGCCATCTCCCATTCTCCTCCCACACTGTCTCTGGTATCTATGTTTCCTTTCTATACTATTTTCCCCCCACATTTTATTGAATCACCAAAGACCTTAATCAATCCAAATACCCTCATAGCAAACACAGGTGACATACACATTTCCATGAACACAAGTCTAACTTTATGCATCCTATAAAGTAGCATCTAGCTGGAACTACATGTCCTACTGCAGTCATTGAATATATATATATTTTTTTCCTGAAACATTTTTTTGTAACTCAATTTACATCCCTTACCTAAGCATCATCACAGCACACAAAATGCAATCTCCCATCCAGTACACACTGCATAGTGACTCAATCATGCACATTACAAAAAATTTTCCATTTCTAGTTTCTAGAAATATTTCCACCCCTCTTTCTGACCCTCTGTCCCTTAACATCCTCCTCACACACCACCTCCGGTGTCCACAATTGTCCTACATTCCCTTCCCACCCACATTGCATTGATCACACAATTTCCTACATAATCTAACTACTTTCAATGGTGAGTTCACTCATTACTACTAAGAAAACCAGTTTTAACTTAAATCAAAAATACACCAAGGGACTTTGCTTAAAGCCAGGAAACAGGTTAGGATTCTGTTCAAATGGTAGGTGCATGAACCTATCAGTCTCATGTGCTTTTTTCTTCTGTTCTGGTTCAATTTTCCTGGTTAAATTCTGGTATATAATATTCAACTCCAGACTTGTCCCTATAATTAAGTTGGCTACTTTCTTAGTTTTTGGACTCTTATTTCCATGTGACTGTGTTTAATTTTCCTGATACAGCACACCCTTGAGAACTTCTTGGAGATCTGGTCTGGTGCTGGTAAATTCTTTCAGATTGTGTTTATCTGAGAATGTTCTTGTCTTTTCTTCCCACCTGAAAGATAATCTTGCCAGGTACAGTATTCTAGGCTGAAATTGCTTCTCTCGTAACACTTTGAATTTATTTTCCCATTCTCTCCTCGCTCGCATTGTTTCCGATGAGAGATCTGCTGTTAGCCTGATGGGATGTCCTTTGTAGGTAACTTGATGTTTTTCTCTTGCCAATCTTAGTATCTTGTCTTTGTCTGCGGTTTTGGTCAACCTAGCTATAATGTGTCTTGGAGAAGATCTTCTTGGGTTGATTCTATTTGCGGTCCTTTGTATTTCCTGGGACTGGATCTTCAAATGCCTCTCTAGGTTTGGAAAGTTTTCTTGCAGAATTTCATGGAATAGATTATCAATGCCCTTATGGGTCTCTTCACCTTCTGGAATGCCAATTATCTGGATATTTGGACGTTTGATGGTATCCAGTACTTCTCGCATATCATTCTCAAATTTTTGGGCCATTTTCTCAGTCTTCATGGTGGATTTTTCTAGGCCAGCCATTTTCTCTTCTACATCTGAGATTCTATTTTCTGAATGATCTAGTCTGCTTTTAATAGTTTCAAGGGAATTTTTGACTTCTTGTATTATAGACTCATCTCTAGCAGTTCCATTTGAGTCTTTTGTAAAGTTTATAATTCCTCTTTTAGATCTAGCAAGAATTTCCTCATCTCCTGGAACTCGTCAACTTCTTTCTCCTTTCTCTTTAGCAGTTCATTATCTCTCTTCTCTTCCATCTCTGTTAGCTTCGACATTATGAATGCTCTAAATTCCTTATCAGACATTTCCATGATTTTCACCGAACTGCTTGTGGATGAGGAAGAGTTACTCTTTTTCCTTGGAGGAGAGGTATTTTCTCATTTTCCCATATTTCTCATGATCAAGCGGTGATTTCTTGTCATCTGCTGGATGGCATGTTTCTTTAAATACTTGAAGTTCAGTCTAAATGTTCAGGAGCAAGCAGAGGTGATCTAGAATCCGTTTATCGTTCTGTTGTGATCGCTGGAGCAGCAGACTCAGTAGGTGATGGGGAATATTTTAACCCTATTAGTATTTGGATGTTTAGCTATAGTACTCTTAGATCCATCTAAGAGCACATTGAATGGCTATTGGAAGGTGGAGAGACAAGCAATAAGAAAATGAAAAAGGGAGAGAGAAACAACAAATGAAAAAGAAAAAAAGACAGAAAAATTTTAAAAAATTGTAATTACTGTTCTTTTTTTTAAAAAAAATCACAAAATACAAAACCTGAAAAATCTAGTTTGCTGGTGCCATGTGGAACCTTGTTCTGAGGGCCTGGCTTCTTCTGCCTAGTGGGAGGGACAAGAGCAAAAATTCACAAGAGGTGGAGCCAAGAGCCAGAGAAAAACTGTACCTTTCAAAAAAAGTATAAAAAGGAAAAATTACAAAAAAATAAATGGAAGGCAGAAGCAGAGAGAGACGGGAACTGAGAGACCGAAAAAGAGATAGAAGGCTGGGGGTGCAGTGGGGGCTCCCTACCGCTAGCCCGTTTGTTGGAGGCTGAATTATCACTAGAAACTCTTCATTCCCTGAAAAATCTAGTTCGCTGGTGCCATGTGGATCCTTGTTCTGAGGGCCTGGTTCTTCCGCCTGGTGGGAGGGACCAGAGTGAAAATTAACAAGATAAGAGGTGGAGCCAAGAACCAGAGAAAAACTGTACCTTTTAAAAAAATTGTAGAAAGGAAAAATTACCAAAAAAAAAAGGGAAGGCAGAAGCAGGGAGAGACGGGAACCGAAAGAACGAAAGAGAGATAGAAGGCTGGTGGTGCGGTGGGGGCTCCCTACCACTGGCTCATTTGTGGAGGCTGAATTATCAGTAGAAACTCTTCATTCCCTGAAAAATCTAGTTCGATGGCGCCATGTGGAACCTTGTTCTGAGGACCCGGCTTCTTCTGCCTGTTGAGAGGGACCAGAGTGAAAATTAACAAGATAAGAGGTGGAGCCAAGAGCCAGAAAACAACTGTACTTTTTTAAAAAAGTGCCAAAAAATTACAAAAAAAAATGGAAGGAAGAAGCAGGGAGAGATGGGAACTGAGAGACCAAAAGAGATATAGAAGGCTGGGGGTGCGGCAGGGGCTCCCTACCTATAGCTCGTTTGTTGGAGGCTGAATTATCAGTAGGAACTCTTCATTCCCTGAGAAATCTAGTTTTCTGGCACCATGAGGAACCTTGTTCTGAGGGCCAGGCTTCTTCTGCCTGGTGGGAGGGACCAGAGCGAAAATTAACAAGATAAGAGGTGGAGCCAAGAGCCAGAAAACAACTGTGTTTTTTTTTTAAAAAAAAAGTGCCAAAAAATTACAAAAAAAAATGGAAGGCAGAACCAGGGAGAGACGGGAACTGAGAGACCGAAAGAGAAACAGAAGGCTGGGGGTGCGGCGGGGGCTCCCTACCTATAGCTCGTTTGTTGGAGGCTGAATTATGAGTAGAAACTCTTCATTCCCTGAGAAATCTAGTTTTCTGGCACCATGAGGAACCTTGTTCTGAGGGCCAGGCTTCTTCTGCCTGGTGGGAGGGACCAGAGCGAAAATTAACAAGATAAGAGGTGGAGCCAAGAGCCAGAGAACAACTGTGTTTTAAAAAAAAAAAAAGTGTCAAAAAAGTTACAAAAAAAGAGGGAAGGCAGAACCAGGGAGAGATGGGAACTGAGAGACCAAAAGAGAAACAGAAGGCTGGGGGAGCAGTGGGGGCTCTGTACTGCTAGTTCGTTTGTTCGAGGCTGAATTAATAGTAGAAACTCTTCATTCCCTGAAAATTTAGTTCGCTGGCGCCATATAGAACCGTGTCTGAGGGCCTTGCTTATTCTGCCAGGTGGGAGGGACCAGAGCAAAAATTAACAAGATAAGAGGTGGAGCCAAGAGCCAGAGAAAACTGTGCCTTTTAAAAAAAAGTGTAAAAAGCAAAAATTACAAAAAAAGAGTAGGCAAAATCAGGGAGAGATGGGAAATGACAGACTGAAAGTGAAATAGAAGGCTGCGGGTGTGTTGGGTGCTCCCTATGGCTAGCTCGTTTGTTGGAGGGCGAATTATCAGTATAAACTCTTCATTCCCTGAAAAATCTGATTCGCTGGCACCATGTGGATACTTGTTCTGAGGGCCGGGCTTCTTCTGCTTTTTGAGAGGGACCAGAGCGAAAATTAACAAGATAAGAGGGGAGCCAAGAGCAAGAGAAAAACTGCCTTTCAAAAAAAGAGTAAAAAGGAAAAATTACAAAAAAAAAGGGAAGGCAGAAGCAGGAAGAGACGGGAATTGAGAGACTGAAAGAGAGATAAAAGGCTGGCGGTGTGGTGGGGGCTCCCTACCGCTAGCTCATTTGTGGGAGGCTGAATTATCAGCAGAAACTCTTCATTCCCTGAAAAAATCTTGTTCGCTGGCACCATGTGGAACCTTGTTCTGTGGGCCTGGCCTCTTCTGCCTGGTGGGAGGGACCAGAGCGTAAATTAACAAGATAAGATGTGGAGCCAAGAGCCAGAGAAAAATTGTGCCTTTTTAAAAAAAAAGTGTAAAAAGGAAAATTACAAAAAAAAAAAAAGGGAAGGCAGAAGCAGGGAGAGACGGGAACCGAGAGACCGAAAGAGAGATAGAAGGCTGTGGGTGCAGTGGGGGGGGGAGGTCCCTACCACTAGCTCGTTTGTTGGAGGCTGAATTATCAGTAGAAACTCTTCATTCCCTGAAAAATCTAGTTCACTGGTGCCACGAGGAACCTTTTTCTGATGGCCAGGTTCTTCTGCCTGGTGGGAGGGAACAGAGCAAAAATATACAAGATAAGAGGTGGAGCCAAGATCCAGAGAAAAACTGTGCCTTTTTAAAAAAAGTGTAAAAAGGAAAATTTACAAAAAAAAAAAAAAGGGAAGGCAGAAGCAGGGAGAGACAGGAACTGAAAGACCAAAAGAGAGATAGAAGGATGGAGGTGCGGCGTGGGCTCCCTACCGCTAGCTCGTATGTTGGAGGCTGAATTATCAGTAGAAACTCTTCATTCTCTGAAAAATCTAGTTCGTTGTGGCCATGTGTAACCTTGTTCTGAGGGCCCAACTTCTGCCTGGTGGGAGGGACCAGAGCGAAAATTAACAATATAAGAGGTAGAGCCAAGAGCCCGTGAAAAACTGTGCCTTTTAAAAAAATTGCAAAAAAATACAAAAAATAGGAAAGGAAGAAGCAGGGAGAGATGGGAACTGAGAGACCAAAAGAGAGATAGAAGGATGGGGTGCAGTGGGGGCTCCCTACAGCTAGCTCGTTCGTTTGAAGCTGAATTATCAGTAGAAACTCTTCATTCCCTGAAAAATCTAGTGCGCTGGCGCCATGTGGAACCTTGTTCTGAGGGTCTGGCTTCTTCTGTTGCTAGCTCGTTTGTTGGAGACTGAATTATCAGTAGAAACGCTTCATTCCCTGAAAAATATAGCTCACTGGCACCATGTGGTACCTTGTTCTCAGGGCCTGGCTTCTTCTGCCGCTAGCTCGTTTGTTGGAGGCTGAATTATCAATAGAAACTCTTCATTCCCTTAAAAATCTAGTTCGCTGGCGCCATGTGGAACCTTGTTCTGAGGGCCTGGCTGCTTCTGCCTGGTGGGAGAAACCGGAGTGAATATTAAGAAGATAAGAGGTGGAGTCAAGTGTCAGAGAAAAACTGTGCCTTTTAAAAAATTGTATAAATGAAAAATTACCAAAAAAAAAAAAAAAAGGGGAAGATAGAAGCAGGTAGCGATGGGAACTGAGAAACTGAAATAGAGATAGAAGCCTGGGAGTGCAGTGGGGGCTCCCTACCGTTAGCTTGTTTGTTGGAGGCTGAATTATCAGTAGAGACTCTTCATTCCTTGAAAAATCTAGTTCGCTTGTGCAATGCGGAATGTTGTTCTGAGGGCCTGGCTTCTTCTGCCTGGTAGAAGGGACCAGAGCAAAAATTAACAAGATAAGAGGTGTAGCCAAGAGCCAGAGAAAAACTGTGCCTTTTAAAAAAAGAGTAAGAAGAAAAAATGACAAAAAAAAAGGGAAGGCAGAAGCAGGTAGAGATGGTAACTGAGAGACCGAAAGAGAGACAGAAGGCTGGGAGTGAGGTGGGGGCTTTCTACCACTAGCTCGTTTGTTGGAGGCTGAATTATCGGTAGAAACTCTTCATTCCCTGAAAAATCTAGTTCGCTGGCGCCACGTAGAACCATGTTCTGAGGTCCGGGCTTCTTCTGCCACTAGCTGGTTTGTTGGAGGCTAAATTATCAGTGGAAACTATTCAATCCTTGAAAAATCTAGTTCGCTTGTGCCATGTGGAACCATGTTCAGAGGGCCTGGCTTCTTCTGCCTGGTGGGATGGTCCAGAGCAAAAATTAACAAGATAAGACTTGGAGCCAAGAGCCAGAGAAAACTGTGCCTTTTTGAAAAAAGAGTAAAAAGGAAAAATTACAAAAAAAGGGAAGGCAGAAACATGGAGAGACGGGAACTGAGAGACTGAAAGAGAGATAGAAGGATGGGGGTGCGGAGGGGGCTTTCTACCGCTAGCTCATTTGTTGGAGGCTGAATTATAAGTAGAAACTCTCCATTCCCAGAAAAATCTAGTTCCCTGGTGCCTTGTGGAACTTTGTTCTGAGGGCCTTGCTTCTTCTGCCTGGTGCGAGGCACTAGAGTGAAAATTAACAAGATAAGAGGTGAAGCCACGAGCCAGCGAAAAACTGTGGCTTTTAAAGAAAGTGTAAAAAGGAAAAATTACAAAAAAAAAAGGGAAGGCAGAAACATGGAGAGACGGGAACTGAGAGACCGAAAGAGAGATAGAAGGCTGGGGGTGTGTTGGGGGCTCTCTACCACTGGCTCATTTATTGGAGGCTGAATTTTCACTAGAAATTCTTCATTCCCTGAAAAATCTAGTTCGCTGGCACCATGTGGAACCTTGTTCTGAGGGCCCGGCTTTTTTTGACTGGTGGGATGGACCAAAGCAAAATTAACAAGATAAGAGGTGGAGCCAAGAGCCAGAGAAAAACAGTGCCTTTTAAAAAATGTGACAAAAAAATTACAAAATAAAAAGGGAAGGCAGAACCAGGGAGAGAAGGGAACTGAGAGACCAAAAGAGAGATAGAAGGCTAGGGGTGCGTTGGAGCCTCCCTACCTCTACCTCGTTTGATGGAAGCTGAATTATCAGTAGAAACTCCTCATTCCCTGAAAAATCTAGGTCGCTGGCCCCAGGGGAACCTTGTTCTGAGTGCCCGGATTCTTCTGCCTGGTGGGAGGGACCAGAGCAAAAATTAAAAATATAAGAGGTGGAGCCAAGAGCCAGAGAAAAACTGTGCCTTTTAAAAAAAGTGTAAAAAGTAAAAATTACAAAAAAAAAAGGTAATGTAGAAGCAGTGAGAGACGGGAACTGAGAGACCGAAAGAGAGATAGAAGGCTGGGGGTGCGGTGGGGGCTCGCTACTGCTAGCTCGTTTGTTGTAGTAGGAATTATCAGTAGAATCTCTTCATTCCCTGAAAAATTTAGTTCTCTGACACCATGAGGAACCCTGTTCTGAGGGCCCAGCTTCTTCTGCCAGGTGGGAGGGACCAAAGCGAAAAGTAACAAGATAAGAGGTGGAGCCAAGAGCCAGAGAAAAACTGTGCATTTTAAAAAAAAGTGAAAAAGAAAAAATTACAAAAAAAGTAATGCAGAAGCAGGGAGAGACGAGAACTGAGAGACTGAAAGAGAGATAAAAGGCTTGGGATGCGGTGGGGGCTCTCTACCGCTTGTTCATTTGTTGGAGGCTGAATTATCAGTAGAAACTCTTCATTCCCTGAAAAATCTAGTTCACTGGCGCCATGTGAAACCTCGTTCTGAGGGCCCAGCTGCTTCTCCCTGGTGGGAGAAATCAGAGCGAAAATTAACAAGATAATAGGTGGAGCCAAGAGCCAGAGAAAAACTGTGCCTTTTAAAAAAGTATAAAAAGGAAAAATTACAAAAAAAAAAAAAGAGAAGGGAAAAGCAGGGATAGACCTGAACTGAGAGACCGAAAGAGAGATAGAAGGCTGGGGGTGGGGTTGGGGCTCACTACCGCTAGCTCCTTTGTTGGAGGCTGAATTATCAGTAGAAACTCCTAATACCCTGAAAAATCTAGTTCGCTGGCGCCATGTGGAACCTTTTTCTGAGGGCCTGGCTTCTTCTGCCTGGTGGGAGGGACCAGAGTGTAAATTAACAACATAAGAGGAGGAGCCAAGAGCCAGAGTAAAACTGTGCCTTTTAAAAAAATGGTAAAAAGGAAAAATTACAAAAAAACGGGAAGGCAGAAGCAGGGATAGACGGGAACTGAGAGACCGAAAGAGAGATAGAAGGCTGGTGGTGCGGTGGGGACTACCTACCTCTAGCTCGTTTGTTGGAGGCTGAATTATCAGTAGAAACTCTTCATTCCCTGAAAAATGAATGTAGTTCACTGGCACCATGTGCAACCTTGATCTGAGGGTCTGGCTTCTTCTGCCTGGTGGGAGGGACCAGAGCAAAAGTTAACAAGATAAGAGGTCGAGCCAAGAGCCAGAGAAAAACAGTGCCTTTTTAAAAAGTGTAAAAAGGAAAAATTACAAAAAAATAAAGGGAAGGCAGAAGCAGGGAGAGACGGGAACTGAGAGACCGAAAGAGAGATAGAAGGCTGGGGGTGTGGTGGGGGCTCCCTACCGCTAGCTCATTTGTTGGAGGCTGAATTATCAGTAGAAACTCTTCATTCCCTGAAAAATCTAGTTCACTGGTGCCATGTGGAACCGTGTTCTGAGGGCTCGGCTTCTTCTGCCTGGTGGGAGGAACCAGAGCAAAAGTTAACAAGATAAGAGGTGGAGCCAAGAGCCAAAGAAAAACTGTGCCTTTTAAAAAAAGTGTAAAAAGGAAAAAAATAAAAAAAAAAAAAAGGGAAGGCAGAAACATGGAGAGACGGGAACTGAGAGACCGAAAGAGAGATAGAAGGCTGGGGTTGTCGTGGGGGCTCCCTACCGCTGGCTCATTTGTTGGAGGCTGAATTATCAGTAGAAACTCTTCATACCCTGAAAAATCTAGTGCACTGGCGCCATGTGGAACCTTGTTCTGAGTGCTGGGCTTCTTCTGCGTGGTGGGAGGGACCAGAGCAAAAATTAACAAGATAAGAGGTGGAGCCAAGAGCCAGAGAAAAACTGTGCCTTTTAAAAAAAAGTGTAAAAAAAGAAAAAAATAACAAAAAAAGGGAAGGCAGAAGCAGGGAAAGATGGGAACTAAGAGATCAAAAGAGAGATAGAGTGCTGGGGGTGAAGTTGGGGCTTCCTATCACTAGCTCGTTTCTTGGAGGCAGAATTAAAAGTAGAAACTCTTCATTCCCTGAAAAATCTAGTTCGCTGGCGCCATGGGGAAACTTGTTCTGAGGGCCTGGCTTCTTCTGCCTGGTGGGAGGGACCAGCGCGAAAATTAACAAGATAAGAGTTGTAGCCAAGAGCCAGAGAAAAACCATGCCTTTTAAAAAAAGTGTTAAAAGGGACCAGCAGTTAGCGTAATGGCTATGTCGCTGGACTCCCACGTAGTCGACCGCGGTTCGAGTCCCGGACCCGGTGGCTTAAATTCACGCCGGGCGCGTGTGCGTGCGTGCCCAAGATCCTAGGAGGAGAATGGAGGAGAAGGGATTGCGGCGTGGCCATCCTCCCTGGTGGGTGATTTCTCGCTTTCTATCTCTCTGTCTCTCTCTGTCTGTCTGGCGAGCGCACGTGCCCTATAGCAAAAACCTCTCCAAAAAAAAGAAAAAAAAAGTGTAAAAAGAAAAAATTACAAAAAAATGGCAAGGCAGAATCAGGGAGACATGAGAACTGAGAGACCAAAAGAGAGGTAGAAGGCAAGGGTTGCGGTGGGGGCTCCCTACCTCTAGCTCAAAAGTTGGAGGCTGAATTATCAGTAGAAACTATTCATTCCCTGAAAAATCTAGTTCGCTGGCACCATGTGGAACCTTGTTCTGAGTGCCCGGAATCTTCTGCATGGTGGGAGGGACCAGAGCAAAAATTAACAAGGTAAATGTTGGAGCCAAGAACCAGAGAAAAACCGTGCCTTTTAAAAAAAGTGTAAAAAGAAATAATTACAAAAAAAAAGGGAAGGCAGAAGCAGGGAGAGACGAGAACTGAGAGATCGAAAGAGAGGTAGAAGGCTTGGTGTACGGTGGGGGCTCCCTACATCTAGCTCAAACAATGGAGGCTGAATTATCAGTAGAAAATCTTCATTCCCTAAAAAATTAGTTCGCTGGCGCCATGTGGAACCTTGTTCTGAGGGCCTGGCTTCTTCAGACGCTAGCTCATATGTTGGAGTCTGAATTATAAGAAGAAACTCTTCATTCCCTGAAAAATATAGTTCACTGGCACCATGTGGAACCTTGTTCTGAGGGTCTGGCTTCTGCCTTGGTGGGAGGGACCAGAGCAAAAATTAACAAGATAAGAGGTGGAGCCAATAGCAAGAGAAAAACCGTGCCTATTAAAAAAAGTGTAAAAAGAAAAAATTACAAAAAAGAGGGAAGGCAAAAGCAGGGAGAGACGAGAACTGAGAGACCGAAAGAGAGGTAGAAGGCTAGGGGTGCGGTGGGGGCTCCCTACCTCTAGCTCGAATGTGGGAGGCTGAATTATCAGTAGAAAATCTTCATTCCCTGAAAAATTAGTTCGCTGGCGTCATGTGGAACCTTGTTCTGAGGGCCTGGCTTCTTCTGCCATTAGCTCGTTTATTGGAGGCTAAATTATCAGTAGAAACTCTTCATTCCCTGAAAAATCTAGTTCACTGGCGCCATGTGGAACCTTGTTCTGAGGGCCTGGCTTCTTCTGCCTGGATGGAGAAACAAGAGCGAAAATTAACAAGGTAAGACTTGGAGCCAAGAGCCAGAGAGAAACTGTGACTTTTAAAAAAGTGTGAAAAGGAAAAATTACAAAGAAAAAAGGGAAGGCAGAAGCAGGGATAGATGGGAAATGAGAGACCGAAAGAGAGATAGAAGGCTGGGGGTGCGGTGGGGGCTCCCTACCACTAGCTCGTTTGCTGGAGGCTGAATTATCAGTAGAAACTCTTCATTCCCTGAAAAATCTAGTGCGCTGGCGCCATGTGGAACCTTATTCTGTGTGCTGGGCTTCTTCTGCATGGTGGGAGGGACCAGAGCAAAAATTAACAAGATAAGAGGTGGATCCAAGAGCCATAGAAAACCTGTGCCTTTTCAAAAAAGTGTAAAAAGAAAAAATTACAAAAAAAAAGGGAAGGCAGAAGCAGGGAGAAATGAGAACTGAGAGAATAAAAAAGAGGTAGAAGGCTGGGGGTGCGGTGTGGGCCCCCTACCTCTAGCTCAAATGTGGGAGGCTGAATTATCAGTAGAAAACCTTCATTCCCTGAAAAATTAGTTCGCTGGTGCCATGTGGAACCTTGTTCTGAGGGCCTTGCTTATTCTGTCGCTAGCTCGTTTGTTGGAGGCTGAATTATCAGTAAAAACTCTTCATTCCCTGGAAAATGTAGGTCACTGGCACCATGTGGAACCTTGTTCTGAGGGTCTGGCTTCCTCTGCCTGGTGAAAGGGACCAGAGCCAAAATTATCAAGATAAGAGGTGGAGCCAATAGCCAGAGAAAAACTGTTCCTTTTAAAAAAAGTGTAAAAAGGAAAAATTAAAAAAAGAAAGGGAAGGCAGAAGCAGGGAGAGACGGGAACTGAGAGACCGAAAGAGAGATAGAAGGCTGGGGTGTGGTGGCAGCTCCCTATGGCTAGCTCCTTTGTTGTAGGCTGTATTATCAGTAGAAAGGCTTCATTTCCTGAAAAATCTAGTTTGCTGGCGCCATGTGGAACCTTGTTCTGAGGGCCTGGCTTCTTCTGCCTGGTGGGAGGGACCAGAGTGAAAATTAACAAGATAAGAGGTGGAGCCAAGAGCCAGAGAAAAACTGTGCCTTTTAAAAAAAGTGTAAACAGAAAAAATTACAAAAAAATGGGAAGGCATAATCAGGAAGACATGAGAACTGAGAGACCGAAAGAAAGGTAGAACGCAGGGGGTGCGGTGGGGGCTCCCTACCATTAGCTCAAAATTGGAGGCTGAATTATCAGTAGAAACTCTTCATTCCCTGAATAATGTAGTTCACTGGCACCATGGGGAACCTTGTTCTGAGGGTCTGGCTTCTTCTGCCTGGTGGGAGGGACCATAGCAAAAATTAACAAGATAAGAGGTGGAGCCAAGAGCCAGAGAAAGACTGTGCATTTAAAAAAAGTGTAAAAAGGAAAAATTACAAAAAAAGGAAAGGGAAGGCAGAAGCAGGCAGAGAAGGGAACTGAGAGACCGAAAGAGAGATAGATGTTTGGGGGTGCGGTGGGGGCTCCCTACCGCTAGCTCGTTTGTTGGAGGTTGAATTATGAGTAGAAACTCTTCATTCCCTGAAAAATGTAGTTCACTGGCACCATGTGGAACCTTGTTCTCATGGCCTGACTTCTTCTGCCGCTAGCTCCTTTGTTGGAAGCTGAATTATCAGTAGAAACTCTTCTTTCCCTGAAAAATCTAGTTCACTGGCTCCATGTGGAACCTTGTTCTGAGGGCCTGGCTTCTCCTGCCGCTAGCTCGTTTGTTGGAGGCTGAATTATCAGTAGAAACTCTTCATTCCCTGAACAATCTAGTTCGCTGGCGCCATGTGGAACCTTGTTCTGTACAAGTACTTTTTCTGTTAAGAATTTGTTTTGGGACCAGCCGTTGGTGTAATGACTATGTTGCTGGACTCCTATGTATTCAATCACAGTTTGAGTCCCAGACCCGGAGGCTTAAACTCACGTTGGGCGCATGTGCGTGTGTTCCCAAGATCCCAAGGGGAGAGTGGATGAGAAGTGATTGCGATGTGGCCATCTCCGCTGGGAGATGATTTCTTACTTTCTGTCTCTCTTTCTCTCTCTTTCTTTCTGGTGAGCACATGCCCTATAGCAAAAACCTCTCAAAAAAATTTCTTCTGTCCTTTGGGTAGATAACAAGGAGTGGGATTGCTGGATCATATGATAGTTCTATATGTAGATCTTTGAAGAATCTCCAAATTGTTCTCAACAGTCGCTGGACCAATTTACATTCCCACCAGCAGTGTAAGAGAGTTCCTTTTCACCACACCCCTGCCAGAACTTATCATTTTTTCTTTATTTAATCTTAGTCATTCTGACTGGGGTTAGGTGGTATTTCATTGTTTCGATCTTCATCTCCCTTACAATGAGGAATATTGAGCATGTTTTCATATGCCTTTTGGCTATTCCTATGTCTTCCTTAAAGAGTATTTTTTTTCTTTTGTTTTTGTTTTTGATATTGTTTTTAACTAATTCTCCCATCTTTTAATAGGATTAATCATCTTTTTTGGAGACAGCTGCTTGAGTTCCTTATATATCCTGATTATCAGTCCCTTATTTGATGCATAGTTTACAAAAATATTTTCTCATTCAAAGGGCTGTTGATTCACACTAATTACTGTGTCTTTTGCCATGGAGAAATTTATTATTTTGCTGTAATCCCACTTGCTTATTTTTGAGATTATTGACTGTGCTTTGGGGGGTCTTATTTAAGAAGTCTTTGCCTATCCTAATATCTCCCAGACTTTCCCCACAGTTTTCCAGCCACAGTTCTACAGTTTGAGGTCTTAGGTTTAGACCTTTCATCCACTTTGAGTCGATTTTTGTCAATGGTGAGAGGTACGGGGCTCAGATTCATCCTTCCACAGGTAGATACCCAGTTTATCCAGCACCATTTACTAAAGTGGTTTTCCTTTCCCCAATGGATTAACTGGTACCCTGTGTCAAAAATCAGTTGGCTGTATGTCTGGGAGTTTATTTCTGGAGATGATATTCTGTTCCATTGGTCCACCTATTTCTGTGCCAATACCATGTTGTTTTCAATTCCACAGCTTTGTAGTACATTCTTAGGTAAGGGAGTGAGATGCCACCCATTCCACTCTTTTTGTGAGAATTGCTTTGGCAAATCATAAGATTGTCTTTTCTAGATCTGTGAAGAATGTCTCTAGTATTTTAATTGAGATTAATTTAATAGATTAATTTCGGTGGAATTGCCATGTTGATTATATTAATTCTTCCAATTCAGGAACATGGAATGCCCTTCCACTTTTTTGTTTCATTTTCATTTTTTCTTTTTAGCTTCTCATGGTTTTCTTTGTGGAAGTCTTTAAATTCTTTACTTAGATTTATTTCTATATACTATATATCTTATACTTTCTGTGACTAGGTAAATGGAATTACTTTTTTCAGTTCTATCTCTGTCTGCAGTTTGTAAATAGAAATGTAATAGATTTCTGTATGTTGATTTTGTATCCTGCAAATTTTCTGTAATCATGTATTCCTTCCAGGAATTTTTTCATGGATACCATTGGGTCGTCCATGTATACCATCATGTCATCTGCAAATAGACATTGGTTCAACTCTTCTTTTCTTACTTGAATGCCTTTTATTTTATTCTATTTCTTGGTTGCGATGGCAAGGACTTCTAGTACTATATTGAAAAGGAGTCAAGAAAGTGGGCATCCTTTTCTTGTTTTAGTTTTTAGTAGAAAAGCTTTCAGCTTTTCTCAATTCAGCATGATTAACATTAGCTATGGGTTTTTAGTAGGTAGCTTTTATTGTACTGAGACATGACCCTTCTATGCCGATTTTGCTGAGAGTCTTGATTATGAAGGGATGTTGTATCTTATCAAATGCTTTTTCCACATCAATTGATATGATCATATGATTTTGCTCTTTCTTGCTATTAATATGGTATATCACATTTATGATTTTACATACGTTGAACCAACCTTGCATCCCTGGAATAAAGCCTACCTGGTCATGATGTATAATCTTGCTTATATGTTGTTGTATATGATTTGATAATATCTTGTTGAGAATTTTTGTGTCTATATTCATCAGAGATATTGGTCTATAGTTTTACTTCCTTGTCTTGTCCTTATCTGTTTTAAGGATAAGGGTGATGGAGGCTTCATAGAATGAATTTGGGAGAGTTTCACCCTTTTGTACCCTGAGAAATAACTTGAACAATATGGGACTTAACTATTCTTTAAAATTTTGATAGAATTCAGAGAAGCCATCAGGGCCACGGCTTTTCTTTGTTGGGAGGTCATTTATTATTGATTCAATTTCCAGGCTTATTATGGGCCTATTCAGACTTTCTACATCTTCCTGTCTCAATCTTGGTACATGATATGTGTCCAGGAATTTGTCCATCTCATACAGATTTTCTAGTTTGTTGGCATATAGTTGTTCATAGTATCTTCTTTTTTTAAAGAATTATTTTATTTAACTTTACTTATTTATTTATTTTTAATTTGATCAGAGAAGGACAGAGTGAGAGCAAGAGTGGAAGATAGAGAGAGAATAAGTGAGGAAGCAAGCTGCCAGGTCCAGGACTCAAACCACAGTTGGCCATGTGGAAGTCCAACATCCTTAATCACCATGCAACCTGCTGTCCCCCATAGTATCTTCTAATGAAGTTTTGTATTTCTATTATGTCTATTGTTATATTGCCAGCTTCATTGCAAATTTGATTTACCTGTTTCCTTTATCTCTTCTTTAAAAATCTCACTAGTGGTGTATTAATTTTGTTTATCTTTTCAAAGAACTAGCTTTTACTTTCATATATTTTTTATATAGTTCATTTCTTTTCTATTTCATTTAGTTTTGCTTGGATGTTATTATTTATTTTCTCCTGCAAGTTTTTGGATTTTTTTGGTGTTGCTTTTCCAATTGTCTGAGTCACGATGTTAGTTGATCCATTTGCCTTCTTTCCATCTTCTTTGTATGTGCACTAATTGTTATGAACTTCCCTCTTATGATTGCTTTTACAGTGTCCCAAAGATTATAGAAACTTATGTCCTCATTGTCATTGGCTTCCATTATTTTTTTTATTTCAGTCTTAATTTTTTCAGTAGTTGTAAAGTCATTTGGGATTAGGTTATTTAGTTTCCATGTAATTGTGTATTTTTGATGATTTCTCTTGAAATTAAAATCAAGTTTAATTCCACCATGGTTGGAGAAGATGCTGGATATAGTTTCTATGCCTTTGAATCTGTAGAAGGTTGCTTTGTGCCCTATTATGTGCTCAGTCTTTGAAAAGGTTCCATGCATGAGTAAGAAAAAAGTGTATCTCGTGGTTTTTGGGTGTCAAGTTCTATAGATGTCTGTTAAGTCCATTTGATTTATGGTATTATTTAGATCTTATTCTCTTTACTTATTTTTTGTCTAGATTATCTGTCCAGAGGAGATAGTGGGATGTTGAAGTCTCCAACAATTAGTATGTTGCAGTGTATCTTTCCTTTTAGATCTAACATTCTTTCCTTCACGTATTTGGGTGCTCTTGAGTTGGGTACATAGATATTTATAAGCATTATATCCTCTTGATAGATTAACCATTTTACTACAATATAGTAGTCTCTTCTTTGTAATATTCTTTGTCTCTTCCAACAGTTTTTGTTTTAATGCTTATTTTGTCAGAAATTAGTATCGCAACTCCAGCTCTTTTTCACTTCCCATTTCCATGGGATAACTTTTTCCAGCCCTTGACTTTTAGTCTACGTGTGTCTTTATACATGAGATGCATTTCTTTTAGGCAACAGATAGAGAGTTGCTGGTTTTTTATCAATTCAATCAGTTTGTGTCTCTAGATTAGAGAATTTAATTCATTAACATTCAATGTTATTATCGATTTTTCTGGACTTGTCTCTACCTGTAAGTTGGCCATTGTGTTGGTTGTTTTTTATTCCCTTATTCTGGCTGCTCATTTTTTAGTTTACCTGCAACAGGACTCTCTTCAGAGTTTCTTGAAGAGCTAGTCTGGTGTTGGCAAATTCTTTCAGGTTTTGTTTGTCTGAGAAGATTTTAATTTTTGTTTCCATATGAAGGATAATCTTGCTGGATATAATCTTGGTTGAAATTATTTCTCTCTTATCACTTTCAATATGTCTTCCCATTCTTTCCATTCTTGAATTGTTTCTGTTGAAAGGTCTAGTATTAGCCTCATGGGATGGCATTTGTAAATAACTTGTCATTTTTCTCTTGCCAATTTTAGTATATTGTCTTTATCTGTGGTCTTCGCCAGTCTGGCTAAAATGTGCCTTGGGGAAAATCTTGGCTTGATTCTATTTGGATTCTTTTATATTTCTTGAGTCTGGATATGTGAGTGCTTCTCTAGACTTGGGAAATTTTTTTTCCAGAATTTTATGAAAAAAATTTCCCATGCCCTTATTAGTTTCTTCACCTGCTGGGATATCAATTATTAGGATGTTTAGACGTTTAATGGAGTCTAGTAATTTTGTATATTATCCTCATGTTTTTTGTTATTTTCTCTATCTTTTTTTAATTTTTCAGGTCAGAGATTTTATCTTCTATGTTGGAGATTTGATGATCTTCAGCAAGGTCTAATCGACTTTTAATACTTTCGAGAGTGTTTTTGATTTCCTGTATTACAGACTTCATCTCTAATAGTTCCATCTGATTCTTTCTTAGACTGTCCATTTCTTCTTTTATATCATGGAAGGACTTCCTAATCTCCTGTAGTTCATTGTCTCTTTTCTGTTCCAACTCATAGTTTTGTCATCATGAATGTTTTAAATTCTTTCTCTGACATTTTGGTAACATCTATTTTTCAAAGAGGTAGTGGAGAGTTGTGATGGAGACGTATTTCCTGGTTTATTCAGATCTGAGGCTCTTCTTCTACTTCTAGCCATTGGGAGATGTATTTACTTTTGGATACTTTTTTGGAGAATGTTTCTTTAACTGGGAGCAAGTGTGCTTCCCTTTTGCTGTGGACTGATGTGGGTTGAAGTCTCTCTTCTGCTGTGTTTTGCAATGTGGTCTCCATATAAAGAGTCTTCTATTCAGGTGTCTGAAGAGCAGTTTCTCCTTTTAGGCAGGTGGCTAAGTAAAAGGGAGAATATCAGGGAGCCTCACAATACTAGGTATTTGAAAACTGCGATTCTAGACCTGTGTAGCCCCTCTTGGTGGGTTGAGGATAAGCAGGACATGACAATATAAGAGGAAAGAGTATGAAAGAGAATAAAGAAAAAGTTATACACTGCACACTAGCATGGAGGCTACAGATGGAATTAGGCTCTACAGGAGAGCTGGGGAAAGTCCAGTGGGGTAAGGAGAAGTAGGAAATTAACAAAAGGAAGAAGAAGAAAAAAAGTCTACCTTGTTGATGTGGGGCTCTGGAGTTGGGGGAGCTGGAGCTGGGGGTCAGTGACTGGCCCTGCCTCAATGTCCTTTAGGGAAGCAGGCTGGAGATGTAAGTGGCTATTCTTTTGTCTTTTATATGTATCTTCTCTTTACTCTTACCACTCACCCTCTACTCAGACAGGAATAGACCCAGTGAGTAGGCAAATAGGGCAGGATCCCCAATGACGAGTCACTATGATAGGATATTGACACACACATGTATTAAGATAGAGCCAAATTATATAATGGAGTCACTCTAGTCAAGCTTTTGAGAAGGGTCATTCATTGCTCTCACTAGAGATTAATTATTAACTCTACTTGCTCACGTAGAAATTTTCTTACAACCAGAGCTATTTTAGAGCTTGCTTGTTTATGCAGTCTATCAGAAAATGCAATCAGAGCCTCTTTGAAGATTCTTTCCTCTCACCCTTCCCAACTGGCTCTTGACATGAGGAGAGTTGTTATCTTCCTTCTACTGTCCCAGATACACACAAAGAAATTTATTAATGGAGTGGGACACTATGTCAACATCTGAGCAGTGCATTTAGATATATACACTAATTTCTTAAAAGACCACCCTGGCCATGTGTGTTGAAATAACTAAATTCCTCTGCTGAGAGAGATGTGCAAGTGCAGAAAAAAGCCTGGAAAACCAAGCAAAGATGCCAAATATTATCACAGACCTTCCACTGCTAAATGTTTATTTCCACTTCCTAATAAAAGTAACACTTAACTGTATGGCCAAAGAAGTTGTCCTTTTCTGGTAGCTGCCCACCCACAAGACTTTCAAACTTAGGGGTATATTTCCTTACTATTAGAAATGTTTACTTTTCTATGAAAACTTATGTTTTTCTACTTTACATGTGTTTGTGGTTTTTCTGTGTCTCAGAATCTTAGAGATCTGGATCTAAAATAACTAGGATTTTACACACTGTAGCTCAACATCCCCATCTTATAGCAGTACTCCCTGAAAGGCAACTCTCTCCAAGCTCTTTTTGAGCAGCACTAATCTTGTCAATGAGATAGATCCTCAATATGATAACCAGTCCTTCTGCAAGTCACTTCTCTCTTCTCACATAAAGTCAGCTTCTCAGAGATTGAACAATCCTAAATAAAAACAAGAAGCCCAAACAAGGCACCTATGACATGGATAAAAAAAACTCTCCCTTCAGTTTTTCATTGCTAACTCATTTTCCAGGGACTACTCCCCTCCTGGGAGCTCTCATCTTTCTTCCCTCTCTAAAAAAAATTCTCCATTTCACTTCCTTCTCTGTGTCCATGTCTCTATTTCTTTGTGAGCATGAGACAAAGACTGGATTCACTGCTGTTCCTGCATTGGATGCTGGGCCTATACACTCCAATTTCCTGCATCACATCATAATTTTCCTGCATCACTACCATCCACTCCCTTCCCTTACAGTCTATGGAATCTGTACTTATCATTACTACTATATCTCCAGCTCTATTTCTGTCATAAGGTGCATATATTCAGTATACATTGAGTAGTGCTATACAGTATATGCCTTTCAAAGACCGACTTACTCATTTTGCAGTAAATCTTCTATTAATTTATTCATATGCTTTGAATCAAATGATAGGATCTCATTGTTCCTTATGGCTGAGTAACATTCCATAGAGTATATATGTCACAGTTTTTCAACCCAGTCACCATTTCTTGGGCACTTAGTTTGATTCCATGTCTTAGTAATAATAAATAATGCTGCAATAAACATGGATGTGCATGTGTCTTTCTGACTGACTGTTTTCTTATTCTTTAGGTAAATAATAAAAAGTAGATTTAGTGGGACATATGGTAGTCCCATTTGTAGGTTTCTGAAGAACCTCCATATTGCTTTTGACAGTGGATGTACTAATTTACATTTCCACCAACAGTTTAAGAGGGCTTCCTTTAACCAAAGCCTCACCAGCATTTGCTGTTCTTTATTTTTTTTATTACAGCCATTCTAACTGTGGTTAAATAATATCTCATTGTGGTTTTGACTGGCATTTCCTTTATGATAAGAGACATTGAATATTAATAAAACTAGCAGGTGGCATGGTCGTTAAGGTACTGGACACTCCCACATGGCTGACCACAGTTCGAGTCCCAGACTTGGTGGCTTGTTTTCTCACTTTCTCTCTCTATCTCTGGTAAAATTAAAATAAATGAATGAATAAATAAAATAAAATAATACTTTTAAAAAGAGACATTGAATATTACTAATCGAAAGATGGTGAAGATTAGGCTAAAATAAAATTAGTAGTAGCTTTGAGACAAAGTCTGTGTAACAGTCTGTCTATGCATTGTTGATAGCAATGATAATGTACTATAGATGGTGGATTTAAAATATTACAGGTCTATAGATGGTGGATTTAAAATATTACAGGTAGGGACCAGCAGTTGGCATAATGGCTATGTCACTGAACTCCCATGGGGTCCACCACAGTTCGAGTCCCAGACCCAGTGGCTTAAACTCACGCCGGGTACGTGTGCAGGCCCGCATGTCCAATATCCCGAGAGGAGAACGGAGGAGAAGGGATTGCAGCATGGCCATTTCCCCCTGCGGGGGGGGGGGGGTGATTTCTCGCTTTCTGCCTCTCTGTCTTTCTGGCGAGCGAATGCGCCTTATAGCAAAGACCTCTCAAAAAATAAAATAAAATAAAATAATAAAATAAAATAAAATATTACAGGTAGAGTAATGAAGTTAGTAAGTAACAAAATTAGTAAGAACCTGTATCTGGATATTAAGAGAACACAAGTAGTCATTTTCTGGTCTCTGGCACAAGGATTGAGTGGTTATTGATAGTGTTATATGCTTTAAGGACCATATGAAACATAGAAGGAATGAATTCGATATAGAAGTTAGATTTTTAAATTTTATTATTATTTACTATTATTTTAGTCTTTGCTATAGGGTGCATGCACTCTCCAGTGAGAGAGAGAAAGACAAAGAAAGTGAGAAATCACCCCCCACCACCCCAAGAGGAGGGTTGCACTGCAGTGTGAATGTATTTTCCCAGTATCAATACATTTTTTTTATTTTTTTTCATTTATTTATTTTTACATTTTTCCACAGACATTTACTTTACATAGCAAAAAATTCTAGCCCATACTCCATAATTCTTGACAGTTTACAAACAACTTTCGAAATCTCAAAATACTGAATTTTAAAGATAATGTTCAAAATATGTCTTATAATTTTGTATAATTTTAAAACTCTATAACAACAGAAGCAGAATCGTTTCAAAAATATATATATACATATATATATACACACATTTAGAGTGCAGTATCAATACATTGTATATAAATCCAGTTGAAGATATTATTATACATGTTTCATCAAGAAGTAATTTTCCATTTTTGTCTCCCTTACATGTTTTCCTTCCTTCTTTTTGTCCTTGATTCCCTTATTATAACCCTCTCCCATTTCCTAACCTCCTAAAACATGCTATCTCTAGTATCCACAATTGTTCCCCATGTTTTATATCTTCCAATTTTTCCATTTCTCTCATAGAGTGCAGACATTCAGTGAATATTGAGTGTAGACACATAATGTCTCTCTTTCATAGACTGCTTTGCTTAATTTAGCATTAATTTTTCCATATTGGTCCACTTCATATCAAATGCCAGGGTCTCATTCATTTTTATGGCTAGGTAGGATTTGTAGTATATAAGTTCCACACTTTATAGAACCTTCAATCTGTTTGTGGATATTTGGTTTGGTTTCCCACCTTAGCAATTGTAAATTATACAACAATAAACATAGATGTCCAAGTAGTTTTCTTACTGAGTGCATTCCTATTTTTTGGGTAAATACCCATGAGTAGAATTGCAGAATCATACTGTAGTTCTATTTGTAGATCTTCTTTTTTTTTTTTAGAAGTTTTTGCTATAGGGCATGTGCATTCACCAGAAAGACAGAGAGAGACAAAAAGAGACAGAGAGACAGAAAGCAAGAAATCACCCCCGGGTCTTAGGCATGCCATGCACACATGCCCAGCATGAGTTTAAGCCACTGGGTCTGGGACTTGAACCATGGTCGTGAGAGTCCAGCGACTTAGCCATTACGCCAACTGCTGGTCCCTATTTGTACGTCTTTGAGGAACCTCCATATTGTTCTTCACAGTGGCTGTACAAATTTACATTCTGGTCGACACTGTAGGAGAGTTCCCTTTACACATGAAGCCTCACCAGCACTTATTCTTTATTGTATAAATCTTAGCCATTATGACTGGGGTTAGGTGGTATCTTATTTTGGTTTTGATTTGCATCTGCTATATGATAAGGGATATTGAACATTTTTGCATATGCTTTTTGGCAATGTATATGTCTTCATTAGGGAATTGTCTTTTCAGCTCATTTGTCCATCTTTTAACTGGGTTGATCATTTTTTTTAACCAGGTAATCTGTTTGAGTTACCTGTATATTCTGGTTATCAGTGCCTTATCTAAAACACAGTTTGCAAATACATTCTCCCATTCTTAGTGCTGCTGATTCACTCTAATTACTGCTTTTTTGTTGTTGTTGTTGTTTTTTATTTTGCTTTTCTGTTTGTTTGTTTGTTTTTTGCTTTCCATAGCTTATGTACTTGATATAGTCCCATGTGTCTAATTTGTCTATTTTGGGGATAATTGCCTGTGCTTTGGGGCTCTTATTTTAAAAGACTTTGCTTTCTCTGATATCTACAAGAGTTTCCTCTGCATTATCAACAAGTAGTTTGTTTTTTTTTGTTTTTTTGGTTTTTTTTTTTGGAGAGGTTTTTGCTATAGGGCGCATGTGCTTGCCAGACAGACAGAGAGAGACATAGAGACAGAAAGCAGGAAATCAGCCCCCAGGGGGATAGTCAAGCCACAATCCCTTCTCCTCCATTCTCCTCTCAGGATCTTGGGCACGCACGCACATGCGCCCGGTGTGAGTTCTAAGCTACCGGGTCTGGGACGTGAACCACGGTCGACTATGTGGGAGTCCAGCGACACAGCCATTACGCTAACTACTGTTTCCCTCAACAAGTAGTTTTATAGATTGCAGTCTTAGGTTTAGATCTTTGATCAATTTTGAATTGATTTTTTTTTTTTTTGGAGAGGTTTTTGCTATAGGGCGTGTGCGCTTGCCAGAAAGACAGACAGAGACAGAGAGATAGAAAGCGAGAAATCACCCCCCAGGGGTGATAGCCACGCCACAATCCCTTCTCCTCCATTCTCCTCTTGGGATCTTGGGCATGCACGCACATGCACCCAGCGTGAGTTTAAGCTACTGGGTCCAGGACTTGAACCATGGCCAACTACATGGGATTGAATTGATTTTTGTTAATGAAGAGGGATAGGGATCCAAATTCATCTGTCTACAGGTGATACCCAGCTTGTCCAGCACCATTTGCTAAAGATAGTTTCTTTTGTCCACTGAATCAACTGATGTCTTTTGTTGACATCAGTGTCTGTATGTTTTAGGGTTTATTTTCTGGGATCTCTAATCTGTTACAATTTTCCACATGCCCATTTTTTGTACCAATACCATGCTCTTTTAATTTTCACAGCTTTGTACTATATTTTGAAGGTCAGGGAGTGACTCCACTCTTTTTGTGCAAAATTGTTTTGGCAATACAGGGTCTTTTATAATTTCAGAAAAACTCCATGATTGTTTTTCTAAATCTGTGAAAAATATCTCTAGTAATTTTATTTAATTACCGTAAATTTGTAGATTAATTGGTGTACTAGTGACATTTTGATTATATTAATACTTTCAATTCAGGAACATGGGATGTCTTTCCACTTTTTGTGTCTTTTTTTTTTTTTTTTTAGATTTTTGTAGTTTTCCTTGGAGAGCTCTTTGACTTCTTTGTTTAGATTTAGTTCTAGATATCTTATACTTTCTGTGTCAATTGTAAAAGGAATTTACTTATTCAATTCTATCTCAGTCTTCTCCTTATTTATGTATAGAAATGGTACAGATTTTTGTATGTTGATTATGTATTTTGTCACTTTACTGTATTTATTTATTTATCACTTCTAGGCTTTTTTTTTTTGGATTCTTCTGAATTTTCTCTGTATCTAATCATGTCACCTGAAAATAAAGATAATTTTACTTCTTCTTTCCCTATTTAAATTCTTTTTATTTTATTCTCTTTTCAGATTTTTTTTTTTTTGAAGAGGTTTTTGCTATAGGGTGCGTGCGCTCGCCAGTCAGACAGAGAGAGACAGAGAGACAGAAAGCGAGAAATCACCCCCCAGGGGGGATGGACACGCCACAATCCCTTCTCCATTCTCCTCTCGGGATCTTGGGCACGCACGCACACGTGCCCGGTGTGAGTTTCAAGCCACCAGGTCTGGGACGTGAACCACAGTTGACTACATGGGAGTCTAGCAACATAGCCATTATGCTAACTGCTGGTCCCCTCTTTTCAGATTTTATTGGCTAGATCTTTTATTATTATATTGAAAAGGAGTGGATAAAAGTGTGCAACCTTCTTCCAGTTTTTAGCGGAAAACCTTTTAGCTATTATCCCTATTCAGTATAATGTTAACTATGGATTTTTCATTTGTGGCTTGTATTTTGTTGAGAAATACTTCTTATATGCCTATTTTGTTGAGAGTCTTAATTATGAAGGATGTTGTTATTTATGAAATGCTTTTTTTACATTAATTGTTATAGTCATATGTTTTTTTTTCTTTTTCTGTGAATATGGTGTATTACATCTATGGTTATGCATATGGCGAATTATCATTACATCCCTGAAATAAAGCATACCTGGTATGGATATATAATCTTTTTAATGTGTTATTGGATATGAGTTGCTAGAATTTCATTGAAAACTTTTACATTAGTGTTCAAGCCGCTGGGAATGAGACTCAAACCATACAGTTGTCCATATCATATCCAGTGCTTTAACCTCCATACCACCTGTTGACTTATAAACATTAGATTTTGACGTATACTTGAGATTCCTGTAGAAGGTGAGGTAGAAATTTTTAGTAGGCAGTTGGATATTAGTCTAAAACTCAAGAAGCAGATTTAGGCTAGAGATAATTAGAAATCATCACAACGTCAGGCATATTTGAATCCATGGGAGTGAATGAGATCTATAAGAGAAGCACATGGAAGGAGGAAAAAGTGCAATCAAATACAAAACTTCAGCAAATCTCATAATTTAATAACTGGGCAAAAATGTTGAACCAGTAGGTAATAAATGAAGAGATAGCAGGATAATTATATTGATTTTTCTCTTTGGAGTAAATAAAGAAGATAATTTTATACAAAGAATATAGTTAGTAGTTTTATGTTTATGGCAATGTATTCTACATGACTGGACAATTTGAGTTGTAGACCTGGTAACTTGGGAATCATGCTAGGACCATGGGTGTTTATGTCCAAAATCCTGACAGAAGAGAGAAATGGAAGAGAAGGAATTGCAGCATGACCATGCTCCATGAGTGGGAGTGGGTGATATTTTGCTTTTCTCTCTCCAGTGA
This sequence comes from Tupaia tana, assembly GCA_026018925.1. Taxonomy (NCBI): domain Eukaryota; kingdom Metazoa; phylum Chordata; class Mammalia; order Scandentia; family Tupaiidae; genus Tupaia; species Tupaia tana. The sequence continues at coordinate 77,806,421 of JAKSZU010000009.1, read as the reverse complement.
GCACATGCTCTGTGTTAAAATAAAATAAAATACTAGAACTAAATATAAATGCTTGAATATAAACACTTGAATATGTAAATGTGGAAGACATTTATGTTTGTGACAATGATCTCAGTACAGTGGTGGACAAGAAACAAACTATGTTTCAGTGACAGTAAACAATGAAATAATAATTGAAGAAAGACATGAGAGTTTTTTTTTTTTTTTTTTTTTTTTTTTTTTTTTTTTTTGAGAGGTTTTTGCTATAGGACACATGCACTTGCCAGAAAGACAGAGAGAGACAGAAAGTGAGAAATCACCCCCCCCCCCCAGGGGAGATGGCCATGACACAATCCCTTCTCCTCCATTTTCCTCTCGGGATCTTGGGCATTCATGCACACGCACCCGGCATGTGTTTTAAGCCACTGGGTCTGGGACTCGAACCACGGTCGACTACATGGGAGTTCAGCGGCATAGCCATTACGCTAACTGCTGGTCGTAGAGTTTTTTTTTTTTTTTTTTTAATGTATGAAATTAGAACACACTTGACAAGATTAATTTGCTAAAGAGAAGGAGGAGTTTATATAGAGGATGAGGTTGGAAACATACCAATTAAAGTAATGGGTTGGGTTCAAGAGAATATTGGAGATTTATCAGTCCATTATGCTACCATAACCGAAAGACTCAAGATTGAGTGATTTATAAAGAAAAAGAGGTTTATTTGGCTCACCTTTATGGTGGCTTAAAAGACCCAAAATATGGAACTGGAATTTGGCTGGGCTCTGGTACTATTTCATAACAGGGAGAAAATTACATCTTTCTCTGAGATTGAAGGAGAGGAAGTAGCAATAATATAGTTTCCCTTAAGTTTACCAGCTTGTGAATTATGTTGCTATTAACTCAAATTCTACTGGCTTATGTTCTTATCAACTCATATTGGACTTTAGTCAATGCAAATTTTGTACCTCTTAGTATCTCTGGTGTTCCCAGAACTATCTTATATTTGTCCAAAATTAATTTTTATATAATTTTAATATACCTCTGTCTTCTTTTTTTTTTTTTTTGTTTTGGAAAGGTTTTAGTTATAGGGTGCGTGCGCTCAACAGACAGAGAGAGACAGAGAGACAGAAAGCGAGAAATCACCACCCCAGGGGAGATGGCCATGCTGCAATCCCTTCTCCTCCATTCTCCTCTCGGAATCTTGGGCACGCATGCACAGTCGCCCGGCGTGAGTTTTAAGCCACCAGGTCCGGGATTAGAACCACGGTCGACTACATGGGAGTCCAGTGACATAGCCATTATGCTAACTGCTGGTCCCACCTCTGTCTTCTATCCACTAACTGAGTTCTTTGGTATCACTCAAAGGCCTCATCATTATACTCCAATACAGACACTGGGGCTTGTAAAATGGCTAAATTAAATGATGTTCTGTTAGGAAGTTTGGAAAGATTCTTGCTCCCATTTTTGTGATATAACCTGTCAGAGAAGTATTCAAAAGTTTTATATATGCTTCACATAGTTACATAATTTTAGTGAGATAAGTAATATTAAAGCATTACTGTATGATTTTCTCCAGCATTAATTAAAAGTAAATGTCTATGGAGAATCTGGATGGATTAAAGAAAGCAGTGCTGGGATTGTGAAGCATGGATGAGAAAGATAAAGAGAGACAATTGTTGAAGGCATCACCAAAAGTTTGCCATGAAAAGATAGTCTGGTTAATCAATGCACCATAACCCCATAAATATTAATAGCTTATAAGGGAAAAATCACATTTCATCATTAAAACTGAACATACCAGGATCAGCAGATGGCATAATAGTTACATCACTAAACTCTCATGCAGTTGATTATGGTTCAAGCCCCAGACCCAGCAGCTTAAAAATGACACTGGGTGCGTGAGTGTGTGTGTCCAAAATCCAAAGAGGAGAATGGAGGAGGAGGGATTATGGCATGACCATCCCCCCGGGGGTGATTTCTCACTTTCAGTCTCCCTGTCTCTCTGGCAAGTGCATATTCCCAATAGCAAAATCTCTCTCTTAAAAACAAAGCAAAACAAAACAAAAACTGAAAACACCTGAGCAAGTCAGGTGGCCTGGTGTTTAAGGTGACTGGATCCCACATGGTCCAGTGTGCAGTTCAAGTCCCAGACTGAGTGATCTGGAAAATAGTGCTGGCATGTGTGCATATGCCAAAACTTGCAAGAGGAAAATGGAGAAGAAGAGATTGCAGCCTGGTCAACCCTTCGAGGGATGATTTCTTACTTTTGCCTTCTTTCTCTGTCTCTCTGTATCTCTCTGGCAAGTGCACATGTCCTATAACAAAAAACAACAGTCAAAAACCCCCAAAACAAACAAACAAAAACTGAAATTACAATCAGATTGATGTGCAAGCTTATGAAAATCCAATGTGATTTTTTAGTTTGTGCCCGTAATTAACCAACTATGTTATTGTCAAATCCATAATTAAGTAATAAATCTCAAAATATTGACAAAGTCTTTGTATTATTGAAGCTATAAAAAGTGTTTAAAACAAGTAAGTCTGATTTTTTTTTTTGGAGAGGTTTTTTTAGCTATAGGGTGCGTGCGCTTGCCAGACAGAGACATAGAGACAGAAAGCGAGAAATCACCCCCCAGTGGCGATGGTCATGCCGCAATCTCTTCTCCTCCATTCTCCTCTCGGGATCTTGGGCACGCACGCACATGCGCCCGGCGTGAGTTTTAAGCCACCGGGTCCAGGACACGAACCGCGGTCGACTACATGGGAGTCCAGCAACATAGCCATTACTCTAACTGCTCATTCCCAAGTAAGTCTGATTTTCATTTCGATTCCTAGTCAATCCTTGTATTTCCATAGGCTACCTAGTATAATTATATATTTGCTGCTCATGTAGTTAAGGACTATTCTCAATACATGATTAAAGAAATAGATTCCAATCTCTATTGTTTGTCAAAACTTAGCCATTTCATTTACAGGTATACCTTATACTTTATATTAACAAGCCAAAATAAATACAACCTCTTTTTATCAAATAGAAGCATTGTATGTGCTTACTCCATATATATTGAATGTCTACACTCTATGACAGTTACTGAAAGACTGGAAACTGTAAAGGTACAGAGAGCAACTGTAGATACTAGAGACAGTATTGGAGGAAGGTAGATAATGGAGAGGGAAGGGAGAAAATCAGAGTAAAAAAACAACAAACAAAAACAAACAAACAAAAAAAAACAAAGAACCAAAACATTTAATAAATAAAAAAGCATAAAATTATCTGCTGATGATAATGTATATGGTAATATCTTTGACTAGACTAATATACAGTGTATTCATGCTGGGGGAATCCATTTTGCATGCTGTAAGGATGTACAATGATTGAACATTAAAAAAAAGAAAATATAAGAAAGAAGAGTAAAACCCAAATGTATATATACAAGAAATCTTCACAAAGTTTATGAAATTTTCTATTATGAAAAACTATGTATGTATTTCCAAAATTGTTGCACTCACACTTTAATTACATTTTTCTATAAACTTTTTAAATTACCCTAGCATGACCTAGAGCTAAATTAGAGCAATTGTAATTACTTCATTTCATTTCCTACTGCTTCCAGCAGTTTATGTGAGGGTTTTTAAGAGTGAAATAAGATATGATGTTCCACACAATTCTCAGCCCTGCTGTCCTTATTCACCATGCAGTGATATCAAGAATAAGAGAGCAGGGATCAACAAAACCATTGGATTTTCAGAGACCATGGTAGTGTCCGATTAGGTGGCCTTGCAGTATAGAATAATCAGTTCCAAAGAACAAAAACTTATATAGAAACCCATATGAATTTCTGCACAGCATTGTTTCATAAGTGGATTTAAGAAATCCAAATTGTTCAGGCACAGCAAGATCAAACATGTCTATCCATCGTAATTTGGTTTAGTCAACAAAAAATTCCTGAATTGATATAAAATGTCTATAAAAATCCTACATATAAAAACATAATTGATGGTGAGAAACTAGAAGTTTTTCCACTAAGACTGGGAATGAGGAAAAATGCCTCCTCTCACCACTCTTTTTGCAAATTTTACTGTAAGTACTATTTAGTGCAACAGGACAAAAATTGGAAATAAATGATATATGGATTGGGAAATAAGAAATAAAACTGCCATTATTCACAAATGACATGATTGTTTATATAGAAAATTAAAAATAATTGTAAAAGAAAACATACTATGGAATGACCAAACAATTATAGCAAGGATTTAGAATACATGATTAATATAGAAAAAGTCAATTGGTTTCCTGTATACCAGCAATGGACAATGGAATTCAAAGTTTAAAATGCAATGCCATTTGTATTACAGCTGCAAAATAAAATGTTTATGCATAAATCAAAAAATTCAAATATTTTTTTTAGTTCGTATTTGTTGTTTCATTAGAATGCTATTTTTTGGTAACAATCTTGGTATTGATAAAAATTCTAGTTAAGAAAAGAGATACGATATTGAACATACATTTTGTGACTATAGAATATCTTCCCTCTATTATTCAATCACTGAACTTTTCACATCACACATATTGGTATAGTGATTATAATTGTTTTGTTTTGCTTATTTTTTCCTTTTTTCTTATTTTATTAATTAATTAATTTTTACATTTTTCCACATTTGTTTGTATTTGTCATTTCAAATTGTTGAAAAGCAAATGCCCAGCACACTAGTCACATAAACCTTCTCAATTCTGCGGTGCCTACCAAGTATTCTGTGATATACCATCAGCTAGCAAAGATCAGTCTCTTTTTCTTTCTTCAAAGTCTTTCTCAAGATAATCCTCTGGTGTGGTTGCTCTTTTGCAATCTCTACTGATTACAATGCTGGGCTGTAAAAGTCCAGGTTATGTTATGTTATAAATTATTTCATATAGCTTCTCTAATCATCTCTGCCAGGCAGAACTACTTATGGTAACAAGACTTCTAAGAGCTTCTGTTGGCTTACTTGAGATCCACCTTAGTTCCATAGTTTTCTGATTGATCTTCAGATATGACCTTCCAGTCAAATCCCTGTCCAATAATAACTATTTCCAATTTCTGATTCAATGCAACAAGCATTATTGAACTTATGCAAATAACCCTTCTGCCACAAAATAAGAATACTCTAAAATATTTCCAATTCAAGAGAGGTCAGGAAGGAAGAAAAGTTTATATTTCCATTTAAAAAAACAAACAAGAAAAATATTTTAACAAATTGCTGAACCTATAAACAACTCAAAAGAAAGTAAAATTTTTAAATTGGGGAAACAAAGCAAATTAAAAATAAAGATCAGTAATGTTTTACTCAAAAGTCATAAAATTCTATTTTATGACTTTCCTTCTCCTGTCCATAAAAGCTATTAAACCAAGCAGCACTTTAAAGTTCCTTGGAATCTATTCTGGAGGCTGCCCAATTCCCAAATCATTTTTGCTCATTTAAACCCTCCTAAATTAGGTTTGGCTAATTTTTTTCTTTTAACACTTGATATCAAATATTGAAAATAAACCTATAGGATAAGCCAACAAATATTTATTATTATTAAATAATATATTTGTATTTTAACAGTATATTTTTAGAGGTTTTTCCTTAGGGCACATATGCTCACAGGAGAGAAAGAAAGACAGAGACATTGGGAGGGAAAATGAGAAATCATCCCCCAGAGTGGATGGCCACAGCATAATCCCTTCTCCTCTGTTTTCTTCCTGGGATCTTGGGCATGCATGAAGATACACCGGGCATGAATTTCAAGCCACTGGGTCCAGGACTTGAACTTTTGTTGGCCATGTGAGAGTTCAGCTATATAACCGCTATGCTAGCTGTCAGTCCCAAAAGAATTATTTTATAGATGTGATGTCTTAATATAATTGGTAGCATAATAATAAATATAAAAAAAACATCATATATAAAGAAATGACAAAATAACTTCACTATATTTTTCACCATATGTGTTGGCTTACAACCATAAATTGCTTATCAAGAAAGAGATTTTTGGGACCAGCAGTTAGCGTAATGGCTATGTCGTTGGACTCCCACGTAGTTGACAATGGTTTGAGTCCCAGACCCGGTGGCTTAAACTCATGCTGGGTGCGTGTGTGTGCGTGCCCAAGATCCTGAAAGGAGAATGGAGGAGAAGGGATTGCGGCGTGGCCATCATCCCTGGGGGATGATTTCTCGCTTTCTCTCTGTCTCTCTCTGTCTGTCTGGCAAGCTCACATGCCCTATAGCAAAAACCTCTCCAAAAAAAGAAAAAAAAAAAGAAAGAGATTTTTTACCCACATGGCACTTGGCTACCCATGGTCAATGTAGCTGGCAAGTGATTTTTGTGGTGCAGGACACTTTTTCTCCTTTTCAAATAACAGTATAGTCATATTCCACTACAGAAAACTATGGACTGGATGTTTTCTTATGAGGAAACTAAGTACTGCACTATTAAGCACAATAACTATTCTCAATGTATAGATTAGAAAACTAAATTACAGAGAGATGACTATACTTGCCTAAGTTACACAGTAAAGAGCATAACTTCCTCTAAAAATTTTAAAAAATAAAACATGCACATAGTAAAACATATAAATTCTATAATAGTTAATATCATTTAAAGTGAGATGCCATAGAAAATCAAACCTTATTGCTTTTTCCCAGGAGCAAGCTTTACTAAGATTTTCTTATGTATCATTTCAGAAATACTCTATGCATAAATTTTTAATAAAAATAGGAATCATAATACTCCTCACCAACTCACTGAATTAACTTGATATTATATTTGGAGAAACATTTGATATCAAAATCTATATAACTATGAAGGATCTTCAAAACATCCATGGAAAATACATATTAACATGCATGGATTTAAACATTTTTGCATTAAAATAAACTTGTACTTTAATTCAATTTTTTATGAACCTTTCAAAGTTCCTTTACATTACATATATCCAGTTCTCTTCTAGTAAGCTGCCAAGTATTTCTTTCATAAAAGTAAAACATATAATTTATAATCAATTCATCTAGTTAGTTCCATACAATAAGGATATAGAATATTTTTCAGACTTTTAGGTATGAGATTTTGGGCTTGCATCCTCAGGTTTGAAAGTGCTACCTCTTTGTAGAGCACAGCATTATAACTAACCTCCTGATTTTCTATATAAACAAATTGACATCTAGTAAGTGTAAGTGTTTTACCCACAATGCCAAGTGGCATTACTCTCTTAAGAAAGTTTTTCATTCAGCCTATCACTTTTAGAGATTTTTAAAAATACCTTAGCAAAATTATTAGAGATGCAAAGCAACACTTTGAAAAACAAATAGACACTTCTTTCTTATGGTTTCTCTTTGCTAACATGTCTCATTTTAAATCAGGTGATTATCAGTGGCATCTTATCTGGGGAGGTTGGAGGTAGGTAAGCCATATATTGGCTGACTCTCTTATTGATGGCCTATTCAGTACTATAGAGGAATAGAGAAAACTAATCCAATCCATTCTACTTGCTTATTTCCTTGTGGTATATTGCCAACTTGCAGTTTAAAAAAGATGGTACCTACTTAGGCCAATCCTTTTATAAAGTTGTATCCTGAGGAATCAAAATACTTCTGCACTTAAGAATTACTAATAATGCATATAGCATTCCTTTCAAATTTCTACTTGGATTTTCACCAAATATAAAATCTTAGTGCAATCTCATGTTACAAATTAAAAATTGAGCACATAGTTCAATTTGCTCTCTCTCCCCAAAATTGGTTTGTTGTTTGTGGAAGGGGTTTACTATTACAGAGGAGGAGGTATTTCAATACTGAAATCACATACTATTAGTCACAATAACATTTACCAGGGAGATTGTAGCTAAAATATGTTATCATATTACATAATATTTCTTTCTCCTTTCTCCCCATGTTTCCACAAACCCTGTATTATATAACAGGCCACTGATGCATCCATGCTAGTCAAAAGGAGAATGAAAAAAAAATTCCAGGAAATAGGGAAGACATTTGCAAACACATAAAGGTATGGAAAATAATAATCTGTTTGGTAAAGAAAGATTACTTTAGAGTAGCTAAAAAATAAATTATGTGGAGAAATCATCTTCAAGAAAATAAGTAGAGGGACCAGCAGTTAGCGTAATGGCTATGTCGCTGGACTCCCATGTAGCCGATCGCGATTCGCGTCCCAGACCTGGTGGCTTAAAACTCACGCCAGGCGCGTGTGCATGCGTGCCCAAGATCCTGAGAGGAGAAAGGAGGAGAAGGGATTGCGGCGTGGCCATCCCTGCTGGGGGGTGATTTCTCGCTTTCTGTCTCTCTGTCTCTCTCTGCCTGTCTGGTGAGAGCACGGGCCCTATAGCAAAAACCTCTCCAAAAATAAATAAATAAATAAATAAATAAATAAATAAATAAATAAAAGATAAAGAAAATAAGTAGAAATCAAAACATAAAGCGCCATAGACCCTAGAAATTATGAGATCTTATCTTATAATCAGTAATATGATATCATTAATAAAGTGGATTTGTGTCCTACACTTTTCATATTAAAAACTTGAGCTTAGATGTATGTCAAATTTTCAAACTCTCATCTTTTCCTTCCATATACTTTAGGTTTGGTTATTAAACCTCTTCCCTTGTGTTTGGCATGCAGTCTATTCTTATTTGTCCAAAAGTTTAATTTTCTCTTAAATTTAATATTATTGGATTATAAGCAGTATGATTCTTAAAATTTTAGCCATATATAAATGTAAAATTGCAGCTGTTTTAGTAAAAGATTAACACATTATACACAATATATTCCAAATTTCTACTAATATGTTGTCTAAAGGAAATATTCTATTATTTTTCTTTTTTTAAGTGAGATTTTTGCACTCACCAGAGAGGGAGAGAGAGAAGAGAGAGAGAGACAGAAAGCAAGAAATTACCCCCCAAGGGAGATGGCCACACTGCAATCCCTTCTCCTCCATTCTCCTCTTGGAATTTTGAGCATGCATGTACATGTTCCTGGCATGAGTTTCAAGTTGCAGGGTCCAGGCTCAAACCATGGTCAACAATGTGGGAGTCTATCAGTGTAATAATTATGGCATCTATTGGTCCCAATATTCTATTGTTTTATTATTCTTGAGACCCTGAAGTCACAGAAAATAAATTTAAATTCAATAAATTTATACATATAGTGTACTTACATAAATTATAGGACCCTAATCTTTTTTTTTTCAGTGATGGTTTTACTCAATGTCTTTTGATAAACAAGTATTTTTAGTTTAAATTTAAACAATTCCTTATCTTTTAGGTTTTTATGATCTAAGTTTACTGTAAGCATAAAATATTTTCATTTGATCATTTCTAAGACACTCAAACGTCTTGCTTATAAAAATCAGGTTATTTTCCCCCATAGGACACATGACAGAGACAGAGAGAGGGAAAGAGAAATTACTCCCTTAGAGGGGATGGCCATGCTGCAATTTCTTCTCCTCCATTTTCCTCCTGGGATCTTGGGCACACAACTGACATGATTTTCAAGTCTCTGGGTTCTCATTTTATTTACTTTTATTTTTAATTTTTAAAATTTTTTATTGTTATTTATACATTTAATCACTATACATCATTTAGATTGCAAAGAGACTTTACTCAGCATGATATTCACCTCAGTCCAGCCCATTTGAGAATATTGTACACATCCTCATCAACAAATAATAAACAATATCTGTGTCCCACAAATTTCTTACCTCTCTATTTTTCTCCAAATTTTCCTTCCTGCACTCTTCCCCTCCCAAACTCTTTCCACTTTGTCTCTAGTGTTTATCATAATTTTTAATGCTTTTATTTTTTGAGAAGTTTTTGCTATTGTGTGCGTGCTCTTGCCAGAAAGACAGAGAGAGACAGAGATACAGAAAGTGAGAAATCATCCTCTAAGGGGGATGGCCATGCCACAATCCATTCTCCATTCTCCTTCCAGGATCTTGGATCTTGGGCATGCATGCACACATGCCCAGAGTGAGTTTAAGCCACCAGGTCCGGGACTCGAACTCCAATCGACTACATGGGAGTCCAGCGACATAGCCATTACACCAACTGCTGGTCCCGCAATTTTTAATGCTTTTATGTCCCCCAGTCTTTCAGTCTCTACCACAGAGTGCAGACAGTTGTTATATGTTAAGTGGAGATATACGATGAATCTCTTTCATAGCCTGACTTGCTTCAGTCAGCAATAAATCTTCCATACTTGTCCACTTTCTATCAAATTCCAGGAACTTGTTTTTTTAAGGCTAAATAATATTCCATGGAATACATGTGCCAGAATTTTTCAATCCAATAATCCAATTATTTGTGGACATTTGGGTTGATTCCATGTCTTAGCAATTGTGAATAAGGCTGCAATAAATATAGGTGTGCAAGCACTTTTTTTGCATGAGTATTCTCCTTTCCTTTGGGTAGATACCCAGGAGTAGAATTGCTGGATCATATGGTAGTTCTATTTGAAGGTCTTTGAGGAGCCTCCATATGTTCTCCACAGTGGCCGGACAAATGTACATTCCCACCAACAGTGTAGAAGTGTTCCCCTTTCACATTTTACATTCCCTCCAGCACTTATCAGCATTTTTTTTTGTTAATCTTCACCATTCTGACTGCAGTTAGATCGTATCTCATTGTAGTTTTGATCTGAATCTCCCTTATGATGACAGATGCTGAGCATTTCTTCAGATGCTTTTTGGTTGTTCATATATCTTCCTTACAGAGTTGTTTATTCAGCTCATTTTTCTATCTTTTAGTTGGATTAATCTTTTCCTTCTGAGTAAGCTGCTTGAGTTCCATGTGTATTCTAGTGATAAGTCCCTTATCTGAGGCATAGTTAACAAAAATTCTCTCCCATTTCAAGGATTGTTGATTCACACTTATTTCAGTGTCCTTTGCTGTGCAGAAACTTCTTAACCTTCTGTAATACCACCTGTCTATTTTGGGGATTATTGCCTGTGCTTTGTGGATCTTACTTAAGAAGTATTTACATACCTCAGTGTCTCCCAGAATTTCCCCAGTGTTTTCCATCAGTAGTTTTATAGTTTGTGGTATTGGGTTTAGATTTTGATCCACTTTTGAGTTGATTTTTGTTAATGGTAACAGATAGAGGTTCTGATTAATTTTTGTGCAGGTGGATACTCAGATTTTTCAGCACCATTTGCTAAAGAGATTTTCCTTTTTACACGGGATTGTTTGGTACTCTGTCAAAGATTAGTTGGCTGTATTGTTTTGGGGTTTATTTCTGGGGTCTCTACTCTGTTCCATTGGTCCTCCTGTCTGTTTTTGTGCCAATACCATGCTGTTTTGATTATCACAACTTCATACTATATTTTTGGGATCAGGAAGTGTGATTCCCCCCACTCCTATCTTCTTGTGCAGAATGGCTTTGGCAATACAGTGTCTTCTATAATTCCAGACAAATTCTATGATTGTCTTTTCTAGATCTGTGAAGAATGTCTCCTGAAATTGTATAGGGATTGCATTAAATATAGATTAATTTTGGGTAGAACTGACATTTTGATTCTATTAATTCTGACAATCCAGAACATGGATGTCCTTCCACTTTTTTGTGTCCTTTTCTATTTCCTTTCTTTTAGATTTTCATAGTTTTTCTTATAGAGGTCTTTGACTTCCTTGTTTAGTTTTATTACTAAGTATCTTATACTTCTTGTGGCTAGGTAAATGGAATTTCATTCTTCAGTTCTGTCTCTGTCTACTTGTTGGTTATAAATAGAAATGATACAGATTTTTGTAAGTTAATTTTGTATCATGCCACTTTACTGTATGCATTTATTACATCAAGAAATTTTTCATGTATAATATTGGGTCTTATATTTATACAAACATGTCATATGTAAACAGAGAAAATTTCAGCTCTTTCTTCACTATTAGAATGTCTTTTATTTCCTTCTCTTGTCTAATTGTATTGGCTTGGACTTCTAGTACTACATTGAATAGGAGCGGAGAAAATGGGAAGCCTTGTCTTGTACCACTTTTTAGTGAAAAAGCTTTCAGCCTTTCCCCATTAAGTATACTATTAGCTATAGATTTTTCATAGATAGTCCTTTTTATGAGTCCATTGTTTCTTGGATGAACCTCCCTCAAGAGATTTTATTCTTCAGTAATAGTCTCTCAAGGGCTTAATCATGTATACAAACAATCTCAGAATGATCCCTAATATCTCCAGAGTAATGATCAGTAAGCTTACTGTGACTAATTACATTAATAGATATAGGTGGTTGTAGGAGTCAAATATTCCTGATAATTCAATAGTAGTAAGTAAGCTTGCTGTGACTCACTACACTGGTAGACTTAGATGAATTCAGGAGCCAAACATTAGAGACCTATTGGTTTAAAAACAATCTTAGATTGCTATTTAGGTGAGGACACTAGTATTCCCTTGGGCTCATATTAAGACAGCACACTGGGGACTAAATATTTCAAAAAGCTTTTATTTATTTATTTATTCAGAGGATTTTGCTATAGGGTGTGTGTGCTTACCAGAAAGACAGAGAGAGAGCAAGACAGAAATCACCCCCCAGGGGGGATGGCCACACCGCAATTCCTCCTCCTCCATTCTCTTCTCAGGATCTTGGGCACACACACACGTGAGTTTAAGCCACCGGATCCGGGACTCGAACGGTGGTCGACTACATGGGAATCCAGTGACAAAGCCATTACACCAATTGCTGGCCCTTCAGAAGGCTTTTAAAAGTTATCTGAGAAGACATTTCCCTGAGTTGTTCCTTTAGGTCTTTGACATGGTTCTGCAGCATCTTCTGTTATTTGTGGTTTCATTCTATAATATTTACCATGAATTCATCTGTCCATGATAGAATTCATCCAGGTTTTACCTCATAGTCCCAGATTCATTGAGTGAAAACTAAAACTTAGGGTCACCTCTGGTATATCTCTTCTATTTCTTTTTATACCTTATTAGAGACATTATCTACATTTACACTATATTCTTGCTACTGTGAGCCCATCCTCTAGTTCTGGGTACTTTGTTTTGAATGATGAACCTGTAAAAATCTCTTTAGAGGACCACCTGAGGGCTTCCAGAGTTGTTTTGCAAGAGAACAGAGTCAGAAGTTGCCCCGACCCGCAGGACAGTCGAACGGGTACCTGGGTGAGGATGGTGAAAACCGGGATCCTTTGTGTTTAGGCTGGTGAAGTTCTTACTGACACACAGAGTGGAGACAAGATGAGGTGCTGATCAAGTCTTCCCTTTATTGCAGAACAAACAGTGCTTTATATACAGGCTGGTGGGCACACCAATTGGTTGCCCAAAAATGAGATACAACAGTATGAGCCAATCATTGATGTGGGTGAATCTCCCATTACCTAGCAACAGTTGGTTACATGATTTCTGAAATATGGTTTGCTCAATGAGGAAGTGAAGCCTAAGATTTCTAAGATGGCAGACAGTTCTCAAGAAGCTCCCAAGATGGCTTCCATATGCAATGCCCTCCACATATCCCCCTTTTTTATTTTTTCAAAGAGAGGAGAAAAGCCTGGGGGAATCGTGCCTGTCTTAGGTTGGAGTCGTTTATCGAGCCACGTCCATCCTTACCCGTCATTGGAGAATCCCATAACTATGATGGGTTTCCTGTCTTAGGTGGGAGGACTGTACAGCTGTTATAGGCTCAGACTCTCTTACCCGTCTTTGGCTAACCGATTCAGCGCCTCAGGCGGGAGCAATGTCTAGGCTCCACGATACTCCATCTCCAGGTTGTGGTAGTGGACTTGGATAGGCTGCATTTTTATGGAGTCATCGATATGACGTTTTATGAAGGTCATGAGCTTATTAAAGAGAACAGGTCCCAAAGAGCAAACAATCAATAAAACCAAAATTGGGCCAAATATGGGGAGTAGTATGGGGAGGAGTCCATTCCATGCAGTTAAAAAGGGATTATCGGTGAGTTGTTTTCTTCGTTCCAGAAGATTTTCTTGTAGTTGGTTGAGCTTGTCACGAACGATGCCAGACTTGTTGGCATAAAAACAGCAACGTTCCTGTAAAGCAAGACAGAGACCCCCCTGTTCTGCCAAAAGGAGGTCTAGCCCACGTCTATTTTGGAGTACAACTTCTGCAAGGGAATCTAGTTGATCTTGGACAAAAGTAATAGTAGAAGCCAATTCGTGGACATCAGAAATAAGGGCATCAGTTAATTGTTTGACCTGAAGGGAATATCCTAATCCAGCAGCACCAGTAGCTGTAGCTGCAGCAAAACCTAAGGTAGCAAGAATAGGGAGGAGCATTACGGCACGCTTGGATCTTGTGCGTGAACGTCCTGGAATAAAATCAAAAGTAGGAATGGGAACTGGTTCATCTCCTTTAATAACATCAACGTCAGGAACCAGCACAGCAAGAACACAAGAACCAACCCAGTGTTTGGGCAAAAACGTGTATGCCAGATTAGTGCCACACACATAAACTGTATTATGAGGAGCACATAAATCAGTAGAATGGGAAACATCTCTCTTATCAATACAATCGGAGAATGTAATGAAGCCAAGAACAATCTCATTAGATTGAGCACGGGAGGGAGAATAAAGACAACTTATGGTTGAAGGGAAAACAGGCTGAACTAAGAAAGGCGAAGTTGGTGAACAACATGAGGGATCTACAGGAAAAGTTATGTTGACAATTGGAAGGGCTGATGGAATTTGTAGACCATGGCGGAGAAAAAGCCAACAGTCCGCAGCAATTGTGGGACTGTAAGCCTGAAGTAGAGCAAGAGTAAGGTTAAGTAGTGAGAAAGTAGTGTCAATGAAAGGAGCAACTCTAGGTTTGGGTAGAGATAGTGGCTTGTATGAACGTTGAGGATGTAAATTTTGTGTGAGATCCTGTAAGTGTTTTTGTACCTTGAGTCGTCTAGTCTTGTCTTGAGGTCCACCCCCATCAGAAACATGGGGAGGAGCAATTAAGTCCCAACAAATGTTTTTTCCTAAGGTATCAGATGTACAGGGCTTTTCAAGGTGGTTCGTATCTATAAAGGTTTTAATGTGTGTAGCTGTGAAATAAGTTGTGTTTTTGAAAATGCAAGTAGTGGCATGATCGTAACATGCAGCATGAAGGGTAGGTCTGAAAATTGTACAGGTGCATTGAGCAGGTGTAGAAGAGGAGGAGACAGTGGGTGTATTAATGCAATACCAAGTAAGGGGTTGTTGTTGGAGATACGCAGTGTGTCCAGAACATGTGACTGTTGAGAGTGGTGTGAAGGAAAGATGGGTGATCTTACCACCTGCACATGCGCAAGGAGCGTTTTGTTCAAGGAACTTTCGAGTTTTGCCAGAGTCAAAACCAGCAGCGACAGTGTTGAAGAGGTAACTGCCAGGGCTAAAACCAGCAGCGATAGTGTTGAAGAGATAAAACAATATCAGGTATTTAAGAAGAATCTTCATTTTGTTGATCTGTGGAAGAAAAAAGAGGTATCTCAGGGCTTTTATAATCCCTGGATGAATTATTATCATTTGAATCAATTTGTTTGACCAATCTTTCTGGTAGCCAACGAGCACCATCCATTTTCTGGGAATAAATGCAGACAGACCCTCTGCCCCATATGAGGACAGGGTCTGGACCGTTCCACGTATTGTCTAGTGGGTCTTTCCACAAAACTATGGCAAATTTTGTTTTAGTAGTTGAATGCCAGAAGCGCTCAGCAGCTGAGTGTCCATCTTTATCCAGTGTTAGAAAATTTAGCACAAAAAGTGTATGTGCTAAAAGGTTTTTTGGTGAACCTTTAATTTGTAAAATCTCTCCCTTTTTTAATTTTTGGAGAGTATTTTTTAAGGAAAGATGAGCACGTTCAACAATACCTTGTCCCTGGGGATTGTATGGAATCCCCGTGACATGTTTAATATGGAGTTGTTTACAAAAAGAGTTAAAATTGTTTCCAGTATATCCTGGGCCATTATCTGTTTTAATTTGTTGAGGCTTACCCAGAACAGAGAGTGCGGCAAGAACATGAGAAATAACATGTTTACCAGCCTCTCCGGTTTGTGCCGTAGCAAAAATGAAACCACTAAAGGTGTCAATAGTGACATGCACGTATTTAAGAGTACCAAATTCTGCAACATGAGTGACATCCATTTGCCATAAAGCATTAGGCATAAGGCCTCTAGGGTTAACACCCAAGTGTGGTGTAGGCAAAAGAGTAAGACAGGCCGGACATTGTTTTACAATTTGTCGAGACTGTTCCCGAGTAATTTTAAACATGAGACGAAGGGTGTGAGAATTCAAATGATGTAATTGATGGGCAGCAACAGCATCTGAAAGATTTGTGTCAATTTGAGTATGAACCAAAAGAGAATATTTTGTGGCCAGATCAGCGCGGCGATTACCCTCAGTTAAAGGACCAGGCAAGTCTGTATGGGCGCGCAAATGGCCAATATGAAAAGGCAGCTCTCGATGTCTAATGAGAGACTGTAATTGGAGGAAAAACTGTGCGGCCTGAGAAATTTGTTTAATTTGTGCCGCAGTTTCCAGAAGAGGTACAGACATAGCAATATAAGCACTATCTGTATATATGTTTAAAGGTGTATCAGGAAAAGCAGAGAAGACTGCAATAACTGCTTGCAGTTCCACCAGTTGAGCTGACGTAGAGGAAGTGGCAAATGTAACTGTTTGATCAGAGAATGAATAAGAAGCAGTTCCAGTGGAGGAACCGTCAGTAAAAACCAATAAACCATTTTTAACAGGATGAAGTGAAGTTCGTATAGGAAAAACAAAATCATGGGTATATAAAAAATGTAAGAATTTATCTGGAGGAAGATGGTTATCAATAGTTCCAGTAAAGGAAGCACATGCAATAGGCCAAAAATCTGTTTGTTGGAATAGCCAATTAATCTGAGTTTTAGTATATGGCTGAATGATTGTATCAGGGTCTTTACCAAAATAAGTGACACTTAAATTTCGTGCCATAATGATAATATCAGCCACAGATTGATAATAAGGGTAAATAACCTTCGAAGGAGAAGAAGGAAGGTGAACCCACATAATTGGTGCCGATTGCCAGAACACAGCCGTAGGTGTGAATGCAGTACTACAAATGACAAGGAGTAACGGTTGACCGTAATCTATGGTTGTAACAAATTGAGAGGCAATGGCTTTTTCTACTATAGACAGTGCCTGACGGCCTTCCTCCGTAAGCACTCGAGGAGACCTAGGATCAGAGTCTCCCTGTAAAATATTGAATAAAGGTTTAAGTTGACCTGTAGTTAGTTTTAAATAAGGACGGATCCAATTGATATCACCTAATAATTTTTGGAAGTCATTTAAAGTTTTCAAGTTGTCAAGTCTAAACTGTATTTTAGGAGTTGTAATTTTCGGACCTGAAAGATGATATCCTAAATAAGTATAGGGGTCTTTAAGTTGTACTTTTTCGGGGGCAATCTTTAACCCTCGGATAGACAAATGTTCCTTGAGGTCAGAAAAGCATTGAAGAACAAATTGACCATCTTTGCCAGCAATTAAGATATCATCCATATAATGGATAATATACATTTGTACCCATTTGTCTCTAACTGATTGTATGGCAGCCGCAACATATTTTTGGCACAGAGTAGGGCTGTTTGTCATTCCTTGAGGTAAGACCCGCCATTCATAATGTTTCATTGGTTCTTTAAAGTTAATGGATGGAATACTAAAGGCAAATCTTTCTCGATCTAAAGGATGTAAGGGAATAGTAAAAAAACAGTCTTGAAGGTCAATAACTATCTTGAAGAAATTAAGAGGAATGGCTACAGGAGATGGTAGCCCAGGCTGAAGTGCCCCCATTGGAATCATGGTTTTATTAATTGCTCTAAGATCTTGAAGTAAACGCCATTTTCCTGATTTTTTCTTGATAACAAAAATGGGAGTATTCCATGGAGAGGTACTTTCTACAATATGTCCTGCTTCAAATTGTTCCTGTACTAACAATTGAGCAGCTCTTAATTTTTCAGAAGGTAGAGGCCATTGATCAACCCACACTGGTGTATTATCTTTCCAGGTGATCCGATCTGCGTGAGGCACAGGAATGTCAATGGCCGCTAAGATAAATTTCCCAATCCAGCTCTGTCAAGTTTAGGTTCAGGCAGTAGAGGTTGAACAATGCCTGATTCATTTTTTCCCAAGCCTTTCCCTGGTGCATAACCTTGAGCCAGCATTTGTGCAGTTACTGTATCGTTTGGGCTGAACATCAAGAGACTCATTTGTGATAATAAGTCTCGTCCCCACAAGTTAATAGGAAGGCCTTGTATTACAAAAGGTTGAATGTGTCCTTGATTGCCTTCCCTGTCTTTCCATTGTAACATTTTTGAACTTCTCTCAGGATTTTGACTTTGTCCAATACCCTTTAAGTTAGTCAAGGTTGGAACCAGAGGCCAAGACTGAGGCCAATTGTCTTTTTTAATAATTGTAACATCAGCTCCAGTGTCTATCAATCCAGAAAACTGTTTTCCATCCAACCATAAAGTAAGCATGGGTTTAGTTGGAGAAATTTGTTGTACCCAATAGGCATCTGAGGAACCAAAGCCTTTTTCGCCCCGTGAAGAGGCTTGAATATTGTTTTGAGTTGAAAGCAATGGAAGGAGCAAGAGCTGAGCTATACGTTTGTTGGCAGGAATGGTTGTAATTAACCTTGGAGAAGAAGCCATAATCTTAATCTCTCCTTTATAATCATTATCTATTACTCCTGGAAAGACTTGAAGTCCCTCCAGAGTGGCACTACTGCGCCCCAAGAGTATCGCAAAGGTTTTTGGCGGCAGAGGACCAAAGACTCCGGTAGGTAAAGCTTGAACCCCCATTTCCGGAGTTAATACTGTGTGGGTGGTGGAACAGAGGTCCAGTCCTGCACTTCCTGGGGTTGCTCTGGAGAGGTCTGAAATGGATTGGTATTGGTTGCTGGAACAAACTCTAGTGCCCCAAAAGCTTGTTTGGGTTTGGGGGCTTGGGGCGGCCCCCTGTTCCCGTTTCCCTGATCCTGATTTATTGGCCTTCTATAGATATCAAATTTGGATCTACATTCATTAGGAGGATGACGTCCCTTCATACATTTACTGCACAGCTCAAGAAATTGGTTTGATTGTTGTTGATTACCATTACTTCTCATTTTACAATTTTTCTTTGTATGTCCAGGTCGACCACAATTATAGCAGGTGATTTTGTTATTTGTTTTGTTGGCATTGTCATTACGAGTAAGGAATTGGCGAACATTGTTATAACCTTGAAGGGCAGCAGCTATAGCCATTCCTTGTTGATATGCTGACCCGATATCAGAACACAGGCGAATATATCCGGATAAATCTGTCTTTTTTCTATACGGTCTAATTGCTGCTTGACAGGCAGCATTAGCATTTTCATATGCCAGTTGTTTAACAAATTCTGTACCTGCGTCAGCACTGCCAAATATTCTGCCTGCAGTTGTAATCAGTCGATGAACAAATTCAGAAAAAGGTTCATCAGGTCCTTGTTTTATTGTTGTAAGGGAGGTACTTAAATCTCCTTTAGTAGGAAGTTTTCTCCAAGCTCTCATGGCTGCCGTATTAATTTGACTAAAGAGTCCTGGATCATATTGCATCTGAGTGTCAGTAGTTGCAAAATTACCTTCTCCCAACAACATATCTATTGTCCAGCCATTATTGGCCTGGGCATTACGGCGTGCAGTTTCCTTGCACTGTTCTACATACTCTGATTTCCAAAGCAAGTAATCTCCTCCAGAGAGTGTAGCACGAGACAATGTGTGCCAATCTATTGGTGTAAGCCAATTTTCTGCCACTGAATCAACTATTGCTAAGGTATATGGAGCTGTAGCTCCATATTGAGCAACTGCTGTTTTAATTTCTTTTATAATGTTAAAATCAAAGCCACGTACATGACGCCATGCTTGTCCTTGTGCATCTGTATCTTCTGTCACTGGAAAGGCTTCCTGTTCATCAAGATCTATCAGTGGTTGTAATCTCTGAGCTGGTTTAAGTTTTGCACTAGGAGTAAAGGTGGACTGACAGCGATTTTGTGAGGATGAGAAAGCTGTACTTTTAGATTTACCCACTTTCAGCTTCTCTAATCGTGATATCAATTCTTGATGTTCTTCTTCTAACTGAATATGTTCTTTGAGTTGTTCAATCTTAGCCCGAACCTCTGCCCTAGGATCAATAACGGGCATTGCCAAAGATGGCTGAATAGTCTTTTCATGGCAAGAATGATTACATGTCAAAGATGGCACAGATGTAACCGAGTCATAAGACGGAGGTCGTTTTTTGAAAGGAGGCCATTTTGAATTGTTGTACTCAACAGCCTCCACTTCTGAAGTTTCTTTCTCTGGTGGCCATTTTGAACTATTGTATTTGGCAGCCTCTTTTTCCAAAGTTTCTTTTTCAGGCGGCCATTTTGTCTTTGTTTCTAAAATTTCTTCCTCAGAATCAGCCAATTGACCATCCGAATTAACTTTAAGGTTTGTAAGGGATGGATATAATTTTTTCTGAGGTTTTGTAGGATTTATAGTCTCCTCATTTACTTTAGATTTTTTGAACTGTTTTGGCTTTACATCCAATTGTTTATTAAAGTTTGTTGTTTCTTCCTCACTATCTAGAGAAATTAGATCATCTTTTTTTGTTTCTGGGTTTTTTGTAGTTTCTATGACGTCGTCACTAATTAATTCCCGAAATTTTTCTTTTTGCATAATTTGTTCCCCTTCCTCAACTACTGCCGCAATTCTGGGGTCTGTTGGCCGGAACCCAATAATTTCATTTATTAAACCCCAATAAGAAAAGGCTATTACTGGGACTTTTTCTGGGCCAAACGCGACATAGTAGTCTTTCAAAGCATCACCTACCCTCTTCCACCTTGCTTCATCAATAGTGCCTTCTTGAGGAAACCAGGGGCACACCTCTTTTAGAAAGTCAAAAAAGGAAAGTAATTGTTTGATTCTAATTTTAACTCCACGTGTCTTAAGAGCATCACTAAGCCCCTGAACAAATAATTCATGCTTGCTCATTTGTTGTCCCATAATTGCACTCCGGGAAGCTATTTAGTAATCTGTATTACTATTTACCCTTCCACACTTACCAGGCCTGGCTTTCTTCACAGTGCACTTCACCTTGATCCTCTTGGCCCAAGGCCCCACGTCCGGGCGCCACTTGCCCCGACCCGCAGGACAGTCGAACGGGTACCTGGGTGAGGATGGTGAAAACCGGGATCCTTTGTGTTTAGGCTGGTGAAGTTCTTACTGACACACAGAGTGGAGACAAGATGAGGTGCTGATCAAGTCTTCCCTTTATTGCAGAACAAACAGTGCTTTATATACAGGCTGGTGGGCACACCAATTGGTTGCCCAAAAATGAGATACAACAGTATGAGCCAATCATTGATGTGGGTGAATCTCCCATTACCTAGCAACAGTTGGTTACATGATTTCTGAAATATGGTTTGCTCAATGAGGAAGTGAAGCCTAAGATTTCTAAGATGGCAGACAGTTCTCAAGAAGCTCCCAAGATGGCTTCCATATGCAATGCCCTCCACAAGAAGTGAGTAGCTAGGAATTTTCATCCTTTCTTCTGGGATGGCCCATTGCCAATAGCTGATCATTGAGGGACTAGCTAAAAAAACAAACAAACAAACAAAAAAACACCATTATGGTTCAGCACTCGCTACAAAATCAAATGGAAACTAAGTTTGAAAGTTTTCCTCAAACAGTAACATTGTTTGGCTTTTTACTTATTCTCTCCTCTTTACTCCATCAATAGTCTCCCTTAGAAGCACTTTCTTTTCTTTCTTAAAAATTATTATTTTTTTAATCACTGTACATCTTTACAGCATACAAAAAAATTTTGTCACCTTGAATACACTGCATATAGGTCCAGTCAAAGATATTATCATACACATTATTATTAGCAATTTTCCATTTTTGTGTTTGTTATATGTTCTGCTCCTTTAACCCTTTGATTCTTTTTCCCTTCCCCATTGTTCATCCCTCTCCTGTACTGTCTTTAGCTTGCTATAATCAATATATATATATATATATATATATATATATATATATATATATATAATTTAAAAAAGCAGTTTTAGCTTTAATGAATCAAAATATCAAAATAAAAAAGTTAAAAAAAATTTTGCTTAAGATAGGACACTGTTAGAATTCTGTCCAAACACTAGACAAATAGTAAAAACTAAAACAAACAAACAAACAAAAATATGGACAGAGCTAAAATCTAGTAATGATTACACTATAGTTTTGTTCTGACACATTTTTTTCTCTCTCCATTCCATCTCTTTTACCAAAGAGAAGCTTAAGCTAACTTATTTGCAAAGCAGTAAATTTAATCTCAATTTGGTCTGTTATTTGCATAAAGCCTAATAAGAATACTAATTGATTTAGTTGTCTTTCCTGAAACTTTTTGTAAGGAACTTCAGATTAGCCCCTTTAAAAAGCCTCCCAAGGCTAATGAGCCAAGTCAGGAATTCACCATGAGACTGTGCCTTTAATACCTGTACTTGGAAGTTTTCGAGCCTGTCAGGAAGTGATATTATTTTCTTATCTGACAAGCAGAATTGTTTATGGTGGTACCAGGCAATCTTTCTAAGAACTTCTGTTGGCTTTCTTGAGATCAACCTTAGTTCCTTAGCTTTCTGGTCATATCTTCAGATATGACATTCCAGTCAAAGCCCTGACAATAACCAGTGTTTCTGATTTCTGTTACAAGACAACAGATATGATTGAATTTATGTTAATAACCATACTGCCACAACATGAGAATAGTCATAAATATTTTTCAATTCTGGAGGAATCAGGAAGGGAGAAATGTTTATGTTTTTCCTTATTAAATTACTTGCAGAGGTTTTCTTGCTTTGGGGTCTTATTACAAAGAAACTGGTCTTAGCCACTGCATTTTACAAACTAGTGACTATAATGGCTCACATACACTAAACAAGGATAAGCAAGCCTTCCTTTAGAGTCTTGGCTAGACTAGGCAGAGTACATAGAAGGCTTTGTTTTTCTCATTATTTTGCAGTAAATCATTTATTATTCATAAAGTATATTGATATTCTATTATAGATCTCAAACTGTGCCTCAAGCTGGGGATTCAGGGTTGATAAAAAACATGGATTTGAACATTCAAATTTTGTAAGGACAAACAGATATATAAAAAGTAAATAGATCAACTTTTACAGGTGTTATATAAATAAGAAAATGTTAATGAGAAGAGGGAGTGATTGAGTCTATCTCAGAGGTTAATTAACAGTTTCATGAAGTAGGTGATGTGATGTGCTGAACCCTGAAAGATGAAATAGGTGTTGGAAGCTTTGGATTTTATTTCTAGTACTCTCACGGGTTAACTTTAATCATGGGCAAATCACTTTAATCTTCCTAAGTCACAATTAAACTAAACACCTATATAATAAGGTTGACTCTCTCTCTCTCTCTCTCTCTCTCTCTCTATATATATATATATATATAATATATATATATTATATATATATATTATATATAATATATAATATATATATTATATAATATATAATGTATATATACCAGTATAATAATTAGAATAAGAATTAAGAAGTCTTTTTTCTTTTGTTTTATTTCATTTTTCTTTTATACATTCAATCCCATTATTTAGCTTACAAAGTGAATATTTCAATATGTGAACATTTCTCCCTAGTCCAGTTGATTAAACTATAAAATAGCTTTAACAGATAATATCACATTTCTTTGTCCCATTAATGCTTTGCCTTTGTATTTTTCTTCTAAATATCCTTCTTCAGTCCCTACCCTTCCACACACACTATATCTGGTATTTAAACCCATTTACTGTGTTTCTATATCCTTTAGTCAATCAGTTTCAGTCATAGAATGCAGACTTGGTATGTATTAAGTGGGGACACACAATATCTCTCCTTTATAGCCTGGCTTGCTTCACTCAGCAGTAAATCTTCCATAAATGTTAACCAACTTCCTCTGTAGTTGAAATGAGATTTTTTTTTCTAAGAACATTTTTTGTCATTGGTAGTTTTCTGTGGTCAGTGGTTTCTTGGGGGCATAGAGAATATATGTGGCAGGGGTACATGACATAAAGTAGCTTGAGAAGCACAATACCTAAGAACACATGGGAGATTTGAGAATCAGAGTTTTCTTAAGGTACAGGGAAATTTTGTACAGTATTACCTTGGAAAAGTAAGCAATAGGAAATTGCAGAGATATACAAGAAATCCATTAAAGATAATACTAGCATGCACTGCCGCCAGCTCTCCAGCTGAGCCCACTTCCATCTCCGGCCCCCTGGCCTAAAGGACACTGATTTCAAGAGAAATCATAAAAAAATACACAAATACATGGAAACTAAATAACCTACTCCTGAATGACTTCACAATTACTGAAGAAATTAAGACTGAAATAAAAAGATATATGGAAGCCAATGACAATGAAGGCATGAGTTTTCTATAATCGTTGGGACACTGCAAAAGCAGTCATAAGAGGGAAGTTCATAGCAATTAGTGCACATAAGAAGAAGGTAGAAATAAGGCAAATGGATCACCTAACATCATGACTCAGAAAATTGGAAAAACAACAGAAAAAAAATCCAAAAAACTTCAGGAGAAAAGAAATAGCAAAGATCTGAGCAGAAATAAATGAAATAGAAAATAAATGAACTATATAGAAAATATATGAAAGCAAAAGTTCATTCTTTGAAAGGATACACAGAATCAATACACCACTAATGAGACTTAATAAGATGAAGAAATAAAGAAACCAGGTAAATCAAATTTGCAATGAAGCTAGCAATATAACAACAGACATTATTGAAATGCAAAACATCATTAGAGGATACCATGAACAATTACCTGTCAAGAAACAAGAAAATCTGGATGAGATGAACAAATTCCTAGACACATATAATCTACCAAGATTGAACCAGGAGGATATAGAAAGTCTGAAAAGGCCCATAACAAATCAGGAGATTGAATCAATAATAAATAACCTCCCAACAAAGAAAAGCCCTGGTTCAGATGGCTTCACCTCTGAATTCTACAAAACTTTTAAAGAAGAGTTAATCCCCATATTGCTCAAGTTATTTCTAAAGTTACAAAAGGGTGAAACTCTCCCAAATTCATTCTATGAAGCCTCCATCACCCTTATCCTTAAAACAGATAAGGACAAGACAAGGAAGGAAATTTATAGACCAATATCTCTGATGAATATAGATGCAAAGATTCTCAACAAGATACTAGGAAATTGTATCCAACAACATATAGAAACGATTATATATCACGACAAGGTAGGCTTTATTCCAGGGATGCAAGGTTGGTTCAATGTATGTAAAACCATAAATGTAATACACCATATTAACAGAGAGAAAGAGAAAAACCATATGATCATATCAATTGATGCTGAGAAAGCATTTGATAATATACAACATCCCTTCATCATCAAGACTCAGCAAAATTGGCATAGAAGGGTCATTTCTCAACACAATAAAAACTATCTATGCAAAACCCATAGCTAACATAATCCTGAATGGAGAAAAGCTGAAAGCTTTCCTACTAAAAATGGGTACAAGACAAGGATGCCACTTTCGCCACTCCTTTTTAATATAGTACTGGAAAATCTCACCAACGCAATCAAAAAAGTGAATAAAATGAAATGCATACAAATAAGAAATGAAGAGGTGAAACTGCATTTACAGATGGCATTATGGTATACATAGAAGACCCAATGGTATCCATGAAAAATTCTCTGAAGTAATACATGAATACAGTAAAGTTACAGGATACAAAATCAACATACAGAAATCTATAGCATTTCTATATATGAACAGCAGGCATACTGAGATAGAACTGAAAGAAGTAATTTGGTTTACCACAACCACAAAAATTATAAGATATCTTAGAATAAATCTAAGTGAAGAATTAAAGACCTCCACAAGGGAAACTATAAGCTAAAAAAAGAAATTGAAACTGACAGAAAAAAGTGGAAGAACATCCGATGTTCCTGGATTAGAATTAATATAATTAGAATGGCAATTCTACCCAAATTAATCTACATATTTAACACAATCCCAGTCAAAGTGCCAGAGACATTCTTCACAGATCTAGAAAAGAGAATCATACAATTTGTCTGGAATCATAAAAGACCTTGTATTGCCAAAGAAATCTTGCACAAGAAGAGTGGAGTAGGTGGCAGCTCACTCTGTAACCCAAAAATATACTACAAAGCTGTGGTAATCAAAACAGCATGGTATTGGCAGAGAAATAGACAGGTAGACCAATGGAACAGAATAGAGTTCCCAGAAATAAACTCCTAAACATTCTGCCAACTGATTTTTGACAAAGACCTAGTGGCTTAAAACTAACACTGGGTTTGCATGGATGTGTGCCCAAGATTGTAGGAAGAAAATGAAGGAGAAAGGATTACAGCTTGTCTATCCCCACTCAGGGGTAATTTCTGAGTTTCTGTCTCTGTGTCTCTGTGGGCAAGCATATGTGCCTGATAGAAAAAATCTCTCTCCCCCAAATAAAAGAAGAAAGAAAGAAAAAAAGAATGAAAAAAGAAAGAAAAAGAAAGACAAAAGAAAGAAAGAGAAAGAAAGAAGAAAGAAAGAAAGAAAGAAAGAAAGAAAGAAAGAAAGAAAGAAAGAAAGAAGAAAGAAAGAAAGAAAGGAAGGAAGAAAAGAAGGAAAGAAAGAAAGAAAGAGGGACCAGCAGTTAGCATAATGGCTATGTCGCTGGACTCCCATGTAGTCGACCGCAGTTCAGGTCCCGGACCTGGTGGCTTAAACTCACGCCGGGCGTGTGTGCGTGTGTCCTCAAGATCCTGAGAGGAGAATGGAGGAGAAGGGATTGCGGCATGGCCATCCCCCCTGGAGGGTGATTTCTCGCTTTCTGTCTCTCTGTCTCTGTCTGTCTGGCGAGTACACGTGCCCTATAGCAAAAACCTCTCCAAAAAGGAAAAAAATAATAAAAAAAGAAAGAAACAAAGAAAGAAGAAAGAGGGCCAGCAGGTGGCATGGTGGTAATGGTGGTTAAAGGCACTGGTCTACTGTGGTTCAAGTCCCAGATCTTCTGGTGACTTGCTTTCTTGCATTTCCTCTCTCTCTCTCTCTCTCTCTCTCTCTCTCTCTCTCTCTCTCTCTCTTTCTCTCTCTTTGATTAAAATAAAAAAACAATAATAATAAATGGAATTATGTAGATAAATAATTCTCAGAAAAATAAAGAACAAAAGGAAGAAAAAGAAAAAAAGAAAGGAAAAAGGAACACACACCATCTACATGTCTGTGGATGCTCCAAATTTTGACAAATGGGGAAACAAAACAGCAGGGACTTAGGAGGGCTACATCTCACTAGGGCTATTTTCTTGCTTTATCTGTTTCTGCTTTTCTATCTTTCTCTGGCAAGTGCATATAGCATCTAGGAATTAAAAAAAATAAAAATTTCTTGCAAAGAAAAGCCTAGGTCTACATGGCTTCGGTGATGAATTCTGCTAAATATTTAGAGAAAAAAATTAGCATAAACCTTGCACTAATTTTTTTCCTGAGGAAAATAAGAGATGCATATTGCTATAAAAATCAGAAAAATACATTATAATAAAATCACATACCAATATACCTCGTAAGTATAGAAAGAAAACTCTTTGACAAAAATGAGTAAAAGTAGAATCTACCAAAACAATACAAATGTTATATGCCATAATCAAGTGAGATTTATACCTAGAATACGAGGCTAGTAAGATATGTATTTAATATTAAATCAATTAATGTATAATACAATATTAACATAATAAAGGACAAAATCAAGTTATTAGCACAATAGATATTTTAAAGAAAGAATTGTATAAAGTATACCTTTTAATGATAAAAATATTCAACAAAAATATTCAAAGGAATCATACTTAACCTGGTGAAAGGCACCTACAAAAAATCTGGCATATAACATTATAAATCAATGATAAAAACAGTATACATCCAGTCACCTCCATCTCCGTTCTCCTGTAACTTCTGGGTTTAGCTTCATGGCTGTGAAGCTTCCCCAGCAAAGAGCTCCCCAATCCAGACCCCAGTGCTACACAGGACAAAATTCATCCAGGTACCCCCATCTCTCTCTCCTCTACCTTCTAGATACAGCTTCATGGCTGTGAAGCTTCCACAGCTAGGCAATACCCCTACTAAAGACCTCAGTGCTAAACAGAACTGAATCTGTCCAATCCTGTACCTTCTGGGTCAGGCTTCATGGCTGTGAAGCTTCCCCAGCTAGTCCCCTCCTCAAGACCCAGTGCTACCCAGGACAAAATCCATCCAGGCACCCACACCAATACCCCAGTGCTAACCAGGACAGATTCCAACCAGGCACATCCATCTCTGCTCTCCTGTACCTTCTGAGTCCAGTTTTACAGTTGTGAAGCACCACCACCTAGGGCTCCCCTACAGACCAAATGCTAGCCAGGACAGAGTCCATCAAAGCACCAACATCTCTGATCTCCTATACATTCAGGGTCCAGCTTCATGGCTATGATTCTTCTGCAGCTAGAGCCCCCCCCTCCAGACCCCAGTGCTAGCCAGGTAGACGAAGTCTGTTCCTCTTTCTTGCTCTTTTCTGTCCCTTCCAATTTTTTCTTCCCTTTTTAAAAAAGACTCCTTTATCTTTCTATTTTTTTCTTTTTCTTTCACCCTGGACAGAATTCATCCAAGAACCTCTATCTATTCTTTACTGTACCTTCTGGTTCCAGCTTCACAGCTGTGAAGCTCCCCCAGCTTGGCACCCCCCAAAACCCCAGTGCTAGCCAAGATAGAATCTGTCCAGGCATCTCCATCTCTGTTCTCCTGTACCTTCTGGATCCAGCTTCACAGCTGTGAAGCTCCATCATTTAGGATACTCCCTCCAGACCACAGTGCTAGTCAGGACAGAATCTATCCAGGCACCTCCATCTCTGTTCTGCAACTTCTGGGTCCAGCTTCAAGGCTCTGTAGCTCCTCAGATAGTCCCCCTCCCCCAGAACCCACTGCTGGCCAGGAAAAATATCTTCCAGGCAACTCCATCTCTGCTCTCCTCTACCTGCTGGGTCAAGCTTCAAGGATGTGAGGCTCTACCAGTTAACTCCTTCTCCTCCAGACCCCAGTGACAGACAGGACAGAATCCCCAAGCACCTCCATCTTTGCTCTCCTAAACCTCTGTACCTTCTGGGTCCAGCTTCATGGCTGTGAAGCTTCCTTAGCTAGGGCCCCCACCCAAAGACCCAGTGCTAGTTAGTACAGAATCCATCCAGGCACACACATCTCTTCCCTTCTATACCTTCTGGATAGCTTCAGAGCTGTGACCCTTCCCCAGCCAGGACCCCCCTCCAGATCCCAGTGCTAGCCAAGACAGAATCTGTCCAGGCACCTCCATCTCTGCTCTCCTGTACCTCTGTACCTTCTGGGTTTAGCTTCACAGCTGTGAAGCTCCACCAGCTAGGCCTTGACACCAAGACCCCAGTGCTAGCCAGGACAGAATCCATCCAGGCACCTCCATCTCTGCTCTGCTGTACCTTCCAGGTATAGTTCACAGCTGTAAATCTTCCCCAGCTAGTGCCCTCCACCTCCAGACCCCAGTGATAGCAGGTATGGAATCCATCAGGCACTTCCATCTCTACTCTCCTATACCTTTTGGGTCCAGCTTTTCAGCTGTGACTCTTCCCAGCTAGGGCCCCCACACTCCAGACCTCAGACAGGACAGAAACCGACCAGACACCTCCACTTCTGCTCTCCTGTACCTTCTGGTTCCACCTTCACGACTGTGAAGCTCCTGCAGCTAGGGTACCCATCCCAGACATCAGTGTTAGGACAGAATCTGTTCAGGCACATCCATTTCTTCTCTTCTGGACCTTCTGGGTCCATCTTCATGGGTGTGAAGTTTCCCCAGCTAGGGTCCCCCCACCAAAATCCAGTGCTAGCCAAGACAGAATTCATCCAGCACCACCATTTCTGCTCTCCGGTACCTTCAGGATCCGGTTTCAGGGCAATAGAGTTTCTCCACCTAGGGACCCTCCTCTAGTTGCCAGGGCTACCCAAGTAGGCAAAGTCTGTGTCTCCTTCTTGTTTTTTTTTTTGTTGTTGTTGTTTGTTTGTTTTTGTTTTGTTTTGTCCCTTCCAACTTTCTTTTTCCTTTCAAGAATATAGCTTTTCAGTCCCCTTCCATGTGCCTTTATCTTGCTAATTTCTCTCTTTTTTTCTCTCACCCAGGACAGAATCTATCCAGGCTCTCCATCTCTGCTCTGCTGTAACTTCTGATCCAACTTCAGGGCTGTGAAGCTCCTCTATCTAGGGCCCCATCATCTAAACCCAAGTGCTAGCCAGGTAGGCAAAGTCTGTGTCTCACTCTTGCTCTTTTCTGTCCCTTCCAACGTTTTCTTTTTTTTCCCACAAAAACAAAACAAAATAAAAAAACAATCAAACAAAAACAGATTTCTGTGGCCTTCCTTGTGCTTTTATCTTGCTAATTTCTATAATTTTCTCTCAAACAGGACAGAATCTGTCCAGACTCTGCCATATCTGCTCTCCTGTGCCTTCTGGGTCCAGATTAATGGCTGTGAAGCTTCCCCAGCTAGGGACCCCCCTGCTGACACCGGTGCTAGCCAGGTAGCAAAGTCTGTGACTTCCCCTTGTTCTTTTCTATCCTTTCCCACATTTTTTCCTCTTTTTTAAAAAAAAAAAAAAAAAAAAAAAAAAAAAAAAAAAAAAAAAAAAACAAAAAAACAAAAAACACTTTTCTGTCCCTTCCTTGTGCTTTTATCTTGTTAATTTCTCTCTTTTTTTTCTCACACAGAACAAAATCCCTCCAGGCACCTATATCTCTGCTCTCTTGTACCTTCCTGATCCAACTTCATGGCTGTGAAGCTTCCCCAGCTAGGGACCCACCTCCAGACCCGAGTGCTAGCCAGATACTCAAAGTCCATGTCTCCCTCTTTCTCCTTTCCGTATCTTACAACTTTTTTTCCTATTTTTAAAAAGGCAGCTTCCCTGTTCCCTTCCTTGTGCCTTTATCTTGCTAATTTCTCTTTTTTCTACTTCAGGACAGAATCCATCCAGGCACCTTCATCTCTGCTCTCCTGTGACTTCTGGGTCCAGGTTCAAGGCTCTGAAGCTCCCCCAGAAAAGGGTCCTCCTCCTGAACCCAGCGCTAACTATGTAGGCAAAGTCATTGTCTCCCTCTTGCTCCTTTCTGTCGATTCCAAACATTTTCTTTTTTAAAAAAAACAGCTTTTCGTTTTTGAACCGTAGGCCAAGAAAATCGAGGGAGGACTGCCTCCAACAGCTTCAGCCCCGGGACCCCCAAGCCAGACACCCCTCTTTCAGCCAGGAACACCCTCAGTTCAACCACACCACACTCCCATCTTTCGACCCCTGGGACAGTAACTTCGAGGGAGGACGGCCCCCAGTAGCATCAGCTCCGGGACCCCCTAGAAAGACACCCCTCTTTCAGCCAGATTAACACATAGGAACGCCCTCAGTTCTACCACACGACACTCCCATCTGTCGACCCCTGGGCCAGGAACATCAAGGGAGTACTGAACCCAGCAGCATCAGCCCCGGGACACCCAAGCCAGACACCCCTCTTTCAGCCAGGAATGCCCTCAGTTCTACCACACCACAATCCCATTTTTCAATCCCTGGGCCAGGAACTTCGAGGGAGTACTGCGCCCAGTAGATACAGCCCTGGCTTCCCCAAGCCAGACACCTCTCTTTCAACTAGGAAGGCCCTCAGTTCTACAACACCACACTCCCATCTTTCGACAACTGGACCAGAAACTTCGAGGGAGGACTGAGCCCTATAGCTTCAGCCCCGGGACCCCCAAGCCAGACACCCCTCTTTCAGCCAGAAACGCCCTCAGTTCTAACACAGCACACTCCCATGTTTCGACCCATGGGCCAGGAACTTCGAGAAAGTACTGCCCCCTGTAGCGTCAGTGTTGGGACCTCAAAGCCAGACACCCCTCTTTCAGCCAGGAACACCCTCAGTTCAACCACACCACACTCCCATCTTTCGACCCCTGGGACAGTAACTTCGAGGGAGGACGGCCCCCAGTAGCATCAGCTCTGGGACCCCCTAGAAAGACACCCCTCTTTCAGCCAGATTAACACATAGGAACGCCCTCAGTTCTACCACACGACACTCCCATCTGTCGACCTCTGGGCCAGGAACATCAAGGGAGTACTGAACCCAGCAGCATCAGCCCCGGGACACCCAAGCCAGACACCCCTCTTTCAGCCAGGAATGCCCTCAGTTCTACCACACCACAATCCCATTTTTCAATCCCTGGGCCAGGAACTTCGAGGGAGTACTGCGCCCAGTAGATACAGCCCTGGCTCCCCCAAGCCAGACACCCCTCTTTCAACTAGGAAGGCCCTCAGTTCTACAACACCACACTCCCATCTTTCGACCACTGGAACAGAAACTTCGAGGGAGGACTGAACCCTATAGCTTCAGCTCTGGGACCCCCAAGCCAGACACCCCTCTTTCAGCCAGAAACGCCCTCAGTTCTAACACAGCACACTCCCATGTTTCAACCCATGGGCCAGGAACTTCGAGAAATTACTGCCCCCTGTAGCGTCAGCCTTGGGACCTCAAAGTCAGACACCCCTCATTCAGCCAGTAACGCCCTCAGTTCTACCACACCACACTTCCAACTTTCGACCCCTAGGCCAGGAACTTCGAGGGAGGACTGCCCGCAATAGATTCAGCCCCAGCACCCCCAACACTGACACCCATCTTTCAGCTAGGAAAGCCCTCAGTTCTACCACACCACACTCTCATCTTTCGACCCCTGGGGCAGGAATTTCAAGGGAGGACTTTCCCCAGTAGCTTCAGCCCCAGGTCCCCAAGCCAGACATGCCTCTTACAGTCAGGAACGCCCTCAGCTCTAACAACACTCACTCACATCGTTTGAGCCCTGGGCCAGGAATTTAGAGGAAGAACTGCCCCCAGTAGGTTCAGCCCCGGGACCCCTAAGACAGACACCCCTATTTTAGACAGGATCGCCCTCAGTTCTATCACAGCACACTCCCATATTTCGACTCCTGGGCCAGAAATTTCGAGGGAGGACTGCCCCTAGTAGTTTCAACTCCGGGATCCCCAAGCAGGACACCCCTCTTTCAGCCAGGAACGCCCTCAGTTCTACCACACCACAGTTCCAACTTTCAAGCCCTGGGCCAGGAACTTCGAGGGAGGACTGCCCCCAGTAGCTTCAGCCCCGGGACCCCCCAAGCCAGACAACCCTCTTTCAGCCATGAATGCCCTCAGTTCTACCACACATCACTCCCATCTTTCGACCCCTGGCCCAGGAACTTCGAAGGAGGACTTCCCCCAGTAGCTTCAGCCCTGGGACCTCCAAGCCAGACACCCCTGTTTCAGCCAGGTACACTTTTTTTTTTTGTATTTCCATTCTTTTTCTGTCCCCTTACCCAAGTCTTTCATTTGGAAATTTCTTTCTTCCAGTTAACATATATGAACGCCCTCAGTTCTACCAAACCACACTCCCTTCTTTCGACCCCTGGGCCAGGAACTTCGAAGGAGGATTGCCCCCAGTAGCTTCAGCCCCAGGACCCCCAAGCCAGACAACCCTCTTTCAGCCAGGAACACACTCACTTCTACTACACCACATTCCCATTTTCGACCTCTGGGCCAGGAAGTTCGAGGGAGGACTGCCCTCATTAGCTTCTCCTCCAGGACCCCCAAGCCAGACACCCTTCTTTAAGTCAGATTAACACATAAGAAGGCCCTCAGTTCTACCACACCACACTCCCATCTTTCTAACACTGGGCCAGGATCGTCGAGGGAGGACTGCCCCTAGTAGCATGAGCCCCGGGACCCCCAAGCCAGACACCACTCTTTCAGCCAGGAAACCCCTCCGTTCTACCACACCACACTCCCATCTTTCAACCCCTGGGCCACACACATAGAGGGAGGACTACCCTAATAGCTTCAACCCCGGGACCCCCAAGCCAGACTCCCCACTTTCAGCCATGAACGCCATCAGTTCTACCACAACACTCTCCCATTTTTCGACCCCTGGGCCAGAAACTTAGAGAGAGGACTGCCCCAGTAGCTTCAGCCCCAGGAATCCCAAGCCAGACACCCCTCTTTTGGCCAGATTTACACATCGGTACGCCCTCAGTTCTACCACACCACACTCCCATCTTTCGAACCCTGAACCAGAAACTTTGAGGGAGGACTGCCCCCAGTAGCTTCAGCCATGGGACCTTTAAGCCAGACACCCCTCTTTCAGCCAGGAACGCCCTCAGTTCTACCACACCACACTCCCATCATTCGACCCCTGGGCCAGGAACTATGAGGGAGGACTGCCCCCAGTAGCTTCAGCCCCAGGACCCCCAAGCCAGACGCCCCTCTTTCAGTCATGAACGCCCTCAGTTCTACCACACCACACTACCATTTTCGACCACTGGGCCAGGAAGTTTGAGGGAGGACTGCCCCCATTAGCTTCTGCTCCAGGTCACCCAAGCCAGACACACCTCTTTCAGCTAGATTAACACATAGGAACACCCTCAGTTCTACCACACCACACTCCCATTTTTCGACCCATTGGCCAGGAACTTCGAGGGAGGACTGCCCCTAGTAGCTTATACCCTGGAACTCCCAAGCTAGACATCCCTCTTTCAGCCCGGAAGGCCCTCATTATTACCACACCAAACTCTCATCTTTCGACCCCTGGGCCAGGAACTTCGAGGAAGGTCTGCCCCCAGTAGCTTCAGCCCAGGACCGCCAAGCTAGTCACCCCCTATTTCACCCAGGAATGCTCTCAGTTCTACCACAACACACTCCCGTATTTTGACACCTGGGCCAGGAACTTTGAGGGAGGACTGCCCCCAGTAGCTTCAGTCCCAGGACCCAAAATCCAGAAACACCTCTTTCAGCCAGGCACACCCTCAGTTCTACCACAGCACACTTCCATCTTTCAACCCTTGGACCAGGAACTTCGAGGGAGGATTGCCCCCAGTAGCTTCAGCCCCGGGACTCCCAAGCCATCCAACCCTCTTTCAGCCAGGAACGCCTTCAGTTCGACCACACAATACTCCCATCTTTTGACCCCTGGTTCAGGAACTTCGCGGGAAGAGCCCCCAGTAGCTAAAGCACCAGGACCCCCAAGCCAGACAGCTATATTTCAGCCAGGAACGCTCTCAGTTCTACCACACCACACACCCATCTTGCAACCCCTGGGCCAGGAACTTCAAGGGAGGACTGCCCCCAGTAGCTTCAGCCCCGTGACCCCCAAGCAAGACACCCCTATTTAAGACAGATTAGCACATAGGAACGCCCTCAGTTCAACCAAACCACACTCTCATTTTTTGACCCCTGGGCCAGGAAAAATGAGGGAGGACTGCCCCCAGTAGCTTAAGCCCCAGGTCCCCCTAGCTTACACCCCTCATTCAGCCAGGAACGCCCTCAGTTCTACCACACCACACTCGCATCGTTCAAACCCTGTGCACGGAACTTAGAGGGAGGACTGCCCCCATGAGTTTCAGCCCCGGGACCCCCAAGCCAGACAACCCTCTTTCACCCAGGAACACCCTCAGTTCTACCACATCACACTCCCATCTTTCGACCCCTGGGCCAGGAACTTTGAGGGATGACTGCCCTCATTATCTTGTCCTCCGGGACCCCCAAGCCAGACACCCCTCTTTCAGCCAGATTAACACATAGGAAGGCCCTCAGCTCTACCACACCACACTCCCATCTTTCGACCCCTGGGCCAGGAAGTTTGAGGGAGGACTGCCCCCATTAGCATCAGCCCTGGGGCACACAAACCAGACACACCTCTATCAGCCAGGAACACCCTCAGTCCTACCACACCACCCTCCCAATTTTCAACCGCTGGTCCAGGAACATCGAGGGAGGACTGCCCTAATAGCTTCAGCCTTGGGACCCCCCAAGCCAGAATCCCCTCTGTCAGCCATGAACGCCATCAGTTGTACCATATCACTCTCCCATCTTTCGACCCCTGGGCAAGGAACTTCGAGGGAGGACTGCCCCCATTAGCATCAGCCCTGAGACCCCCAAGCCAGACACCCCTGTTAAAGTCAGATTAACACATAGGAATGCCCTCAATTCTACCATGCCTCACTCTCATTTTTCGACCCCTGGGGCAGGAACTTCGAGGGAGGACTGCCCCCAGTAGCTTCAGCCCCGGGACCTCCAAGCCAGACAACCCTCTTTCAGCCATGAACTCCCTCAGTTCTACCACACTTCACTCCCATCTTTCGACCCCTGGCCCAGGAACTTCAAAGGAGGACTTCTCCCAGTAGCTTCAGCCCTGGGACCTCCAAGCCAGACACCCCTATTTCAGCCAGGTACTCTTTTTGTTTTGTTTTTCCTTTTTTTTTCTCTCCCCTTACCCACGTCTTTCATTTGTAACTTTCTCTCTTCCAGTTAACACATATGAACGCCCTCAGTTCTACCAAACCACACTCCCATCTTTTGACTCCTGGGCCAGGAACTTCAAGGGAGGATTGCCCCCAGTAGCTTCAGCCCCAGAACCCCCAAGTCAGACAACCCTCTTTCAGCCAGGAACACACACACTTCTACTACACCACACTCCATTTTAGACCTCTGGGCCAGGAAGTTCGAGGGAGGACTACCCTCATTAGCTTCTCCCCCGGGACCCCCAAGCCAGACACCCTTCTTTAAGCCAGATTAACACATAAGAACGCTCT
Organism: Tupaia tana; assembly: GCA_026018925.1. Lineage (NCBI taxonomy): Eukaryota > Metazoa > Chordata > Mammalia > Scandentia > Tupaiidae > Tupaia > Tupaia tana. The sequence goes on along the minus strand of JAKSZU010000009.1, from coordinate 77,769,746 downwards.
CAGTTCTACCACAGCACACTTCCATATTTTGACCCCTGGGCCAGGATTGTCGAGGGAGGACTGCCTCCAGTAGCATGAGCCCCAGGACCCCCAAGCCAGACACCACTCTTTCAGCCAGGAACGCCCTCAGTTCTACCACACCACACTCCCATCTTTCATCCCCTGGACCACGAACATCGAGGGAGGACTGCCCTAATAGCTTCAACCCCGGGACTCCCAAGCCAGACTCCCCACTTTCAGCCATGAACGCCATCAGTTCTACCACAATACTCTCCAATTTTTCAAACCCGGGGCCAGGAACGTTGAGGGAGGACTGCCCCCAGTAGCTTCAGCCCCAGGACCCCTAAGCCAGACACCCCTCTTTTGGCCAGATTTACACATCGGTACGCCCTCAGTTCTACTACACCACACTCCCGTCTTTCGACCCCTGGGCCATGAACTATGAGGGAGGACTGCCCCCAGTAGCTTCCGCCCCGGCACCCCAAATCCAGACACCCCTCTTTCAGTCATGAATGCCCTCAGTTCTACCAAACCACACTCCCACTTTTGACCACTGGGCCAGGAAGTTTGAGGGAGGACTGCCCCCATTAGCTTCTGCTCCAGGTCACCCAAGCCAGACACACCTCTTTCAGCTAGATTAACACATAGGAATGGCCTCAGTTCTACCACACCACACTCCCATCTTTCGACCCCTGGGCCAGAAACTTCGAGGAAGGAATGCCCTCCGTAGCTTCAGCCCGAGGACCACCAAGACAGACACCCCTCTTTCATCCAGGAATGCTCTCAGTTCTACCACACCACACTCCCATCTTTCGACACCTGGGCCAGGAACTTCGAGGGAGGATTGCCCCCAGTAGCTTCAGCCCCGGGACTCCCAAGCCAGACAACCCTCTTTGAACCAGGAATGCCCTCAGTTCTACAACACATTACTCCCATCTTTCGACCCCTGGTTCAGGAACTTTGAGGGAAGACTGCCCCCAGTAGCTAAAACACCAGGACCCCCAAGCTAGACAGCCATCTTTCAGCCAGGAATGCTCTCAGTTCTACCACACCACACACCCATCTTTCAACCCCTGGGCCAGGAACTTCGAGGGAGGACTGCCCCCAGTAGCTTCAGCCCCGGGACTCCCAAGCCAGTCAACCCTCTTTCAGGCAGGACAGGACCCCCAAGCCAGACACCCCTCTTTCAGCTGTGAACGCCCTCAGTTCTACCACACCACACTCTCATCCTTCGACCTCTGGGCCATAAATTTCGAGGGAGGACTGCCCCGAGTAGCTCCAGCCCCAGGACCCCCAAGCCAGACACTCCTCTTTCAGCCAGGAACGTTGTTGTCATTTCTTCCACACCACGCTCGCATGTTTCGACACCTGGGTCTAGAACTTCATGAGAGGACTGCCCCCAGTAACTTCAGCCACAAGACCAGAAAGCCAGTCACCCGTTTCAGCCATGAACACCCTCAGTTATACCACAACAAACTCCCAACGTTTGATCCCTGGGCCAGAAACTTCTAGGGAGGACGGCCTCCAGTAGCTTCAGCTCCTGGACCCCCAATCCAGACACCCCTCTTTCAACCAGGATCGCCCGCAGTTCTACCACACCACACTTCCAACTTTCAACCCCTGGGCCAGGAACTTCGAGGGAGGACTTCCCCCAGTAGCTTCAGCCCCGGTGCCCCCAAGACAGACAACCCTCTTTCAGCCATGAACTCCCTCAGTTCTACCACACTTCACTCCTATCTTTCGACCCCTGGCCCAGGAACTTCAAAGGAGGACTTCTCCCAGTAGCTTCAGCCCTGGGACCTCCAAGCCAGACACCCCTCTTTCAGCCAGGTACACTTTTTTTTTGTTTTTCCTTTCTTTTTCTGTCCCCTTACCCACGTCTTTCATTTGTAAATTTCTCTCTTCCAGTTAACACATATGAACTCCCTCAATTCTACAAAACCACACTCCCATCTTTTGAAACCTGGGCCAGGAACTTCGAGGGAGGATTGCCCCCAGTAGCTTCAGCCCCAGGACCCCCAAGTCAGACAACCCTCTTTCAGCCAGGAACACACACACTTCTACTACACCACACTCCATTTTTGACCTCTGGGCCAGGAAGTTTGAGGAGGACTAACCTCATTAGCTTCTCGTCCAGGACCCCCAAGCCAGACACCCTTCTTTAAGCCAGATTAACACATAAGAACGCTCTCAGTTCTACCACACCACACTTCCATATTTCCACCCCTGGGCCAGGATCGTCGAGGGAGGACTGCCCCCAGTAGCATGAGCCCCAGGACCCCCAAGCCAGACACCCCTCTTTCAGCCAAGAACGCCCTCTTTTCTACCACACAAAACTCCCATCTTTCGAACCATGGTCCAGAAACTTTGAGGAAAGTCTGCCCCCGGTAGCTTCAGCCCCGGAACCCCCAAGCCACACACCCCTCTTTCAGCCATGAACACCCTCCATTCTACTACACCACATTCCCATTTTTCATCCCCTGGGCCACGAACATCGAGGGAGGACTGCCCTAATGGCTTCAACCCCAGGACTCCCAAGCCAGACTCCCCACTTTCAGCCATGAACGCCACCAGTTCTACCACAACACTCTTCCATTTTTTGAACCCAGGGCCAGGAACGTCGATGGAGGACTGCCCCCAGTAGCTTCAGCCCCGGGACCCCTAAGCCAGGCACCCATCTTTCAGCAAGATTTACACATCGGTACGCCCTCAGTTCTACCACACCACACTCCCATCTTTCGAACCCTGGGCCAGAAACTTCGAGGGAGGACTGCCCCCAGTAGCTTCAGCCACGGGACCTTTAAGCCAGACACCCCTCTTTCAGCCAGGAACGCCCTCAGTTCTACCACACCACACTTCCATCATTCGATCCCTGGGCCATGAACTATGAGGGAGGACTGCCCCCAGTAGCTTCCGCCCCGGGACCCCAAATCCAGACACCCCTCTTTCAGTCATGATCGCCCTCAGTTCTACCACACCACATTCCCATTTTTGACCACTGGGCCAGGAACGTCGAGGGAGGACTGCCCCCATTAGCATCTGCTCCGGGTCACCCAAGCCAGACACATTTCTTTCAGCTAGATTAACACATAGGAACGCCCTCGGTTCTACCACACCACACTCCCATCTTTCGAACCCTGGCCCATAAATTTCAAGGGAGGACTGCCCCGAGTAGCTCCAGCCCCAGGACCCCCAAGCCAGACACCCCTCTTTCAGCCAGGAACGTTGTCATTTCTTCCACACCTCACTCCCATGTTTCGACACCGGGGTCTGGAACTTCGTGAGAGGACTGCCCCCAGAAACTTCAGTCACGGGACCAGAAAGCCAGACACCCTTCTTTCAGCCATGAATGCCTTAGTTATACCACACCAAACTCCCATCGTTTGAACCCTGGGAAATTTTGAGGGAGGGCTACCCCCAGTGCCTTCAGGTCCATGACCCCCCAAGCCAGACACCCCTCTTTCAGCCAGTAACGCCCTCAGTTCTACCGCACCACACTTTCATCTTTCAACTCCTGGGCCAGGATCTTTGATGGAGGATTGCCCCCAGTAGATTCAGACCTGGCACCCCTAAGCCTGTCACCCCTCTTTTCGCTAGGAAGGCCCTCAGGTCTACCACACCAAACTTCCATCTATCGACACCAGGTCCAGGAAATTCGAATGAGGACTGCCCCTAGTTGCTTCTGCCCCATGACTCCCAAGCCAGACTCCCCTCTTTCAGCCAGGTATGTTCTCAGTTCTACCACACCACACTCCCATCTTTCAACCCCTGGGCCAGGAACTTCGAGGGAGGACTGCCCCCAGTAGTTTCAGCCTGGGGACCCCGAAGCCAGATACCCCTCTTTCAGCCAGGAATGCCAACAATTCTGCCAAAATTCACTGCGATCTTTCGACACCTGGGACAGGAATTTTGAGGGAGGACTGCCCCCAGTAGCATAAGCCCCATGAACCCCAAGACAGACAGCCATATTTCACCAGGAACGCCCTCAGTTATACCACACCACATTCCCATCTTTCGACCCCTGGGCCAGGAACTTTGATGGAGGACTGCCCGCAATAGATTCAGCCCCAGCACCCCCAAGCCTGACACCCATCTTTCAGCTAGGAAGGCCCTCAGTTCTATCACACCACACTCCCATCTTTCGAACCCTGTGCCAGGAGCTTAGAGGGAGGACTGCCCCCATTAGTTTCAGCCCAGGGACTCCCAAGCCAGACAACCCTTTCACCCAGGAACGCCCTCAGTTCTACCACACCACACTTCCATCTTTCAACCCCTTGGCAAGTTACTTCGAGGAAGGATGGCTTCCAGTAGCTTCAGCCCATGGACCCCCAAGCCAGACACCACTCTTTCAACCAGAAACGCCCTCAGTTCTACCACACACCAATTCCGAACTTCAACCCCTGGGCCAGGAACTTCGAGGGAGGACTGCCTCCAGTAGCTTCATCCCCAGGACCCGCAAGCCAGAAAACCCTCTTTCAGCCAGGAACACACTCACTTCTACCACACCTCACTCCCATTTTCGACCTCTGGGCTATGAACATCGAGGGACGGCTGCCTCATTATCTTCTCCTCCGGGATCCCCAAGCCAGACACCCCTCTTTCAGCCAGATTAACACATAGGAATGCCCTCAGTTCTACCACACCACACTCCCATATTTTGACCCCTGGGCCAGGATCTTTGAGGGGGGACTGCCCCCAGTAGCACCAGCCCCGGATCCCCAAACCAGACACACCTCTTTCAGCCAGGAACGCCCTCAGTTCTATCACACCACACTCCCATCTTTCAACACCTGGGCCAGGAACATCGAGGGAGGACTGCCCTAATAGCTTCGGTCACGGGAACCCCAAGCCAGACTCCCCTCTGTCAGCCATGAACGCCATCAGTTGTACCACAGCACTCTCCCATCTTTCGACCCCTGGGCCAGGAACTTCGAGGGAGGACTGCCCCCAGTAGCATCAACCTTGAGACCCACAAGCCAGACACCCCTCTTTCAGCCAGGAATGCCCTCAGTTCTAACACACCACACTCCCACCTTTCGACCCCTCTGCCAGGAACATCGAGGGAGGACTGCCACCAGTAGCTTCAGCCCCAGGAACTCCAAGCCAGACGCCCTCTTTCAGCCATGAACGCCCTCAGTTCTACCACACCACACTCCCATCTTTCGACCCCTGGGCCAGGAAATTCGAGCGAGGACTGCCCCCAGTAGCTTCAGCCCCGGGAACCCCAAGAAAGACACCTCTCTTTAAACCAGATTAACATATAGGAATGCCCTCAATTCTACCACACCAAACTCTCATTTTTTGACCCCTGAGCCAGAAACTTTGAGGGAGGACTGCCCCCAGTAGCTTCAGCCACTGGACCCCCTAGCCAGACACCCCTCTTTCAGCCAGGAACGCCTCAGTTCTACCACATGACACTCCCATCTTTCGACCCCTGGGACAGGAACTTCGAGGGAGGACTGCCCCCAGTAGCTTCAGCCCCGGGACCCCAAGTCAGACACCCCTATTATAGCGAGGAATGCCATCAGTTCTACCAGAACACACTCCCATCTTTTGCAACCTGGGCCAGGAACTTCGAGGGAGGACTGCCCCCATTAACTTCAGCCCCTGGACCGCCAAACCAGACACCCCTCTTTCAGCCATAAACGCCCTCAGTTCTACCACACCACACTCTCATCTTTCAACCCCTGGTCCAGGAACTTCGAGGAAGGAATGCCCCCAGTAACTTCAGCCTCAGGACCCCAAAGCCAGACACCCCGCTTTCAGCCAGATTAACACATAGGAACGCCCTCAGATCTACCACACCACACTACCATCTTTTGACACCTGGGCCAGAAACTTCGAGGGAGGATTGCCCTCAGTAGCTTCAGCCCCAGAACCCCCAAGTCAGACAACCCTCTTTCAGCCAGGAACAGTCTCAGTTCTATCACACCACACTCCCATTTTCAACCTCTGGGCCAGAACCTTCAATGGAGGACTGTCCCCATTAGCTTCTTCTCTGGGACCCCCTAGGCATACACCCCTCTTTCAGCCAGATCAACACATAGGAACACCCTCAGTTCTACCACACCACACTCCCATCTTTCAAACCCTGGGCCAGGAACTTTGAGAGACGATTGCCCCAGTTGCTTCAGCCCAGAGACCCCCAAACTAGACAACCCTTTTTCAGCCATGAACGCCGTCAGTGCTACCACACCACACTCCCATCTTTCGACCGCTGTGCCAGAAACTTCAAGTGAGGACTGGCCCCAGTAGATTCAGCCCCGGAACCCGCAAGCCAGACACCCTTCTTTCAGCCAGTAAAGCCCTCCGTTCTACCACACCACACTCCTATCTTTCGACACCAGGGCCAGGACTTCGAGAGAGGACTGCCCCCAGTAGCTTCAGCTCCGGGACCCCCAAGTCAGACACCCATTTTTCAGCCAGGAACGCAATCAGTTCTATCTCACTACACTCCCATATTTCGACCCCTGGGCCAGGAACTTTGAAGAAGGACTGCCCCCAGTAGCTTAAGAACCAGGACCCCAATGCCAGACAGCCATCTTTCAGCCAGGAATGCCCTCAGTTCTACCACACTACACTCCCATCTTTTGACCCCTGGGCCAGGAACTTCGAGGAAGAACTGCCCCCAGTAGCTTCTGCCCTCAGACCTCCAAGACAGACACCACTCTTTCAGCCAGGTACACTTTTTTTTTGTTGTTTTTCCTTTCTTATTCTGTCCCCTTACCCACGTCTTTCATTTATAAATTACTCTCTTCTGATTAACAGATAGGAACGCCGTATGTTCTACCACAACACACTCCCATTTTTCGACACCTGGTCCAGGACTTTGAGGGAGGATTACCCCCAGAAGCTTCAATCCCAGGACCCCCAAGCCAGACAACCCTTTTTCAGCCAGGAACACCCTCAGTTATACCACACCACACTCCCATCTTTCTACACCTGGGCCCGGAACTTCGAGGGAGGACTTCCCCCAGTAGCTACAGCCCGGGACCCTAATGCCAGACACCCCTCTTTTAGCCTGGAACACCCTCAGTTCTACCACACCACACTCGAAACTTTCGACCCATGAGCCATTAATCTTGAGGGAGGACTAACCTAATAGCATCAGCCCCGGAACCCCCATGCCAGACACCCCTCTTTCAGCCATGAACACCCTAAGTTCTACCACACCACACTCCCATCATTCGACCCTTGGGCCAGGAACTTCGAGGAAGGACTGCCCCTAGTAGCTTCAGCCTCGGAACCTCGAAGCCAGACACCCCTCTTTCAACCAGATTAACACATAAGAATGCCCTAAGTTCTACAACACCACACTCCCATTTTTCGTCCCCTGGGCCAGGAACTTCAAGGGAGGATTGCCCCCAGTAGCTTCAGCCCCACGACTCCCAAGCCAGACACCCCTCTTTCAGCCAGGCACGCCCTCAGTTCTACCACACCACACTCCCATTTTTGACTCCTGGGCCAGGAACTTCGGGAGAGGACTGCGCCAAGTAACTTCAGCCCCGGGATCCCCAAGCCAGACACCCCTCTTTGAGCCAGAAAGCCCTCAGTTCTACCACACAACACTTTCATCTTTCGACCCCTGGGCCAGGAACATCGAGGGAGGACTGCCCCCAGTAGCTTCAACCCCGGGACCCCCAAGCCAGACAATCCTTTTTCAGCCAGGAACTCCCTCAGTTCTACCACACCACACTCCCATCTTTCGACAACTGGGCCAGGAAATTTGAGGGAGGACTGCCCCCATTAGCGTCAGCCCTGGGTCTCCCAAGCTAAACAACCCTCTTTCAGCAAGGAACGCCCTCAGTTCTACCACACCACCTTCCCAACATTCGACCCCTGGGCCAGGAACTTCGAGGGTGGACTGCCCCCATCAGCTTCAGCCCAGGATCCCAAAAGCAGACACCCCTCTTTCAGTCAGGAACGCTTCAGTTCTACCACACGACACTCCCATCTTTCGACCCTTGGGCCAGGAACTTCGAGGGATGACTGCCCCCAGTAGCTTCAGCTTCTGGACCCCCAAGTCAGACACCCCTATTATAGTGAAAAACGCCATCAGTTCTACCACAACATCCTCCCATCTTTGGCAACCTGGGCCAGGAACTTCGAGGGAGGACTACCCCCATTAACTTCAGCCCCTGGACCACCAAGCCACACACCCTTCTTTCAGCCATAAACGCCCTCAGTTCTACCACACCACACTCCCATCTTTCAACCCCTGGTCCAGGAACTTCGAGGAAGGACTGCCCCCAGTAGCTTCAGCCTCAGGACCCCAAAGCCAGACACCCCGCTTTCAGCCAGATTAACACATAGGAACGCCCTCAGTTCTACCACACCACACTCCCATCTTTTGACACCTGGGTCAGGAACTTAGAGGGAGGATTGCCCTCAGTAGCTTTAGCCCCAGGACCCCCAAGCCAGACAACCCTCTTTCAGCCAGGAACAGCCTCAGTTCTATCACACCACACTCCCATTTTCAACCTCTGGGCCAGAACCTATGATAGAGGACTGCCCCCATTAGTTTCTTCTTTGGGACCCCCTAGGCAAACACCCCTCTTTAAGCCAGATCAACACATAGGAACGCCCTCAGTTCTACCACACCACACTCCCATCTTTCGAACCCTGGGCCAGGAACTTCGAGGGAGGATTGTCCCCAGTTGCTTCAGCCCAGAGACCCCCAAACTAGACAACCCTTTTTCAGCCATGAACGCCATCAGTGCTACCACACCACACTCCCATCTTTCGACCGCTGTGCCAGAAACTTCGAGTGAGGACTGCCCCCAGTAGATTCAGCCCCGGAACCCGCAAGCCAGACACCCTTCTTTCAGCCAGCAAAGCCCTCCGTTCTACCACACCACACTCCTATCTTTCGACACCAGGGCCAGGACTTCGAGAGAGGACTGCCCCCAGTAGCTTCAGCTCCGGGACCCCCAAGTCAGACACTGATTTTTCAGCCAGGAATGCAATCAGTTCTACCTCACTACAATCTCATCTTTTGACCCCTGGGCCAGGAACTTCGAGGAAGGACTGCCCCCAGTAGCTTCTGCCCTCGGACCTCCGAGACAGACACCACTCTTTCAGCCAGGTACACTTTTTTTTGTTTTGTTTTTCCTTTCTTATTCTGTCCCCTTACCCACGTCTTTCATTTATAAATTACTCTCTTCTGATTAACAGATAGGAACGCCGTAAGTTCTACCACAACACACTCCCATTTTTCAACCCCTGGTCCAGGACTTTGAGGGAGGATTGCCCCCAGTAGCTTCAATCCCAGGACCCCCAAGCCAGAAAATCCTTTTTCAGCCAGGAACACCCTCAGTTATACCACACCACACTCCCATCTTTCTACACTTGGGCCCGGAACTTCGAGGGAGGACTTCCCCCAGTAGCTTCAGCCCGGGACCCTAATGCCAGACACCCCTCTTTTAGCCAGGAATGCCCTCAGTTCTACCACACCACACTCGAATCTTTCGACCCATGAGCCATTAATCTTGAGGGAGGACTGACCTAATAGCATCAGCCCCGGAACTCCCATGCCAGACACCCCTCTTTCAGCCATGAACACCCTAAGTTCTACCACACCACACTCCCATCTTTCCACCCATGGTACATTAATTTCGAAGGAGGACTGCCCCCAGTAGATTCAACCCTGGCACCCCCAAGCCAGACACCCATCTTTCAGCTAGGAAGGCCCTGAGTTGTACCACACTACACTCCCGTCTTTGGAAGCTTGGCAAGGAACTTCGAGGGAGGACTGCCCCCAGTAGCTTCACTCCCGTGACCCTCAAGCCAGAAAACTCTTTATCAGCCAGGAACTCCCTCAGTTCTACCACACCACACTCCCATGTTTCGACAACTGAGCCAGGAAATTCGAGGGAGGACTGCCCCCATTAGCGTCAGCCCCGGGTTTCCCAAGCTAGACAACCCTCTTTCAGCAAGGAACGCCCTCAGTTCTACCACACCACACTCCCAACATTTGACCCCTGAGCCAGGGACTTCGAGTGTGGACTGCCCCCAGCAGCTTCAGCCCAGGATCCCAAAAGCAGACACCCCTCTTTCAGCCAGGAATGCCCTCTGTTCTAGCACACTTCACTCCCATTTTCCGACCCCTGGGCCAGGAACTTCGAGGGAGGACTGCCTCCAGTAGCTTCAGCCACTGGACCCCCAAGCCAGACACCCCTCTTTCAGCCAGGAACGCCCTCAGTTCTACCACACGACACTCCCATCTTTCGACCCCTGGGTAAGGAACATCGAGGGAGAACTGCCCCCAGTAGCTTAAGAACCAGGACCTCAAATGTCAGACACCCCTCTTTCAGCAGGGAACGCCCTCAGTTCTACCACACCACACACTCTGCTATTTCGACCCCTGGGCCAGAAATTTCGAGGCAGGACTGACCCTAGTAGTTTCAGCCCCAGGACCCCCAAGCCAGACATCCCTCATTCAGCCAGGAACGCCCTCAGTTCTACCACACCACTCTCCCACCTTTCGACCCCTTGGCCAAGAAAATTGGGGGATGACTTCTCCCAGTAGATTGAGCCCCGAGAACCCCAAGAGAGACACCCCACTTTGAGCCAGATTAAGACATAGGATCGCCCTCAGTTCTGCCACACCACACTCCCATCTTTCGACCCCTGGTCCAGGAACTTTGAGTGAGGACTGCCCCCAGTAGCTTCTGCCCTGGGACCACCAAGACAAACAACCCTCTTTCAGCCAGGTACACTTTTTTTGTTTTTGTTTTTCCTTTCTTATTCTGTCCCCTTACCCACATCTTTCATTTATAAATTACTCTCTTCTGATTAACAGATAGGAACGCCCTCAGTTCTACCACACCTCACTCCTATTTTTCGACCCCTGGTCCAGGACTTCGAGGGAGGATTGCCCCCAGTAGTTTCAGCCGCAGGACCCCCAAGCCTGACAACCCTTTTTCAGCCAGGAACACCCTCAGTTATACCACAACACACTCCCATATTTCTACACCTGGGCCAGGAACTTCGAGGAATGTCTGCCCTAATAGCATCAGCCCTGGGACTACCAAGCCAGACACCCCTCTTTCAGCCATGAACGCCCTCAGTTCTACCACACCACACTCCCATCTTTCAACTCCTGGGACACGAACTTCGAAGGACTGCCACCAGTATCGTCAGCGTCGGGACCCCCAAGCAAGATACCCCTCTTTCAGCCAGATTAACACATAAGAATGCCCTCAGTTCTACCACAACACACTCCCATCTTTCGATCCCTGGGCCAGGAACTTCGAGGGAGGATTGCCCCCAGTAGCTCCAGCCCCAGGACCCCCAAGCCAGACATCCCTCTTTCAGCCAGGAATGCCCGCAGTTCTACCACAGCACACTCCCATCTTTTGACCCCTGGGCCTAGAATTTCGAGAGAGGACTGCCCCCAGTAGCTTCAGCCCCAGCACCCCCAAGCCAGACAACCCTCTTTTAGACAGGAACGCCCTCAGTTCTACCACACCACACACCCATCTTTTGACTCCTGGGACAGAACCGTCGAGGGAGGACTGCCCCCAGTAGCTTCAGCCCCGGGACCCCAAAGCCTGACAGCCCTCTTTCAGCCATGAACGCCCTCAGTTCTACCACACTACGATCCCATCTTTTGACCCCTTGTCCAGGTACATCGAGGGAGGACTACCACCCGTAGCTTCTGCCCTGGGACCTCCTAGCCAGACACCCCTCTTTCACCCAGGTACACTTTTCTTTTTTACTCCCTTTTTCTGTCCCCTTACCCACGTTTTTCATTTATAAATTTCTCTCCTCTGATTTACACATAGGAACGCCATCAGTTCTACCACACCCCACTCCCCATCATTCGAACCCTGGGCCAGGAACTTCAAGGTAGGACTGCCCCCAGTAGCCTCAATCGAAGGACCCCCAAGCCAGACAACCCTTTTTCAGCCAGGAATGCCCTCAGATATACCACACCACACTCACATCTTTTTACACCTGTGCCAGGAACTTCGAGGGCTGTCTGCCCTAATAGCTTCAGCCCCGGGACCGCCAAGCCAGACACCCCTCTTTCAGCCATGAACGCCCTCAGTTCTACCACAACACACTCCCATCTTTTGACCCCTGTGCCTGGAGCTTCGAGGGAGTATTGCCCCCAGTAACTTCAGCCTAAGGACCCCCAAGCCAGACATCCCTCTTTCAGCAAGGAACGCCCTCAGTTCTACCACACCACACTCCCATCTTTTGATACCTGGGAAGAGAATTTCGAGAGAGGACTGCCCTTAGTAGCTTCAGCCCCGGCACCCCCAAGCCAGACACCCTTCTTTCAGACATGAACGCCCTCAGTTCTACCACACTATAATCCCATCTTTCGACCCCTTGTCCAGGTACATCGAGGGAGGACTGCCTCCAGTAGCTTCTGCCCTTGGAACTCCTAGCCAGACACCCCTCTTTCAGCCAGGTACACTTTTTTTTTTTTTTTTTACTTTCTTTTTCTGTCCCCTTACCCATGTTTTTCATTTATAAATTTCTCTCTTCTGATTAACACATAGGAACTCCATCAGTTCTTCCACACCACACTCCCATCATTTGAACCCTGGGCCAGGAACGTCAAGGGAGGACTGCCCCTAGTAGCTTCAGCCCCGGGATCCCCAAGCCAGACACTCTTCTTTGAGCCAGGAAGGGACTCCCAAGTCAGACACCCCTCTTTCAGCCAGGAATGCCCTCAGTTCTACCATACCACAATCCCGATTTTCGACCCCTGGACCAGGAACTTCGAGGGTGGACTGCCCCCAGTAGCTTCACCCCGGGTCTCCCAAGCAAGACACCCCTCTTTCAGCCAGAAATGCCTCAGTTCTACCACACCACACACCCATCTTTCAAGCCCTGGGCCAGGAAGTTCGAGGGAGGACTGCCCCCAGTAGCTTCAGCCCCTGGACCCCCAAGTCAGACACCCCTATTATAGCAAGGAATGCCATCAGTTCTACCACAACACACTCCCATCTTTCGCAACCTGGTCCAGGAACTTCGAGGGGGGACTGCTCCCTTTAGCTTCAGCCCCAGGACCGCCAAGCCAGACACCCCTCTTTCAGCCATAAATGCCCTCAGTTCTACCAAACCACACTCCCAACTTTCGACCCCTGGTCCAGGAACTTTGAGGAAGGATTGCCCCCAGTAGCTTCAGCCTCAGGAACCCAAAGCCAGACACCCCGCTTTCAGCCAGATTAACACATAGGAACGCCCTCAGTTCTACCACACCACACTCCCATCTTTTGACACCTGGGCCAGGAACTTCGAGGGAGGATTGCCCTCAGTAGCTTCTGCCCCAGGACCCCCAAGCCAGACAACCCTCTTTCAGCCAGGAACAGCCTCAGTTCTATCACACCACACTCCCATTTTCAACCTCTGGGCCAGGACCTTCGATTCAGGACTTCCCCCATTAGTTTCTTCTCCTGGACCCCCTAGGCAAACACCCCTCTTTCAGCCAGATCAACACATAGGAACGCCCTCAGTTCTACCACACCACACTCCCATCTTTCGAACCCTGGGCCGGGAACTTCGAGGGAAGATTGCCCCCAGTTGCTGCAGCCCAGAGACCCCCAACTAGACAACCCTTTTTCAGCCATGAACGCCATCAGTGCTACCACACCACATTCCCATCTTTTGACCGCTGTGCCAGAAACTTCGAGTGAGTACTGCCCCCAATAGATTCAGCCCCGGGACCCCCAAGCCAGACCCTTCTTTCAGCCTGTAACGACCTGCGTTCTACCATACCACACTCCTATCTTTTGACACCAGGGCCAGGACTTCGAGAGAGGACTGCCCCCAGTAGCTTCAGCAACAGGACCCCCAAGTCAGACACCCCTTTTTCAGCCAGGAATGCCAACAGTTCTACCTCACCACACTCCCTTATTTGGACCCCTGGGCCAGGAACTTTGAGGGAGGACTGCTCCCAGTAGCACCAGCCCCGGGACCCCCAAGCCAGACACCCCTCTTTCAGCCAAGAAAGCCCTCAGTTCTACCACACCACACTCCCATTTTTCGACGCCTGTGACAAGAAATTCGAGTGAGGACTGTCCCCAGTAGCTTAAGCCCTAGGACCCCCAACCCAACACCCTCTTTCACTCAGGAATGCTCTCTGTTAAAACACACCACACTCCCACCTTTCGACACCAGGGACGGGAACATCGAGAGAGGACTGCCCCAAGTAGCTTCAGCCATGGGACCCCTAAGACAGACACCCCTCTTTCAGCCCAAAACGCCCTCATTTCTACCACACCACACTCCCATCATTCGACTCCTTGGCTAGAATTTCGAGGGAGGCCTGCCTCCAGTAGCTTCAGCCCCAGGACACCCAAGCCAGACAACCCTCTTTCAGCCAGGAACACCCTCAATTATACCAAACCATACTTCCATTTTTGACCTCTGGGCCAGGAACTTAGAGGGAGGACAGCACCCATTAGCTTCATATCTGGGACCCCCAAACAAGACACCCCTCTTTCAGCCAGATCAACACATAGGAACGCCCTCAGTTCTACCACACCACACTCCCATCTTTTGACCCCTGGGGCATGAACTTCGAGGGAGGACTGTCCCTGTAGCTTCATCCCCGGGTCCCCCAATCCAGACACCCCTATTTCAGCCAGGAACGCCCTCAGTTCTACCACACCACTCACCCATCTTTCGAACCCTGGTCCAGGAAATTCGGGGGAGGACTGCCCCCAGTAGCTTCAGCCCTGGGACCTCCAAGACAGACACTCCTCTTTCAGCCAGGTACATTTTTATCTTGTTTTTCTTTTCTTATTCTGTCCCCTTACCCACGTCTTTCATTTATAAAATACTCTTTTCTGATTAACACATAGGAACGCCCTCAGTTTTAAAACACCACACTCCCATTTCTTGACCCCTGGTCCCGGACTTTGAGGGAGGATTGTCCCCAGTAGCTTCAGACCCAGGACCCCCAAGCCAGACAACCCTTTTTCAGCCAGGAACGCCCTCAGTTATACCACAACACACTTCCATCTTTCTAAACCTGGGCCAGGAACTTCGAGGGAGGACTGCCCCCAGTAGCTTCAGCCCCGGGACCCCCAAGCCATACAGCCATCTTTTAGCCAGGAACGACCTCAGTTCTACCACACCACACTCCCATCTTATGTCCCCCTGGGCCAGGAACTTCAAGGGAGGACATTCCCCAGTAGATTGAGCCCCGGGACCCCCAAGAGAGACACCCCACTTTGAGGGAAATTAAGACATAGGATCGCCCTCAGTTCTACCACATCACACTCCCATCTTTCAACACCTGGGCCCGGAACTTCGAGGAAGGACTACCCCCAGTAGCTTCTGCCCTGGGACCTACAAGACAGACACCACTCTTTCAGCTAGGTACACTTTTTTTTTGTTTCATTTTCCTTTCTAATTCTGTCCCCTTACCCACGTTTTACTCTCTTCTGATTAACAGATAGGAACACCCTCAGTTCTACCACACCAAACTCTCATTTTTTGACCCCTGGGCCAGGAACATCAAGGGAGGACTGCCCCCAGGAGCTTCAGCCCTGGGTCCCCCAAGCTAGACACCCCACTTTCAGCCTGGAACACCCTCAGTTCTACCACACCACACTTCCATCTTTTGACCCCTGAGCAAGGAACTTTGAGGGAGGTCTGCCCTAATAGCTTCAGCCCCGGGACCCCCAAGCCAGAAACCCTTCTTTCAGCCATGATCGCCCTCAGTTCTACCACACCACACTCCCATCATTCCACCCCTGGTCCAGGAACTTCGAGGGAGGACTGCCCCCAGTAGCTTCAGCCCCGGGACCCCCAAGCCAGACACCCCTCTTTCAGCCAGGAACACAATCAGATCTACCACACCACACTCCCATCTTTCCACCCCTGGGCCAGGAACTTCGAGGGAGGACTGCCCTCAGAAGATTCAGCCCAGGCGCCCCCAAGCCAGACACCGCTCTTTCAGCTAGGAAGGCCCTCAGTTCTACCACAACACACACCCATCTTTCAACCACTGGACCAGGAACTTCAAGAGAGGGCTGCCCCCAGTAGCTTCAGCCCCGGGACCCCCAAGCCAGAAAATCCTCTTTCAGACAGCAACGCCCTCCGTTCTACCTCACCACACTCCCATATTTCGAACCCTGGTCCAGGAACTTCGAGGGAGGACTGACCCCAGTAGCTTCAGCCCCGGGACCCCCAAGCCAGACACCCCTCTTTCAGCCAGGAAAGCTCTCAGTTCTACCACACCACACTCCCATTTCTTGACCCCTGAGCCAGGAACTTCGAGAGAGGACTGCCACAAGTAGCTTCAGCCCCGGGACCCCCAAGCCAGGCACCCCTCTTTCAGTCAGGAAAGCCCTCAGGTCTACCAAACTACACTTTCATTTTTCGACCCCTGGGACAGGAAATTTGAGGGAGGACTACCCCCAGTAGCTTAAGCCCCATGAACCCCAAGCCAGACACCTTCTTTCAGCCAGGAACACCCTTTGTTCTACCACACCACACTCCCATCTTTTGACACCAGGGCCTGGAACTTCAAGAGAGGACTGCCCCAATTAGCTTCAGCCATGGGACCCCTAAGACAGACACCTGTCTTTCACCCCGGAATGCCCTCAGTTCTACAACACCACACTCCCATCATTCGACCCCTTGGCCAGGAACTTCGAGGGAGGCCTGCCTCCAGTAGCTTCTGCCCCAGGACACCCAAGCCAGACAACCCTCTTTCAGCCAGGAACACCCTCAATTCTACCACACCACACTCCCATTTTCGACCTCTGGACAAGGAACGTAGAGGGAGGACTGCACCCATTAGCTTCTTATCTGGGACCCCCAAACCAGACACCCATCTTTCAGCCAGATCAACACATAGAAACGCCCTCAGTTCGACCTCACCACACTCCCATCTTTCAAAGCCTGGGCCAGAAACTTCGAAGGAGGACTGCCCCCAGTAGCTTCAGCCCCGGGACCCCCAAGCCAGACACCCCTATTTCAGCCAGGAACGCCCTCAGTTCTACCACGCCACACTCCCATCTTTCGACCCCTGGGCCAGGAACTTTGAGGGAGGACTGCCCCAGTAGCTTCAGCCCCAGGAACGCCAAGCCATACACCCATCTTCAGCTGGGAAAGTTCTCAGTTCTACCACACCTCACTTCCATCTTTCGATCGCTGGGCCAGGAACTTCGAGGAAGGACTGCCCCCAGTTGCTTCAGCCCCGGGACCCCCAAGCAAGACACCACTCTTTCAGTCAGAAACACCAACAGTTGAGCCAAAATACACTGCCATCTTTCGACCCCTGGTACAGGAACTTTGAGGGTGGACTGCCCCCAGTAGCTTAAGCCCCAGGACCCCCAAGCCAGACAGCCATCTTTCAGCCAGGAACGCCCTCAATTATACCACACCACATTCCCATCTTTCGACCCGTGGGCCAGAAACTTCAAGGGAAGACTTCCCCCAGTAGCTTCAGCCCTGGAACCCTTAAGCCAGACACCCCTCTTTCAGCCAGATTAACACGTAGGAACGCCCTCAGTTCTACCACACCACACTCCTGTCTTTTGACCCCTGGGCCAAGAACTTTGAGGGAGGACTGCCCTCAGTAGCTTCCGGCTCGGGACCACCAAGTCAGACACCCCTCTTTCAGCCAGGAATGCCCTCAGTTCTACCACACCACATTCCCATTTTAGACCCCTCGGCCAGGAACTTCGAGGGAGGACTGCCACCACTAGCTTCAGCCCCAGGAACCCCAAGCCAGACACCACTCTCTAAGCCAGTACGGGACCCCCAAGCAAGACACCCCTCTTTCAGCCTGGAATGCCCTCAGTTCTACCACACCACACACCCATCTTTCTACCCCTGGTCCAGAAACTTCAAGGGAGGAATATCCCCAGTATCTTAAGCCCTGGGACCCCCAAGCCAGACACCCCTCTTTCAGCCATGAACGCCCTCAGTTCTAACACACTACACTCCCATCTTTCGACACCTGGGCCCGGAACTTGGAGGAAGGACTGCCCCCAGTAGCTTCTGCCCTGGGACCTACAAGACAGACACCACTCTTTCAGCTAGGTACACTTTTTTTTGTTTGTTTTTCCTTTCTAATTCTGTCCCCTTACCCACGTCTTTCATTTATAAATTACTCTCTTCTGATTAACAGATAGGATCGCCCTCAGTTCTACCACACCAAACTCTCATTTTTTGACCCCTGGGTCAGGAACATCGAGGGAGGACTACCCCCAGAAGCTTCAGCCCTGGGTCCCCCAAGCTAGACACCCCACTTTCAGCCAAGGACGCCCTCAGTTCTACCAAACCACACTTCCATCTTTCGACCCCTGAGCCAGGAACTTTGAGGGAGGTCTGCCCTAATAGCTTCAGCCCCGGGACCCCCAAGCCAGACACCCCTCTTTCAGCCATGATCGCCCTCAGTTCTACCACACCACAATCCCATCCATCATTCCACCCCTGGTCCAGGAACTTCGAGGGAGGACTGCCCCCAGTAGCTTCAGCCTCGGAACCTCCAAGCCAGACACCCCTCTTTCAGCCAGATTAACACATAGGAACGCCCTCAGTATAACCACAGCACACTCTCATATTTTTTCCCCTGGGCCAGGAACGTCGAGGGAGGATTGCCCCCAGTAGCTTCAGCCCAAGGAACCCCAAGCCAGCCAACCCTCTTTCATCCAGGAACGCACTCAGTTCTGCCACACCACACACCCATCATTCGACTCCTGGGCCAGGAATTTCGAGGGAGGACTGTCCCCAGTAGCTTCAGCCCCAGGACCCCCAACGAGACAGCCCTCTTTCAGCCATGATCGCCCTCAGTTCTACCACTCTACACTCCCATCTTTCAACCCCGGGGCCAGTAAATTCGAGGGAGGACTGACTCCAGTAGCTTCTGCCCTGAGACCTCCTAGCCAGACACCCCTCATTCAGCCAGGTTCACTTTTTATTTTTGTTCATACTTTCTTTTTCTGTCCCCTTACCCACGTCTTTCATTTAAAAATTTCTCTCTTCTGATTAACACTAAGGAACGCCCTCAGTTCTGCAACAGCACACTCCCATCTTTCGACGCCTGGGCGAGGAATTTCGAGGGAGGACTGCCCCCAGTAGATTCAGCGCTGGGACCCCCAAGCGAGACAGCCCTCTTTCAGCCATGAACTCTCTCAGTTTTGCCACTCTACACTCCCATCTTTCGACGCCTGGGCGAGGACTTTCGAGGGAGGACTGCCCCCAGTAAATTCAGCGCAGGGACCCCCAAGTGAGACAGCTCTCTTTCAGCCATGAACGCCCTCAGTTCTACCACTCTACACTCCCATCTTTCGACCCCTGGGCCAGAAAATTCGTGGGAGGACTGACCCCAGTAGCTTCGGCCCTAGGACCTCCTAGCCAGACACCCCTCTTACAGCCAGGTACACTTTTTATTTTTGTTCTTACTTTCTTTTTCTGTCCCCTTACTCATGTCTTTCATTTATAAATTTCTCTCTACTGATTAACACTAAAACGCCCTCAGTTCTGCAACACCACACTCCCATCTTTCGACCCCTGGGCGAGGAACTTCGAGGGAGGACTGCCCCCAGTAGCTTCAGCCCCAGGACCCCCAAGCGAGACCACCTTCTTTCAGCCATGAACGCCCTCAGTTCTACCACTCTACACTCCCATCTTTGTAACCCTGGGCCAGTAAATTCGAGGGAGGACTGCCCTAATAGCTTCAGCCCTGGGACCGCCAATCCAGACACCCCTCTTTCAGCCATGAACGCCCTCAGTTCTACCACACCACACTTCCATTTTTCGACCCCTGGTACAGGAACTTCGAGGGAGGACAGCCCCCTGTAGCTTCAGCCCTGGGACCCCCAAGCCAGACAATCCTCTTTCAGCGCGGAACGCCCTAAGTTCTACCACAGCACAGTCCCATCTTTTGACCCCTTGGTCTGTAACTTCTAGGGAGCACTGCCTCCAGTAGCTTCAGCCCCGAGAACTCCAAGCCAGACACCCCTCTTGCAGCCAGCAACGCCCTCAGTTCTACCAAACCACACACCCATCTTTCGACCCCTGGGCCAGGAACTTCGAGGGAGGACTGCCCCCAGCATATCCACCTCCAGTACCCCAAAGTCAGACACCACTCTTTCAGCCATTAACACCCTCAGTTCTAACACACAACACTTTCATCTTTGGACCCCTGGGCCGGGAACTTCGAGGGAGCACTGCCCTCAGTAGTTTTTGCCCTGGGACCTCCAAGACAGACACCCGTCTTTCAGCCAGGTACACTTTTATTTTTTGTTTATTGTTTTTTTTTTCTTTTTCTGTCCCCTTACACACGTCTTTCATTTATAAATTTCTCTCTTCTGATTAACCCATAGGAACGCCGTCAGTTCTACCACACCACACTCCCATCTTTCGAACCCTGGGCCAGGAACTTCGAGGGACGACTGCACCCAGTAGCTTCAGGCCCAGGACCCCCAATCAAGACATCCGTTTTTCAGCCAGGAATGCCCTCAGTTCTACCACACCACACTCCCATTTTTCTACACCTGGGCCAGGATCTTCAAGGGAGGACTGCCCCCAGTAGCTTTAGCCCCAGGACCCCCAAGCCAGACACCCCTCTTTCAGCTAGATTAACACATAAGAATGCCCTCAGTTCTACCACACTACGGTCCCATATTTCGACACCTGGGCCATGAAATTCGAGGGAGGACTGCCCCCAGTAGCTTCAGTCCCAGGAAACCCAAGCCAGACTCTCC
Organism: Tupaia tana; assembly: GCA_026018925.1. Taxonomy (NCBI): domain Eukaryota; kingdom Metazoa; phylum Chordata; class Mammalia; order Scandentia; family Tupaiidae; genus Tupaia; species Tupaia tana. The sequence continues at coordinate 77,749,059 of JAKSZU010000009.1, read as the reverse complement.
TATTTCAGGGAGAAACGCTTTCAGATCTACCACACCACACTCCCATTTTTCGACCCCTGGGCCAGGAACTTTGAGGGAGGACTGCCCCCAGTAGCTTCAGCCCTGGGACCGCCAAGCCAGACACCCCTCTTTCTGCCAGTAACGCCCTCAGTTCTACCACACCACACTCCCATCTTACGACCCCTTTGCCAGGAACTTCGAGGGAGGACTCCCTCCAGTAGCTTCAGCCCCGGGACCCCCAAGCCAGACACCCCTCCTTCAGCCAGGAACGCCCACAGATCTACCATACCACCCTCCCATCTTTCGACCCCTGGGCCTGGAATTTCGAGGGAGGACTGCCCCCAGTAGCTTCAGCCCCGGGACCCTTACGCCAGACAACCCTCTTTCAGCCAGGAACTTCCTCATTTCTACAAAACCACACTTCCATCTTTCGAACTCTGGGTTAGGAAATTTGAGGGAAGACTGCCCCCAGTAGCTTCAGCACCAGCACCCCAAGCAAGACATCCCTTTTTCAGCAAGGGATGCCCTCTGTTATACCACACCACACGCCTATCTTTCGACACCTGGGCATGGAACTTCGAGGGAGGACAGACCCCAGTGGCTTCAGCCCCAGGACCCCAAGCCAGACACCCCTCTTTCAGCCATGAACGCCCTCATATCTAACACACTACACTCCCATCTGTCGACACCTGGGCCTGGAATTTCTAGAGAGGACTACCCGCAGTATCTTCAGCCACAAGACCCCCAAGCCAGACACCCCTCTTTCATCCAGTAACTCCCTCAGTTCTACCACACCACTCTCCCATCTATCGACCCCTGTGCCAGGATCTTCGAGGGAGGATTGCCCTCAGTAGCTTCAGCCCCAGGACACCCAAGCCAGAAAACACTCTTTCAGCCAGGAACATCCTCACTTCTACCACACCACTCTCACATGTTCGACCTCTGTGCCAGGAACTTCGAGGGAGGATTGCCCCCATTATCTTCTACTCAGGGAATCCCAAGCCAGACACCCCTCTTTCAGCCAGATTAACACATTGGAATACCCTCAGTTCTACCACACCTCACTGCCATCTTTCGACCCTTGGGCCAGGAACTTTGAGGGAGGACAGCCCACAGTAGCTTCAGCCCCGGGACCCCAAAGACAGACACCCCTCTTTCAGCCATGAAATCCCTCAGTTCTACCACACCACACTCCCATTTTTTGACCTTTGGACCAGGAACTTCAAGGGAGGACTGCCCCAGTAGCTTCAGCCCCGGAACCCCAAGCCAGACACCCCTCTTTCAGCCAGGAATGTCCTCATTTCTAGCACAACACACTCCCATCTTTCGACCCCAGGGTCAGAAACTTTGAGGGAGGACTGCCCCCAGTAGCTTAAGCCCCAGGACCCCCAAGCCAGACAGCTATCTTTCAGCCAGAAACGCCCTCAGTACTACCACACCACTCTACCTTCTTTTGACCCTTGGACAAGGAACTTCAACGGAGGACTTCCCTCAGTAGCTTCAGCCCCGGGACCCCCAAGTGAGACACCCCTCTTTCAGCCAGGAATGCCCTCAGTTCTACCACACCACACTCCCATCTTTTGACCCTTGGGCCAGGAACTACGAGGGATGACTGCCCCCAGTAGCATCAGCCCCGGCACTCCTAAGCCAGACACCCCTCTTTCAGCTAGGAAGGCCCTCAGTTCTAACACACCACACTCCCATCTTTCGACCCCTGGGCCAGGAATATCGAGAAAGGACTACCCCCAGTTGATTCTGCCTCAGGACCCCCAAGCCAGACATCCCTCTTTCAGCCATGAACGCCCTCAGTTCTAAAACACCACATTCCCATCTTTCGACACCTGGGCCAGGAATTTCTAGGGAGGACTGCCCCCAGTAGCTTCAGCCCCGGGACTCCTAGGGAAGACACTTCTCTTTCAGCCAGGAATGCCTTCAGTTCTACCACCCCTCACTCCCATCTTTCGACACCTTGGCCAGGAACTTCGAGGGAGGATTGCCCCCAGTAGCTTCAGCCCCGGGACCCCCAAGCCTGACACCCCTCTTGCAACCATGAACGCCCTCTGTTCTACCACACAATACTCCCATCTTTCGACTCTTGGGCCAGGAACTTCGAGGGAGGACTGCCCCTCATAGCTTAAGCCCCAGGACCCCCAAACCAGACAGCCCTCTTTCAGCCAGGAACGCCTTTAGTTCTATCACAACACACTCCCATCTTTCGACCCCTGGGCCGGGAATTCAAGGGAAGACTTCATCCAGTAGCTTAAGCCCTGGGGCCCTCAAACCAGACACCCCTCTTTCAGCCAGAAACGCCCTCAGTTCTACCAACCCTCACTCCCGTCGTTCGACCCTGGGCCAGGAATTTCGAGGGAGGACTGTTCCCAGTAGCTCCAGCCCCAGGATCCCCAGTCAGACACCCCTGTTTTAGCCAGGAACGCCCTCAGTTCTACCACACCACTCTCCCATCTTTCGACACCTGGGCCAGGAACTTCGAGGGAGGAGTGCCCCAGTAGCTTCAGCCATGGGACCCCCAAGTCAGACACCCCTCTTTCAGCCTGGAATTCCCTCAGTTCTACCACACCACACTCCCATCTTTTGACCCCTGGGCCAGGAACTTCAAGGGCGGAATTCTTCCAGTAGCTTCAGCCCTGTGACCCCCAAGCCAGACACCCCTCTTTCAGCCAGATTAACACATAGTAACGCTCTCTGTTCTACAGCACCATACTCCCATCTTTCGACCCCTGGGCCAGGAACTTCGAGGGAGGACAGCCTCCAATGGCTTCAGCCCTGGGAACCCAAGCCAGACACCCCTCTTTCAGATATGAATGCCCTCATTTCTACCACACTACACTCCCATCTTTCGACCCCTGGGCCAAGAACTTGGAGAGAGGAATGCCACCAGTAGCTTCAGCCCTGGGACCTACAATCCAAACACCCCTCTTTCAGGCAGGTACAATTTTTTTTTTTTTTGGTTTTTCATTTGTAAATTTTTCTCTTCTGATTAACACTTAGGAATGTCCTCAGTACTACCACACCACACTCCCATCTTTTGACCCCTGGACCAGGAACTTCGAGGAAGGAATGCCCCCAGTAGCTTCAGCCATGGGACCACCAAGCCAGACAACCCTCTTTCAGCCAGGAACGCCTTCAGTTCTACCACACCACTCTCCCATCTATCAACCTCTGTGCCAGGAACTTCGAGGGAGGATTGCCCACAGTAGCGTCAGCCCCAGGACACCCAAGCCAGACAACCCTCTTTCAGTCTGGAACACCCTCATATCCTACCACGCCACTCTCACATGTTCAACCTCTGTGCCAGGAATTTCGAGGAAGGATTGCCCCCATTATCTTCTACTCAGGGACCCCCAAGCTAGACACCTCTCTTTCAGCCAGATTAACACATAGTAATGCCCTATGTTCTACCACACCACACTCCCATCTTTCGACCCCTAGGCCAGGAACTTCGAGGGAGGACTGCCCCCAGTAGCTTCAGCCCCGGGACCCCCAAGCCAGAAGCCAGACACCCCTCTTTTAGGCAGGAACGCCCTCAGTTCTATCACAGAAAACTCCCATATTTCGACCCCAGGGCCAGAAACTTCAAGGGAGGACTGCCTCCTGTAGCTTCAGCCCCGAGACCCCCCCAAGTCAGATACCCCTCTTTCAGCCATGAAAGCCCTCCATTCTACCACACCACACTCCCATTTTTCGACCTTTGGGCTAGGAACTTCAAGGGAGGACTGCCCCAGTAGATTCAGCCCTGGGACTTTCAAGTTAGACACCCCCTTTTCAGCCGGGTACTCGTTTTTTTTCCCTTTCTTTTTCTGTACCCTTACCCATGTCTTTCAATTGTAAATTACTCTCTTCTAATTATCACAAAGGTGCGCCCTCAGTTTTACCACACCACACTCCCATCTTTGGACACCTGGGCCTGGATCTTTGAGAGAGGACTGCCCCCAGTAAGTTCAGTCACGGGACACCTAAGCCAGACACCCCTTTTTCAGCCAGGAACGCCTTCAGTTCTACCACACCACACTCCCATCGTTCGACCCCTGGGCCAGGAACTTCGACGGAGGACTGCTCCCAGTAGCTTCAGCCCCTGGACCGCAAAGCCAGACACCCCTCGTTCAGCCAGGTGCGCCCTTAGTTCTACCACACCACACTCCCATATTTCGACACTGGGGCCTGGAATTTGAGAGAGAACTGCCCCCAGTAACTTCAGCCACGGGACCCCTAAGCTAGACACCCCTCTTTCAGCCAGGAATTCCCTCAGTTCTACCACACCACACTCTCATCGTTCGACCCCTGGGCCAGGAACTTTGAGGGAGGATTGCCCCCAGTAGATTCAGCACAGGCACCCCCAAGACAGTCACCCATCATTCAGCTAGGAAGGCCCTCAGTTGTACCACGCCACTCTCCCATCTTGTGACCCCTGAGTCAGGAATTCGAGGGAGGACTGCCCCCAGTAGCTTCAGCCCCAGGAACCCCAAGCCAGACACCCCCCTTTCAGACATGAAAGCCCTCAGTTCTACCACACCACACTCCCATATTTCGACCCCTTGGCCATAAACTTCGAGGGAGGACTGCCCCCAGTAGCTACAGCCCCGGGACCCCCAAGACAGACACCCCTCTTTCAGTCAGGAACGCCCTCAGTTCTACCACAACACACTCCCATCTTTGGAGCACTGGACCAGGAAATTCGAGGGAGGACTGCGCCCAGTAGCTTCAACCCCCAAGCCAGACACCTCTCTTTCAGCCAGATTAACACATAGTAATGCCCACAGTTCTACCACACCACACTCCCAACTTTCGAACGCTGGGCCAGGAACTTCGAGGGAGGACTTCCCTGCCAGGAATGTCCTCACTTCTACAACACCACACTCCCTTCTTTCCACCCCTGGGCCAGGAACTTCGAGAGAGGAATGCCCCCAGTAGCTACAGCCCGGGGACCCCAAAGCCAGACACCCTTATTTCTGCCAGGAATGTCCTCAGTTCTACCACACCACACTCCTATCTTTCGAACCCTGGGACAGGAACTTCGAGGGAGGACTGCCCCCACTAGCTTCAGTCCCAGTACCTCCAAGTCAGACTCCCCACTTTCAACAAGCCACACTTTTTTTCTGTTCTTCCTTTCTTTTTCTGTCCCCTTACCCACATGTTTCATTTGTAAATTTCTGTCTTCTGATTAACACATAGGAACGCCCTCAGTTCTACCAGACCACACTCCCATCTTTCGAACTCTGGGACAGGAACTTCAAGGGAGGACTGCCTAATAGATTCAGCCCCTGGACCCCAAAGCCAGACACCCCTCTTTCAGCCATGAACGCCCTCAGTTCTACCACACCACACTCCCATCGTTTGACACCTGGGGAAGGAACTTTGAGGAAGTACTGCCCCCAGTAGCTTCAGCCTCGGGACCCCCAAGCCAGACACGCTGATCTCAGCAAGATGAACAGAAGGGAACGCCCTCAGTTCAACCACACCACACTCCCATCCTTCGACCCCTGGGCCAGTAAATTCGAGGGAGGACTGCTCCCAGTAGCTTCAGTCCCGGGACACCCAAGCTAGACAACCCTCTTTCAGCCAGGAATGCCCTCAGTTATACCAGACCACTCGCCCATCTTTCGACCGCTGGGAAAGGAACTTCGAGGGAGGACTGCCCCCAGTAGCTTCAGCCCTGGGACCCCCAAGCCAGACACCCCTTCTTCAGCCAGGAACGCCCTGTTCTACCACACCACACTCCCATCTTTCCACACCAGGGCCTGGAACTTCAAGAGAGGACTGTCCCCAGTAACTTCAGCCATGGGACCCCTAAGCCAGACATCCCTCTTTCAGCCAGGAATTCCCTCAGTTCTACCACACCACACTCCCATCGTTCGACCTCTGAGCCAGGAACTTCTAGAGAGGATTGCCCCAGTAGATTAAGCCCTGGCACCCCCAAGTCAGACACCCCTCATTAATCAAGGAAGGCCTTCAGTTCTACCACGCAACTTTCCCAACTTTTGACCCTTGGGTCAGGAATTCGAGGGAGGACTGCCCCCAGGAGCTACAGCCCCAGGAACCCCAACCAGACACCCCTCTTTCAGACATGAAAGCCCTCAGTTCTACCACAACACACTCCCATTTTTCAACACCTGGGCTAGGAATTTCGAGGGATGACTGCCCCCAGTAGCTTCAGCTGCAGGACCCCCAAGCCAGACAGCCCTCTTTCAGCCAGAAACGTCCTCAGTTCTCCCACACCACAATCCCATCTTTCGACCCCTGGGTCAGGAACTTCGAGGGAGGACTGCCCCCAGTAGTTTCTGCCAAGGGACCCCCAAGCCAGACACCCCTCTTTCAACCAGGTATACTTTTTTTTTCCTTTCTTTTTCTGTCTCCTTACCCAATTAATTCATTTGTAAATTTCTCTCTTATTATTAACACATAGGAATGCCCTCAGTTCTACCACACCACACTCCCATCTTTGACCACTGGGCCAGGAACTTCAGGGAGGACTGCCCCCAGTAGCTTCAGCCCTGGGAACTCCAAACCAGACACCCCTCTTTCAGCCAGGTTCACTTTTTTTCTTGTTTTTTTTTTTTTTTCCTTCTTTTTCAGTTCCCATACCCACGTTTTTCATTTGTAAATTTCTCTCTTCTGATTAACACATAGGAACGCCCTCAGTTCTACCAAACCACACTCCTATCTTTCGACCCCTGGGCCAGGAAATTCAAGGGAAGACTGCCCCCAGTAGCTTCAGCCCAAGGACCTCCAAGCCAGACACACTTATTTCAGCCAGGTACACTTTTTTGTTTGTTTGTTTTTCTTTTCTTTTTCAGTTCCCATACCCATGTCTTTCATTTGCAAATTTCGCTCTTCTGATTAACACATAGGAACACCTTCAGTTCTACCACACCACACTGACATCTTTCAACCCCTGGGCCAGGACCTTCGAGGGAAGACTGCCCACAGTAGTTTCAACCCCAGGACGTCCAAGCCAGACACCCCTCTTTCAGCCAGGGTCAGTTTTTTGTTTTTTTCCTTTCTTTTTAAGTTCCTGTACCCATGTCCTTCATTTGTAAATTTCTCTCTTTTGATTGACACATAGGAACACCCTCAGTTCTACCACACCACACTCCCATCTTTCGACACCTGGGCCAGGACCTTCGAAGGTAGACTGCCGACAGTAGTTTTGGCCCCAGGAACTCCAAGCCAGACACCCCTCTTTCAGCCAGGTTCAGTTTTTTTTTTTTTTTCTTGTTTTTCCTTTCTTTTTAAGTTCCAGTACCCACGTCTTTCATTTGTAAATTTCTCTCTTCTGAATAACACATAGGAACGCCCTTAGTTCTACCACACCATACTTCCATCTTTTGATCCCTGTGCCAGGAACTTCGAGGGAGGACTGCCCCCAGTAGCTTCAGCCCCGGGATCTCCAAGCCAGACACCCCTCTTTCAGCCAGTTCACTTTTTTTTGTTTTTGTTTTTCCTTTGTTTTTCAATTCCCATACCCATGTCTTTCATTTGTAAATTTCTTTCTTCTGATTAACACCTAGGAATGCCCTCAGTTCTACCACACCACACTCCCATCTTTCCACCCCTGGCCCTGGAACGTTGAGGGAGGACTGTCCCCAGTAGCTTCAGCCCCGGAACCTCCAAGCCAGACACCCCTCTTCCAGCCAGGTTCAACTTTTTTTTTTGTTTTTCCTTTCTTTTTCAGTTCCTATACCCACGTCTTTCATTTGTAAATTTCTCTCTTCTGATTAACTCTTAGGAACGCCTTCAGTTCTACCACACTACACTCCCATCTTTGACCACTGGGCCAGGAACTTTGAGGGAGGACTGCCCCCAGTACCTTCATCCCCGGGACCTTCAAACCAGACACCCCTCTTTCAGCCAGGTTCACTATTTTTCTTGTTTTTCCTTTCTTTTTCAGTTCCCATACCCACGTCTTTCATTTGTAAATATCTCTCTTCTGATTAACACCTAGGAACGCCCTCAGTTCTACCACACCACACTCCCATCTTTTGACCCCTGGGCCAGGAAGTTCGAGGGTGGACTGCCCCCAGTAGATTCAGCCCTGGGACCTCCATGTCAGACACCCCTCTTTCAGCTAGGTTCACATTTTTTGTTTGTTTTTTCTTTCTTTTTCAGTTCCCATACCCAAGTCTTTCATTTGTAAATTTCTTTCTTCTGATTAACACATAAGAACGCCCTCAGTTCTACCACACCACACTCCCATCTTTGGACCAATGGGCCAGGAACTTCGAGGGAGAACTACCCCCAGTAGCTTCAGCCCCAGGACCTCCAAGCCAGACACCGCTCTTTAAGACAGGTTCACTATTTTTTTTGTTTTTCCTTTCTTTTTTATTTCCCACACCCACGTCTTTCAATTGTGAATTTCTCTCTTCTGATTAACACATAGGAACGCCCTCAGTTCTACCACACCACACTGCCATCTTTCAACCCCTGGGTCAGGAACTTCGAGGGAGGAATGTCCCCGGTAGTTTCTGCCCTGAGACCTCCAAGCCAGACACCCCTCTTTCAGCCAGGTTCACTTTATTTTTTTTTTGTTTTTCCTTTGTTTTTCATTTCCTGTACCCACATCTTTCATTCGTAAATATCTCTCTCTTCTGATTAACACATAGGAACGCTCTCAGTTCTACCACACCACCCGCCTAACTTTAGACCCCAGGGTCAGGAACTTCGAAGGAGGACTGCCCCCAGTAGCGTCAGCCCTGGGGTTTCCAAGCCAGACACCCCTCTTTCAGTCAGATTCACTGTTTTTTTTTCTTTGTTTGTTTTTCCTTTCGTTTTCAGTTCCCTTACCCAAGTCTTCCATTTGTAAATTTCTCTCTTCTGATTAACACATAGGAACGCCCTCAGTTCTACCAAACCACACTCCCATCTTTTGACACCTGAGCCAGGAAATTCAACGGAGGACTGCCCCAAGTAGCTTCAGCCTCGGGACCTCCAAGCCAGACACCCCTCTTTCAGCAAGGTTTCCTTTTTTTTCTTGTTTTTCCTTTCTTTTTCTGTTCCCATACCCACATCTTTCATTTGTAAATTTCTCTCTTCTGAATAACACATAGGAACACCCTCAGTTCTACCACACCACACTCAAATCTATGGACACCAGGGCTAGGAACTTTGAGGGAAGTCTGCCCCAGTGGCTTCAGCCCCGGGACCTCCAAGCCAGATGCCCTTCTTCCAGCCAGGTTCACATATTTTTTTGTTTTTCCTTTATTTTTCAGTTCCCGTACCCACGTCTTTCATTTGTAAATTTCTCTCTTCTGATTATCACCTAGGAACGCACTAAGTTCTACCGCACCACACTCTCACCATTCGACCCCTGGGCCAGGAACTTCGAGGGAGGACTGCCCACAGTAGCTTCAGCCCCAGGACCTCCAAGCCAGACAACCCTATTTCAGCCAGGTTCACTTTTTCTTTTGTTTGTCCTTTCTTTTTCAGTTCCCGTACCCACATCGTTCATTTGTAAATTTTTCTCTTCTGATTAACACATAGGAACGGCCTCAGTTCTACCTCACCACACTCCCATCTTTCGACCCTTGGGCCAGGAACTCCGAGGAAGGACTGCTTCCAGTAGCTTCAGCCCGGCACCTCCAAGCCAGACACCTCTCTTTCAGACTGGTTCACTGTTTTTCTTCTTTTTCCTTTCTTTTTCAGTTCCCATAGCCATGTCTTTCGTTTGTAAATTTAACTCTTCTGATTAACACATAGGAACTCCCTCAGTTCTTCCACAGCACACTCCCATCTTTCGACCTCTGGGCCAGGAACTTCAAGGGAGGACTTCCCCCAGTAGCTTTAGCTCCGGGACATCCAAGCCAGACACCCCTCTTTCAGCAAGGTTCACTTTTTTTTTATTTATCCTTTCTTTTTCAGTTCCCATACCCATGTCTTTCATTTGTAACTTTCTCTCTTCTGATTAATATGTTGGGATGCCCTCAGTTGTACCACACCACACTCCAATCTTTCGACCTTTGGGCCAGGAACTTCAAGGGAGGACTGCCCTCAGTAGCTTCAGACCCGGGACCTCCAAGGAAAACACCACTATTTCAGCCAGGTTCACTTTTTTTTTTTCTTTTTAAATTTCTTTTTCAGTTCCCATACCCACGTCTTTCATTTGTAAATTACTCTCTACTGATTAACACATAAGAACACCCTTAGTTCTACCACACTACACTCCCATCTTTCAAACCCTGGGCCAGGAACTTTGAGGGAGGCCAGTCTCCAGTAGTTTCAGCCCAGGGACCTCAAAGCCAGACAACCCTCTTTTAGCCAGGTTCACATTTTTTTTTTTTTGCTTTTCCTTTGTTTTTCAGTTCCAGTACAAACGTCTTTCATTTGTAAATTTCACTCTTCTGATTAACACATAGGAACGCCCTCAATTCTACCACACCACACTCCCATCTTTCGACCCCTGGACCAGGAACTTTAAGGAGAGACAGCCCCCATTAGCTTCAGCCCTGGGACCTCCAAGCCAGACAACCCTCTTACAGCCAGGTTCACTTTTTTTTGTTTGTTTTACCATTCTTTTTCAATTCCTGTACCCACGTCTTTCATTTGTAAATTTCACTCTTCTGATTAACACATAGAAACGCCTCAGTTCTCCCACACCACACTCCCATCTTTCGACACCTTGGCCAGGAACTTCGAGGGAGGACTGCCCCCAGGAGCTTCAGCACCAAGACCTCCAAGCCAGACACCCCTCTTTGGTCAGGTTCACATTTCTTTTGTTTTTCCTTTTTCAATTCCCTTACTCACGTCTTTCATTTGTAAATTTCTCTCTTCTGATTAAAACATAGGAACGCCCTCAGTTCTACCACATCACACTCCTATTTTTCAACCTTTGGGCCAGGAACTTTGAGGGAGTACTGCCCCCAGTATCATCAGCCCCGGGACCTCCAAACCAGACACCCCTCTTTCAGCCAGATTCACTATTTTTCTTCTTTTTCCTTTCTTTTTCAGTTCCCATACCCACATCTTTCATTTGTAAATTTCTCTCTTCTGATTAACACATAGGAATGCCCTCAGTTCTACCACACTACACTCCCATCTTTCAAACCCTGGGCCAGGAACTTCGAGGGAGGACTGCCCCTAGTAGCTTCAGCCCCGGGACCTCCAAGCCAGACACCACTCTTTCAGCCAGGTTAACTTTTTTTTGTTGTTTTTTCCTTTCTTTTTCAGTTCCTGTACCCACGTCTTTCATCTGTAAATTTCTCTCTTCTTATTAACACATAGGAACACCCTCAGTTCTACCATAGCACACTCCCATCTTTCCACCCCTGGGCCAGGAACTTCGAGGGAGGACTGCCCCCAGGAGCTTCAGCCCCGGGACCTCCAAGCCAGACACACTTATTTCAAGGAGGTTCTCTTTTTTGTTTGTTTTTCCTTTCTTTTTCAGTTCCCATACCCAGGTCTTTCATTTGTAAATTTCCCTCTTCTGATTAGCACATAGGAACGCCTTCAGTTCTAACACACCACACTCCCATCTTTCAACCCCTGGGCCAGGACCTTCCTGGGAACACTGCCCACAGTAGTTTCAACCCCAGGATGTCGAAGCCAGACACCCCTCTTTCAGCCAGGTTCTGTTTTTTTTTTTTTTTTTTCCCCTTTCTTTTTAAGTTCCCCTACCCATGTCTTTCATTTGTAAATTTCTCTCTTCTGAATAACACATAGGAACACCCTTAGTTCTACCACACCATACTCCCATCTTTCAACCCCTGGGCCAGGAACTTTGAGGGAGGTCTGCCCCCAGTAGCTTCAGCCTCTGGACCTCTAAGCCAGACACCCCTCTTTAAGCCAGGTTCCCTTTTTTTTTTGTTTTTCCTTTCTTTTTCTGTTCCCATACCCACGTCTTTCATTTGTAAATTTCTCTCTTCTGATTAACACATAGGAACTCCCTCAGTTCTACCACACCACAGTTCCATCTTTCGACCCCTGACAAAATCGCTCGTCACGCTAGTGTGCGGTGCGTGACTTTTTCTTTATTCTTCCTATTATTTTCTTTACACTTATTCAGTCCTCACTTTCTTTATCTACACCATCTCTGGCTGTCTATATACATTTTGAATTACAATTCTGAAATATTTTAACATTTTAAGACTCTCTAGAATCCTCCATTTCACTGAACCACCTGCGAAGTAGGAGATACATTTCCTTGTACACCTTTTCTCTTATTACATAACTAAACACAATTGATGAGAGACTTTGGCTGTCTCCATTCCACATCAGAAAGGAAACAGACTTTCTCCTATTCAAAGAAATGTTCTTGTAAAAGGTTTTTCAAAGGGAACACATCTCCCAATGTTTAGAAGTAGAAGAACCTCAGGCCTGAATAAAGCAGGAAATATGTCTCCATCAAAGGAACACAGTAACTCCCTTTCTTTTCTTGAAAAAATAGAGGATGTTACCAAAATGTCCGAGATAGAGTTTAGAATATTCATGTTGAACAAGTACCATAAGCTGGAACAGAAAAGAGACAATGAACTACAGCAGATGAGAAAGTCCTTTTACAATATGAAGGAAGAAAGGCTGAGGAAGAATAACACGGAACTATTAGAGGTGAAGTCTGTAATACAGGAAATAAAAAACTCTCTCGAAAGTATTAAAAGCCGATTAGACCATGATGAAGGTCGAATCTCTGATGTAGAAGATAAAACTTCTGACCTAGAGAAAACCACCAAAAAGATAGAGAAAATAACAACAAAAAAAAATGAAGATAACATACGAGAATTACTAGATTCCATTAGACGTCCTAACATCCGAATAATTGTTATCCCAGAAAATGAAGAAAATAATAAGACCATGGAAAACCTATTCCATGAAATCTTGGAAGAAAATTTCCCAGACATAGAGAGGCACTCAAACATCCAGACACAAGAAATTCAAAGGACACCAAATAGAATCAACCCAGGAAGATCTTTCCCAAGGCATATCATAGCCAGACTGGCTAAAACTACAGATAAAGATAAGATACTAAAACTGGCAAGAGAGAAATGACAAGTGACTTACAAAGGTCACCCCATCAGGCTAACACCGGACTTCTCAACGGAAACCATGCAAGCAAGGAAAGAATCGGAAGATGTATTGAAAGTGTTAAGAGAGAAACAATTTCAACCAAGATTACTGTATCCTGCAAGGTTATCCTTCATATGGAAATAAAAAGATTAAAATCTTCTCTGACAAACAAAACCTGAAAGAATTTGCCAGCACCAGGCCAGCTCTCCATGAAACCCTGAAGAAAGTACTGTTCCAGAAAAACTAAAGAAGTAACAGCCAGAAACAAAAGAGTAAAAGGCAACTAAGACAATGGCCAACTTAAACGTCGGGACAGATCCATTAACATCGATAATGACATTGAATGTTAATGGATTAAACTCTCCAATCAAGAGACACAGACTGGCTGAGTGGGTTAAAAAACAAAAATTCTCTATCTGTTGCCTACAGGAAACCCACTTCATGGATAAAGATATACATAGACTGAAAGTGAAGGGTTGGAAAACAGATTTTCCATGCAAATGGGAACCAAAAAAGAGCTGGAGACGCAATACTAATCTCTGACAAAATAGGCTTTAAAACAAAAACTGTTCGAAGAGACAAAGAAGGGCACTATATTGTAGTAAAAGGATCAAGAAGATATAATGCTTATTAATATCTATGTGCCTAACACAGGAGCACCCAAATATGTGAAGGAAAGACTGCTAGATCTAAAAAGGGAGATAGACTGCAGCACACTAATTGTTGGAGACCTGAACACTGCACTATCCCCCCTGGATAGATCATATAGACAAAAAATAGGTAAAGAGATAAAAGATCTAAATGAGATCATAAATCAAATGGACTTAACAGACATCTATAGAAATTTCCATCCCAAAACCTCGAGATACACTTTTTTCTCACCACCACATGGAACATTCTTGAAGATTGACCACATTATTGGGCACAAAGCAAGCCTCTACAGATTCAAAGGCATAGAAACTATTCCCAGCATCTTCTCTGACCATCATGGAATTAAACTTGAGTTTAATTTCAAGAGAAATCTTCAAAAATATTCATATACATGGAAACTAAATAACCTACTCCTGAATGACTCCACAACTACTGAAGAAATAAAGACTGAAATCAAAGGGTTCATGGAAGCCAATGACAATGAGGACACGAGTTTCCATAATCTTTGGGACACTGCTAAAGCAGTCATAAGAGGGAATTTCATAGCAATTAGTGCACATAAGAGGAGCATGGAAAGAAGTCAAATGGATAACCTAACATCATGCCTCACATAATTGGAAAAGCAACAGCAAAAAGATCCAAAAAACTCCAGGAGAAAGGAAATAATAAAGATACAAGCAGAAATAAATGAAATAGAAAATAAACGAACTATACAGAAGATAAATGAAAGTAAAAGTTGGTTCTTTGAAAAGATAAACAAAATTGATACACCACTGTTGAGACTTATTAAGAAGAAGAGAGAAAAGAACCAGGTGGATCAGATCTGCAATGAAGTAGGCAAAATAACAACAGACATAGTAGAAATAGAAATAATTATTAGAGGGTACTATGAACATCTGTATGCCAAGAAACAAGATAATTTGGATGAGATGGACAAATTTCTGGACATGTATAATCTACCTAGATTGAGCCGGAAGGACATAGAAAGTCGGAATAGATACACAACAAGCCAGGAGATCAAATCAGTTATAAATAACCTCCCAACAAAGAAAAGCCCTGGCCCTGATGGATTCACCTTTGAATTTTACAAAACTTTCAAAGAAGAGTTAACCCCCATTTGCTCAAGTTATTTCTAAATATCCAAAAGGGTGAATCTCTCTCTAATTCATTCTATGAAGCCTCTATCACCCTTATCCTTAAAACAGATAAGGACAGGACAAAGAAGGAAAGCTATAAACCAATATCCCTGATGAATATAGACGCGAATATTCTCAACACGGTACTAGCAAACTGTATAAAACAACTTATAAAAAGATTATACATCATGATCAGGTAGGCTTTATCCCAGGAATGCAAGGTTGGTTCAACATATGCAAAACCATAAATGTAATACACCATATTAATAGGAAGAAAGATAAAAACCATATGGTCATATCAATTGATGCAGAAAAAGCATTTGATAAGATACAGCATCCCTTCATGATCAAGACTCTCGGCAAAATCGGCATACAGGGGTCATTTCTCAACACAATAAAAACTATCTATGAAAAACCCATAGCGAACATCATCCTGAATGGAGAAAAGCTGAAAGCTTTTCCACTGAAAACAGGTACAAGACAAGGATGTCCACTTTCTCCACTCCTCTTCAATATAGTACTAGAAGTCTTGGCCATTGCCATCAGAAAAGAGGAAAAAATAAAAGGCATTCAAATAGGAAAAGAAGAGGTGAAACTCTCTATTTGCAGATGACATGATTGTATACATAGAAGACCCAATGGTTTCCATAAAAAAATTTACATGAATACAGTAATGTTGCAGGCTACAAAATTAATATCCAGAAATCTATAGCATTTCTGTATACAAACAACAGGCAGACTGAGATAGAACTGAAAAAAGTTGTTCCATTTACCATAGCCAAAAAAAGTATAAGATACTTAGGGATAAATCTAATGAAAGAAGTTAAAGACCTCCACAAGAAAAACTATGAGGAGATAAAAAAAGAAATTGAAAATGACATAAAAAAGTTGAAGGACATCCCATGTTCCTGGATTGGAAGAATTAATATAATCAAAATGGCAATTTTACCCAAATTAATCTACCTATATAATGCAATGCCAATCAAAGTACCAGACACATTCTTTACAGATCTAGGAAAGACAATCATAACGTTTGTCTGGAATCATAAAAGACCCCATATTGCCAAAGCAGTTCTGCACAAGAAGAGTGGAGTGGGTGGCATCTCAATCCCTGACCCAAAAATATACTACAAAGCTGTGGTAATCAAAACAGCATGGTACTGGTACAGGAACAGACAGGTGGACCAATGGAACAGAATAGAGTCCCCAGAAATGAATGCTCAAACATACAGCCAAATGATTTTTGACAAGGGGTACCAGTCAATTCAGTGGGAAAAGGAATACCTCTTCAGCAAATGGTGCTGGCAAAACTGGATCGCCACTTGCAGAAAGATGAGTCTGAACCCCTACCTCTCACCTCTGACAAAAATAAAGTCAAGGTGGATCAAAGATCTAAATCTAAGACCTCAAACTATAAAACTGCTCTTGGAAAACACCGGGGAAAATCTGGGAGACATTGGGGTAGGGGAAAACTTCTTAAATAAGACTCCCAATGCACAGTCTATGATCCCTAAAGTAGACAAGTGGGATTACATCAGACTAAGAAGTTTCTGCATGGCAAAAGACCTAGTGATTAGTGTGAACAGACAGCCCTCAGAATGGGAAAATATTTTTGTAAACTATGCATCAGACAAGGGACTGATAACCAGAATTCACAAGGAACTCAAGCAACTGTTCCAGAAAAAGACAATCAATTCTATTAAAAGATGGAAGAATGAGTTGAAAAAGCCACTCTCTAAAGATGACATACAAATAGCTAAAAGGCATATTAAAAAATGCTCAACATCCCTCATTGTAAGAGAAATGAAGAAAGAAACAACAATGAGATATCACCTAACCCCAGTCAGAATGTCTAAGATTAAAAAAACAAAAAATGATAAGTGCTGGAGGGGGTGTGGTGAAAAGAGAATTCTCTTACACTGCTGGTGGGATTGTAAATTGGTCCAACCACTGTGGAGAACAATTTGGAGATTCCTCCAAAATCTACAAATAGAACTACCATATGATCCAGCAATCCTACTCCTTGGTATCTACCCAAATGTCAGAAGAATACTTAATCGAAAAAGTGCTTGCACATCGATGTTTATTGTAGCACTTTTCACGATTGCTGTCATGGAAACAACCTAAATGCCCACGAACTGATGAATGGTTAGAAAACCTGTGGCACATATACTCAATGGAATACTATTCATCCATAAAAAACAACAAACCCCTGGCTTTTGAAAGGAAGTGGATGAATATGGAAGACTTACTGCTCACTGAAGCAAGCCATGCTATGAAGGAGAGGCATTGTACATCCCCACTTAATATATACCGAGTGTCTGCACTCTAAATATATATATATATATATATATATATATATATATATATATATATATATATTTGAAACCATAGTGCTTCTGTTGTTATAGAGTTATAAAATTATACAAAATTGTAAGACATATTTTGAACATTATCTTTAATATTCAGTATTTTGAAATTTTGAAAGTTGTTTGTAAACTGTCAAGAATTATGGAGTATGAGCTAAAATTTTTTGCTATGTAAAGTAAATCTTTGTGGACAAATGTAAAAATAAATAAATGAAAGAAAAAAAAATAATTGGAATAATAATAATAATAATAATGATTGGGGGGAAAATGGAAAGATATTGAATGATGAAGTGGGGACTTTAGTGTCTCTGTATTGAGTGACATGCATGGCATTCCCTTTTGAAAAAGCAATGTAATACACTGTAAAGTTATATGTGATTCAATGTAATATAAACAAGATTATGATGATAATAAATACATTTAAAAAATTTAAAAAAACAGCTTTTCTGCCCCCTTCCTTGTGCCTTTATCTTGCTAGTTTTTCTCTTTTTCACCCAGAACAGGATCTGTCCAGTCACATTTATGCTCTTCTGTACCTTTAGAGTCCAGTGCCATGGCTGTAAAACTCGAGCTAGGGCTCCTTACCCCTGCAGGCCCCATTGCTAGCCAGGTTGGCAAAGTCTGTGTCTCCCTCTTGCTCTTTTCTGTCCCTTCCAACTATTTTTCTCTTTTTAAAATTCAGCTTTTCCGTATCCTTCCTTGTGTCTGTTTTTTTTGTTTGTTTTTTGAGAGGTTTTTTTCTATAGGGCATGTGCTCTCGCCAGACAGACAGAGAGAGACAGAGATACAGAAAGTGAGAAATCACCCCCAGGAGGGATGGCCATGCCACAATCCCTTCTCCTCCATTCTCCTCTTGGGATCTTGGGCACGCACACACACACTCCTGGAGTGAGTTTTAAGCCACTGGTTCCGGGACGTGGGAGTCCAGGGACATAGCCATTACACTAAATGCTGGTCCCTTCCCTTGTGTCTTTATCTTGCTAATTTCTCATTTTCTCTCACCCAATACAGAATCCATCCAGGTATCTCCATTTCTCCTCTCCTGTACCTTCTGGGTCCAGCTTCATGGCTGTGAAGCTCCTCCATCTAGGGCCTCCCTGCATACCACAATTCTAGACAGGTACATAAATTCTGTGTGTCTCTCTTGATCTTTTCTGTCCCTTCAAACTTTTTTTTTCTCTTAAAAAAATCCAGCTTTTTTGTTCACTTCCATTTACCTTTATCTTGCTAATTTCTCTCTTTTTCTCTCACCCTGGGCAAAATCTGTCTAGGCACCTCCATCTCTGCTCTCCTGTACTTTCATGTGGCACTTGTGTGCCACACAATTTTTATTTTTTAACCCTGTTTTATTTTTCTGTGGCTTGTTTCCTTTTTCCTTCTATTTCTTTTCTTCTTTTTCTTCATATTTCTTTTCTTTTTCTTCCTAGATCTGTTTTCTTTTTCTTCCTATTTCTTCACTTTTTCTTCCCATTGCTACCTCCTACTTTTTCTCTTTTTACCTTACTTTACTATTTTATGCCTAAGCCCTTACCCACTGCCTAGAGAAGTCTAGGTGCTTATTAGCTAAATAAATGAATATTGTGAGTTTTATAGAATTCTTTGTCCCTCACCATTCAGGCTTTAAAAAGTGGGAAACTTGCCTACATAAATACAATTTCAAAACTCTTCCTGTGTTTCCTTCACTGGAGGACACGGCAGAAGGGAGAAAATAGCACAACATTATTTCACAGTAAGGGGAACACACAAGCTGAAAATTACAAAAACATTCCCCAACAAATTATCCAAAAGAGAATATATTACCAATGACTAAAAATTGGAGAAAAGTCTCAAGAATGAGAGAATTAAGGGAACATTGTAAGTAGTCATCAAATAGGGAAAAATTTGAGGATTTTATTGAAATGTCAGAAAAAGAATTTAGAACATTTATAGTAATGAAACTCTATGAGCTACAAGAGAAAAGAGACATTGAGCTCCAAGAGATGAGGAAGTCCTTCCATGATATGAAAGAAGAATTAGACACCCTAAAAAAAGAATCAAAAGGAACTGTTAGATATGAAGGCTGTAATACAGTAAATCAAAATCTCCTTTGAAAATATTAAAAGCAGGTTAGACCATGCAGGATCAAATCTCAGAAGAAGAAGACAAAATAAATGACCTAGAAAAAATTATCAAAAACACTGAGAAAACAGCCAAGAAAACTGAGAATACTTTACAAGAAATACTAGATACCATTAAATGCCCAAACATCCAAATAACTGTTATCCCAGAAGGTGAAGAAACTAATAAGGGGATTGATAATCTATTTCACAAAATTTTGAAAGAAAACTTTCCAAGTCTACAGAGGCACTCAAACATCCAGACTCAAGAAATACAAAGAACCACAAATAGAAACAATTCAAAAGATCTTCTCCACAAAACATCATAGCTAGATTGACCAAAATCACAAAGACAAGATACCAAGAATGGTAAGAGAGAAACATCAAGTAACTTACAAAGGCTATCTTATCAGGTTAACAGCAGACCTCTCATCGGATACAATGCAAGCAAGGAAAGAATGGGGAAATACATTCAAAGTGTTAAATTAAAAAAAAAAAATAACAAGAATTGGAACCAGCAGTTAGCATAATGGCTATGTCGCTGGACTCCCACATGGTGGACCACGGTTTGCATCCTGGACCCAGTGGCTTAAAACTCATGCCAGGTGCGTGTGCGTGCGTACCCAAGATCCCGAGAGGAGAATGGAGGAGAAGGGATTGCGGTGTGGCCATCCCCCCTGGGGGGTGATTTCTCACTTTCTGTCTCTATGTCTCTCTCTGTCTGTCTGGCGAGCGCACGCACCCTATAGCAAAAACATCTCCAAAAAAAACCTAAATAAACAAGAATATTATACCCGGCAAGATTATTCTTCATATGGAAAAAGAAGATAAAAACATTCTAGGATAAGCCAAGCCTGAAAGCATTTACCATCTCCACACCAGCTCTTCAAGAAATTATGAAAGGAGTATTATACCAAGAAAACTAAAGTCAGACAGACAGCAATAAGAGAACAAAAAGCAACCCTGAATATGGCCAACTTGATGGTAAGGAAAAGTCCGGATATGTCGAAAATAACATTGAATGTTAATGGATTAAATTCTCTGATCAGAAGACACAGAGTGACAAAATAGGGTAAAAATCAGAAGCACTATATCAGTTGCCTACAAAAAAACCCAACTCATGGATACATAGATTAAAAGTGAAGGGTTGGAAAATGGTATTCCATGCAAATGGAAATAATAAAAAAAGACCAGAAGTTGATATACTGATTTCAGACAAAATAGGCTTTAGGACAAAAACCCTAAGAAGAAACAAAGGGCATTACATAATATTAAAAGGGCTAATTCATCAAGAAGATTTACTGCATATAAATATCTGTGCACTTTCTCTGACCACAATGGAATTAAACTTCATATTACCCTCATGAAAAATCTTAGAAAAGAAACAAATACATGAAAACTAAATAACCTATGTCATGACTACTGAATAGATTAAGACTGAAATCAAAAGATTCATGGAAACAAATGATAATGAGTACGTAAGTTTCCATGATCAATGGGAAACTACAAAAGCAATCATAAGAGGGAAGTTCAGTAAACTAGTGCACACAAGAAAAAGATGGAAAGATGGCAAAAAGACAACCTAACATTATGCATTAAGAAATTGGAAAACAAAATCCAAAAATGCCAGGAGAAAATAAATAATAAAAATTCTACAGAAATAAACGAAATAGAAGATAAATTAACTTACAGAAAAAAAAAGAAAGAAAAAACTGGTTCTTTGAAAAAATAAGATTGACACACCATTAACTAGACTAAGAGAGAAATAAACCAGATAAATTAAATTTGCAATAAATCAAGCAATATTACAACAGACATAATAGGAATGCAAAACATCATTAGAGGATACTATGAGTGACTATATGATATGCCAACAAACAAGATAACCTGGATGAGATGGACAAATTCCTGGAGATGTATAATTTACCAAGATTGACTCAAGAGGACATAGAAAGCCTGAAAAGACCTGTAACAAGCAATAAGATTAAATCAGTCATAAATAACCTCACAACAAAGAGAAGTCCAGGTCCTGATGACTTCACTGCTGAATTCTACAAAACATTTAATGAAGTGGTAACCCCTATTCTACACAAACTGTTTCTAGAGATCCACAAGGAAGGAACCCTTCCAAAATTATTCTATGAGGCATCCATCACCCTCATTCCCAAAACATAAGGATATGAAAAGGAAGAAAAACTACAGATCTATACCTCTGATGAAAATATATGCAAAAATTCTCAACAAAATACTTGCTAACTGTATTCAACAGCATATAAAAAAGATTATCCATCATGACCAGGTAGGATTTATTCCAGAGATGCAAGGGTGGTTCAACATACGCAAAAACATAAATGTAATACACCATATTAACAAAAAGAATATAAAATACAATCATTACTATTGATGTGAAATTTTGTTTTAAATACAACATTCTTTCATGATTAAGACTCTCAGTAAAATCAGCATAAAAGAATCATTTCTCAGCATAATAAAAAACAACTATAAAAAAAACCTTTAGCTGTCAGTATACAGAATGGGGAAAAGCTAAAAGCTTTTCCACTAAAATCTGGTACATGTCAAGGATGCTCGCTTTCTCCACTCCTATTCAATATAGTACTGGAAGTCCTAGCCAATGTGATCAGAAAAGAGAATAAAATAAAAGGCATTCCAATAGGGAAAGAAGCATTGAAATTATCTCTGTTTGCAGATGACATGATTGTATACATAGAAAACCCAGTAGGACCCATGAAGCAACTCCTCAAAGTACTAAATGCATACAGTAAAGTAGCACGACACAAAATTAACTTACAAATATTGTTAACATTGCTATATACAAAAAGCAAACAAACAAACAAACAAAAACACAGAGACAGAATTGAAGAAAGTAATCTCATTTACCATAGCCACAAAAACTATAAGATACCTAGGAATGAAATTAACCAAGGAAGTTACGGACTTGTATAAGAAAAACTATGAAAATATTTTAAAAAGAAATAGAAAAGAACACAAAAAAGTTGAAGGACATCCCATGTTCCTGGATTGGCAGAATTAATATAATCGAAATGGCAATCCTACCCAAATTAATCTACATATTTAATGAAATCCCTATAAAATTACAAGAGACATTCTTCACAGATCTAGAAATGACAATCATAGAATTTTTCTGGAATCATAAAAGATATTGCCAAAGTCATCCTGTGTAAGAAGAGTGAAGTGGGTGGCATCTCTCTTCCTGACCTCAAAATATATTACAAAGCTGTGATCATCAAAACAGCACGTAATTGGCACAAAAACAGACATGAAGACCAATGGAATAGAGAAGAGACCCCAGAAATAAAGCCCAAAACATACAATCAACTCACCTTTGACAAAGAATACCAGTCAATCCAATGGGGAAAAAAAATTCTTTAGCAAATGGTGTTGGGAAAAGTGGGTATCCACCTGCAAAAAGAGGAAATTGAACCTCTATCTCTTACCATTAACAAAAATCAACTCAAAGTGGATCAAAGATACAAATTTAAGACCACAAACTATAAAACTACTCATAAGAAAACATTGGAGAAACTTTGGGAGATGTTAGGGTAGGCAAAGACGTCTTAAGCATGACTTAAAAAAGCATAGGTAATAATCCCCCAAATAGATAGGTGGGCTTACATCAGATTAAGAAGTTTCTGCCAGCAAAGGACACAGTAATTAATGTGAATTGACAAACCTCAGAATGTAAGAGAATTTTTGTTAGATATGTCTCAGATAAGGGACTGATAACCAGAAAGAATACACAGGGAACTCAAGCTGCTTACCCAGAAGAAAATGATTAATCCAATTAAAAGATGGGAAAATGAGCTGAATAAATAACTCTCTAAGGAAGACATATGAACAGCCAAAACTTATATGAAAAAAAAAAGATCAACATCCTTCATTGTAAGGGACATGCAGATTAAAACTACAATGAGATACCACCTAACCCCAATCAGAATGGTGGAGATTTAAAAAAATAATAATAAGTGCTGGCAGGGATGTGCTGAAAGGGGAACATTCATACATTATTGGTGGGGATGTAAATTGGTCCAGCTGCTATGGACAACAATATGGAAGTTACCCAAGTACCATCAAAACAACTACCATATGATCCAGCAGTTTCACTCCTGGTTATCTACCCAAAAAACAGGAGAACATCCTATTGGAAAACTGCTTCCACAGCTAGATATATTGTGGCATTATTCACAATTGCTAAGACATGGAACCAACTCAAATGTCCACAAACAGATGATTGGATTGAAAAAGTGGCACATACACTCAATGGGAATACTATTCAGCCATAATAAACAAGATCCTGGCATTTGATAGAAAGTGGATGAACATGGAAGATCTATTGCTGAGTGAAGCAAGTCAGGCTATTAAACAGAGATATTTTATGTCTCCGCTTAACATATACTGACTGTCTACACTCTATAGTAGAGATTGAAAGACTGGAGGACATAAAAGCCTTACAAATTATTATGGATATTGAGGACAAAGTGGAAGGAGAGTGGGAGAGGGCAAGGGTGCAGGAAGGGAAGTTTCAGAAAATATGGAGAAGTAAGACATTTGGGGGACACAGATAAGGTTTGTTGCCTGTTGGTGATGACATGTACAGTAGTATCAACTCTTCTGCTGTGTGGCATATATCATGTTGGGTAAAATCTCTTTACAAACTAAATGATCTATAATGACTGAATGTATAAACATAATAAATAAAATAAATAATACTAATTAAAAAAGAAATTATTAAAATAAATTATTAAAAATAAATCAATGATAAAAGACTGAACACTTTCTTTGTTTTTTGTTTTTATTTTATTTTTTTACAATTAAAGTATGAATTTATTTTCGTACAAAAAGTTTTTGAAATTCATACATAGTTTTATGCATTACACTTATTTCCATGAGCTTTTTTTTCTGAAACTTTTTTTAAATTAATTAATTTACATTCATTTTCTAAGCCTTGTCACAGCATACAAAATATTATTTCCCATCGAGAATATACTGCATAGTGACTTAATCATGCATGTTATCATCAATAATTTTCCATTTATATATATATATATATATATATATATATATATATATATATATATATTTACCTTTATTTCTATTCGTGACCCTCTGCCATTTCCCATCATCCTCCCACACTATCTATGGTGTATACAGTTGTTTTCCATTTCTCCCCCCCACACACATTTTATTGATCACACAATTTCTTAAATAATCTAACTACTTTCAATAGCACGTTCAGCTGGTAATTTCAAGAAAAGCCGTTTTAACTTTAATAAATTAAAGAAATGCTTAGGAAATTTGCTTAAAACTTAAAGCTAGGAAACAGGTTGGGATTCTGTTCAAATAGTAGGTACATAAACCTATCAACAGCTCACGACAGGACAAAAATCCTTAAAACCAGAAAACAAAGCCTGGAAGAAAATCGGCAATGTTTTAGTCAAGAGTTATAAAATGCTATTTCACCAGTTCAGTCTCATGTACTTAATCTATCTTCTGTTTCGGTTTGATCTTCCCAATTAAATTCTGGGATATAATATTCAACTCCACACTTGTCCCTACAATTAAGCTGGTCATTTTCTTAGTTTTTGAACTCTTATTTCTGTGTGTCTGTATTTAATTTTTCTGGTATAGCACTCTCTTGAGAACTTCTTGGAGATCTGGTCTGGTGTTGGTAAATTCTTTCAGGTTTTGTTTATCTGAGAATGTTCTTGTCTTTTCTTCCCATATGAAAAATAATTTTGCCGGGTACAGTAGTCTTGGTTGAAATTGCTTTTCTCTTAACACTGAATATATTTTCCCATTCTTTCCTCACTCACATTATTTCTGATGAGAAGTCTGCTGTTAGCCTGATGGGATATCCTTTGTAGGTAACTTGCCATTTTTCTCTTGCCAGTCTTAGTATCTTGTCTTTGTCTGTGGTTTTGATCATTCTGGCTATAATGTGTCTTGGAGAAGATCTCCTTTGGTTGATTCTACTTGGGATCCTTTGCATTTCTTAGGACTAGATCTTTGAGTGCCTCTGTGGGGTTGGAAAGTTTTCTTGCAGGATTTCATGGAATATATTATCAATGCCCTTATAAGTCTCTTCACCTTCTGAGATACCAATTATATGGATGTTTGGATGTTTGGTGGTATCTAGTATTTATTGTATATTATCTTCATTTGGGGGGGCAATTTTCTCAGTCTTTGTGGTTGCTTTATCTAGGTCAGCAATATTCTCTTCTATGTCTGAGATTCTATTTTCTGTATAATCTAGTCTACTTTGAATACTTTCAAAGGAGATTTTGACTTTCTGTAGTATAGTCTTCATCTCTAACAGATCCATTTGTTTCTTTTTTAGAGTGTTTTTTTTTCCCCTCTTTTAGATCTTGCAAGAATTTCCTCACCTTCTGGAACTTGTCAGTTTCTTTCTCCTGCCTCTTCCATAGTTCATTGTCTCTCTTCTCTTCCATCTATGTTAGCTTTGTCATCATAAATATTTTAAATTCTTTTTTAGACATCACCATGATTTCCATTGAACTGTCTGTGGATGAAGAGGAATTATTATTTTCCCTGGGAGGAGAGGTATTTTCTTGCTTTCCCACATTTCTTTTGATCCTGCAGTGATTTCTAGTCATCTGGTGGGTGGTATGTTTTGTTCTAATTCTTGAAGTTCAATCTGAACACTCAGGAGCGTGCAGAAGGAGGTGATATGGAATCTCTTCGCCATTCCATTTTTATCCCTTTGTGCAGCAGATTCAGTGGATATTGAGGAATATGTCAATGAAAATAGTATTTGGATATTTGGCTATGGTTCCCTTAGATATGTCTAGAAACACAGTGAATGAAGATTGTGGAGCAGAGTGATGATATAAAAGAAAAAAGAAAAGACAGAGAGAGAAAGAGAGGAGAGAAAGAGAGAGAGAGAGAGAGAGAGAGAGAGAGAGAGAACAAAGAAACAGAGAGAAAAGGAAGAAAAAACAACAGCCAAAAATATTTTCTTTTAAATAAAGCAAAACATAAAAAACCACTGTGTGAAATTAGTAGTTCTCAGGAGCCAAGGAGGAGTCTTCTTCTGAAGGCCTGCCCCTTGCCTCTCCTGGAGGAGCGGGGGGATTATTAGCAATATAAAGGAGGGGCTGAAAGCCAAGAGAATACTTACCTTAAAAAAATATAAAGGAAAAGTTACAAAGAAAATGAGAAGACAGAGACAGAGGCAGAGAGAGAGACAGAGACAGAGACAGACAGTGAAGGCTACAGAGGCTTGCTACCACTTAAGTTTGGGAGCTGGAGTCTGAATTATCAGTAGAAAATCTTCATTTCTCTTTTTTCCCTGAAATCACTAGTTCTCAGGAGCCTTGGAGCTGAACACTTTCTTTTTAAGACCTGGAGAAAAAAATCAGATTGCTGTTCTCACTTTTTATTCGGCATTGTATTAGAGCTAAGGACAATTAATAAAAGGCATCAGAATAAGAAAGAAGTAATGGTATTTTTACTTATAGATAATGTACTTTTACATACAAAAATTAAGAAATATACACACAGAGAGATGCAAACTACTAGAACAAGTAATTTTGAGAAGTTTAAAGAATACAAAATCAGGCTGTCATGGTGACTTCCAAGATGTTGATGAAGAATTTCTGAGTCAGTGATGGAGACTGGATTTGCCCTGACAAGAAATGTGGAAATGTAGACTTTTCTAGAAGGACCACCTGTAATCAGTTTGGTAGAAAGAAAACAACTGAGGCCAAGATGATGAAAGCTGGGGGAACTGAAATAGGAAAGACACTTGCTGAAAAGAGCCGAGGCCTGTTCAGTGCTAAAGACTAGCAATGTAAAACTTGCAGTAATGTGAATTGGGACAGAAGATCAGAATGTAAGATGTGTAATACTCCAAAGTATGCTAAATTAGAAGAAAGAACAGGATATGGTGGTGGTTTTAATGAAAGAGAACATGTTGAGTACATTGAAAGAGAAGAATCTAATAGTGAATATGATGAGTTTGGACATAAAAGAAAAAATACAGAGGAAAGGCGGTTGGTCCAACATCTATATTAAAGGAAGTTGAAGATAAAGAATCTGAAGGTGAAAAAGAGAATGAGGATGAAGATCTTTCTAAGTATAAATTAAATGAGGATGAGGATGAAGATAATGCTGATCTCTCAAAATATAGTCTCTTTGCCAGAGAAGAAGAACATAGTAATAAAAAGAAATCTAATAGATAAATTTGCTCAAAGCCTCAGTCTTCAGATTCATGATCTTCATAACGCTCATCCTCCCCCTCAAGTTTAAAGTCTAGCTCCAGGTCTCGTTCAAGAAGTTTTTCCAGCTCATAGTGAAGATCTCATTCCAGTTCCAAAGAACATTCGAGATCTCGTGGGTTCAAATTAAGCTCCAGATCCCACAGGGGCTCTTCTTCCCCACAAAGAAAGATCTTATTCAAGTTCATCATCTTCTCCTGAGAGGGAACAGAAAGAGAAGTAATTCTAGATCTTCTTCATCTGGTGATCGCAAAAATGACGAACAAGATCATGGTCACCTGAAAGCCAGGGGATTGGTGAAAACACTAAACAACCCTGAGCCCAGGGCCAACCCCTGTGGAACACCACTACTTTATTCAGGCATCACAGGTCATCTTCTAGATCATCCCACTCTGGTTCCCATTCAAGTTCAAAAAAGAATTAATTTATTAAAATTTACATCTTAAAAAAAATCCAGTACAGTGCATGAAACACATTTTTAAGAAGTTGGTGTCTTACTTAGTCAGAAGTGCTAAATCTGCTAGTAGAGATGCATGCTTTTCATTGCTCTTCAGAAGAAAACAACTGTGTTTATTTGTGAAAAGTAAATAGCATTTCAAGCCCCCCCCAAAAAAAAAGACTACAACATCAACATATGTAAAGCACCTGTGCTTCTATAAAATAGCAATGTGTATGGGAGCCAGCAGTTAGCGTAATGTCTATATTGCTTGACTCCCACGTAGTCGACCGTGGTTCACGTCCTGGACCCGGTGACTTAAACTCACGCCGGGCGCATGTGCGTGCGTGCCCAAGATCCCGAGAGGAGAATGGAGGAGAAGGTATTGCAGCGTGACCATCCTCCCTGGGGGGTGATTTCTCACTTTCTGTCTCTATCTCTCTCTCTGTCTGTCTGGCGAGTGCACACGCCCTATAGTGAAAACCTCTCCCCCCCAAAAATAAATAAATAAATAAATAATAAATAAATAAAATAGCAATGTGTGCAAATCAACTGTATTTCTATAAAATAGCAATATATAACTACTGTGGCATAGTACTTAAGGCGCTAGACTCCCATGTGGCCAACCACGGTTCAAGTCCCAGACCCAGCAGCTTGAAGCTAGCACTGGACGCGTATGTGTGCTTGCAAAAATCCCAAGAGGAGAATGAAGAAGAGATTGTGGTGTGGCCATAACCCCAGGGGATGATTTCTTACTTTTCATCTGTCTCTGTCTCTCTGACAAGCACACTCATTCTTAAAAGGAGAACTCCCCCCAAAAATGCAATAAAAAATATCACAAATTGGAATCAAGGAAACAATTTTATTTCTAATAGCATATAAAAGAAAAAAACTTTTAAAAAATGTTAAACCTACACTCTGAAAACAAAAAAAGAAGAAATTAAAGACCTAAATAAATGTAAAAACATTCCATGTTCATAGATTAGAAAATTTAATATTAAGATGGCAAAATTGACTTCCTTAAGCAATATAATATCAAAATTCCATATATTTTTGCAGAAATAAAAAAGTTAGTATTTTTTACATAGATTATTTATTTATTTATATTCCAGTAGGCACATGCACTCACTGGAGAGAAGCAAACTGAGAAGGAAAAGTAAGAAAACATCCCCGATGAAGAATGACCACATAGCAATCCCTTCTCCATCTCTCCTTTTCCAAATTTTGGGCACACACACACATGCATCCAGAGTGTTTGGTAAGCTGCTGAGTCCAGGACTTAAACTATATTGTGGGAATCAGTCACCTTAACCACTAGGTCACAGGATGGTGTATTTACATATTTTAAAACATGGTT
Organism: Tupaia tana; assembly: GCA_026018925.1. NCBI lineage: Eukaryota > Metazoa > Chordata > Mammalia > Scandentia > Tupaiidae > Tupaia > Tupaia tana. Next base: position 77,719,727 of record JAKSZU010000009.1, on the reverse strand, counting down.
AACCTTAAAATTCATATGAAAGTGCAAGGGATTCAGACTAAAAAGAAACAAAGAAACAAAAGTTTTTTAAAAGAAAGGAAAAAAAAACTTTTTTTTTTGGAGAGGTTTTTGCTATAGAGCATGTGTGTTCGCCAGAAAGACAGAGAAAGACAGAGAGACAGAAAGTGAGAAATTCTCCTCTCGGAATCTTGGGCATGCACACACAAGCGGCAGGCATGGGTTTAAGCCTCCAGGTCTGGGACTTGAAATGCAGTCAACTACGTGGGAGTCCAGAGACATAGCCAATACTCCAACTGCTCATCCCCAAAATAAAAAAAAAATTAAAATCCACACTAATTGATGTCAAAACTTACTACAATGTTATAGATGAGCGATTGTGATACTAGCATACATGGATATACACATCAGTTAACTAGAATTGAGAGTACAGAAATAAGAGTACAGAAATAAATCTTTGCATTCATAGCCAACTGATTTTTTAAAATGGTGCAAATAGAATTTAGTGAATGAAAAATGTTTTTTCAGCATGTGGTGTTGTAACAGCTGTATGTTCACATGCAGAATAATGAGTTTAAAGCCCTTCTTATACCATAAAGTCTCAGAATACATAAGTGTTATTTCTTGACTCTAAATTAGATAATTCTTCTTAGGTATGGCTTGAATGGTTCAAATACCAAAAGAAATAGATATATTGCACATCGAAATTAAAAACTATTTTTCTTTAAAGGACAACATCAAAAAGTGAAAAATAGACCAATGAAACAGTACCGAGAACCCATAAATAAACCCCAAAAACACATAGCCAGCTGAATTTTGACAAAGGGCACAAGAAATCCCAGTGGTAAAAAGAAAATTTCTTCAGCAAATGATGATGGAAAAACTGAATATCCACCTGCAGAAAATGAAACTGGACCCCTATCTCTCACCATTAACAAAATTCAACTCAAAATGGATCAAAGATTTAAGCATAAATCTTCAAACTATGAAATTACTGGTGGAAAACACAGAGAAAACTCTTGGAAACATTGGAATAAGCAAAGCCTTCTTAAATAAAACCCCCAAAACACAGACAATAATTCCAAATATTGACAAGTGGGATTTCATCAAGTTAAAAAGCTTCTACATAGCAAACAAACAAACAAAGGAAAAAAAATAATTAGAAAGAAGAGACAACCCTCCAAATGGGGGAATATATTTGCAACTATGTATCAGATGAGGTAATAATAACCAGAATATACAGGAAACTCAAGGAGTTTACTTGAAAGCAAGTAAAGAAACAAACAGTCAATATAATTAAAGGATTGGCAAATGAACTGAATAGACAATTCCCTAAGGAAGACATATGAACAGCCAAAAAGCAGATGAAAAAAACGCTCGATATCCCTTATCGTAAGGGAGATGCAAATCAAAATCTAATGAGATACCACCTAACCCCAGTCAGAATGTCTAGATTAAAAAATAAAACATGATAAATGAGTTAGACTGTGGTTAAAAGGGAACTCTCCTATCTTGTCAGTGGTAATGTAAATTAGTAATTAGTATGGCCACTGTGGAGAACAATATGGAATTTCCTCAAAACCTACAAATGGAATCACCATACAATCCAGCAATATCACTTGTGGATATATATCCAAGATAGGAATACACTCAGTTGGCAATACACTTGCACATTCATATTTACTGTGGCATTATTTACAATTGCTAAGATATGGAATCAATCCAAATGTCCAAGTACAGATAGACTGAAAAACATGGCACATACACACTGTGGAATACTACTCAGTCATAAAAATAATAAGACCCTGGCATCTTGTATAAGTTCAATAATGTGTGTTGCATTGATTCAGAAATTGGAAAAAATATTCGTTATCGGACCGGACTTTAACTGGAAAGTCACATCTGAAGATTAATCAGAAAACTATGGAACTAAGGTGGATCTCAAGTAAGCTAACAGAAGCTCTTAGAAAGATAGCCTGGTATCATAAATAGTTCTGCATGGCAGAGAGGATTAGAGAAGATATATGAAAGAATTTATAACATAAAATAATCTGGACTTTTCCAGTCCCCTGCATTGTAATCAGTAGAAATTGCAAAAAAGCAACCACACCAGAGGATTATTTTGAGAAAGACTTTGAAGGAAGAAAAAGAGACTGATATTTGCTAGCAGATGGTATATCACAGAATCCTTGGGCAGGGCTGAATTGAGAAGGTTTATGTGTGACTAGTGTGCTGGGTATTTGCTTTTCAACAATTTGAGTAGTTGACATGTAAATATTTTCTTTTTTGAGAGGTTTTTGCTATAGGGCGCGTGCACTCACCAGACAGACAGAGAGAGACATAGAGACAGAAAGCGAGAAATCACCCCCCAGGGGGGATGGTCATGCCACAATCCCTTCTCCTCCATTCTCCTCTCGGGATCTTGGGCACGCACGCACACGAGCCCAGCGTGAGTTTTAAGCCACCGGGTCCGGGATGCGAACCATGGTCGACTACGTGGGAGTCCAGTGACATAGCCATTACACTAATTGCTGGTTCCCACATGTAAATATTTTCTCAAAGATATTTAAAACCATACTGTTTCTGTTGTTATAGAGTCACAAACAAAATTATACAAAATTATAAGAAATATTTTGAACATTATCTTTAAAATTCATTATTTTGAAATTTTGAAAGTTGTTTAGTAACTGTCAAGAACTGTGGAGTATGAGTTAAAATTTTTTGATGTGTAAATTATTGTGGAAAAATGTAAAAATAAATTAAAAAATGAAAAAAAAAATAATAAGACCCTGGCATTTGATAGAAAGTGCACTAATATGGATTATTTAATGCTGAGTGAAGCAAGTCAAACTATGAAAGAGAGCCATTGTATATCCCTACTTAACATATACCAAATGTCTGCACACCATCACAGAAACTGTGGATACTAGAGATGGTGTGAGAGAAGAGTGGAGAATGGAGGACTAGAAGGAGGGAATCAAGGAGGGAAAAAATGCAAAACACTTAAAAGACAAAAAAATGGTAAATTGTCTGTTTATGATAATGTGTATGATAATGTGTATGGTAATGTCTTTGACTGGACTGATATGCAGTATATTCATTCTGGGAAGATTCATTTTGAATGCTAAGGAGATGCACAAATGTTATGTAATCAAATGTTAAAAAATAAGAAAAGAAAAGAAAATTTAAAAAACTAAAAAGAGGGTGCAAATGGTGTGATAATTACGTAGCTGGACTCCCATGTAGGTGACTGCCATCTGAGTCCCAGACGTGGTGACTTAAAAGTCTCACTGGATGTGTGTGTATGCATGCCCAAAATCCCAAGAGGAGAATGGAGGAGAAGGGATTGTGGTGTGGCCATCCCCTCTGGGAGGTGATTTCTTGCTTTTCTCTCTCTCTCTCTCTCTCTCTCTCTCTCTCTCTCTCTCTCTCTCTCTTCCCATCAAGTGCAGGTGCCCTAAGAAAAATAACTCTCAAAAAAAAAAAAAACTAAATAAAATAAAATAAGAAAAGCAAAATTAAAAAGAGCCAATGCTTTTTTTAAAAAAAAAAAGTGAAAAATATTCCATGAAACAGGAGACAATACTTGAAAATCAGTTATTCAATAAATGTCTAGTATCCACAATATATAAAACCCCTTACAACTAAAAATTAGTACAGCATATAACTCAATTAAAAATGAACAAATAAAAAAATGCTTATTCATATGCAGTAGTGTCTTCCTATAATCCCAGCTATATAAGTTCAAGGCCAGCTTGAACAATATGTTGAGATGCTGTCTCAAAAAAAACTTTGTTAGTGCCAGTTTAGAAAAAGGCACATTAAAACCACAATGAGAGGGGCCGGCAGGTTGTGTGGTGGTTAAGGGTGCTGGATTTCCACATGGCTAAACACAGTTCGAGTCCCAGACCTGGCAGCTTGCATTCTCACTTTCCCTTTCTCTCTCTCTCTCTCTCTCTCTCTGTCTGGTCAAAATTTTAAAAATAATAATAACAAGTGGAATTAAATAAATAAATCATTTTAAAAAAACACAATGAAATACTACTTAGGATCTGTCTATAATATGTATATATTATGTTACATGTGTATGTATGTATAGTTGAAGAGGTATGTATCATATAATCTGTCTTATATAAAATTGGTATATAGGAAGTGTTGGTGAGGATGTAGAGAAATTGGGATCCTTATACACTACTGGTAGAAATACAAAATGGCGTGGTCTTTTTGGAAAACAATCTGGCACTTAGCTAAAATATTTAAATTACAGATCTGTATCACAAAGCAATTAATCTCTAATTATATACCTATGAAAAATAAAAACACAAATCTACACACACACACACACATGCACACACACACATACAAAGTACAGGAATACTAATAGCAAAGCTATTATTCAGAAGAAACAACAAGTGGAACCGGTCCAAATATCAATGAACTCATGACTGAATAAACAAAATGTGATATGCCTGTACAATGTATAATAATATTATTTGGTATGAAAAATAAATAAAATGATGTATACTACAACATGGATGAAACTTTGCTAAGCAAAAGAAATCAGATACAAAATGCCACATGTTGCATGATTTTATTTATATGACATTTTCAAAATAGGAAAATCCATAGAGTCAGAAAAATGTTAGTGTTTGTCAGGGGCTAGAGGGGAGAGATGATTGGGGAATGACTGCTAATGGGGATGGGATTTACTTTCTTGAAGGCAAAAATGTTCCAGAGTGAGTAGTGATGGTTACACAACTATATGACTATACTAAATTATATTACATTATATAATGTACAAGAATGAATTTTAAATATGTGAATTCAGCATACTTTATTTAAAAACTATAGGCAATGTTGGGACTATGCATATGAAACCCAAATCATAATTTTAATACATTATAAATATGAAGATCATTGCTATTATTTTAGCTATAAAATATTCAAATGCAAGTGGTTAATTTGAGCATAAGCAATTTAGCCTGGGTGAATTAGTTTTGTGATCTGAACTTAATGAGAGGAATTGTTATAATAATTATTGTAACTTCATATCAACTATCAGGTAATGATTAAGAAAAGACATAAAACATGCTATGATACATTAGTTCTCTGTCTCTTTCTGTCTGTCTGATTGGCGAGCGCACGCGCCCTATAGCAAAAACCTCTCAACAAAAACAAAAAAAAAACAAAAACAAAAAAATACATAGAAAATACAAATCTTTTAATTTTTTTTTTTTTTTTTTTTTTTTTTTTTTTTTTTTTTTTTTTTTTTTTTTTTTTTTTTGTAGAGGTTTTTGCTATAAGGCACGTGTGCTCGCCAGAAAGACAAAGAGACAGAAAGTGAGAAATCACCCCCAGGGGGAATGGCCATGCCACAATCCCTTCTCCTCCATTCTCCTCTCGGGATCTTGGGCATGCACGCACACGCACCTGGCGTGAATTTAAGCCACCGGGTCCGGAGCTTGAACCGTGGTTGATTACATGGGAGTTCAGCAACATAGCCATTACACTAACTGCTGGTCCCAAATCTTTTAAAATTCTGACAGATGACACGAAAAAGTAACATTTATCCTCCATGGTGCAGATTTGATGGCTACAGGAATATTAACAGAGAGTATCCATTAGTAACACTATAAATGTGGCACTTGTTTATTTCTCATTTACCAAGCCTGTTTCTTTTTTCTTTTTTCTTTTTCAGAAGAGGGTAAGAGATGGGGGAGAGTAAGAGAAAATGAATCAAAAAGAAATATAGAGAGGAAAGATATTTAGGGGACTCAGAAATGGAGGATTATCTGTTGATAATATGTGTGATATCTTCAACTGGATTGGTGTGAAGTGTATTCATGTTGGGTAATTCAATTTACAAGTTATAGTGATGTACAATGATTAAGTGTATAAAATAAATTAGAAAAATAATTTTTAAAAATAAAGTTTGTGGAGCTGGCAGGTAGCCTTGTGGTTATGGGTGTGGACTCCCACATAGCTGACTGTGGTTCAATTCCTGGACCTGGCAGCTTGCTTTCTTGCTCTCTCTCTCTTGCTCACTCTCTCTCTCTGTCCCTGTCTGGTCAAATTAAAATAAATAAATTAAGTTAAATAAAATAATTCTTTAAAAAAATAAAGTTTGCGGGACCAGCAGTTAGTGTAAGGGCTCTGTCACTGGACTCCCACATAGTTGACCACGGATCGAGTCCCGGACCTGGCGGCTTAAACTCACATCGGGCACGTGTGTGTGCATGCCCAAGATCCCGAGAGGAGAATGGAGGAGAAGGGATTGTGGCATGGCCATCCCCCTGGGGAGTGATTTCTCACTTTCTGTCTCTCAGTCTCTGTCTGTCTTTCTGGCGAGTGCATGCACCCTATAGCAAAAACCTCTCAAAAAAAAAATTTCTATAGGGTGCATGTGCTCTCCAGAGAGACAGATTGAGAAATGCCTCCCAGGGGGAGGGTCACATCACAATCCTTTCTTTGTCATTGTCATCTTAAACTCCACATCACCTGCTGGTCCTCAGATGTCTATTGGGTTGGGGCATATATGCACCTGGAGCAACTTTCAAGCCACTGGATCTGGAACTGGAACTACAAAGTTGATTATGTGAGATCCAGTCATCTTAAGCTCCAAAGTACCTGCTGGCCCAGCCATCTTTTCATTTTCTTTTTTTTTGTTTTGTTTTGTTTTGTTTTGTTTTGTTTTGTTTTGTTTTGTTTTGTTTTGCTATAGGGCATGTGTACTTGGGAGAAAGACAAAAAGAGAGAAAGGAAGAAAGGAAGAAAATGAGAAATCACTGACCAGGGAGGATGCCCATGCCATAATCCCTTCTACTCTTGTCTCCTATCAGAACTCTGGGTGCACACAGCATTATTTTCAAATCACTGGGACTTGAAGTGCACAGTCAACCATGTAGGAGTCAACATCTTAAACTCCACACCACCTGATGGCCCTCAAGCATTTATTGGGTTGGGGGAAAAGTTATGATGCATTTTTGCATATAAAAACATAAAAAAGTCATGACTTTTCTGACAATCTAATTTTGTATGGTCTTTTATTTTACAATTCACTTCCTGAAGTTAAGGTGTGTTTACATATGTGATGAAAATAATCAATCATATTTAAACTTAAAATCCCCATTTACTAGGCTAGAATTGCATGTTGCCTTAATTATTAAAAATGGCACTAGTCATTTAATAGCTTGCTCTGCAGACTATGGAAATGGTTTAGTATATTGGCAGTCTCTTTATTAGTTGTTTAGCAGGGCTGTATCCAGCAAAAATTCCTTAACACTCACAGAGTTTGGCTGTTAAAATAAAATGGTATTATTGTTCATTTCCACAGGGATCCTTGGGAATGGCAATAGCTGTTAGTAAATTGCAACTGACAGCTCTGAAGTTTTGATCTGGAAGAAGAAGCTGCATGGGGTAGCAAGGAAACAAAATGATCTAGGAATCAAGAAACCTTGATTCTATTCTGAATTATTTTGATTATCAGCTGTATGATTCGGATATTTCCCCTTCTCTCTTGTTATTTACTAATCTGTTCAAAGGAGAGTGTTAGACTAAATGGTTTCTGAATTCCTTCCAAGTTCAATAAATAAATCTTATTTTTAGAAAATATTCTGTCACTTTATAAAACGTACTGGAAGCAGTAATGTCCTATTATTGTGGCGAGCCAATCCAGGAGGTAAACCCCTAACTGGGGACTCTCTCTACGTTGTTTTTAACCTCTTAATTTTTAATCTTCATTTCTGTTGAGTCTCAGCCAAAATTGACCAACTGAGGCAGGGCTAATAGCTCTTGGTGTTGACAACTCTCATATGGTGTTAGAAAACACCTCCAGAATGACCTGTTAAGGCCGTAAGCCCCTAGGGGAGAGAAACTCCTTTTCTGTCTCTCTTCTTTTTACAGCCTTTTTTCTACTTGGTCTCCCTGACAATATGAGTCAGCCAAAGTGCAATTAATGGTTCTTGGTATGAGCAACTCCCATACAGGACTGAAAGTCCCTCTGGCCCAAGTTGAAGCCTTTAGCCCTTATGAGTGTCAGATCTCTTTCTTTTTTTACACTGCTTCATTTATGGCCACTTTTTGCAGGCACAGGTCAGACAATTAGAAGTCATTTTAATTGTGTCTGCTGCTTAAAGTCTCCCATTTAAGGATAACTCAGTCTTGGAAGAAGTCATTTAGGAATTGCTGAGCACAAGACAAATCCAAACAGCAGATAGGTCTATGTGTGGACTGCCCAATATTTATTATAAGACACCTATATTTTCTTTTCTTTTTTTTTATAATCGTCGTTTTATTTTTTCCCCCAGAGGACAGACAGACAGTTCTTCAGTCCTTAAAGACTTGGCTCCTTACATGGGCGTTGGTGGAGGGCGAGGGGCAGCACCAGCAGGTCTAAATCGGGGTGGGGGTGTTCGGTCCTTGCAAGCTTCCTGAGATCGGTTCCTGACTACCTTGCTATGAATGGCGCAACTCACACAGTAATGTAGCTTCACATACAGCTTGGGGAGCACATAGGCATCGAAGACACTTGCTTCGGAGATGTCCCTGACGGCTGCGGCCTCTACTATGTTTTGGATGATGAACTTCTTAATAGCCTTGTCCTTGGGCACGCATCGGGCGCAGTTCGAGAAGCGAATAGGCTGCACATGGCCACGGCTCTTTTTGGCACGGCTGTTGTTCCTTCTTTTCTTCGTCATCTCAGAAGCGAGACCGCGTGAGAGGAGACACCTATATTTTCTGAAAGCAACATGATAATCTATCTTATGGCTTTCTCTTTCTACTGATCATGGTGCTTATAGTATGCTACTTTAGTCTACTCTAACCCCATCTGTCCCTGTTGGAAAACTTGAAGAACCTGTAAGTTAGGCATTAGCTCCTGCATTTTTTTTTTAATTTTTTGAGAGGTTTTCGCTATAGGGAGCGTGTGCTTGCCAGAAAGACAGAGACAGAGAGATAGAAAGCGAGAAATCACCCCCCGGGGGGGTGGTCACGCTGCAATCCCTTCTCTTCCATTCTACTCTCGGGATCTTGGGCATGCACACACACGCACCCAGTGTGAGTTTAAGCTGCCGGTCTGGGACTTGAACCGCTGTCAACTACGTGGGAGTCCAGCGACATAGCCATTACGCTAACTGCTGGTCCCAGCCCCTGCCTTTTTAAAAAATTATTGGGTTATTGGGAAAGTCATGACACATTTTCGCATAGAAAACCATAGAAAAGTACATCATGACTTTCCAGATGACCTAATAGAAGCATTATTGTTCCTAAGGAGACTCAACCCATGGAGTGTCTCTAGCCAGGATGTGAGGGTCTTTGGCTTTGCATAGCAAAGATTTCAAGAGTAAACCTCTGAGGGAGAAAGAAGGCAGGTTTATTAAGGAAAGTGTAAAAAGGGTATGCTCCATGAAGTGAGTAGCCACATGAAAATAGATGAATGAGAATTTCATTTATTTTCAGAGGAAAGGGAAAACTAATGCTTGAAGGAAAAAGGGGGGTGGTTTTCCTGAAACTTCTGTCCTTCCTATTTTCTGGTCTTATTAGGGTAGGTCCTATTATTACCACTGTTATTCTAAACTACCATGGCACAGATGGAATTATCATCTAGCATGCTAATACAATACAATGAGGGCATGATGACTCTGAAGTTTTGTTAGTGGTCATTCCAGGCACCATCTTGAATCAAACTGGTTCAGATCTGGTCTCAGTCACTTCTTGTCTGTCAGATTTTGGGTGTTTGAATGCTACCTACCTCACTTTGGAACGTCTCTACTGTCTCCCTATTGTTCTCTATCTTCCTCTCTTGCCAGCCTACTCTGATATGAAAGGAATATTCTCTAGGGTAAAGAAATCTCCTTACTACTTAAGCTAAGACAAATATCTTGGAAATATAAAGAAAAGAGATGCTTTTTCTGCAAGCTTTTGCAAGGAGAGTTTTTTTGGGGAGTGAAGAAATGGTCAAGAACTGAGCCTATCAGGAAAAATCCATATAAAAGTAGGAAAATATGTGCCTTATCCATGACTGCTATTTTACATCTCCAATGTTTCTTCAGTTACTCCTGGGAACAGCATGCCTATAAATATACCCAATTTAAGGTTATAGCTTTTTTTTTTCTTGCTGGGGTTCACATTAATCAAAGGGAGACTACACCTTGGCTCCCAGCACTTGACCCTCAATGCTATCCTGATCCAGGTGTTGTCTGCCCTCTCGAAGGCCACAGCAATACTGGTTGCCCCACTTGCAGTCTGTTTGATTATTTCCTATAGCTCTTATCATCAAGCTGTTTACCCCAGTCCTTTTACTATTGTGGATCATTTCACAAATCTCTCAAGGGCTATCACCAATATTCTAATATGGGAACTAAGTCTTCAACTTGATGACAGACTATTCCCTGCTAGTCTCCTCCCTCTCCTTCTCTTCTCCAGGGCTTCCCTTCCTTTGCCATTCTTTTTTCTGAGGCTGCTTTCTGAAATGACTTTTTCTAGGAGACAACTCACTTATGGGCCTAACTATATGTTACCCATTTTTTGCATGCACCTTCTCTAAGACAAAAAACAAAGGAAGAAAAGATCATAGCTCTCAGAAGGACTCCAAGTATTTTGGAGTCTCTCAGTCTGGCTGAAGATATTCAGTCAAGGATATGGCCCTGGGGACCAAATAAGAAGAACATGGCAAGCTGTGAATGGTCAGAACTTTTTGTCCCTCAGGGAAATAGCTAGAGAAGAGGGACCAATTAGAGTCCAAGTCCTCTTCACCATTACTTATATTCAAAAATGCAGAAAAAAAGTTGGACAAATGTTTTGAGAACTCAATAAATTTCCTGACAGTTTCTAGACTGACATGGCATTCCAACTTCTCTTGGAGGGATATACAGTCATTTCTGGCTACATCTTATACATCTATTGAGAAAGAACAAATCTTAGAGACAGCGCACAAAGAAGCAAATGGTGATTTTGCTAGGATGCCACAAGAAAATTTTCCAGAAGAGACCACCTCCACAACTGACCCTGAATGGGATTATAATACCTCGGTGGGAATGAACCAGAGAGCTAAGTTCCTAGAGACTCTCTTAGCAGGAATGAGACATGACATAAAAAAAACCTGTAAATTATGATGAATTAAGAACAATTATAGAGGAAAAAGATAAAAACCCAGCTGGCTTCTATGACAGATTATAATAAGGATTTAGAAAGTACACTAATCTGGATGCTACTTCTCTAGAGGAAAGAGCTCTCTTGGGACAATACTTCATCAACCAGTCTGCCCCTGATATCAGGCAAAAACTCCAAAACCTAAAAATAAAACTCCAAACCAGTCAGTCTCTATTACTTTCCACTGCCTTCATAGCATTTAATATTTGGGATCTCAAGGAGCGGAAAAAGAGAACAGAACAAAGAAAATCAATAATCCAGGCTTATGGCTGTCACAATTGGCAAAGCCCTTGATACCCACAGACTGCCCAAAAATTTACCCAAAACTCAGAAAGAAAAATTGCAGATCCCTGCTTCAAGTGCAAGAAGAGTGGACATTGGGTAATAGACTGCACCCCGCCACTTACTGAACCCTGCAGTTAATGCTATAATATGGAAAACAATCCCTGACTTTGGAGGATTGACTGTCCACTCTCTCAAAGGGGGGAACAGCCAGACAAGTCCCTTATGAGCCAAGAGTAAGAAATCAATGACTGAAGAAGCCCAGGAAGATCCTCTACATCCCTGCCTGGAGAAATAATCATAACTCCAAGAAACCTCAGGTAACTCTAGAAATCATGGGTAAGCCAATTTGATTTCTTTTTGATACAGTGACTATTTACTCTTTTCTCCCTTCTTTTTCACGGAGGCCCTCCTCACAAATCATGACAGTTACAGGAATGGAAGGAAAAAATACTCAAAGTTATCTCACCCTTCTCTTGGTTTGCCAATTAGTGAACCATGTATTCTCACAAGAATTTCTAATTGTTTCCAGTTACCCAGTCTCCTTTATGGGAAGGACTATACTGGCTAAACTGGAGACCATCCTTAAATTTAAGTTCAGGCTTAAGGATGCATTTTTTCCCATCCTTTTGCATATAGACTACAAGTTCCTTTTTGTTTTTGAATGGGAAAATCAAGATACAGGAGAAAAATGATATGCTTGAACAAGGCTCCTGCAGGGTTTTAAGAATTGGCTTCACTTCTTTGCTCAGGTCCTAAAAAAAGTACTTAAGAGATTTAAAGTTAACTCTAGGAAATATTGCCAATGTATGGGTGGCCTGTTAATTTGCAACCAAGGGACCAGCAGTTAACATAATGGCTATGTCACTGAACTCCCATGTAGTCGACCATGGTTTGAGTCTTGGACCTGGTGGCTTAAATTCACGCCGGGCACATGTGCGTGTGTGCCCAAGATCCTGAGAGGAAAATGGAGGAGAAGGGATTGTGATGTGGCCATCCCCCCTGGGGTTTATTTCTCATTTTTTAATCTCTCTTTCTCTCTCTGTCTTTCTGGTGAGCACATGTGCCCTATAACAAAAACCTTTAAAAAAATTTGCAACCAAATGAAACAGGACTCCTATGCAAACACTGTAGAGACGCTTAACTTTTTGGTGAGGCTAGGCAATAAGGTCCCTAAGAAAAAGGCCCAAATTTCAAAACAAAAAGGGCAATATCTTGGGTACATTTTCTCCCCTGGGATATGAAAACTTTCTACAGATTGCACTAGGACTATCTGTACCTTGCAGTATACCCAGACCAAACACTAGTTTTGGTTATTCTTAGACATGGAAGGATTTTGTCAAATATGGATGTCCAATTTTGACCTCATAGACAAGTATCTTTATGAAGCTACTAGAGGACCAGAAAATGAGACTCTACAATGGACTCAAGAATGTAGAAATTATTTGATAATCTGAAACAAGTTTTCTCCCATGCTCCAGCACTGGGAATCCATGACCTACTCAAACCCTTTACATTGTATTTATTGCTGAGAAAAAAGGAATAGCCCTAGGGGCCCTCACCCAAAAATTAGGGTCAGAATCCTGACTAGTGGCTTATGTTTTCATGCAAACTGGATGGCACTAACATGGGCTGGCCTTGTTGCCTTAGAGCCATTGTAACCACTGCATTGTTGATAAAGGAAGCTACCAAGATAACCATGGGTCAGCTGTTAGATGTACTAACTTTTTATCAAGTAAAATCAGTCCTTAAACTGAAAGAATAGTTGTGGATGACTGGGGAGTGCTTAACTAAGTACCAGGCCACCTTTATATATATAATCCTGAGGTTACATTAAAAACATGTAACCTTTTAAACCTAGCCTCTCTTATGCCTACTGTGAGATCCCCTGTTCACTCCTCTGCACAGGTCACATCTAATACCAATGCTAGCAGCCCAGACTTAATTGATTTTAGAAGAAACTTGGTTTACTGATGACAGCAGCTACATGTACAATGGAAAAATAAATAGCTGGATGTGCTATTGTCTGTCAAGACTCTTGTTCAGTCCCAGCCTCTGAACCCAGGGACCTCCACCCCAAAAGCAGATATTTTAGCCCTCACCCAAGCCCTAACTCTAGGGAAAGGAAAGAGAATAAATATCTGTTTATTGACTCAAAATATGCTGACTCCAAATATGCTTTTCTTACCCTCTATGACCATTCAGTTATTTAGAAAAAAAAAAAAGACTATTGGATAATAAACAGTTCCCTATAAAATATGAGCCACAAATTCTCCAACTCTTAGATGTGATTAAGCTTGCAGAGGAGATAGTTTTCCTGAATTGCCAGGAGCACCGAAAAGATAACTCCCCTATGGCTGAAGGAAATAGCAAAACTGACAAGGAAACCTAGCTAGCTGCTTGATGGCCCTTGGTCTGCTCAATCTTGGATGCTTTTCTTTTCTCAAAAGTGCCTATAGAACCCAAATATTCTCAGAAAGAAAACTTGAGTGCCAAAACAGAAGGGGGAATCATAGAGGGATTGTGGTGGATAATAGAATGTAAAACCCTATTTCTCCAGGACACACAATGGAAGGCCATTAAGGCCTTACCTGACACTTTTCACCTGGGGAGGAAAGCTGCTTTGACTTTGCCAAACTGACTGTTTACAATCAGGATGAGGACTTATGCAGATGGTAAAGCAAGTTTGTAGAGCTTGCTCTATATGGACCTATACTAAACCAGGGCCCAAGAGGTCGCCCATGCCAGAGCTGGTACAGTGGCAGGGCTTTCACCCAGAGGAATATTGGCAGATAGATTTAACCCATTTGCCATCTTGCTGAGGATTTAAGTGCCTCTTAGATTTTATCTATATACCTTCGCAGGCTGAATGAAAAATTTTCCGACCTGTACTGAAAAAGTAACAGAAGTGGTGGAATTTTTTTGAAAAGAAGTCAACCCAATATTTGGATTAACTCATACTGTACAAAATGATAGCAGGTCCTTCTTCATTTCACAAATTACACAAAGAGTGGCCAAGGTTTTGGGGATATGTTTTTCTGCATTCTTCCTGTAGACCACAAACTTCAGGAAAAGTAGAGAGAGCCAGTAAGACCTTAAAGTACACTCTTGCCAAACTTTATGAATATACACCTAAACACTGGCACTCTGTGCTTCAAATCATCCTCATGAGACCATGTAATGCCCCTAAGGCCAAGCTCAATTAGAGATGTTATATGGTAGACCTTTACTCCTGACTGATTTTTTTATAGACCCTGAAATGGCAGGTCTCATAAAATATATCACCAGTCTGAGCCTATTTCAGACAACCCTAAGGTAATATGGCACCCATGTTCTGCCTTATACGGGCAATAATGCTCAACATGCTCAAATAAAGCCAGGAGATCAAGTTCTGGTTAAAACATGGGGAGAAGAAAATCCTAATGTTCAATTGAACCCTAAATGGAAAGGCTCTTTTTCAGTAATCCTAGTAATGCCTTCAGCAGTAAATGTAGCAAAATTGAATAGCTGGATTCATCTCTTCAGGGTGAAACTTGCACACCATTCATTACAGCAAGGTGAAACGACAATAGCAACCCCTGCACAAAAGGGATAACTTATGACTATGAGCTGCTGGAGGATTTGAAATTTATTTTCACAGGGAAATAGACACCCAGCGGTGATAAGCATTGACATGGGAAACTCTACAGCATTTCTTCTACTCTACGATTTATATGCAAACAATATCATGGGGGAAAAAGGGCCATCTATTGAAAAAAAATGTTAGACACCAGCTATTTATATAAAACCTTAGAACTGACCTATCATGCCTTTTTTTTTTTTTGAGAGGTTTTTGCTATAGGGCGCGTGCACTCGCCAGACAGACAGAGAGAGACAGAGAGATAGAAAGCTAGAAATCACCTCCCAGGGGTGATGGCCACACAGCAATCCCTTCTCCTCCATTCTCCTCTCGGGATCTTGGGCAAGCACACACACGCACCCAGAGTGAGTTTAAGCCGCCAGGTCCAGGACTCGAACTGCGGTCAACCACGTGGTGTCCCGACCCGGTTCGGGTGCCACGTGTCCCTACCCGGGGGGACAGTCGAACAGGTTTCCTGAGGGAAGGAGTGAGAGCCGGGACAAGCGGTGCAGTGTTACAGCACGGAGACGACACAGTGTCGTCTGTTTATTGTGGGCAGCACCGTACAGCACAGAGACGACACTGTTACAACTCTTTAGGGTCGCGTCGTCTGTTGTGAGCAGCACGGAGACGATACAGTGTCACAACTCTTCAGGGTCGTCTGGAGACGATGTAGTGTTACAACTCTTCAGGGTAGTCTGGAGACTGTGCGGTGTTTCAACTCTTCAGGCTCATGTGGGGTCGTCATCTTCCTGGTCTTCTGTGTCGTCTTCGTTGTCTTCCTGGTTGTCTGGCTATTGTGGGCCAGGCATGGTGGTTATATACATGTTGGTGGATCATAAAAGGTGGGTTATGATTGGTTGTAAATGGTGGGCCGTGATTGGTTGTAAATGGTGGGCCATGATTGGTTGTAAACGGTGGGCCGTGATTGGTAGCTTTTGGACCAATCTTGAGGTGCCGGATATGCAAATCTGAGGGATTCTAGTGGTCAATCAGAGCAAGGTTTCGAAGGTCAGGTTTTATGAAGAGAACCAATCACGGCAATTGTTTGCTCTCTGAGAAACCTTGGCAGACTCGCTGTTGCACAGCCTCCCACAACGTGGGAGTCTAGTGACATAGCCATTATGCTAACTGCTGGTCCCAGAACTGACCTATCATCTCTTAAATTTCTCCAACCCAAATTTGTCTAAATACTGTTAGCTTTATTTATCTTCATCTTTAGCTCAATAATGCAGCTGTCCCTCTTCCTATTCGACTGTGAGCCACTAGCATAATGACTCCTCATTCTAAATATAGGGGAGATCCACCTTTGCAGTTATTAAATATACAGGAATTACAGGATTTTAAAATGATTGAGTGAATTAAGAATACACTGGTAGGAAGGGCAGTTAACCTTCTCAGATCCTTCCAACAGAACTTAGCCACTGAGACCTCACTGAGGACCCCAGATTTGGGACCCATAACACTGAGTACCCCCTTAAAATTCCAGGCATCCATCTATATTAAAATAATTTAGAACAGAAGGATGATAAGTAAGTACTTTAGACCACTCTCTCTGCTATAGTATTACAGTAATACATCCTCCTAATTATTGGACTGATTACCAGGTAACTCAATATGCATCATTCAACAAGCCAGTGAGGTCTCAGGGAAGCCTCAAGTTGACACTTCTACCATATTGAACAAAAAATCTGGGTATTGCCAAAAGGAAAGCTAACTAATGCACTAGCATCTTGTGCTAGCATGACTGTATTAACCCACAGACTGAGGAATGTCTCCTTCTACATAAATGTGTTAATTTAACCTCCTGAAATTAAACAGTCACATTAAGGCATTGTTTACACTAGGAAAATAAAACCCAAGGATCCACACAGGATATACCCCATGGGCCATACTAACTGGTTATGGGAACAACATTAGCAGGAAGCTTTCCCACTTAGGAAAACAAAAATAACAAATTAATATATCTTTTTACTATTGACCTGGAATTTTGCCTTGAGACTCCTGGAATTTTCCTTCTCTGTGGCACTACTTCCTTTTTGAGCCTCCCTGCCAATTGGACAGGAGCATGTATGTTGGTTTATCTATCCCTGAGATAACATTCGGCCGCAATAGTCAGTCATTAATTGTCCCCCTGACAGCTCATATGAGGACAAAAAGAGTCATTTAACTCATTCCCTTTACAGTGGAGAATTTTCAGACTCATGGGGAAACTGGTCAAAACTTTGGAACTGATTCCTTTGTCTATTTCCCCTCTTGAGAACCATGGTAATGCTAATTTTCACTCTCATATTTTAGTCCTCTCCCTTAAATCGCCTAACCAAGTTTATCTCTTCTTGCTTAGAGGCTATAAAATTGCAAATGATTATACCTCGGGAATACTAATATCTTGGGACCTCCATTGAATTCTATTGCATGTCATCCAACACTAATGACAGCCCTCTCATCAGCACACTTTAAGACTATCTCAATGACCTGTCCCTGCCTTTGTCCCAGCTCTCCCACCTAGATCATATAGGGCAAGAGTTTAGTGATCCCTGATAGGTAGGGCCAATGCCCCTTTTCATCATGAAGCAGTTACAGAAGATGGACCATCCACCTTCAACTCCCGCAAAAGATTTATGGGGATTATGCCTCTCAAAAGAAAAATGAGGCAGGAGAAAGCTAGAAAATGGAAGTAGTTAAGGAAGCTGGGGCATCAGCCCATGTGGCTAGATATTACAGGTAAATAGATCAGGGCAGAAAATTCCCCACCCAATATAATGTAGGCAGGAGATTAGTGGGAGATGTCTAGCTGATTAAGCTACATTTGATATAGCTAGTGAGATTAATCAGTGGGCACGAACATATTTGATAGATCCAATGAAAGGAAAACAATCAGTGGGCCCAACTAATGATCAACTGACACAACCTATATTTAAAAATTATAGACCTCACAGAATGTAACTGCTGGAGCCTTTTGAGTCACTCTTTCTCTGTACGCTTGGGCCTACTCTTACCTCTCAGTAGTGTACTTTCACTTTTACTTCTTTTTCTTCACTTTCACTTAATAAACTATCTTGTCCTTTTACTAATGTCATATTTTATTAAATATTTTGTCTTAGACACCAAGAACCTGGATATCATCACAGAAGTGATGTCTTAACACTATGATATTCAAATGACTTTCTAAAACAATCTGAGAGAAAATTAAGGAAGAAGAATATTCTTTCTTACCTTCTTTGAAACATTGTAAGAGACATGAGGACTGTGGAAGAGTGAATTTTCTGGGACTGTTATGCTAAAACCACCATGTCCTTTCTCTTGCCTTTCTCACTCTTCAAGATGTAGTTAATCTTGGATTTCTGCAAAGAATCAAGGAGGTTGGCAAAACCTGCCTCTTGCAAAATTATGTAAGAATTGAGATGAAGTATTTGCCTTTTCTCCCTCCATCTCCACTTTTGGTGACACTTTCATCTATCTAATTTTTTTTCCTAGTGCTTTATCTTTTCCCAGTGCTCCTCCAGGAAAAGCTCTAAGTTCATTATTCTCTTCAACATTTATGTCATTCCAATTTACATTCTGAGCCTGAGTTCTCATCATGGAATAGAAGGTCCTGACTTGTGCAATAGACAGTTAGGATATTCAATCAGTATTCATGAGTACAGTTATGTCAATTACTACAATAGGTTGAAATAACTTATGTACTAATTGATAAATACCCACTTCTTTCAACCTCTTAGTGCTGTCTATACCAAGCAGGTCATTCTCTTGGGCCACTATCTTGGAACTCTCCAAGATATAGTGACAAAAGAGTAGATGTTTGTCAAGCCAGTGATTTCCAGGATTCGGTTCCAAATCTATAGTCTATGTCAGGTCCTTTCTTTTGGCTTTCACCACCTTACCTGTTGTTAAATGTTTTGCATATCACTTCTGGAGATAGACATCAGGAGATGGAGGAGGGAGAGATTTCTTTCAACGCTTATTTTTTTTAAAAGGCTTTTGCCATAGGATACATGCACTCACCATAGAGAAAGAAAGAGACAGTGAGAGGGAAAGTGATAAATCACCCCTTGGGGGTGTGGCCAAATTGCAATCCCTTCTTCATTCTCCTCTAAGGATTTTGGGCATGCACACACAGGTGCCCAGCATAATATTCAAGCCACCAGTCTGGGACGTCAACTGTGATCCACCATGTGGGAGTTCAGCACCTTAACCACTACACCACCTGCTGGCCACATTACACTATCTGAGATTCTTCAAAAATTCATAAATATACATATTATAAAAACTAAATATGGACTTGAAAAAGTTTTACACCAAATTAACCCATACTTTAATTCAATTTTCCCATGCACTTGTAACTGATCAGCATTAGGTGCATGGACTAGGAAGGCCATGTGACCCAAGGTTGACTCCATACTACGGGGGGAGGGAGTGGAGATGCTGTCTACAGCAGAGCAAACAACCAGAGCAGTAAAAGTTTTATGAATAGACCAATTAGACTGCTGCTTGGGTTGATTAATCAAAGCTGCACGTATTTCAGTCCTTTATTTGCATATATAGACCTGGTTGAAAACTTTGGAGAGAAGTATTTTTTTTTTTTTAATAAAGGCTCATCTTCAGAGGTAGATGGCCTTTTGGGAAAACCTAGCTGCCTTTTGCTTTTGGATAACCCATTCCTCCTAGACAAATCTTGTAGTCAGAGTTTGGATTTTCCAGGGGAAATGACTATTTCTGGGTCATTATCTACTTTGGTTTAGTAGCAAACTTTTTGAACTCCCACGATATATATCTATTACTTTACCATGTGTTAGCTTCTATACAGAACAAGACTAAAAGCTTGCTGATTCTAATTTATAAAAGAACAAAAAAAGTTTCATTTCATTCTTATTTGTATTCATTAGTAACTTAGTTCTACCCTACAACTAACAGTATAAAAATTATAGGTATTTATTTAATACAAGAACTACAGGTACATATGTGTATATTTGTCCATCTATTCATGCATTTATCTACCTATTAATCCATATGATTAAGGTTACTAAGTCCATAATGAGAGAAGGTTTAAATCATGTACTTTTTTGTGGAATCTTCGGTAGAAGCCTGACTCCAGGCTTCTTCTCTAATTGAGGCACTATATTTATTATTGTAATTTTGTGAGGATTAAATGAAGTTATTCTTTTAAAATAAATTGTACAGGGTTGATTACCTGGTAAAGTAGGAATACAGTGCTCAGGAAATGCTCAGAACTGAGGTTTTAATCTCTGGTCCGGATCAATCTAAAACATACCAGGTATGCATATAAGTGCTCAAGATCTGACGGGCTGTAAAAATAGAGGGAGGAAGTTTTAGTATGACCAGATCCTGTGGAAGGTAGTTCTCTCTTTTTCATTCTCATTCTTAAGTATGCATACACATGCTCTATCATAAATAAGAAAAAAATTAGTTGTACAGTGTTTAGGACATAAAATGTTCAATAAGTAGATTTCTATTATTATTTTAATAGTTATCAGAGGCAGTAATATTCATGGAGCTTTATAGTTCATAAAATATTTTTATGTGTATTCTATCTTGAGATTATATCACTGCCAAACTATTATTTCCTGGGAGAGATCATTACAACAATAAGCATAACATTTTTTTAGCCTATAAATAAGTTAATATAACAAATGTGTTTTCCTTTCTAGAAATAAATGTCCTAGATTAAGGAACTTTTTTTCCATAGGGTGTGTGCACTTGCCAGAGAGAGAAAAAATTTGAAATCATCCCCTGGGGGGATGACCATGTTACAATCCTTCCCCCTCCATTCTTCTCTCTGGATTTTGGGCATGCACATACACTCACCCAGCATGTCCAGAACTGGAAGCATTGTTGACCATGTTGGAATTCAGTGCCTTAATGACCATGTCACCTGCTGGCCTCATCATGGAAAGTTTAATACACTGAGCAAATCATATTGAGTTGAAAGAGTTTCTGACAGTAAGTCAAGAAATATGGATTTTGGTTCCAGCTCTAAGAGAAAATTTGACCTAGATAAAGCCATTCAACCTTTCTAGGCCTCAGTTTTTCTACCTGGAAAAGGAATATCAAATAGCATAATAAATTAAGTTCTCTTCGAGCATCAGAACCACTAGCAGCACATAATTGATGTATCTGTCTATCATGAAATGACAATTCAGAGGTCTATTTTTTACTGAATGCCTAATATAAAGAAGTATATAAATGGTGTTCTGGAATACAAACAATATTTTTAATGCTGTGAGGTTAGATGCCGTGAATCTGACATTATCCTTTATTTCTTTTAAATTCAGAGGTAATGTTTTATACTCGGAATTTTGGGAATGAAATGAGGCTCTCTTACATTTGATCTTTGGAAGTGAAGAAGAAAACTGCCTGAGAGACATGTTCAAAATATAAAACTTCAAGATAGGAAAGACACTGAGATAAGAGACATACTATTAACAAAATAATCCTCCCACACAGTGGCATCTAAAAAAAAAAAAAAGAAAAAGATAGGGTCAGCAAGTGGTATGGTAGTAAAATTGCTGGATTCCACATGGTTGATACTGTAGTTCAAGTCCTGGAATCAGGAACTTGAAAAACACTCAAGGTGAGTGTGCATGTATGCCTAAAATCCAAGAGGACAATGGAGGAGAAGGGATTGTGGCATGGCTAGTACCGTTGAAGATAATTTTGCACTTTTCCTCTCTCTCTGTCTCTTTGGCAAGCATATGCACCCTATGAAAAAATAGTTTTTAATAAAGACTTTTTATATCTGTTATATCATTTCTACATCAACTCAGAAAACTCATTTTTATGATAATATTTTTACAAGAGGAAATTAATGGTTATGTGGTAAAGAAAATTTTCCAAGATTGCCCAAGTAAAAGGTAGTGAAACTGAGATTGAAATTTTGCTCCTTTTTTCCTTTTTCTTTCTTCTTCTTCTTTTTTTTTTTTTTGTTTTTTGTTTTTTGTTTTTTACTATAGGACATGCACACTTCCCAGAGAGAAACAGAGAAATACGATGAGAGGAAAACTGAGAAAGCACTCCCTCAGAGGGAATGGCCACCACAATTGCTTCTGCACTCAGGATTTTGGCCACAGCCATGTGTTTTTCAAGCCACCAGTCTGGAATTAGAACTGCAAAGTAGGCCATGTGGGATCCAGTAACTTATAAATTATACCACCTGCTGGCCTGCAACTTTATTCTTTATCAGGTAGTCATGAAAAAATTCCTGGAAGTAAAACATGACTACAAGTAAAGTTGCAGGATTCAAAATCAACATACAGAAATCTACAGCATTTCTATATACAAACAACAGGCAGAATGCGATAGAACTGAAAAAAGCAATTCCATTTACCATAGCCACAAAATGTATAAGATACTTAGGAGTAAATCTAACCAAAGAAGTTAAAGACCTCCACAAGAACAACTATGAGAACCTAAAAAAAGAAATTGAAAATGACACAAAGAACTGGAAGGACATCCCATATTCATGGATTGGAAGAATTAATATAATCAAAATGGCAATTCTACCTAAATTAATCTACATATTTAATGCAATCCCAATTAAAGTACCAGAAACGTTCACAGATCTAGAAAAGACAATCATAAAATTTGTCTGGAATTATAAAAGCAATCCTGCAAAAGCAGAGTGAAGAGGGCCACATCTCACACCCAGACCCAAAAATATACTACAAAGCTGTGGAAATCAAAACAGCACGGCACTGAAACAGAAGCAGACAGGTGGACCAATGGAATAGAATAGAGTTCCCAGAAATAAATTCTCAAACATACAGTAAACTGATTTTTGACAAAGGGTACCAGTCAATCCAGTGGGGAAAAGAAAAAAAAAAAAAAACAAACTCGTCAACAAATGGAGCTGGAAAAACTGGATATCCACCTGCAGAAAGATGACTCTGAACCCCTACCTCTCACCATTGACAAAAATCAACTCAAGGTGGATCAAAGATCTAAACCTAAGGCCTCAAACTATAAAACTTCTCTTAGAAAACACTGGGGAAACTGGGAGACATTGGAGTAGGCAAAGACTTTCTAAATAAGTCCCCCAAAGCACAGCCAATAATCCCCAAAATAGACAAGTGGGATTATATCAGACTAAGAAGTTTTTGTATGGCAAAAGACACAGTAATTATTGTGAACTGACAGCCCTTAGAATGGGAAAATGTTTTTTAAGCTATGTGTCAGATAAAGGGCTGATAACTAGAACACACAATGAATTCAAGCAGCTATCCTGATAAAACGATGATCAACCCTATTAAAAAATGAAAGAATGAGCTGAAAAAACAACTCTGTAAGGATGACATATGAATAGACAAAAAGCATATGAAGAAATACTCAACATCCCTCATTGTAAGGGAAATGCAGATCAAAATAACAATGAGATACCACCTGACCCCAGTCAGAATGACTAAGATAAAAAAAAAAATGGTAAGTGCTGGTGGGGGTGTGGTGAAAGGGGAAAGTTCTTACACTGCTAGTGGAAATGCAAATTACTCCAGTCACTGTGGAGAACAATTTGGAGATTCCTCAAAAATCTACAAATGTAACTTCCATATGATCCAACAATCCCACTCCTTGGTATCTACCCAAAGTACAGAAGAATTCTCAATCAGAAAAGTGCTTGCTCATGGATATTTATTGTGGCATTATTCACAATTGCTAAGACATGGAGCCCAACCCAAATGCCCAAGAACAGATGAATGGATTGAAAAACTGTGGCACATATACTCTATGGAATACTACTCAGCTATAAAAAAACAACAAAACCCTGGATTTTGACAGAAAGTAGATGAATATGGAAGATTTACTGCTGAGTGAAGCAAGTCAGGCTCTGAAGGAGAGACACTGTATGTCTTCACTTAATATATATCGAGTGTCTGCACTCTATGACTAAAACTGAATGACTAAAGGATATACAAACACAGTAATGGTTGTGAATACCAGATATAGGCTGCGAAGAGGGTGGGTGAAGGAATAGAGTCTGAGGAAGGACATTAAGGAGAAAAATAGGCATAGCATTAATGGGACAAAGAAATGGGGTATAGTCTGTTGAAGTTAAATTTATAGTATTATCAATTGGACTGGGGAGAAATGCACACATGTTGGAATATTCACTTTGCAAGCTAAATAATGTAATTGAATGTATAAAAGAACTTGAGATAAAATAAAATATAAAAATTCACTTTTATTTGTATTTTATTTTTATAGGTTATATTATTTTTGAGGAAAAAGAGGAAGGCTTATTGAGGCCAGGCACTTTTAACATATGATTATTTTGTTTTCAATTTTAAACATTTATTTATTCATTTTATGAGAAAGGGTGAGAAAAAAAAAAGAGACAGAGAGGCACCCTCAACAGGGTTTTCATGCCACAATCTACTTTCAGGCTTAGACAATCTGCATTGTGTGTGTACACATATAAGCCTGGTGTGGTCAGGGAGGTCTTGGAATATGTGGGACCATCATGGCAGAACATTATACTATATCTGTGCTCCCATCTGGTCTAAATATTGTTTTTTTGTGTGTTTTTTGAGAGTTTTTTTTTTTCTATAGGGCATGTGCGCTCGCCAGACAGACAGAGAGAGACAGAGAGACAGAAAGCAAGAAATCACCCCCCAGGGGGGAAGGCCATGCCACAATCCCTTCTCCTCCATTCTCCTCTCGGGACCTTGGGCATGCATGCACACGTGCCCGGTGTGAGTTTAAGCCACCGAGTCCGGGACTCGAACCATGGTCGACTACGTGGGAGTCCAGTGGCATAGCTATTACGCTAACTCCTGGTCCCAATATTGTTTTTTCATGACTTAATTCTACTAGCATGTTAATATGGCTAAAATTCAAAGTGTAAAATATTAAAGCTGAAGCCCAGCCACAGTAGCTCACCCTATTAAGATGCTGTGTTTTGTAGTCTGAGATCATATAAGAGCCTTGGGTTCAGTTCCTGATTCAATCTAACAGCTATACATGGTAGTATGTCTGTAATCCAAAAAGTTTGAGGAAACTGGTGGAGGACTTAAGTTTGATGCTGGGCTAGGCAACATAGCATGATTTTGAAATACAATTTTTTTCTTGTTTATTTATTTATTTATTTATTTATTTAATTTATTATTTATGCATTTAATTACTATGCACCATTTAGATTGTAAAAAGGATGTACCTAGCATAATATACACTTCAGCCCAGCCCAGTTGAGAATACTATACTCGTCCTAATCAACAAATAATAAACCATGTCTGTGTCCCACAAATGTCTTACCTCTCTATCTTTTCCTCAAATTTCCTTTCCTACAATGTTCCCCTCTGACACTGTCCTTCCACTTTGTCTCTAGTGTCCACAACAATTTTTAATGCATGTATGTCCTCCAGCCTTTCAGTTTTTAACACAGAGCATGGACACTAGGTATATGTTAAGTGGAGACATACAATGTCTCTATTTCATATCCTGACTTGTTTCACTCAGCAAAAATCTTCCACAGTCATCCATTTTCTATCAAACTCCAGGATCTTGGAGTAGTATTCCATGGAATATATGTGTCACACTTTTTCAATCCATTCATCCATTTGTGGACATTGGGGTTGGTTCCATATCTTAGGAATCATTAAGGCTGTGATGAATTTAGATGTGCAAGTGCTTTTCTGACTGAGCATTCTCTTGTTCTTTGGGTAAATACCCAGGAATGGAAGTGTTGGATCATATAGTAGTTCTATTTTAAGGTCTTGGAGGAACTTCCATATTTTTCTCCACAGTGGCTAAACCAATTTACATTTCCACCAACAGTGTAGGAGTGTTCCCCTTTCACCACATCCCTTCCAGCACTTATCATTTTTTTCTTTTTTTTTATCTTTTCCATTCTGACTGGGGTTAGGTGGTATCTCATTGTAGTTTTGAACTACATCTCCCTTATGATGAGGAATATTGAGCATTTCTTCATATCGTTTTTGGCTGTTTGTATGTATTTCTTAGATAGTTGTTTGTTCAGCTCATTTTCCCATCTTTTAATTGAATTAATCTTTTTCTTCGAGGTAAACTGCTTGAGTTCTATGTGTATTTTGGTTATCAGTTCCTTATCTGAGGCACAGTTAACAAAAATTGTCTCCCATTCTGATGGTTGTTGATTTATACGAATTAAAGTGTCCTTTGCTGTGCAGAAACTTCTTAATCTGAGGTAATCTCACCTGTCTATTTTGGGGATTATTGCCTGTGCTTTGGGGGTTTTATTTAAGAAGTCTTTGCCTACCTCAATGTCTCCCAGTGTTTCCCAAGAGTTTTCCACCAGTAGATTTATAGCTTGCAGCCTTAGGTTTAGATCTTTGATCCACTTTGAGTTGATGTTGGTTAATGGTGACAGATAGGGGTTCAGATGCATCTTTCTGCACGTGGATACTGTTTTTCTAGTACCTTTTGCTAAAGAGGTTTTCTTTTTTCCACTGGATTCACTGGTACCTTTTGTCAAACATGATTTTGCTGTATGTTTTGGGTTTATTTTTGGAGTCTCTACTCTGTTCCATTGCTCCTCATGTCTGTTTTTGTTCCAAAACCATGCTGTTTTGATTATCACAGCTTTGTAATATGTTTTAGGGTCAGGAAGTGAGATGCGTGCTACTCCATACTTCTTGCGCAGAATGACTTTGGCAATACGGGGTCTTTTATGATTTCAAACAAATTCTGATTGTCTTTTCTACGTGTGTGAAGAATGTCTCTTGTAATTTTATAGGGATTATATTAAATATGTAGATTAATTTGTGTAGGACTGCCATTTTGATTATATTCACTCTACTAATCCAGGAACATGGATTTTTTTTTGTATCCTATTTATTTCCCTTTTTAGGGTTTTCATAGTTTTCCTTATAGTTGTCTTTGCCTTCCTTGGTTAGTTTTATTCCTAAGTATCTTCTTGTAGTGAATAGGATTACTTTTTTCAGTTCTACCTCAGTCTGTTTTTTGTTCATAAATAGAAATGCTGTAGACATTTGTAAGTTAATTTTGTATCCTGGCACTTTACTATATGCATTTATTACTTCAAGAAGTTTTTTCATGGATACTATTGGGTATTTTATGTATCCAATCATGTCATCTGTAAACATAGATAATTTCAGCTCTTTTTTTGCTATTGGAATACCTTTTATTTCCTTCTCTTTTCTGATTGCATTGCCTAGGACTTCCAGTACTATATTGAATAGGAGTGGAGAAAGTGGGCAGCCTTGTCTTGTGCCAGTTTTTAGTGGAAAAGCTTTCAGCTTTTCCCCATTAATTATAATGCTAGCTTTAGGTTTTTCATAGATTGCTTTTATTATGCTGAGAAACAATCCTTCTATGGCAATTTTACTGAGCTTTTTAGTCATGAAAAGATATTGTATTTTGTCAAATGCTTTTTTTCCCCCACATGAATTGAAATGACCATATGTTATTTATCTTTCTGTTAATATGATGTATTACATTTATGATTTTGCATATCTTGAACAAAACTTGCATCTGTAGAATGAAACCTACCTGGTCATAATGAATAACCTTTTTTATGTGCTGTTGAGTACAGTTAGCAAGTATCTTGTTGAGAATATTTGCATCTATATTCATCAAAGATATAGGTCTGTAGTTTTCCTTTTTTGTTGTATCCTTATCCGTTTTGGATATGAGGGTAATGGAGGTTTCAAAGAATGAATTTGCAAGGGTTCCTTCCTTTTGGATCTCTAGAAACACTGTGAGTAGGATGGGAGTGACCTCTCTTTTCAAAGTTTTGTTAAATTCAGCAGATAAATCATTGGGGCTTGGACTTTTCTTTTTTGGGAGGTTATTTATCACTGATTCAATCTCATTGATTGTTATAGGTCTATTCAGACTTTCAATGTCTTCTTGGGTCAATCTTGGTAGATTATACATCTCCAGGAATTTGTCCATCTCTTCCATGTTTTCTTGTTTGTTGGCATATAATCACTCATAGTATTCTCTAATGATGTTTTGTATTTCTATTATGTCTGTTGTAATGTTGCCTGCTTCATTGTGAATTTGATATATCTGGTTCCTTTCTCTCTTCTTCTTAATTAGTCTAGCTAATGGTGTGTCAATCTTATTTATCTTTTCAAAGAAATAGCTTTTGTTTTGATTTATTTCCTGTATAATAATATGCTTACTTTATATTTCATTTATTTCTGCTTGGATCTTTACTATTTCTTTTCTCCTGGCATTCTTTTTTGGATTTTCTTGTTTTTTGTTTTCCCAATTCCCTGGGGCATGATCATGATATTAGGTTGTGCTTTTGCCACCTTTCCATCTTTTTCTTGTGTGCACTAATTGCTATGAACTTCCCTCTTATGACTGCTTTTGCCATGTCTCATAAATTATGGAAACTTCTTTACTTATTATCATTTGTTTCTATGAATCTTGATTTCAATCTTAATCTCCTCAGTAGTCATGAAGTCATTCAGAAGTAGGTTATTCAGTTTCTATGTATTTGCATTTTTTGAGGGTTTTTCTTGAGATTAATATCAATTTTAATTCCGTCATGGTCGGAGAAAATGCTGGATATAGTTTCTATGCCTTTGAATCTGTAAAGGCTGGTTTTTTGCCCTATCATGTGGCCAATCTTTGAGAAAGTACCATGCGGGCCTAAGAAAAATATATATTTTGTGTTTTTTGGATGGAAAGTTCTATAGATGTTTATCAAGTCCATCTTATTTATGCTATCATTTAGGTATTGGTTCTTTTTGCTTATTTTTTGTCTCATTGACATGTCTAAAGGAGATAATGGGTTTTTGAGATCTCCAACAATTATTGTGTTACACTCTATCCTTTCAGATTTTGCAGTTTTTCCTTTACATATTTGGATGGTCCTAAGTTTAGTGCATAGATATTTATAAGTGTTATATATGCTTGATTAATTAGCCCTATATTATTATATAATCCCTTCTTTGTCTCTTTTATGGTTTTTGTCTTAAAGTCTATTTTGTCCAAATTCAGTATAGCAACTCCTGCTCTTTTCTGGTTTTCATTTGTATGGAATACCTTTTGCAGCCCTTGACTTTTATTCTATGTGTATCTTTATTCATGAGATGAGTTTCTTATAGACAGCAGATGGAGGGTTTCTGATGTTTAATCTAGTCTACCAGTTTGTGCTTCTTGATAGGAAAATTTAATCCATTAACATTCAGGGTTATAATTGATATACCAAGACTTGTCCCTAACATTAAGTTGGTCATATTTTTGGTTGTTTTTTGTTCTCTTGTTGCTGTCTGTCTCTCTTTAGTTTTCTTGGTATAGTACTCCTTCCAGAATTTCTTGAAGTCCTGGTCTGGAGTTAGTAAATTCTACCAGGTTTTGTTTATCTGAGCACATTTTTATTTTCTTTTCCCATATGAAAGATAACCCTGCCAGGTAAAGTATTCTTGGTTGAAACTCATTTTCATTTAACACTGTGAATATGTTTCCCCATTATTTTCTTGCTCTCATTGTATCCAATTAGAGATCTGGAGGGAGCCTGATGGGATAGCCTTTGTAGGTGATTTAACATTTCTCTTTCACCAATCTTGGTATTTTGTCTTTGTTGGTCGTTTCGGTTAATCTGGCTATAATGTGCCATGGAGAGGATCTTCTTGGATTGATACTACTTGGGGTTCTTTGTAGTTCTTGGCTCTGGATGTTTGAATGCCTCTCTATACATAGAAAGTTTTCTTCCAGGATTTTGTGGAATAGATTATCCATGCCCTTATTAGATTCTTCACCTTCTGGGATACCAATTATTCAGATATTTGGGTATTTCATGGAATCTAGTATTTCTCATATTATACTCAGTTTTCTTGGCTTTTTTTTTTTGAGTATTTTTGATCATTTTATCTAGGTTAGAAGTTTTGTATTCTACTCCCAATATTTGATCTTCTGCATGGTCTAACCTGATTTTAATACTTTTTTTTTTTTTTTTGGAGAGGTTTTCACTATAGGGTGTGTGTGCTCACCAGACAGACAGAGAGAGACATAGAGACAGAAAGCAAGAAATCACACCCCAGAGGAGATGGTCACACCGCAATCCCTTCTCCTCCATTCTCCTCTCGGGATCTTGGGCATGCATGCACACGCGCCCAGTGTGAGTTTTAAGCCACCGGGTCTGGGATGCGAACTGCGGTCGACTACGTGGGAGTCCAGCGACATAGCCATTACGCTAACTGCTGGTTCCCTGATTTTAATACTTTTGAGGAAGGTTTTAACTTCCTGTATTATAGCCTTGGTATCTAACAGTTTCATTTGATTCTTTTTTATGGTGTCCAATTCTTCTTTCATATTGTGGAAGGACTTCATTGTTTCTTGGAGCTCAATGTCTCTTTTCTCTTGCATCTCATAGAATTTTGTTACCATAAATATTCTGAATTCTTTTTCTGACATTTAGGGAATAACTTCTAATATTTTCCTACATAGAGACAAGTTACAGTGTTTCCTTGCAGGAGATGTATTACTTGATTCTCTCATTCTTGAGGCTCTTCTCTGATTTTTAGCCATTTGGTAATATATTCACTTCTACATAACTTGTTGGAGAAGGATTATGTGACTGTGAGCTTGTGTGTTTCTCTTACTGTGAAATAATTTGGTGCTATATTCTCCCTTCTACTGTGTTCTCCAGTGTAGGAAAAACAGAAGGAGTTTTGCAATCAGATTTATAAAGGGGAATATCACTATTTTTGCAACCACTACAGTGAGATGCAAAGAATTCTCTAAAATTGACAATGTTCAGAATTTAGCCACTATACACCTAGTCATCTCTAGGCAGTGGGTAAGGGCTGAGCAGTAAAGCAGGGGGCTAAGGTAAAAGAAAGAGGAAGAAATAGAGGAAGAAAAGGCAAAGAAAAAAGGAAAGTACTACTAGAAAAGAAAGAAAAAATTAAAAATCAAATAACAGAAAATGAAATTGGGTTAAAAATGGTAAACTGTGCAGTGTACAAGCATGCCTTGTGAAGCCCCAACAGAGGCAGAAGTGGAGAATCCTGAGGCTTTCTGTCTTAAGGGAGGGAAGAAGAGATAGATTAACCAGAGTAAGGAAGAAACAGGGTGGAAAGCTGTTTTTTATTTTTATTTTTATTTCTTTTAAAGAGAAAAGAAAGTTGGAAGGGACAGAGCAGAACAAGAGGTAGACACTTGCATACCTGACTAGCACTGGTCCTGACTGGGTAGGGTGCTTTACAGCTCTGAAGCTGAACCCAGAGACCCAGCAGAGGTAGAGGTGGGGAACCGTGGAGGCTCTCTGTCTTAGGTGAGGGAAGAAGAGATAGATTAACAAGAGTAAGGCACAAACAGGGTGGAAAGCTGTTATGATGTTGTTTTGTTTTGTTTTGTTTTTTTAAGAGAAAAAATGTTAGAAGGGACAGAGCAGAACAAGAGGTAGACATTTTCATACCTGACTAGCACTGGGGTTTGCAGGGGATCCCTGGCTGGGTGGAATGCTTCACAGCCCTGAAGCTGAATCCAGAGGCCCAACAGAGAAACACAAGACATTTTTAACACCTTGTGACTGCAACTTCTGTACACTGTAACCCATCTCTTTGAAGTTTTCTTAAAGACATTTGTAGTTTTGAGGGTATAGCAGCTGATGAATCAATCATTTCCTTTCTAAGTAGTATGTAGAATGATGAAGACATCTCAGTTGAAAGTTCCACTCTTCAATGCAAAAGAAACTAGAGCAAAGGCATTAAGGCCTGCACTGAGCTGAATTTTTCTATCTTTTTAATGTCCTCAATTAGTTTTGTAGGCAGTGAATTGCACCTTCAAAACAAGGTACAAGTGGGCAATTTTGCCCTCAGAGCTCCTGTCAGATGCTGTTAACCACTTATTGATGCAATTATTCCTACAGACCGGTAATAATGAGCATAAAAGTGACAGGATTTAAAAAAATTCTCTGGGCCAGATTTTAAAGTGAAATGGGTTTCTTTATGACCAAATTGGAGCAAACTGCAGATTGACAAGGATAATAGGCTACATTTACATAGAACTTATCACTTTACAGAGTGCTTTCAAATAAATTGACACTCAATTTTTATAAAAAAAAATTGTTAAGTGGATTGTATTATCATCATTATTTTTAAAATGAGAAAACAGAAGATTATAGATTTGAAACAATTTATTCAACTAACAAACTAGAAGTGGATATGGAAGGTAAAATCCCAGTCTCTGATTTCTTTTTACTACAGAATGTTGCTGAATTTTATTTTCCTTACATACATCTCGGTAGAGCATTTGAATATTATACTTGTTCACTTATTCCTTAGTTGGTTTACTCAATAAATTTTATTAAATTTGTAGCCCAGTCAAAATTTCTGAATTGAAAATAGAGATTTTGGATTATTTAGCATATAATGACATTTGGAATCATCATATTGAATTACATTGCCAAAGGAGAATATATAGAATGATAAAAGTTATAAAGTAGGGTATGAGCTACCAGAGAATAATCACTCTTTTTAAAAAATATTACATAACTATGAGACATTTCTCAAAATTAAGAAATTAACATTGGTACAATACTGATAACAAAACTACAGACATGATTTGGATTTATTTGTTTTTACATTTTGTTAATGTGCATTCTCTGCTGGAGGATGGAATTTGGAATACTGAACACTTTGTCAGGTCTACTTAGTTTCCTTTTCTTTTACCTTTTTTTTTTTTTTTTTAGAGGTTTTTGCTATAGGGCGCGTGCGATCACCAGACAGAGAGACAGAAAGCGAGAAATCACCCCCCAGGCGGGATGGCTACACCACAATCCCTTCTCCTCCATTCTCTCAGGATCTTGGGCACACACACACACCCACACACGCCTGGCGTGAGTTTTAAGCCAGTGGGTCCGGGACGAGAACTGCGGTCGACCACGTGGGAGTCCAGCAACATAGCCATTACGCTAACTGCTGGTCCCCAGTTTCTTTTTTGTAATGAGAGTTTCTCTGTTTTCCTTGGCTCATCATCATTTTGACAGTTTTGCAAAGTATTTTCTAGTGTTCCTCAGTTTGAGTTTGCCTGATGTTTGCTCATGAATATATATGGAATATGAAATTTTAGGAAAAGTACCACAGAAGTGAAGTGCTTTGCTTTTTTGCCATGTAATATAAAAAATTACATGATATTAATGTAACTTAACACTGGCAATGGTAACATTATTTGAATAAAGTGATGTATGCCAGATTTCTCCACTATAAATTGCTATTTTTACCTTCCCATACTTTATTCTTTGGAAGTAAGTAACTAAGTTCATCCCTGTACTTAATGTAAAAAGAATTGAGCTCACTTTCTGGAGGAAAAACAGTTAAAGAATTTGTGGATATATGATTTAAAATATCACAGTAATTAGTGAATATGAGGGATATACTATGAGATTTTGCAAATATCATATTTCTTTTTAAAATATTATTTACTAGTCTCAGAATTCAACAATAGAACTTGCTTGAAGCAAGTATTATTGTGATATTTTAATGATATTTTCTAATTCCTTCATATATCTTATATTTATAATTTAGAGTATTCCATGAGGAAGATTTGCCCTTTTTATGTGTTTATTTAATCACTTCTTCACATTATGAACTTGAAGATATTGATTGATTGATTGATTTTTATTTATTTACATTTTTATTTCATTTTTATACATTCAATCACATTATATAGCTTACAAAGTGAATATTTCTATATGTGAACATTTCTCCTTAGTCCAGTTGATAAAACTATAAAATATCTTCAAAGATAATATCACATTTCTTTGTCCCATTAATGCTTTGTCTATTTTTCTTCTAAATGTCCTTCCTCAGACCCTCCTCTTGCACACACACTATATCTGGTATTTACATCTATTTACTGTGTTTCAACATTCTTTAGTCAATCAGTTTCAGTCATAGAGTGCAGACACTTGGTGTATATTAAGTGGGTACATACAATGTCTCTCCTTCATAGCCTGGCTTCTTGCTTCACTCAGCAATAAATCTATTCTTCCACTTTCTGTCAAAAACCAAGATTTTGCTGTTATGTTTTTTTTTTTTTTAATGGCTGAATAGTATTCCATAGAGTATATGTGCCACAGTGTTTAATCCATTCATCTGTTTATGGGCATTTGGGTTGGTTCCACATTTTAGCAATTGTGAATAGTGCCACAATAAACATCGATGTGCAAGCACTTTTCTGATTAAGAATTCTTTTGTCCTTTGAGTAGATACCAAGGAGTGGGATTGCTGGATCATGTGGCGGTTCTATTTGTAGATTTTTGAGAAATCTCCAAATTGTTCTCCACAGTGGCTGGAACAATTTACATTTCCACCAGCAGTGTAAGAGAGTTCCTCTTTCACAACACCCCCACCAGCACTTACCATTTTTTTTTTTTTTTAATCTTACTTATTCTGACTGGGGTTAGGTGGTATCTCATTGTTATTTTGGTCTGTATTTCCCTTACAATGAAGGATGTTGAGCATTTTTTCATATGCCTTTTGGCTATTTGTATGTCATCTTTAAAGAGTGTTTTTTTCCAACTAATTCTCCCATCTATTAATAGGGTTGATCATCATTTTTTCGGAATAGCTGCTTGAGTTCCTTGTGTATTTATTTACTTTTAATTTTGCTAAAGAGTGCACATGCCACTGCTAGAGAAAGACATAGGGGAAAGAAAAGGAAAAGGAGAGAGTGTATGAGAAAGTACGCTCCATGGAGGATGGTCCACAATCTCTTTTCCTCTATTTCTCTTTTCAGGATTTTGGGCATGCATACACATGCATCCAGTGTGATTCTTAAGCTGCCAAGTCTGGGACTTGAAGTGCACAATCAGCCATGTGGGATCCAGTCACCTCAAGCACTATGTTATCAGCTGGCCCTAAGATATTTATTTTAATCTTTGGATTACAACCCAATATTTTGTTATTTATTTTATAGCTCAAATTTTTTTGGCTTTGGTCATTAATAACAGTTTCAGTTAGACTTTTGTGCCCTTTTATGAAATGGTTCAATTTAAAGGATATTATTAATTTTTTTAGGTTTTTGTCTACTATTTCTTAGAATTTTGTCTTTATTTGTGATTTTGGTCAATCTGGCTATGATGTATGGTGGAAAGGATCTTCTTGGATTGATTCTAATTGAAATCCTTTGTATTTCTTGGGTCCAGATGCAGACTAGTAGATGGCATAATGGTTTGAATGCTTCTTTTGGTTTTGAAAGTTTTCTTCCAGGATTTCATGGAATAGATTATCAGTGCCCTTATTAAATTCTTCACCTTACTGGATACCAATATTTGTATGTTTGCATGTTTAATGATATTTATCATATCCCATGTATTATTCTCCTTTTTTGGTTATTTTCACTGTCCTTTGGTAAATTTTTCTAGGTCAGAGGTTCTGTCTTCTACATCTTCTGCATGATCTAATCCGCTTTTAATATTTTCAAGGGAGGTTTTGATTTGCTGTATTGCAGCCTTCATCTCAGTTCTGTTTGATTCTTTTTTATGGGGTCTATTTCTTCTTTCAAGTCATAGGAGAACTTCCCTACCTCCTGAAGTTGTCTCTATTCTTTTGCATCTCATTTAGTTTCGTCACTATGAATACTCTGAATTGTTTATCTGACATTTCCACAAGTTCTGTTGTATTGTCTGTATGATGAGTAGGTTTCTTTTCCCTTGGAGAGATATTTTCTTGATTTCTCATGTTTTGTACCTTTGCACTGGTTTCTGGTTATTTAATGAATTATACATTCCTTCCTAATTTTTTAAAGTTAATTCTGTAATGTTGAGAAAAGGTGCACTCTACTCTGTGTTCTTAAAACAGGGCCTCATGCTCTGAGCAAAAAATGGTTTATGTAACCAGCTTGAAGTGTTTGGTTCCTTACCAGAGTCTCAGGACCAGGTGTACTTGGGGCTAAGTTGGAGGATATAGCTAGAGGAAGAGATACAATTCTTTTCCAATAAAATATGAAGTCTCAAAAGAACATCAGATATTTTAAAAATCACTGGTGGGGGTTGGTGGGCTGTGGTCTCTCTGTAGATCCACCTTCCTGATGCTTTCCCTACACCATTGCTGAGGCCAGGTACTCCAATGGTACAGGGGGTAAGGAAGAGTGGAACCTTTCAGATCCAAGTTAAACACCTGAGAGTTCAAATGTGTGTGGGAAAAGGTGAACTACAGTCTGCCTGAAACTCTTAACTGTTTTAGGAATTCAATATTCTGAGTTATTTTGTGCTAGTGGAGGTGTATGTGTGTGGGGATGGATGGTGTGGACAACTTTATTGGCCTGCAACTTTTCAAAGTTACATAAAGTTTCCGGGAAAGGAGCCTGTATGTAGCAAGACAATAAACAAGGCAAAATCTCAAAATATTGTGAGGTAAATAATAAGAAATGACTTTTGCTTTTAAATACCTTAATGTTTAAGATTGGTTTGAAAGTCTTGAATAATTCCTGAAGGTAATTCATGGCCCTCACATATTCCAAAATTTTAAACATGTGTTATTTCATTCCTTTCCTTAAAATGTTTTATTTAATTTGTTTTCAATATATGTATATATGCCATCAAAGGGCAATATTTGCAAAGGTAAAGATTAGTGAGAAATATTTCTTGCCAAAACACATTGGAAAGCTTACTGTCTTTTCTCCTTCTACCTTATGGCAAGGGAATATCTTATTAGAGAGGCTACTTCTTTACAGAATGTCAGTTTCCCAGACTCCAACTGTTGGAATTTTATTCGTATTTTATGGCCCTGATAAGATCCCAATTAATCCAGCTTCAGATTCCCCCAGGCATGTTTTCTTTCAATTAACTTTCCTTTTTTATCTGAAACAAACAAACAAACAAACAAACAAAACTTTATGCAAAGTTATATATGTTTAAAATCATGGCACCCTGATTTAAATCTAGGACATCCTATTTTTTTATACCATTTCATATTTAAGAAATAATAGTTCAATGTGCTCTGAGTACTCAGAGGAGGGATATCTAACCCATCTGAGTGAAATAAAAAAGTTTCTCTGTTGAGTCCTCTTAGAAGTGGAGAAATGTATAGACATCTTAAGGGGCTAGAATTGATTCAGTCATTATTAAATATTATGTAGACCTTTACAAAC
This sequence comes from Tupaia tana, assembly GCA_026018925.1. Lineage (NCBI taxonomy): Eukaryota > Metazoa > Chordata > Mammalia > Scandentia > Tupaiidae > Tupaia > Tupaia tana. The sequence goes on along the minus strand of JAKSZU010000009.1, from coordinate 77,682,619 downwards.
TATCTTGTGGGTAGCAAGTGCTTAATAAATACATTTCTTACTAAACTAAATGATACTATTCTCACTCTGGGTTTTTACTCTGATGTTTGAAGTTTTATTTCCATTTCAGCGTTTTTTTCTCTATATATATTTCTCTCTCTCTCTCTCTCTCTCTCTCTCCATATATATATATATATATATATATATATATATATATATATACATACATATATATATATATATATATATATATGTATATATGTGTGTGTGTGTGTGTGTGTTAACATCAGTGCCAATATTGTGGAAAACATAGACTAAAGTAAATAGTTGTCCCATTTGCTATTTTTTTTCTCTTATTTTTGGAGAGGTTTTTGCTATAGGGTGCGTGCGCTTGCCAGACAGGCAGAGAGAAACAGAGAGACAGAAAGCGAGAAATCAGCCCCCAGGGGGGATGGCCACACTGCAATTCCTTCTTCTCCATTCTCCTCTCGGAATCTTGGGCACACACGCACAGGCACCCGGCATGAGTTTAAGTCACCGGATCTGGGACTTGAACCGTGGTTGACTACATGGGAGTCCAGCGACATAGCCGTTATGCCAACTGCTGGTTCCTCTGAAATGTATATTTCTAAGTGAAAAGACTCAGTCTGAAAATTTTGCATACTCTGTGATTCTATTTATATGACATTCTAAAAGTGCAAAACAAGAAAAGAAAACATCTTAGTAGTTTCCAGGGTTTGTGGAAGGAGAAATAACAAGAGGAAGTACAAGGGATATTTTAGGGCAGGAGAACCAAATTGAATGGTACAGTTAAGGTACATGATAGTATACATATGTCAAAACTCTTAAAATTATACAGCACAACAGGGTGGACTTTAATGTAAGTAAATTGAAAAAAATCACTTAGGCATTCAAGGCATTCCAGGACTGAATGTGGGCTGTGACAAAAATATCTACATTTATTACAAATGCATGCAATAAACTCACTGACAGAGGGCATTGGGAAAACATGGTACTGATTTAGATAACTTTGGAATTGAATGAAGACTTAAACCCAAGTCAAAAGGAACTATACATAAGCATAGTACTTTAAATAGTAAACTTGTTTCTCACAGAATACATATTAAAAATTCTGAAAGCACTATACATGTATAGCCATGCATCACTTCATGAGAATACTTTCTGAGAATTGCATCAAGTGGCAATTTTGTTACTGTATGAACATCATAGAGTGCACTTACACAGTCCTAGGTGATATACACTTCTACACACTTAGAATATATTGTGCAGTCTATAACTCCTACACTAAGATCCCATATAATAAGTTACTGTTCTGAATACTGTAATTGTAAAATGGTATATTTGTACATCTAAACATTTCTAAACATAAAAAAGGTATAGTAAGAGGGACCAGCAATTGGTGTAACGGTTACATTGCTGGACTCCCATGTAGTGGACCACAGTTTGAGTCCTGGACCTGGCAGTTTGAAATTCATGCCAGACATGTATATGTGTGTGCTCAAAATCCTGAGAAGAGAATGGAGGAGAAGGGATTGTGGTGTGGCAATCCCCTCTGGAGAGTGATGTCTCACTTTCTGTCTCTCTGGTGAGTGCACACACCCTATAGCACACACACACACAAAAAGATACAATAAGAATATGGTATATTAAGACAGGGTGGGAGGAGGATGATAAATGGCAGAGGGTGAGAAATAGGGGGAAAAATATATATATATGTATATGTGTGTATATATATATATATATATATATATATACGTATATATATACGTATATATATATATATATATATATATAAACAAAACAAGAAATGGAAAATTATTTGTTGATGTTAACATGCATGATTAAAGCATTTTACAGTGTATTCTGGCTGGAAAATCACATTTTCTGTGCTGTGATGATGTTCAGTGAAAGTATATAAAATAAAATAATAGCACAGACAGACCCAGCGGCAGGCCTCTGGCCAGCCAGCGATTCTGAGGCAGGGACATGGTCTCAGTATTAGTCTTCTTGCTTCAACCTTCCAGTCTGATGAGACCACAGGTGTGTTTTACTGCACCTAACCTACATTAGGTTGGACTGGGAACCAAATTTTGGCCTTCTATGTGGACTCAGCCACTGTACAGGTGCACCCTACTGATTGTGCTACTATTTCCAAGAATGTATACTATACTACAATTTAATAAATAAGCAAATGGCTGGAAGAAACCAGAAGCCTAGTTGCTCACTGTTAGAATAGGAGTTTACTCATTAGCAGAATGGGTGGCTAGGATAATCCAGGTGCTAATGGCTTCGATTTGGAGAAATCAGCATTTTTAGTTTAATATGGATACAAAGCAAGATAATTAGCATATCCATCATTTTCAACATTTGTTATTACTTGGTGTAGAAACATTTAAAAACTGTCTTTTTAAATTAATCTGAGATATACAGTAAACATAGTAAATAAATTATTATACATTAATAAAAATAAATACAGAAACAGATGGTTACACATAAATATTTATATTAAGCATATACATGCCAATATGTTTGTATGCAAACACATATTTCTTCGCTCCATCAGATTAGAATACTAAGAAGCAATTGAACTCCAGTAGAAACTACCACATTTAATACACAAATATTGATATCTACTGTGATTCTTTAAAAAAAGAAACTAGAGGTTTGGGATATCAACAAAATGGCAGGATAGAAAATTTCAGCTTACAATTACCTCCACATAAAATCTAAATAGCAACAATCTACAAATTAGAATATCCTTTTGAAAATTCCAATACTTAGAAACAAGCCTGAGATACCTGTAGAACTGGACAAAATTCAAATTAGAAGAGTGGGAAGAATAGTCTCCCTCCTCCTTACTCAAGTCAGCACAATGCAAAATGGAGAGGATTTTTCTGGGCTTCTATTTTTTATAAAGGGAAAAGAGAATTAGAGATAAACATTCAGCTTCCCTCCAGAATTCTAAGAGCTTTCAAGGAATCCCATTCAAGTGTTATCTTATGAGAAATGTTAGAGGAAATGGAATGGCTAGATCATCTACAGTCAAGTAGAAACAAGAAAGGATGGGTCAGGAGAAAGCATGGAAATTAAGGCAGCTGATTTGAACTGTGTGGTTCAAATTCTGGACCTGAAAGCTTGAGAAAAACATCTGTTGTTGATCCTGTATATGGTATCTTCAACTGGACTGGTGTGCAGTGTATGCATGTTGGGTTAAATCCTCTTGTGGAGGTCAGCAGGTGGCATGGTGTTTAAAGGCATTGAATTCCCACATGGCCAAATATTGTTCTAGTCCTGGACCTGGCAGCTTGCTTCCTTGCTTTCTCTTTCTCTCTGTCTCTCTCTGTCTCTTTCTGGTCAAATTTAAAAATAATAATAATAATAATAATGATAAATGGAATTAAATAAATAAATTAGTTTAAAAAAATCCTCCTGTGATTTTGGGCATGCATGCACATGTGCCTACAATGACTTTTAAGCTACTGAGTCCAAGACTCAAACTACAGTCAACCATGTGGGAGCCAAACACCTTAACTACTATGCCACCTGCTGACCCTAGTAAAAGCGGTTTTAAGAAAGAATTTTATATAAATAAATGCCAATTTAAAAAACTGAAAATAAACAATTTAATGATATATGTTAAGAAACCAGAAAAACAGAAAAAAAATAACTAAGCCCAAAGTCAGGAGGAAAAAGGAGATAATAAAGACCAAAACATAAATAAAGAAAAAATAGAGACTATGAAAACAATACCAAAAAATCAACAAAACTGATAGTTTTTTTTTTTTTTTGAGGGGGGGAAGAGGTTTTTGCTATAGGGCGCGTGCGCTCGCCAGACAGACAGAGAGAGACAGAGAGACAGAAAGCGAGAAATCACCCCCCAGGGGGATGGCCACACCACAATCCCTTCTCCTCCATTCTCCTCTCAGGATCTTGGGCATGCACGCACACGTGCCCGGCGTGAGTTTTAAGCCACCGGGTACGAGACGTGAACCGCCGTCGACTACGTGGGAGTCCAGCAACACAGCAATTATGCTAACTGCTGATTCCCGATAGTTTTTTTTTTTTTTTTAGAGGTTTTTGCTATAGGGCATGTGTGCATGCCAGAAAGAGAGAAAGAGAGACAGAAAGTGAGAAATCACCTCCCTGGGGGGATGGCCATGCCACAATCCCTTCTCCTCCATTCTCCTCTCAGGATCTTGGGCACGCATACACACGTGCTCAGTGTGAGTTTAAGCCACCAGGTCCGGGACTCGAACCACAGTTGACTATATGAGAGTCCAGCGACATAGCCATTATGCTAACTGCTGGTCCCAAGAGTTGTCTTTTTTTTAAAAGATAAACAAAGACAATAAATCTTTAACTAGACTAAGAAAAAAGAGAGAATACTCAAATAAGTCAAAAGTAAAAGAAGAGAGATTACAACTAATGTGACTTGATGAGGAGAAAATTATAAGAAGGTACTATGAACAATTATACATCAAAAACTGTACAATATAGAAGAAATTGATACATTCCTAGACACATAATACCTACTCTTATCGATCCATGAAAAAATAGAAAATTTGAACAGATAAATAATGAAGCTGGAGATTGAATGAGTAATAAAACATTTCCCATAAAAGCAAAACAAAACAAACAAAACAAAGCAAAACAAAACTCAGGGTCTGGTTTTTCTGCTAAATTCTATCCAACATTTAAAAAATAACTAATAAGAGTTCTTCTCAAACTTCTTAAAAATATGAAAAGGAGAGAATACTTCTAAATTAATTTTATGAGAGCAGCAGTAACTTGATACTAAAGCCAGGCAAGGGCATTTAAGAGAAGGAAAATATAGACCAATATCCTTTCTAAATATAGATGAAAACGTTCTTGACAAAATACTGGTAAACTGGACTGGCTGTAGTAGCACTATGGTAACTGTTAAAATAAACTATTTTGGCCAAAAATGGCTGATATCCTCTCACATTTGGATCTCTCTGGATAAGCTGAAATTTTACCTGTTAAATCTTACCTGTTATTATTATTATTATTATTATTATTATTATTATTATTAGGCTGGTTACTAAATTATAGCCAAACATGCTAGTCACGTTTTAATCACTAATAGCCTACCTTTTAGGCTGTTTGTGAAGCCTACCTTTCACCTGTAATCAATAATCTCTCTACCTCACTCCCTCACTTATGTTTTTGTACAACAGTCTTTTATTTTTTTTTGTACTGCACACTTCACTTTTCCCAATCCACCTATGTATACTCTCTGTAAATAACACAGCTTCCTGCAGTCTCTTGGAAGTCATATTCTGGGAGGTCGCCTGATTTAAATCACCTGCCCTTTGTTTATATAAATTGTGTTAAATTTGGATTTGTCTAAGTTGGTTTGTAACAGCTTGGTGTCAGAAGTCGGATTTAAAAAAAAAGCTTCTGTGATCCCAGAAACATCAGGTGACCAGATGTGGTACCCGTAGAGCCAGTTGTGCTCACTGTTCTCTTGTTTGTGATTGGAGGTCATAGGTAAGTTTTCTCTCAGATTTTGAGCTCCAATAAATTGTGTTTTGAGTTACCTGAGTTTATTTAAACAATATTTAGACTGGTTTGTGTCCAGAATTGAATCATATCTGATAATTAACTAAATTAGATTCAGTTAGAGGCCTCAGGTCTGGGGTACTAGTTTTGATAATAAATTTGTCTCAATCTAGGGAGTCCAGGACTCCACATTGTGGAACTCCAGCCAATTTCATGTATAATAATAATGGTCCCAGAGCATGCACATTTTTAAATAAATGAGCTAACCTTACTAAAGAGAACTTTAAATTAAGATTGCCACAGTGGGGAAGTTTTAATTTGTATAAAATTGTTTATTTACAGGGAATATTTTAAAAAAGGAAATTAAAAAAAATAGTGAAATATTTTCTTTAATTAGTGCACAAAGACGACTAAAAGATTGAATGAATCAAAAATTGCCTCTTTGGGAACCAGCAGTTAGTGTAATGGCTATGTCGCTGGACTACCACGTAGTCGACCATGGTTCGCATCCTGGACCCGGTGGCTTAAAACTCACGCCGGGCGCGTGTGCGTGCGTGCCCAAGATCCCTAGAGGAGAATGGAGGAGAAGGGATTGCGGCGTGACCATCCCCCCTGGGGGGTGATTTCTCACTTTCTGTCTCTCTGTCTCTCTCTGTCTGTCTGGAGAGCGCACACGCCCTATAGTGAAAACTTCTCCAAAAAAAAAAAATTGTCTCTTTAAAAGATTCTTTACAAAAAGCTAACAAAAAGCTTAAGCAACAGACTAAGGACAGGACAAAAGAAAATTACGACCTGACTGAACCAGCCCCAACTGTTTCTTTACTCTATCCATCTCCACCTAAATACTCTAAATCCCCTACCCATTTTTCTAAATTACCCTTTCACACTGAAAATGAGGAAAAAAGAAAAGTCAGATACATGCCCTACAAAGTAAGACCTGAGCAGCCAGGGCCTTCTTTCATAACCACCTTTACTCTATGATCTAAAGCTGAACTCAGAGCCATTGTAAAGAACTTTCCTAACCCAAAGGAAAATTCTCAAAAATTTACTGAGGAATTTAGGACCCTTATAGGAGCTTATGACCCAGGACTCCTTGATCTTTACCAATTTATTCACATGATATTGGGCCCTGGTGAGACTCAAAAATGGATGGCAGCAGCAGAATAGAACAAACCTGAGAAAGATATTAAAGATCCTTCCAGAACTTCCTCACGACATGAACCTACGGGAGCTAGAAAAATTGCTAAAAATTTTTGAAATTCAATTCCTAAAGTTTTTCCACAAAAAATCGATTAGTTCAATATACAATATTATAGGACAAAAAAAAAGATGAGCCAGTTTTAGATTACAAAAATCATTTGGAAACACTTTTTGTAAAACATTCTGGGCTAAAAATATACCAAGGGACATTTTCTGAAGGGATGAAAACAGCATTAACTGCACTATTTGTAATTGGACTCTGTCCTGAATTTAGTAGTTTAATTAAAAACCATAAACCAATATGAAACGTTACTGATATGGTTGAACTAGTTGCCCTAGCTGAACATTTTTCAGTAAAATCTAGAACAACAAAAAACCCAAAAAGCTAATAAGCTTATTTCTCTCCAAATACAACAGTTACAGAGACCCAAAGTAAAGGGACTTTCTCAATATAATTTTAAATCACAACCAAGAGGTCCCAGAACTAGAAATTCTGCACCCCAAAATATTTGCCTTCATTGCAACAACCAGGACACTGAAAAAGAGATTGTCCACTCCTACATCAGTCCATCAATAACTTCCTTCCTTTTAGGCCAGATACTTGGACCACTCAAGGGAACCCAAGAGATCTTAACTCTCATGATAATGAACATTGGCAAGACTCTGAGGGACTCTGTGTGTTGTTCCCCGTAATTCGCTTAAATAAACATAGAGAAACTGAAATTAAAATAAATGAGAAATCTTGTACAATCCTGGTAGTTACTGGAGCCACTTTATCTACTCTGAATCCCAATTTAATAGGCAAAAAAATACTTCAGAGTTAAAAGATCATTTCAGTAATGGGGGTTTGAAATCAAGTTCAAGAGGTTTTTATATCCAAACCTATTCAATTGATCTTGGGGCTATTTTCAGAAAAATATGCTTTTTTTATTATGCAACACTGCTACAGTACATTTACTGGGGAAAGATTTACTTTCAAAGCTAATATATCTATCTTTCTATCTCTCTCTCTCTCTCTCTCTCTCTTATATATATATATATATATATATATATATAAAATTTCCACAGAGGGAGAGATAGTCCTAGTTTTCTGACTCTCCACATCTAGTTACTATGCTCCCTGCAGACAAATATTGATAAAACTAAAACATAAGCCTATGATCACCCAGACCATTCTAAAATGCCTGAATGTTTGTAGGCCTCTTCTTCATCTAACATAGAAAAGATTAAAAGTTGGAGTCTATAAAAGTCAAAGTAGGTCAATATAAACCTTTACCTAAATCACCCCAATATCTCTTAAAAACCTAAACAATTCAAGGGCTCTCACCAATTATAGAAGATTTAATTAAACAAAGGCATCTAATTCCATGCACCAGCCCTTGTAATACTTGAATCTTACCAGTTAAAACACCAAATAGACGAGGTTAAAAATTGTTCAAAATTTAAGAGCAATTAATAAAATTGTAATTCTAAGGCTTCCTATACTTCCAAATCCTAATACTTTATTATCTAATATACCTGCTGATTCAAAATGGTTTACAGTAGTAGACCTCTGCTCAGCTTTTTTTTAAACATACCAGTTGACAAAGATAGCTAATATTTATTTGCTTTTACTTAAAAAATTAGCAATATACATGGGCAGTTATGCTGCAGGGCTTCACAGAAGCACCTTCATATTTTTCTCAGACATTACACCAAAATTTAATAATCTTACAGTTTCCTAAAAATTCTACTCTTATTCAGTATGTAGATGACCTTTTATTATGCTCTCCCACCAAAGAGTGTTCTAACATTGACTCCTTCTACCTTTTACAACAACTTGCACATAAAGGCCACAAGGTTTCAAGAGAAAAACTTCAGTTTTAAAGAAAAAATAGTCCACTATTTGGGGCATGACTTGAATGCTAAAGAAATTTTCCTTTCATCTAAAAAAAATAAAAACTATTTAAGGTTTTCCTCAGGCTACAGCCAAAAGACAGTTAAAACGTCTTCTTAGACTTGTAAAATATTACAGGCCCTGGTTCCCAATTTTTTTCTTAATAGCCTTGCCATTGTATGACCTCACAAATACTTGATATAAGTGACTTTACCTTGAAAAGACAGTATAAACAGGCTTCTAACCAAATAAAATTAGCCTTACAACAGTCCCCAGCTTTAAGACTTTCAAATTATACCAAACCTTTTACCTTGTCTGTTCATGAATGTAATAATCAAACATTAAGAGTTCTTATGCAAAAACATGGGAAAAAAATAGATCCAATTACATACTATAGTTTACAGCTCAATCCACTAGCTAAGACACATTCTCATTATTTAAAGCAGTAGCAGTGGCACCCAAGGTGGTAAAAGCTTCCTCTGAGCTAGCTTTAAAAAAATAAATTTAGCTTTAGGGAACCAGCAGTTAGCGTAATGGCTATGTCACTGGACTCCCACGTAGTCGACCGTGGTTTGCGTCCCGGACCCGGTGGCTTAAAACTCACACCGGGTTCGTGTGTGTGCGTGCCCAGGATCCTGAGAGGAGAATGGAGGAGAAGGGATTGCGGCGTGACCATCCCCCCTGGGGGGGTGATTTCTCGCTTTCTGTCTCTATGTCTCTCTCTGTCTGTCTGGCGAGCGCACGCGCCCTATAGCAAAAACCTCTCCACAAAAATAATAATAATAATAATAATAATAAAAATAAATAAATAAATAAATTTAGCTTTCAAGTTCCACATACTGTAAAAGCTTTATTAAATTCCAATCAAACCCAACATTTTTCAGCAAGCAGGCTAACATCTTATCTCCTTTTTTTTCCCTTGGAGAGGTTTTCGCTGTAGGGCACGTGCACTCACCAGAAAGAGAAAGAGAGACAGAAAGTGAGAAATCACCCCCAGACGGATGGCCATGACACAATCTCTTCTCCTCTATTTTCCTCTTGGGATCTTGGGCACGCACACACATGCGCCCAGTGTGAATTTAAGCCACCAAGTCCAGGACTCAAACCGTGTTTGACTGCATGGCAGTCCAGCTACATAGCCATTATGCTAACTGCTGGCCCCTCTTTCTAATCTCCTTCTAAAATGCTGTATCTTACTTAATCCAGCTACTCTATTGCCTACACCTGACAATGATAAAGATCACAATTGTGTAAGTATAATACCAAAAATCGTGATCCTTTGTGTTAATATACAAAATACCTCATTAGATAATCCTGACCTAATACTTTTTGTTAATGGTTCTTATGCTAAAAACTGAGAAAAAAAATCAAACAAATTATCCTATTACCACACATATGAACTAGTGGAAAAGGGGACTCGTCCTCATTTTAAATCAGCTCAACCTAAAGAACTTTTTGCTCTTACTTGAGCTTGTCAAGTAGCTAAAGACAAGTCAATAAATACATATACAAATAGCAGATATGCCTTTAAAGTAGTCCATGATTTTGTATGTTATAAAAACAAAGAGAGTTTCTGACTTCTAGTGGTACCCATAAAAAATAGACCCCAAGTAAATGAGCTGCTCTCTGCTATCCAATTGCCATCACAGATGTCCATTATTAAAATTAAAGCTCAGACCTATAAAACTAAACCTAAATATCAAGAAAATACACTGACAAATTTTGATGCTAAATCAGCTAGTGTTGACAATGTTAAAATATACAATTTAAGTTAACTCCATAAAATTAATCCAGGTCAACTCCAGTGTACTGACCTATTTAATAAACAGTACAATGAACCTGATTTAAAAAAACAAAATTGACATTCAAAAAGACGTAAATTCAATGTTAAGCATGGACTCAGATGGCCCAGACAGCTGCCTAGTCCTTCCTGTGTCCTTAAAGCTTCCATTGTTAGAAACGCTGCACTCCACAACTCATCATAGAACAAATAAAATAATACAAACTATAAAAAAGGTGCAATGACTGCTTCAAAATTGTTAAAGTGATTTATAACCAATATTTAATTTGTCATAGCCATAATCCTAAAGAAAATTAGAACACCAAGTGGCACATTTCCACTACCAGATAGACCATTCAAACATTTACAAGTAGATTTCATTCAACTGCCACCCTCAATAAAATATCAATATGTTCTTGTAGTCATTTACATGTTTTCTAGTTAAATAAAGGCTTTCCCATATAAAAAAGCTGATGCTATAACAGTAACTAAAAATTATTTAAAAATATATTTCTGTTATGGAACATATGTAAAAGAAATGAAATTTAAAAATGTAAAAAAAAAAGAGGGAAGGAGAAAGTACAGAAAGTAGTCACAATATAACCTTAACATAACATAGAATGAACACAAAGTGAACAAAATATTGGAAGACATGTTAGAATATTCTAAAGTCAGAATGACCATTTTTGGAGCATCTCAGCAATTGTGCTCTTTCACTGGCATGGATGACCTTCAGGTGGCTACAGTTACTTATTGTGCCTGTTTTAGTCATAAAATAATTCATTTTAATTTTTCTTATACTGTCTTCAAAAATCATGGAAGAAGTGACAGCCATCTAATTTTAAAATGTGGAGCCACTTTTGATGCACATAGTCTCAGGATATCCTACTTGGTTTATAAATAAGTTTGTATTTTAAATAAACATTAAATCATGGAACCAGCAAGTGACATCATGGTTAAGGCACTGGACTCTAACATGGGTGACTGTGTTTTGAATCCTGGGCCTGGTGACTTGCTTTCTCATTTTCCCTCTCTCTTGCTCTCTGTCTCTCTTTGATGTGTACACATGCCCTATAAAAAATCTAAAAATAATTACAATTAATAAAATTAAATAAATAATTTTAAAATAAACAGTAAATTCATTAAAAAATCTCTAGTGATATAGGAACCCATTTTACTGGGAAAATTATAAGACAGATAAACAAAGTGCTACTTACAGCAATGGCACTGTCATTGTCCTTATTGCCCTCAATCTTCTAGAAGAGTTGAAAGAGCAAATGGCATTTTAAAACTAAAATGAGCAAAATTGAAAGTCAACTGGGTTGCCTTAGCCAAAGGTATTGCCATAGGCATTAATGTCAATCAGATTCACTCCTGCTGGAAAACATAAATTGACCCCTATGAAATAGTCACTGGGGAACCTATGCCCCTATTAATAGAACCTCTTACATACCCTGCTCTTCTAAATTCTGATATGACTAAATATTCTAAATCCTTGATGCATTATGCCAAAGTTTATTTTCACCAGGTAAAGGAAGCCTTTCCTGAACCACCAGCTGGAGATAATCAGATCTTTCATGGTCTAGAACCTGGAGACTGGGTCTTCTGGAAAACATATCAGAGAAAGACATCCCTTGAGCCTCGTTGGAAGGAACCATACAAAGTCCTTCTCACCACCCGCACTGTGGTAAACTTCAAGCCCTTGAACCCTGAATCTACATTTCACAATTTAAGAGGGCCCCGTCAGACTCTTGGGACTGTACACCTGTTTAGGACCTTAAGGTAAAACTGAACAGAAAAAAACTCTACTTTGAAATAGATATCCTAAACCAGGATGAATTTTTCTCAAATTCATAGATTGGGACTTTTGCCATTGCAAAGACTTTATGCCTTTTACTTTTCTCTCACTTCCTACGGTCTTGATTCTTTCTTCCTTCCTACAGGAAAACCCATGGGACCATAATCAGTGGATAGCTTTAGCTTGAGCTTATGCCCTTGCACAAAATCAGACCAATTGTTGAGTTTGTGAATTGCCAAAAAAATTAAGAAACAATTCCTTTGCTACAAGTGCCCCTCTGTGTCCCCAATGAAAGTCACCCTGACACCTCAAAAGAAAAATGAAAAGCTATTCTTTATCATCTAAATGGCACTCCTAATTGTTTTCCTACACTCACTAAAAACTCTATTTTAACTTTCCCAGATGATAACCTGACTGTTACCAAAGAAAACAAAACAAAACAAAACAAAAAAACACACCCAAAAAACTATTTGATGCCTACAAAGGATATACTGTGTTTTCAGACAACACACATTCAAGATTTGGGAATTATGGGACCAGCAGATGGCATAATGGCTATGTCACTGGACTCTGATGTAGTTGACTGCAGTTCTAGTCCTGAACCCGGTGACTTAAACTCATGCTGGGGGTGTGTGCATTCATGTCCAAGATCCTGAGAGGAGAATGTAGGAGAAGGGATTGTGGCATGACCATCCCCCTGGGGGGTGATTTTTCAATTTCTCACTTTCTGTCTCTCTGTCTATCTCTGTCTTTCTGGTGAGCATACATGCCTTATAGCAAAAACTCCCCCCCCCCAAAAAAAAAAAAGATTTGGGAATTACTTATGTGGGTACAAACATGTGTTTGTATAATGTTACTGGAATTAAATCCAATGCAGTCACTTTTTTCTACTTGTGGTTATGCATCCTTACAGCATACTATAATGGGACCACAAAAAAGTAAGTTCTCCACTGGATCTTGTTCAAGGGCCATGAAGGCTTATGGAAAAATTTATTTGACCCCTGTTCTAATGCCACTAATTGGCCCTTTTCTTTTTTCAACATCCAAGAGCCTATACTGGGTCTCTGGAGACTTTGCTTACTCTATTATGCCCCCTAGGTGGTTTGTGTCTTCCTATTTAGCCTGGCTCACTCCTCCCTTTTGAATAACTTCCACATAAGTCCTATAATAGCTCCTATAAACATAAGTCAAAGTGATCAATAACCAAAATTATTACAAACTTTGAGATAGATAAAGATAAATTAGTTTCCACTGAAGAAAGATTCCAGTGGAGTTCATGGAGACTAACAGTAGTAATGAGTTACTGGTTATATAGAATTTAAAGCTTACCTGCAAATTAGGCAAAATTATGAATTTTGTAGGGAATCAGACCTTCCAGAGTTTCAAACAGGTAGAAGCTACTCTCCAACAAGTAGGCAATAACATAAAAATTCAACAAAAACACTTAATGAAACATCATACCGCTTTAGACCTCCTTTTTGATCAAGTTGGAGGCTTATGTTTCATACTTAACAAAACTAAATACTGTACTTATGTATCTCCTGACTTTATTACCACAGACAGTTTAATTAAAAAGGTGACTGATACTGCTGCTTTCTTAGATTCAGCTACCAGGTATATTAGAAAAGTCTCTTAAGAGAAAGGAACAAATGATGTGTTCACAGGTGCAACTAATATTTGGTTTGCAGACATCCTAAATAGTAGATGGCAAGCATGGGTTTTTCAAGGTTTTTTCATCTTTATATTTCTCCTGATAGATCTCCAGGTTATTATGACTTGTGTTACTAGACTAAAGACAAAAGTAAATACCTCTTTAAATCAAGCCATTTTACCAAAAATTATGGTCCTTAATCATCACACTCCAGACAATGATGATAAACCACTAATTCAAATACTACTGAATTGTCTATGTGGCCTGAACTTTAACCTGTTTCAATTTATTTCAGTTTGTTTCTTAAGAACTTTTGTTAAAGAGTACACCTTAGTCCTCACATTAGTCCTCCTGATGCACTCTATCCTCTTAAGTCTTCAATGCTTTGTACACAGCCAACCAACAAATACTGAATTGTCTTGCTTCAGCCTGATCCATAAAAGCATTTAAAAAAAAAAAAACTGTATGGCATCATGTTTGACTTGTGTAACATTGTGATTTACAATTTACAAATTCTATACCAGAGGCAAAAAAAAAACCTTCTGATTTCTATGCTGAGATCAAGAAAGCATCATTTATGATGGTGATAGAGAGAGGCACCAATGCCCTGAGTTTTGGTCAATCTCTCAAACATTTGAGATGGTTACAAAGGGGAGAAATTGTTAAAGTAAACTATTCTGGCCTAAAATGGCTGGCTGATGTATTCCAGCATTTGGATCCCTCTGGATAAGCCAAAATTGAACCTGTTAGACAGTTGTTGTTGTTATTATTATTATGATTATTATTATTATTTTCGAGCTGGTTACTAAGTTATAGCCAATCATGCTAGTCACATTTCAGTTGGTCACTAAAAGCCCACCTTTTAGGCTGTCTATGTAGACTACTTTCCACCTGTAACCAATAATCTTTCAACCTTACTCCTCATTTATGTTTTTGTACAACACTCTCCTATTTTTTTTCTCCAAACATCACTTTTCCCGTTTCACCCACATATATTCCCTATAAACCACAAAGCCATAGTCTCTAGGAAGCTGTCTTCTGGGAGACTGCCCAATATAAATCACCCACATTTTGTTTAAATAAACTCTGTTAAATTTTGGTTTGTCTAAATTTATTTTTTAACATAATGCAGTGCTCCACAGTGCTAAAGCCATGTGAGAAGGTACTAGGTTCACGTCTTGATCTTCTTATACACAATGAGCATACATGTCTGTCCATCATTTTGACTGAGTCTGAAAGTGGATTATGGTATGAGGACACTTGGGATGCCTCATTCTCTCTCTTAAAGGAATAAGTAAATAAAACTTAAAAAAGATACAATAGTAAAATATACTCAATAACACTTTAAAAGGAATATTCACCATTATCAAGGAGAATATCTATACCTGGAATGCAAGGGTGATTCAACACACACGAATTAATATTTGTAATTTATCACACTAACAAAATGAAGGACCAAAAATGAGTACACCACGTGTTTCTCATCTTTTGAATTTTCATTCCTTTTTCATTGTTTTGTTTTGCCTTATCCCCCCACCCCTTGTTTCCTTTCTTTTACCTGACTTTCTCATCTTGATTTTCACCTTCCACACACTGAGTATCTAGGCAGGTCTAGATGCACAGTAACGAATCACCTGAATACTTTTAGGATCATAGAAAATCTGAGCTCCCACTGAACTGCTACACAAAAGGAGAAAATCATCTTTATAATCTAGTTTCAAATTCCTTTCTGTGGATATAACATTGCAAAACACTGTAGTAGAGAAGAAATAGGCATAGAAGTACCCCACAGTAAAGTGAAGCTTATGAGCTTACTAGCAGATGTTTCTTACACATTAGCCAAAAGTGAATATACCAACAAATGACTAAAATTCAGAGAAGAGAGTCAGCAAAGTGAGCAGCTGGGAGAAATAAGGAGCTGCAGTGAGCGTGGCTCATCTTCTCCCACACATCTCTGAATTCTTAGTTGATACCTGCAGTTTAGCCCAGGTGCACCTATTTCCTTGAAACAGTGATACCTTTGTAATATCCAGTTCCATTGACAAAAATGCAGGTTGCTTGATGAGGATCAGGAAAAATGGAACTGCAGAAACATTGTAGGTCATCCCCTTCTGCACGCCCCTAACACTCAGAATTAACTCTGAGAAAGCAGGGAGTAACATATTCTCCACCAGATGACTGGAAACCACTGCAGAAGCACAAGAAATATGGGAAATTAAGAAAGTAACTCTCCCCCAAGGTGAAAGAAGAACCTTTCATCATCCACAGACAGTACAGTGGAACTCATGGAAATGTCAGATAAGGAATTTAGGATATTCAAAGTGACAAAGCTAACAGAGATGCAAGAGAAGAGAGACAACTAACGCCAGAAAACTCAGGATGAAAGAGACAATGAGTTCCAGGAAGTGAGGAAATTCTTCCATGGTCTGAAAGAGAAAATACACACCATAAAAAAGAATCAAACAGAACTGTTAGAGGTGAAGGCTGTAATACAGGAAATTAAAACCTCCCTTGAAAATATTAAAAGCAGATTAGATCATGGAGAAGATTGAATCTCAGATGTAGAAGACAGAGCCTCTGACCTAGAAAAATTCACCAAAAGGACTAAGAAAATAACCCCCCCAAAATGAGAGTAATATATGAGTAATACTAGATACCATTAGACACCCAAACCTCTGAATAATCGGTATCCTGGAAGGTGAAGAAACTAATCAGGGCATTGATAATTTCACGAAATCCTGGAAGAAAACTTTCCAAACCTAGAGAGGCATTCAAATATTCAGACCCAGGAAATACAAAGCACCTCACATAGAATCAACCCAATAAGATCTTCTCCAAGGTACATCACAGAAAGATTGACCAAAACCACAGACAGAGACAAGATACTAAATCTGGCAAGAGAAAAATGTCACTTTATAAGGATATCCCATCAGGCTAACATCAGACATCTCTTTGGAAGCAGTGCAAGTGAGAAAAGAATGGGAAAATATATTCAAAGTTTTAAGTGAAAAACAATTACAACCAAGAATCCCAGCTAGATTATCCTTAATATGGGAAGAAAAGATAAAAAACATTCTCAGATAAACAAAACTTGAAATAATTTACCAACATAAGACCAGCTCTTTGAGAAGTTCTGAAGGGAGTGCTATATCAGAAAAACTAAAGACAGACAGACAAATAAAAGAACAAAAAATGACCCCAAAAAAGGCCAACTTGATTGTAGGGGCAAGTTCTGAAATATCAATAATAATGTTAAATGTTAACAAAAAGGTCAGACCACAGTAACACTGTAAATTTAACAAAAGATAGATTACATGAGACTGAACTGGTGAAATAGAATTCTATGACTTTTTTTTTTAACATTACTAATTTCCTTCTATGCTTTGTCTTTCAGATTTAAAGATTTTTGTTTTCTTTTGAGTTAATAATAGGTTCAGAAATTTGTTTAAAAAAGAATTTTTTTAAAATTGAAACATAAACTTTTCTTTCTTCCTGACCCCTTTGCAGTTAGAAAATAGTTATAGGCATTCTTATTTTGTGGTAGAATGGTTATTTGAATAAGTCCAATAATACAATAGTATTCATTGCCTTGTATCAAAAATTGAATTCTTACGGGGCTTTGTGCAAATAAAAGACCAAATTATTTTTGCAAATAAGTTAGTTTATACCTCTCTTTATTAAAATGGGGAATGGAGAGAGAAAAAAATGTTTTAGAATAAAATTACAGTGCACTTGTCACTAGATTCTATCTTTATCCATACTTTAAGATCTTTGTGAACCAATAAAAGATGGGAAAAAAAGTTAGTATGGAAGAGAGGGAGGGGAAAAGGGAAGGAAAAAATTGGTAAAAGTATGCTTAATTGAGAAAAAATAAGAAGCTATTTTCCAATGTTAATGTATATAGTAATGTCTTTGTCTTGACTGACATGGATGATATTTCTGTTGGAAAAAGAAATGTATACTGTAAAGACATGTGATTAAATGTAAATAAATTTTAAAAACACGTGTAATAACCTCATTAGATGTAAAAAAATTAAATTCACCATCCTTTAATGATAAAAACTTCTCACCAGATTAGGTATGGAAGAATTTATTCCAACACAATAAGGTTTATATATGACAAATTCATTTACATTATACTCAAGGGTGAAAAGTCAAAAGTCTTTCATCTAAGATCTGGAAAAGACAAAGACTCCAACTCTCACAACTTCTATTAAACAATACATTTGTGTCCTTGACAGAGTAATTAGGCAGAAGAAAAAGAAAAGGCATTGAAAAGCAAAGAAAGGTAAAATTATTTCTGTTTGCTCATGACATGATCTTACACATAAAAGACATACTAAATACTCCACTAAAAAAAAAGTTAGACTAAGAAACAGGACTGACCCTGTAGCACAGCAGTTAAGCACTGTGCAAAGAAAGCTGGATCCTACATGGCTAACAATGGCTTGAATCCCCACCACCCTGGTGGCTTGAAGAACACATTGGGCACATATGCACATGCTCAGGATTCTAACAAGATAAATAAATAGAGGGGAAAAGTGTTGCACTTGTGCGAAAGGGGGTGCTTTTTCTCTTTCATGTGTGCAAGGCATAAAAAGTGCTGACAAAGAAAATTTTTTAAAAAGAATAAACAACTACAGTAATTTTGCAGAATACAAAATCATCAAACAACTTTCAAAAATTGATACCACTCTACATATTAGCAATAATCTAGCCAATAAAGATGTCGAAAGAACAACCTTCCCAAAAATAAAAGAAAAATATTTATGATACTAAGAAATAAATTTAACCAAGGAGGTAAAAGACCAATATATTAAAACCCTTAAATATTTTTTAAAAGTTTATGATAGTATGTGGGAATGTGCACATGGAGAAAGATGAGAGAGAGAGAGACCCTCAGCAGGGTTTCCTCATACCATAATCCTCTTCCTCAAGCTCTCCAGCTTATCAGGATCTTGGGAAAACACATACACCTGGAATGGAAAACTATAAAATGTTGATGATAGAAATTGAAGAAGACACAAATAAATGGAAAGATATCCTGTGTTAACAGATTAAAAGGAATTATATTATAAAAATGTGCAAATTACCCAAAGCAATATACAGATTCAATTCATTCCCTGTCCTTTTTTTAACAGAGATTTTTGCTATAGGGGGCGTGTGCTCACCAGGTAGATAGAGACAGAGAAAGAGAAAGCAAGACATCACCCACTGGAAGAATGGCCACACCACAGTCCCTTCTACTCCATTCTCCTTTTTGGATTTTAGGCACGTGAGCACATATGCCCAGCATGAGTTTTAAACCCCCAGATTTGGATTCAAACCATAGTTGACTATGTGAGAGTCCAGAGATATTACCGTTATACCATCTGCTGGTCCCTTCATGCATTCCCTATAAAAATTTCAATGCCATTTTTTATAGAAATAAAAATCTTAAAATTTGTTTAGAACTGCAAAACACCTGAGTAGCTAAGAGTTTTTGAAAAATCTTGAATAAAGAAAATCCTGTTATTTACAACAAGTATAGAACTAGAGAACATTATACTAAGTAAAATACAAGTAATAAATGAGCTCTACAGACTGGAAGATAGATCTAAGTGACACAGTGGCCAACTGGAAAAATTATCTAAGAATCAAAACAAACAATTTGGCAACAAAATAAAGTAATATTGGTATATAATCCAAAGTATACAATAAATATTCACAAGTCCATTTATTTGAATTAATTTAAAATTCCAGCAGAGGCAAATTCCCAATATAGAAGAATTAAAATTATTTCTGTAGGACCATCTGGTGGCACAGCAGAAATGTAATGCTCTGTGATGTTGAACCCCAATGAGAAGGTCTTAGATTTGCATCATGTAACCTCCCTATACATGCTAGAAATGTTCACATGCATGAGGTTCACTGAGGCTGGAGGAAGATTACAACATGAATACCGTGGTATTGGTGACTGTATCTTCACCGTCTCATAGAAAAAAATAAATAAAATTTGATTTAAAAATATTTTTAAAATACCTGGGGCCAGCAGATGGCACAGAGTAGCTAGATCCCATATGATTGATTGGGCAGCTTAAGTCTCAAACCTAATAGCTTGAAAAACATGCTGAGCACATTTATGTGTGTGGCCAAAATCCTGAGAGGGGAATAGAGGAGATGGGACTGCAGTATGGCTATCTTCTCTGGGGAGTGATTTGTTACTTTCTCTTTTGTTATCTTTCTCTGTGTGTCTTTCTGTGGCAAGTGCATACACCCTATAGCAAAATGACAATCAATCAGTCAATTTCTGTAGGTACGTCACTCTCAAGGTGTCGCACAATAACTCCCCAATCATTCAGTATGAATTTCTCATAGTGACCTCATTCCAAAGATTACAATATAGGAAGCGGGGAAAGAGTAATTTCGCAATGGAGAACCCTAACATACATTACCTGAAGTAGGTGATAAAGGCCAAAATCAACATTAATATGTCATGTTGGTATCATGTACCTTTGATATGATGTGATAATGTTGGCACTTCATCTTTGTGGTCTTATTCCTCAAAACTTATAACTCCCACTTAACTCTCAGAAAAATCTAATACAAAACCACATTGAAGCATATTCTATAAAACAATTGAGTAGAATTTACTAAAATTCTCAAGTCCAAAAGTTAAAGAAGTTCTGAGAATTTGTAAGTATCTGTCATAAAGCACAGGAGACTAAGAAGACATGATGACTAAATATTATATGGTATGTGGTCTCAGGATAGAAAAAGTATATGAGGTAAAAATTAAGTAAATTCAAAATAAGTATAGACTCTAGATATAGTAATGTATCAATATTGATTTATTAGTTGTGATAAATGTACTCTATTATTTTAAGATGCTAACAATAGTGAATACTGAGTGCAAGGTATAGTAACCCTCTGTTATATATTTGCTGTAAATCTTCAACTATTCTCAAATTATATTTAAAAAATAATAAACCACATTTTCTAGACTTCTTTCCATCTATAGTTCTGAAAAGATGCTCATTTTTGCAAATTAGACATATTCACATGAGATTTGGAAGGTTGAAGAGAGATAGAAGACATCTTCAATTTTCACTGTGAAAACAGTTGTGGAGGTGTTAGGTTTTCCTATTACAGCAGCTTTTTTAGTACCAGGTCTTAAAAGTAATACTTCTTATGGTAGTGTCCTAGTCCTGCTCCCTTTCTCTGAATTATAGCAACAACAACATGTCCATGAACTTCATTGGGAGCTACCTGGATTCCAGTCTTTCTGATTAAAACAAAAGTAGTAACACCTTTAGTAATTCCATTTTGTAACATTTTCTGGGTGTCATTCCTGGGGTTACAGTGAAAGGCCATGCATCCAGCTCATAAGCTAAATAATGTGATTGACTGTATAAAAGAAAATGAAATTAAAATTAAGAAATGTATTAAACACCTAATTTCTTGTATTAATTCTCTTTCTGCTTAAAATATCTAGAAAAACATTTATCATTTCTGTACCTGAAAGTTGAGTGATAGAGGATATATTTTAGTTCACAAAGCAGTTAGTGCTTTCTTCTGCTGTACATGGCTTTCCCAAAGAATTGGTAGCTTCTTTATATGACAGAATTTAAGTGATGCTATATACCTTACTATAGTCATTAAATAGGTATTTTTAAATGTATTTTTTAATTACAAGAAAAGCAGTTTTAACTTTAATAAATCAAAGAAATGCTAGGGAAATTTTCTTAAAATTTAAAGCCAGGAAATAGATTAGGATTCTGTTCAAATAGTAGGTATATAAACCTATCGGCATCTCAAAACAGGATAAAAATCCTTAAAACCAGAAAACAAAGCCTAGAGGAAAATCAGTAATGTTTTAGTCAGAAGTCATAAAATGCTATTTCACCAGTTCAGTCTCATGTACTTAATCTATCCTCTGGTGTGGTTTGATCTTCCCAATTAAATTCTGGGATATAATATTCAACTCCAGACTTGCCCCTATGATTAAGTTAGCCATTTTCTTAGTTTTTGAACTCTTATTTATGTGTATCTGTATTTAATTTTCCTGGTATAGCACTCCCTTGAGAACTTCTTAGAGATCTGGTGTTGGTATATTATTTCAAGTTCTGTTTCTCTGAGAATGTTCTTGTCTTTTCTTCCCATATGAAGGATAATCTTGCTGGGTACAGTAGTCTCAGTTGAAATTGCTTCTCCCTTAACACTTTGAATATATTTTACCATTCTTTCCTCACTCGCATTGTTTCTGATGAGAGATCCGCTATTAGCATGATGGGATACCCTTTGTAGGTAAGTTGATATTTCTCTCTTGTCATCTTAGTATCTTGTCTTTGTCTGTGGTTTTGGTCAATCTGGCTATAATGTGTCTTGGAGAAGATCTTCTTGGGATGATTCTATTGGGGGTCCTTTGTATTTCTTGGGACTGGATCTTCAAATGCCTCTCTAGGTTTGAAAAGTTTTTTAAAGGATTTCATGGAATAGATTATCAATACCCTTATGAGTCTCTTCATCTTCTGGGATAACAATTATCCAGATGTTTGGACATTTGATGTTATCTAGTATTTCCTGTATATTATTCTCATTTTGGGGGGCAATATTCTTAGTCTTCATGATAGATTTTTTTAGGCCAGTGATTTTATCTTCTACATCTGAGATTCAATTTGTATATA
Organism: Tupaia tana; assembly: GCA_026018925.1. Classification (NCBI taxonomy): domain Eukaryota; kingdom Metazoa; phylum Chordata; class Mammalia; order Scandentia; family Tupaiidae; genus Tupaia; species Tupaia tana. Next base: position 77,660,125 of record JAKSZU010000009.1, on the reverse strand, counting down.
ATCTAGTCTGCTTTTAATGCTTTCAAGGGAGGTTTTGACTTCTTGTATTATAGCCTTCATCTCTAACAGGTTTGTTTGATTCTTTTTTATAGTGTGTATTTCCTCTTTTAAAACTTGCAAGAGTTTTTTCAGCTCCTAGAACTCATCAGCTCCTTTCTCCTGCCTCTTCCGCAGTTCATTGTGACTCGTCGGAGGCGATGCTGGAAGGAAAGGAAGACAAAGGTCTTGTGCTTTTTTATACACGTCCTGAGTCGGACACTCTTCTGAGATCTCTCTCTGAGGAGTGACAACTGCTAGGAATCATCCTGCCTTTTTATTGAAAATGTGATACATGCAAGTGAATGGGAGAGGGGCTACATGTTCTAATTATCAATTCATAAAGTTTTAACAATAGAGATCAAAGATTCTATTCAGGGTTTGATTAAGGGCAGGTCTAATAATCATCGATACAATTCAACAATTGTTTGATTGATGTAAGTAGGCTTTTGGAAACTTCTGGGAGTGTGGTTTCGGAGAACAGCTCCAGCAGGCAGAGTTAATTATCAGCCAGTACTTGGCGGCAGCCATCTTGCGGTTACTGGGTGCAACACTAAAAAAGAAAATCTCAAGTACAGATATTAGTTCTTATGGATCTCAATAAAGAATGATATATAATTCTATAGAGATCTAAAATGTAATTAAAAGAATCCTAATGTATTTACCTATCCTGAAGGGGTGAAGTTTACTGTTCACTAGGTGAGGGCGGGAACAGCTTTTTTCAACTAGCAGTAAAGTGACTAACAAGTTAATGAAAGACTTTGTGATACACCCAGGCATACTATTGTGCCTGTGGTGCCACTGTCATGTATTTTGTCAAAACATTAGCTACAGTGAGGCGGGGGTGTCCTGAGTCAGTTTCGGCCTAAGGGGTTATTTTTAAGTTTATGTTAAATGTGTCTTGGAAGGCCTTCCAAAGGTCAAGAAGAACTCCAGCACACCCTCTATTGTGCCCGACGAAGCGCCATAATTAACAGTAAGTGGTCAGGGTAAAGGGGAGCGGTCGGGGAATTTTGGGGAAATCTTACTACAAAGATGTATGAGAAAACTATGTAATTCTTTTATAGTAGTATATCAGGGAGTCAGAGGGGGATCACTTCCCAGCAAGGCTACCACAGTTCCTGGAGCAAATAGCAAGCGGCCTTGCCAGCATGCTAATTGACCCAAGCTTTGTTCGTAGGTTGGGGGGCGCACAGTAGTGGCCTTGCCAACGTACTGAACCGACCAGAAGCAGTGCTCAAAAGGTCAAGGGCTCAACACAGGTCCTGGGGCCCCACCGGGTTGGACTCCTCCACTCTCTTCTCTTCTATCTCTGTTAGCTTTGTCACTATAAATATTCTAAATTGTTTATCTGACATTTCCATGAGTTTCATTGTACTGTCTGAGAATGAAGAGGAGTTATTCTTTTCCCTCAGAGGAGAAGTATTCTCTTGCTTTCCCATATTTCTTGTGACCCTGCAGTGATTTCTAGTCATCTTATGGATGGTGAATTTCTTCCTAATTCTTGAAGTTAATTTGAGTGTTCAGAAGCGTGCAGCAGGTGATCTGCAATCTCTCTTTCATTCTATTTTCACTCTGTGCATCACATTAGAGGAATATTGTGTCCCTAATAATATTCAGATGTTTGGATCCTGTTCATTTGGATCTGTCTAGACACTTAGTGCATAGAGCCTTTGCAGGTGTGTCTTGCTTCATGAAATCACAGTCACATGCAAATCATCAGTTTATTTAATTCCTTACATTTCCATATTACATTATGGTTTACACTAGATTGCTTCAATTATTAGTTGTTTCTTTCTTTCCTTTTTTTTTTTGATAGCACTAGTTGTAAAGAGAGGATCACTATTCTCACTCTTTAAACAGAATAAAAACTTGTGAAGTCTAAGTGAGACAACAATCAGGGTTTAAATAGCTGACTTTATGTGCTTCCCTGGGAAATGGAAATCAGACAAGATAGGGAAGATCCAAGAAGCCATACCACCGCTCCATCTGGGGTGCATAGGGATTTCACCAGTTTGTGATGGTAGCGGGTGCGAGTGGGTGTGGACTGGAATCCAGAGCTGGCAGGGTGTTACAGGACAGTCCTGGCTTCAGGGCCTTTCAGGAGTCCCAGCACTACTTTGAGTTTGCAGCAGTGATTGTGGAGACTAGCAGGGGAGTTCAACAGTAAAGTTGGGGGTCCAGGGAGGCTATAGCATGCACGATATCTGGGGACTGTGCACTGTGAAAGTAGGGAAAGGATTGAGAAAGGGAAAGGAGGGAGAATGGAAGAGAAACAAAAAATGAAAAGAGCCAGTAGAAATAAAAGGAGGGAAGCGAGGGCTGATGGGTGGGAGGAAGCTAAGAGCGAGCAGTGGCCAGTACCCAACAGTAAAGAGGAGGCGACCGCGTGGCCTTTGGCCACAGAGACATAGTGACTCTCATTTTGATCGTGAGTTTTGCCTTGCTAATGAACACTTAACAATGATACAACAAATTTCCTTATGACTTAAGCTGCTTGGTTTGCAGACAGCTCTTAGTAATATGGGGCACCATGAGAAAGTGGACAGCTACAGCACTACAGTTCCCTTTTTGAAAGACTGGTGAAAGAAAATCTCCCAGTGGATGAAACATCAGTGTGCCTTCTTGTTTGTTTTACTTGAAAAGAGAAATAGTCAGCGGTATGAGCATATATCTATTTCATGGGCTGTGGCCCATAGTTAGACTGGATAATTGGGGACATGTAAAAAAAGATTGGGAATTTAATGACAAGAAGGTCTGGGGAAGAAATATGTTCATAAAATTTTCTGATGAGCAAAAAAATTATAAAAAATATTTTTATTTATGTGAAGGCTCACCACAGGGTGACCTCAGCAGAGAAGATTTTCAGTAGTCAGATAAGATGATCTATTATAAAGATACCTGTCAGACTGTTTTCCTAGCCACTCCTGACATTGCCCAGTGGGTTCATAAACAATGGATATAATGACAGGGATGGAAGTTATGTATTGACTCCGTAACACGAACTTCAACTTACCAAGGTTGATCTGGTTGTAGCCACTGTTGCATTCCATACACCAGATCACACACCAATACTGAGTCTCAGATATGGCAATGTTCACCTTGGTGATCAGCAAGATGCCTAATGGCATATTGATTACAGTGGGTTGCTTTAATCATGAAAGAGACAATACTTTGTTCTTATTGTAATATAAACTTTAAAAATGGATTTGCCCTCCTTGCATGCAATAATTATGCCAAATCTGACATGTGTATAGGACACCTTACCTATTGTTATGGCATTCTACATGTCACTGCTTTTAGTTAGGGAACATTAGCAACAAGAAAATACACATGGGATTCGTTATTCTTACCATGTTACTAACTATTCTGAAGCATCTAGCTTGAAATAATAGTAGAAATATTGTTTAGAAGATGCAGTAACAGTCCACTTATGTGGTACTAACTTTCAGGTCTTGGGCAGTGTTTCATTTAGAGGCTGTACATGCTCTAAATCAGCATCCAATAGTTGGTGCTGTTACTTACATATCTAGGATTCACAGGTCTATGAATTAATGAAGTGAATGAATGGAGTGGCACTACTCACTATTTTGTTTTTCATTGTAAAAGAAATTTATTGGCAATAACCTTATGTAATGTATTTCTGATATTTGATGTTACAAACTTTAGAGTCTGAGATACGCAGGGTCCTTGTATGTAACTGGCATAAACCCCATTATTTGAGCTCTGTTAATTGCTTTTGCAATTTCTTTCTGTTTCTTTTCACAAAGACCTGTTATGAGTCTTCCATAAATGCATTCAGTAAATGGATAAATAAACTGAGACAAAAGCTGTACATTCTTATAATCTATAAGTTTCTCACAAAAGATACATTTCTTTTTTTTTTTTTTTTTTTTGGAGAGGTTTTTCGCTATAGGGCGCGTGCGCTCGCCAGACAGACGGAGAGAGACATAGAGACAGAAAGCGAGAAATCACCCCCCAGGGGGGATGGTCACGCCGCAATCCCTTCTCCTCCATTCTCCTCTCGGGATCTTGGGCACGCACGCACACGCGCCCAGCGTGAGTTGTAAGCCACCGGGTCCGAGACGCGAACCACGGTCGACTACGTGGGAGTCCAGCGACATAGCCATTACGCTAACTGCTGGTTCCCACAAAAGATACATTTCTTAAGAGCTCCTTATAAGGATTTTCAATTGGAACAGGAAGGTGTTCATTGCTGGTATCCTGCCTATATTGTGAACAGCTGCTTCTACATAGCACCTCATGAGCTCCAGGCCCTTTAAGGCAGACTGTGGCCATTGCCAAGTGTATGATCCTAACCTTTTTCTCCCTAGATTGCTGCAAACAAATACTACAGTAGCCATCATTTCCATTTCTCCTTTTTGGCACTACTTAGTAATAATGCTTAGTGATTCACTAGCAACATTTTTACTTATTGGTCCATAGTTTCCTACATATATGTGTGTACACAATCTTTTCCTTTGTTCTTTTATCCTTTTATCATAAACATAAGATGTATTAATAAGAGTTATCTTTACATCACACCTGTCTTTCCTTGTGCTAATCTGCTAAAAAAAAAAAACTAAATAACAGATCTTCCTAATAAATATAGCACAACATAATATATAACATATCCAGCATACAATATAAAAACTCATATAAATAACTGGTAAAATCATGATTGAATGTGAAAAAAACAACACCTAGCTTTTTTAAATGTCACAATTATCTGATAAAGATATTAAAGCAGCTATAATAATAAAATTTTAGTAGTAAATGACAAACTCACCTGACACAAATGAAAAGAAGAAAAATCTTAGCAAATAAATAAAGTTATAAAAATATTGAAAAAAAAATAACTCGACAGAGGTTCTCCAAAGAAGAAAATGATAACAGAAGATGGCTCATAATTTTAGAAAAAGAAAAATAACAATGAAATGGGTAAAAAACAGTGAATAAAACAGATTATCTTTCTCATTCTTAAATCATATTTAATGATTAAAACATAACACGTAACAACACAATGTTATGTGTTGTTCAGTGCATATAGAATACTTTAAGAGAATTATATTTTAAAAGTGAGTAGGGGGAACCAGCAGGTGGTGTTGTGATTAAGGGCACTAGACTTCCACATGGCCAACCATGGTTCTAGTCCCAGACCTGGTGGCTTGCTTTCTCACTTTTGCTCTCTCTCTCTCTCTTTCTCATATACTCTGTTGCTCTATGGTCAAATTAAAATAAATGAATAAAGTTAAATAAAATAATTCTTTTAAAAAAGGTGAGTAGGATAAAGAGACAAATGAGAACAATTCATCTACAATTTACTCAAAGTACTAAATGCATAAATGATGGTAAATTGTTATGTTAGGTATGTATATTATACCATCTACAGCAAACACTGAGAATACTATGCAAATGATACACTCAAAAATAACATTAATAAATCAAGTCATAATTCTTGAAAATGCTCAAATAAAGTACAATAAACCTAAAGAAGGAAAAAGAATTTGCAATCACATTTCTACACTCCATTCACAGAGATAGATAAAACTACCATAGATAAAATCAGAAAAAAAATTGAAAACCTGGAAAAAAACAATCTACAGAATCTAATTGGAAAAAACAAAACACTCTACCTAATAACAATAGAATAAACATTTGTTAAGTGTCCATGGCACATTCACCAGGACAGAACATATATTGAGCAATAAAACAAATTTGAGCAGTATAAAAAAAAACCCCTCAAACATGCAAAATGTATGGTCTGAGAATAATAGTATCAAACTAGAGACTAATAACTCAAAGATAAAAAGAAAATCACTAAGTAGCGGAACACTAAACAATTTTTTTAAGAATTATTTTATTTAAGTTTGTTCATTTATTTATTTATTTATTTTAATTCGACCAGAGAGGAACAGAGTGAGAACAAGAGAGAAGGAGAGAGAGAGAGGCAACGTGAGAAAGCAAGCCACCAGGTCTGGTACTCAAACCACAATCGGCCATGTAGGAGTCCAGCACCTCCAACCACCATGCCACCTGCTGGCCCCAATAACAAGTTTTTAAATTATCCATAGGTCAAAGAAGAAGTCTCAAAATAAAATGAAAAATATATATAGAACTGAATAGAAATAAAAATGCAACATAACAAAATACATGGGATGCAGTTAAAGCAGTTCTGAGGGTATAATAAATAGCACTAAATGTTTACCTTAGCAAAGAGAAGAGGTTTCAAGTCAAGAATATAAATTATTTAAGAAAACAAAAATATGGGCTGGCACTGTAGCACACTGGTTAAATGCTGTACATTGGGACCAGATTTCATATGGCTGACTATGGTTTGAGTTCTGGCCCCAGTAGCTTGAAAAATGTCAGGTGTTGTGTATCTTGGCATAAAAATCTGATGAATGGACAAATGGAGGAAAAATAATTATGGAGTGACCACAAGCCAATGAGGGTGTCTTTCTTTCTATCTTTCTCTCTTTGCTGAGTGTATGTGTCTCCTGGCAATTAGAAAATAAATAAAAAAGAATAATAAATCAAAGTAAATAGATAGAAGGGAATAAGAAATATAAGAGTAGAAGTCAATAAAATTTAAATAGGGAAAACTCAATAGAACAAAAAACTGATTTTTTTTTTCTGGAGAGGTTTTTGCTATAGGGCACATGCACTCACTAGAAAGACAAAGAGAGACAGAGAGACAGAGAGACAGAAAGCGAGAAATCACCCCCCAGGGGGGATGACAAAGCTGCAATACCTTCTCCTCTATTCTCCTCTTGGGATCTTGGGCACGCATGCACACACGCCCAGCCTGAGTTTAAGCCAACTGGTCCAGGACTCGAACTGCAGTCGACTATGTGGGAGTCCACCAACATAACCATTATGCCAACTGCTGGTCCCCAAAATACAAAACTAATTTTCTTTTTCTTTTTTTTTTTTGGAGAGGTTTTTTTGCTATAGGGCGCGTGCACTTGCCAGACAGACAGAGAGAGACAGAGAGACAGAAAGCAGGAAATCACCCCCCAGGGGGGATGGCCACGCCGCAATCCCTTCTCCTCCATTCTCCTCTCGGGATCTTGGGCACGCACGCACACACGCCTGGCGTGAGTTTAAGCCGCCGGGTCCGGGACTCAAACCGCGGTCGACTACGTGGGAGTCCAGCGACATAGCCATTACGCTAACTGCTGGTCCCTACAAAACTAATTTTTTTATAAAATTAACAAAGTAGATAAACCTCTGACTGACAAAGATAAAGAAATAAGCGAATATATATAATGTATATAATGAACACAGTTGCAAAACTCATGAACAAAGTATTAGCAAATTGCACTCAACACTATTTATATGTATACACACACACACACACACACACACACACACACATATATATATATATATATTAGGGAGAGAGTTTTTTTATAGGGTGCATGCACACACTGGAGAGACAGAGAGACAGAGAGAAAATGAGAAATCACCCCCCCCCCCCCCCCAAGGAGAATGGCCACACCACAATCTCTACTCCTCCACTCTCCTCTTGGGATTTTTGGCAAGCACGCACACACAGCCAACATGAGTTTAAGCCACTGGGTCAGGGAGTCAAAACTATGTGGAAGTCCAGTGACATAACCATTATGCCATTTGCTGGTCCCAGCACCACATTTTTTAAACAGTGGACAGATATGGAAGATTTAATACCAAGCATAGCAAGCCAGACTATGAAAGCGAGGCATTGTATGTCTGCACTAAATAAATACCAAATGTGTGCTCTCTATGGCAGAAACTGAGAGGCTGAAGAGGGGCAGGGTAATAGGAAGTGGGGGGGAGGAAATAAGGGAATTTTTTTTTTTTTACCAGTAATGTCTGTTTTAATTTTTTTATTTAACATTCTTCTAAAAGCATTATTTTACCTCACATCTCACTGAGTTATAATAACATTAACATTAAAAAACTAGGTAGATAAATGTGGATAATTAATTAAAGTAAATTTACATGAAAGGGGAAAATTGTAACAAATGACTGAGCACTTTATAAATTAGTTATATGATTATAATTTAAAAACTAGACATCGCAAAGCAAACTTTACTTTTAATGACAGCATTTGATGATTCTAATACAGTGGTTTTTCAAGAAGAATATCCATCTTTAAAAACATTTTTATTTTAAAAATGGGTCTGTGTTTAGTTCCGATTCCCTCCTCCAAGCTCTAATATTTCTTTTATTTTGATTCAAGAAGAAAATACAGTTTCTCAAGCATGAAATATAACATTTAAAAGTTATTATTTCTTTTATTAAAAAAACCCTAGTATAGAATTTTAAGAATTATTCATTTAAAATCAAATAAGGTGATCAAGGGTACAATACTACTGGCCAACCACTAGTTCTCCCAAGGGAAACTTCTAAATTGAATCCTCAGCAGAATGATCCTTAAATATACTCTATAATCAAAATGAGAGCCTTTGTTTACATAGTTTTGGGATTTTACTGTTCTTAATTTTATTCTGAAACTTAATTGTACCCCAAACCATAATTACCAGATTAACTTTGTAATGAAATTATATGCAATTCATCAAAGAAGTATTACCAAGAGCTTAGGAAAAACAAGATTGGTCACACTCATTTAGAAACATATTTACTTCATGCTATTTGCCAGTGTGTGGTTTCAGCCTAAGTTTTGATAATGAAACATAAGTATGTGTGTGTGTGTGTGTATATATATATATATCATCTTGATTTTCAAAAGTAGCCAAAAGGAGTTCTTCACAGCTTAGCTTTGCCTGGCTAAAGCAGAAGATTTTGTAGCTTCATAGCCAGGCCCATGTTGCCAGCAATTTTCAATTTGCTGTGAATGTCAGATGAGGTATGTGTGGAGGAGTGGGGCCTAACGAAGGACATTTGGAGAAGGGATATGGAGGTAGAGCATTGACGGGATGGGGAGGTATGGTGTTATTGGTTGAAGATATTTTGATCAACGGGACTGGGGAGAAATGTTCACATATTGAAATGCTCACATTGTAAGATAAACAATGTGATTGAATGTATATAAAAATAAATTAATTAATAAAAAAAAAGAAAGGCAGACTGAGGGTTCATTTTACTAGTCATCAAAGTCAGTAAGTCTAAGTCAGTCCTTGTGATTTTACAGTCCGCTTTCTGATCTAAGTTAAAAAGTACAGATCCTTTGTCATTCTTCACATCCAGCATCCAGGTGGCTTCCTTACCCCTGGGACCATCTTTTACTTTGAAGGGAAAAATACCTCCAAATTTCTTTACAAACTGGTCCCCTTTCTCTTCAAATTTCTTCTCAATCTCCTTAAAGTCAAGATTTGCCTTAAACCCATCACCTGCAGAGCTGGTTGTTGCAGCCTCAGTTTTGTGAGTTATAAAGAACTGGAAGCTTCAGGGAAACTCATCTTATAGTGTTACAGTCACAGCTCTTTCAAGGCCTATATTGTGCTGCAGAACAACCTTTGCACCAGGAAGCTCCCGAGGGAAAAAATGTAAAAGACACAAAATGAAAAGTTATGTGGTGATAATAATGTATATAGTAATATATACTCTACTCATGGTCAAAAAAACTACTCTGTATGCTGTACAGATGTACACTGATTAAATGTAAATTTAAAAATATATATTATAATTAAAAAATTATCCATAGGCCAGTAGGTAGTGTGAGGGTAAAGATACTGGATTCCTACACAGCCGACCATAATTCGAGCCCCAGACCCAGCAACTTGAAATCACACAGGGCACATGTGCATGGATGCCAAAAATCCTGACAAGAGAATGGAAAAGAAGGGACTGCAGTGTGGCCATCTCTCTGGTGGGTGATTTCTCATTTTCCCTCTCTCTGTCTCTCTTCAGTGAGTGCACACTCTCTATGGCAAGATAAATAAAAAAATAAACAAATAAATAAATAAAACAATTATCCACTATGACCAACTGTAATTTATTTCAGCTATACCAGGTATGTACAATATTAAAAAAACAAGCAATGTAATTCACTAAATCAGCAGACAAAAAAAAAATCATTTGAAAATATCAATGGGGGACCAGCAGTTAGTGTAATGGCTATGTCGCCGGACTCCCATGTAGTTGACCGCAGTTCGCGTCCTGGACCCGGTGGCTTAAAACTCACGCAGGGTGCATGGGCGTGCATGCCCAAGATCCCAAGAGGAGAATGGAAGAAAAGGGATTGCGGCATGGCCATCCCCCCTGGGGTTGATTTCTCGCTTTCTGTCTCTCTGTTTCTCTTTGTCTGTCTGGCGAGTGCACGCGCCCTATAGCAAAAACGTCTTCAAAAAGAAAAAAATCAATGGAAG